>CM017796.1:19050000-19650000 GCA_008121215.1 Drosophila athabasca
CCTGCCCCTGCCCCTCCCCTTCACCATCTTTTCTCCCTTCTTAACCTTATTTCTTTGGCTTTAACCCCTCTCTTCTGCTCTTCTGCTCTTCTGCTCTCCTGCTCTTCGCCTGCGGAACTTTCGCCACGGAACATCAACGACGGAACTCGCTTACCCGCAACGCATTCTGTGCGGTCCGGAGTGCCCGATGCCCGCTGACCTCTGTTCTCCCCTCTGTCCTCTCTTCCCTCTCTCCGTTCATCCCTCTTCAGCGCCCCCCGTCGACCCTCCTGTGTTGGGAACACAATTTAAGGGGAAAAAGCTTACGTTAATTGTGTGTATCCTCCTCCAGCTGCGTGGCAAGTGCCTGGTCCTGGTCCTGGTTCTGGGCCTGGCCTGGCCTTTCCTTTGCCTCGTCTTGGCTCCTCCGCAGCGAAGGAGGAGGAGGAGGCCTTGGCGACCCCGAAACAGAGCGAGGGGAGCAGGAGTGGAAGACAGGCAGGAAGGAAGGACTGCCAGGGCGCTGCCAGCGCGCTCATTTTAATCAATTTTTAATTTAAATTTAATAGAGTAACACGCTTGGTGGGATGGATAAGGAGAGCGTGGCGGCGGAAGCGTGAGGGGGTGGTGGGGGGGACGGCAAAAGGCTGTGTGGCAAATTGACTGGGGTTCCATGTTGCCAGGTCATAAGAGAGGAGGATGATTGGGGTTGGAGGGGGTGGAGGGGGTGGGGGGTGGTACTGGGTGCAGCCGCGCCACACCGCTTCTGTCGCAGCACATTGGTGTCATTTTACACGCATTCCTAGGTAAATAATCTTCAGAGCGTCACTAATGCGATGACTTTGTGGCGCCCCCCACGCAGTGGCAGAGTGAGAGAGACAGAGAGGGAAAGAGAGAGGGAGAGAGTGTGTATGTATATTGAGCGGATTGAGGATTGAGGATTGGGGATTGGGGATTGGGCATTGAGGCGGGGGTGCCCCAATGTAAATTTGCGCGTCATTTCAGTTGGCGAACTCTCACTGAGAGCCCACAGAGAGCGCACAGAGCCTGTAGAGCAGGAGCTGGAGATGGAGCCGGAGATGGAGCTGAAGCCAATGCCAATGTGGGTTAAGGTGTCACAGAGCAGGAAACGATATTTAAAGGATTAAGTGATTTCCCTGAAAATTAACACAATCGTGGGATTGGGATTGGGGATGGGGGTGGGGATGGCGTGGGCTGGAGAGTGGGCATAGGCGACGGCGGTGGCAGCATCGATTCGGCCTTCGGGCTGCCACAGCGTTCTCGGGTGGGTTGCGGCTCGGTGGCAAATTGCGTGTTATTTTGACCATTATGCTTCCCAGAGCAAGGAGGCAGGCAGGCAGGCGGCAATGGCAACGCGGCAACAGCAACGGCTGGGACGTGGCATCGGGCTTAACGTAATTCAATTTATGGGCTCGCACAGACCCTCGCCCCCTCGCTGCCGCTCACTCCTGTTGCAGTACGCTGTACGCCGTACCCGAAGCCGGACTCTGGACTGTGGACCCTGGACTCTGGCCCGTGGCCTGTCAATTGGTTATTTATGCGAGCTTTTTAGATTTTGGCGGTTAATTAAAGCACATTATGCCTTAATTGCTAGATTAAAATGCCTTTTTTGCCACAGAGAGAGACAGAGAGACAGAGAGACAGAGAGACAGAGAGAGAGAGAGAGAGAGATGCCAAATGGGAGATGGAGAGTGGACAGTTGGGAGTGGCGTGGGTCCCGACCTTTTCTCGCTTTTGTTAGTTGCTTTTTAATGACTCGAAATTAGTTGCAAATTGGAGGGAAGCCGAGGCGCAGGACCAGGAAAAGGGATGGGACGGGATGGACCGTCTCCCTCTCTCTCTCTCTCAAACAGTCGACTCTTTTGTTATTTTTTGGGCACATGTGGCAGGAGGAGGAGGCAGGAGGAGGAGTGTATTCCCACTTGATTCGCCCAATCAATGCTTTCCCTGCAGGTCCCGGGGGGGCGGGGGGCTGCTACCCCGGACTTTGAGTGGCCAACTTTGAGTGCAGCTGTCATTTGTCAGGCCACCTTTTGATGGAAATGGGAATGCCACCAGGGGATAGGGATAGGGGGTAGAGTGTAGGGGAATGTAGGCCCAAAACTTCATTTGTCCACTTTGATTGTCATAATTGCATTTCTTTGTGTGTCTGCATCTGTGTTGGTGTGTTGCTGTGTTGCTATGTTGCTGTGTGTGTGTGTCAGTGGGTGTCCTGCCTGGCAGTGTGTACGTGACAATGGCAGAAATTCAGACAGGATGGTAGACAGCAGGAGGAGGAGGAGCAGGAGCGGCAGCAGATGAAAGCCCTACTGGCTCTCTCTCTCTCCAGTCAGGAAGACAGCCAACAGCCGAGTGCCGATTGCCGAGTGCCGAGTGCCGAGTGCCGAGAGCCGAGAGCCGACAGCTGCCATATAATGATATTAGTCCCCGACTAATGTATGCAAGCTCCTCTAATAAGCGCACTGCACATTATTAGTTATTAATTAGTCAGGTGAATTGGCCCCCACGAGGGCTCCTCCTCCACTCCCTCTGATGTCCTGTAATGCATGCATTCCTCCTCTGGTTTGTGTGTGTTTGTGGAGGGAGCCCTGTCAGGGCTTGGCCCCGGGGGCCGAGGCTTTTGTTGGAAAAGCCAGCCGCATTGAACTGTGACTACAATGGCCGCCAGGCAGGCAGCGGGGCTGTTTTTAATTCTATTTTTTTGTTTGTGTTGGCTCCTCTGCTGCTGCTGCTGCTCGTTCGTACAACATGCTGAATATTGAATTATTAGGAAATGAGCTAATTGAAAAACTCAGTTTGCACCCATACACATGCACACACACACGCTAATGCACCTGCTACGTACATATATATACATATGCATTTACATTTACATACGTTAGGACACACCTAACGACGTAATTCATCACGTAACGTGTGATGCAAATTGACAGGTAACACGCCGAGGGCCAAGTGCCACCCACCCAGCAACCACCCAGCATTCACCCAGCACCCACCATCGACCAACGAGAGAGTGAGCTGCGAAATGCGAGATATGTCCGAAATTCATTCACCGAAAAGGCTTACAAAAGGGGAAGGGGAGGGGAAGGGTTGGTACTGCCCAGAGCTATGAGTAATTAGGTAATTTATATACCAGGAGGAGTATTAACCTCCACCGAATGCCATAGGACCTTTGTCTTTGCTCCTCACTCTCTCACCCCTCGCTGTCTATCTCTCTCTGATATGTGGAGAGATCCAATCCAAGATTCTAGCGATAGAAAAGCACATTTGATTCATCTCGAAGTGAGTCCTCCAGCCTCTGGCAAGAATACTCAAAATGTACTGAGAAATACGTAAGCAACAACACGTGAACTTTAACGTTAACGTTTACGTGATCTAATCATTCCTGGGGTGGACGTAAGCATTCACGTGTTGCCTCCCTCTCTTTGTTTCTCTCTCTCTCTCTATCTTCTCCTGCTGGTTGTTTTGCAATCAAGATAGTCCCCTTCCCTGCCCTCCCCTCCCCTACCTACTCTCTTTCGTCAGGTGCTTACAGCTGATTACGTAACGTAAGCCGTGTCGCAAACTATTTTCCATCTGACTTTGTTTCTGTTCCATTCCGTTTCGTTTCATGTCGTTTGCTTTTTATTTGGGTGTTGGAGGGTGAATTGTTAGTGGGCGGACGAGGACTAGTGGCTTACGTTTGTATTCGTGTATATGTGTACGTACAGTGGAAACTGTCCTTGAAGACCCGAGTATACACTCCACAGTCTGCACATTCCCATCTTCATCTCCTCTTCGTCATCCACCCAAAAGAGCCCTCACTGTATGTCCATGTACACTCCGTATCTGAAAAGTTCTTTACGAATTCTATGCCAAAGTTATAATGACCTTTTGGTGTCCAGCCAGCCGGAGTCCACTCCGGGTTCAAACAGAGCTGAGGTCGAAGAAGCGACAGTGGCAACAGAGGCGACAGCGGGAGAGCGCATTCCCCAGCCGAAATCCATTTTCTAAACCAATTCGAAAACCCAATCCCCATCCCAGTCCCCATCCCAATCGCAATCTCAATCCCAATCCCCATCCCAAATCCATTCTCGATTCCATTCGGAATCGCTGTTGCAGCTTAGCGCGTAATTTTCTGTGAATGCAACCGCCAAGCGACGCTGGACCACAGGCGGTCCACAAAACGAGACGAGACCATGCCACATGTATGGTAAATTAACACCCCCTCCTCCCCCTCTCTCTAGCTCTCCCTCTGGGCGGTGGTGGTGCACCCAACAAAAGTCAGGCCATTGCCGAGCTGCAACTGTCGCATATTGAAACGTTAATCGCATTGCTCCTTGCAGGGCTGCAGGATGGACAGCAGCATGGATTCCGGCTCCAGCTTCAGCTCCGGGTTGGACTTTTGGGTTGAATGTTGAAGGGAAGGGAGAGAGAGTGGTGGGAGGATGTGGCTGTGGATGGGCGCTGCTGGAGGAGCAAAGGCCGTCATATTTAGTTTTCCTTAACGCTCACAGCTCACAGCTCTCACAGCTCACACAGCTGGATGTCCTTATAGCCATCCTCCTCGGCATTGCCTCCACCTCATCCTCATCCTCGTTCTCGTCATCGGTCTGGACTGGTCTGGTCTGCTCCCTTCCGTTCCGTACCATCCCCGCCCCCAAAAGCAACGTTTGCGATGATTACTTTTGGTGGTTGTTGACTGTGGCGAGTAGCGTCCACCCACTTGCCACACCCCCTTCCCTGTGCCCTGCTTTTTGCAACGCCCCTTTGTTGTTCGCCGTGTGGTCAATGACATTTGCTTGGGAGCAGCAGCAGCAGCAACAGCAGCAGCAGAAGAAGCAGCGAAAAATCAATGCAACAGCGACACTGCCCCCACCTACCCCTCTCCCATTCTCTCTCTCTCTCCCTCTCTCTCTGCCTCTGATTGCCAGCATCTGCTGCAGAAGAAGAAACAGGAGAGCGAGAGAAGAGCGCTCTTCCACCTGGCAGGCAACAATTTGTTGGCCGGAGGCCGAAGCCGAAGCCGAAGGAGTCCCCACTTGAGCTAGAAAAAACACATATTTTACAATTATCATAAATTTCGTTGGCGTACTTTTTTTTTAGCACGGACAATTTATAGGCGTAGTTGTTTCGATAATTGGATGGTGTTTTTTTTCGGGAGGAGAACATCAACAAGGAGAAGGACTCCAAGAGACCCAAGGAGGGGATGGATGCCGAAGACTAGAGACTTTAAACCACGATTGGCATTCGATATGCCGCCAGCTATTCTTTATGGAACTCATATGGAACTAAAGAAGAATATATACAGCCTCCTTGGGCCCTGTGCCTTCTGCCTTTGGGCCCAAGGAAGCGATGCTCAACGCTAGAAATCGATGGAAAATAATTTCAGAACCAATTGGCATATTTATTGAACTTTTCTTGTGGAGATTTTCCAGTGAAAGTCAACGGATTGTATGGGGGAATCACTTTTTTGCCACTTATCGAAACCCTTCACCGCCATTTGCTTTCCCTTACACCTAGCACCTATGCAGATCTCTCAAACTATATAATATCTACTTGCACATTAAATATAATAATTGTGTTCCAACTTGGGAGGATGGCACTCAAAGTATGCGCTCCTGTCCTGCCCTGCCCCTTGCAGCCAGAAGGGGAAAGAGTTGACCCAAAGGTATACTCGATATGAAGTGCCTTCACATTTGGGTGAGGGTGGGGGAGGGCATAATCCGCAGAAGCACCCTTCATTTTCATAGCTGTCAAACCTCAGGAAATGCACCGTGCTGCTGCTGCTGCTGTTGCGGCTGGCAATTTTCATCTCGGAAGCTTGCAGCTCATTTCCCATGGAATTTTCCGTTGAATTCCAACCAAATCGAACATCACGTCACTGCGAGTGCGAGTGCTGCTGCTGCCCCGCTGCCCCGCTGCCACAAGCAAATCAAATTCCAGACATTGCCCAAAGGCATTCTCGCACTTGTCTCCCGTTGAGGAGTGAGAGAGAGCAGAGCCGAGAACCGAGAACCGAGAGATGAGAAATGAGAAATTGCGGTAGCAACAAGTTCGCCAATTAACCGCATGCCTCGCATTACTTTACCTGAGCTGCTGTGCGGCTGTGCGGCTGTGCGGCTGTGCGGCTGTCCGGCTGTACGACTATGCTCTTACGGTTACGGGGCTCCTGGCAGGCAAATCGTGGCGCGTTAATTGCCTTTCATAATTGACCAAAAAGGACTCCTCCCAAGGAGAGAGAGAGTGCGATGAAACCGCAGTCGGTTCCCATTGCTGACCGCAGTCGAAGAGCTATTAGGGCCATCTGCATGCCGTGCCAATTGCAGCATTGCTGATAATTCTTGCGGACATTTTTCGCATTGCCTGGTAACAGGACGCAGAACACAGAACACAGGAAACAGGAGAGAGAGAGGAGAATCGAGGCAGGACACAGGAGACGGAACACAGGAGTCAGAGCGGTAGCCATAGCCAAAGCCAGAGTCAGAGTCAGAGCCAGGCGCTGCCCAAGATGACAACATCGATGTTGATGCATCCAATTAGGCGAGCAATTACCAAGGACCAACAGCCCAAAGGAGACACACACACACACACATAAGCAGCGGAGAGAGGAGAGAGTGTGCCTGCAAGTAATACTCGAATGGGTCTCTGGTCTTTGGTCTCCCTCCATGGGGGCCGGGGGCATCAGGTGACTGTCAAGTGGACGGACGGACGGACTGGGAGGCGACAGAGCGAGGGATCTCTTCTTTCGCTAATGAGGGGACATGTTCGCTCGCTGGTGGCATACACTAACCACGGGGCGAGTCGGTCGGTCCGACAATCGACTGGGATCAGCAGAGAGCCTCTCTTCCGAGAGAGAGAGAGAGAAACAAAGAGTCCAGTCCGAACTTTTCCCTCCGTTCCAATCCATTTACTGTTTCAGAAAGTTTCTTTTATTCGTGATAATTAACATTCAAGGCCCACCCACCACCCACCATCCACCACTCCCCTCCTCCACTCTCTCATCGTCCTCCGCTTTGCCTTCTGTCATTTAAAGCGATATTTATCATCGTTGTCTACTTTTAGGCTCATTTGCATTTGCATTTGACAGAGTGTCCGTGCTCCGGACTCCGTATTCCGGACTCCGGAGAGCGGCAAGCGGGCCAGCCAGCCAGCCAGCCAGCCAGCCAGGACTGGGTCGAGCGAGGCGTGTCGCCCGTCCGATAAGTTGGCCCTGTTTTTATGGCTTCCAAAACGTCGGGTGCCGGTCGCCGGTCGCTGCTCGTTGGTCTCTCCGAGTGGAAAGTTGTTTGTGGCCCTTGGCGCTTTTCATTTCATTTCATCAATTAACCAGAAGGCAGCAAAAATGTGTGTGTTTTGCCCTCTAATTAGCATCCACATAAACAGAGCACAAATCCTATTAGCACCCGCATTCACTTCCTGCCCCGCTGTACGCTGTCCCTGCCCCTGCCCTTGCACACCTCGCCTCCTGCTCCGACCACATGGAGTGCTGTAAAAAACCATAAATACTTTGGGCCAAAGGACATCGTAGCTCATTAGCAACTGGAGCTGGAGCTGGAGATGGAGGGAATATCGGAATATGTTGTGCGGTTAAAGCGAGGGCTAGGGCTAGGGCTAGGGCTAGGACTCTAGGTAGGGCTGGGATCCCTGGAGAACATCCTTTGGTAATGAGTCATCCTTTGCTCATCCAGAAGTATTTTCAGGAAATGCTACTCAATTCTCAAAACTATATCTAGGATTCTTACAGGGCATTGTTCTATAGGGTTCGACACAGTCAATCTATTCGATTGATCTCTCCCAGGATGCATTCGAGATGCTGTTCAAGTCGCGCAAAGTGCACGAGATCCAGGAGCAGCAGGGAATGATGGCGAATCGCATTACCAAGTCCCCACTGATCATCTTCTCCTCTAAAGAGTTCCTGCGGCTGAGTAAGAGCGATCTCCATAGCTGCACATCTTCACAGGACACGGACACATCAAGCAGCTGTGTGCCAAGCAGCTTCACAGAGTCCTTGGATGTCACATCGAGGATGCGTAACGGTCCTCCCCGGTTGAGTAGCATGCTCGTCGTCTACCATGGAAAGGCCTTCCTTTAATCCATTAAATACTGCTATATTTCAATTCCTAAATGTCATCATGTTAACCATCTGTCTGTCCGTTTGTCCACTTTAGAATTAAAACGCAAATTGAATGGCCAATAAAGCGTCAAATAATCTGGAATAATGGCATTGCAAGTGCTTTTAATTCGATTTAATATGATTCGATAATAAACACTCAGCGCCACTCGAGAAGGACACCCCACTAGTCCAGTTTCCAGAAGTCAAGTACGTTAGAGGCTGGATTTATTTATGAAATTAAAGTACACTGAATGATTGTTATTCGAACAGAAGTAATATTTAGTTCTAATATTTTATTCCACTTGCGAAAATCGTGAATAAATGGATGTCCTTTTTCGGGTGACAATCGATCGACGGAGCATTGTAATGATTGGCAGACTCCTCCGAAAGATGCCTTTGAAATTTGAATCTAAATTTTACTTTCGTCAAATTTGCAGCAAATTCCCAGGAAAATGTTGCAAAATGGCAACAAAATGTACCACAAATGAACAACTCCTTCTGTGAGCTTGGCTTAAGACTGGCTTCGGCTGCCTGCTGGGGCTGCTCCTGTTGCAATTAGCTTTTCCTCTGAATATCCCTACACGTAGTCCTAGAAGCATGCTTTTCGATGACAATGGCATGGGCTTTTTTCTCAATTATTGCTGCATAACTCGGCTCTGTGTGGCTTTGAGACTTGCCCTTTCGCCCGGCCACGTCTCTTGCCATTGCCATTGCGATTCCTCTGTCCAAAAGTGGTGAAAGGAGGGGGTGATAGTCGGGGCCGGTGCTGGGGCCTTTGTCAATGTGGAGTTCATTTGCGAGTTCCTCTCTGGCTTTATCTGCACTCCAGGCCGGGTGTCCATTAAGCCCATGGCCACTTCAGTCAGTCCCCGAATGCTGATCCCTGCTCCAGTTCCCAGTTTCCCAGTTCACCACTTTCCCACTTCTCAGTGCCATTTCCATTTCCACTTTCACATCCCACATCCAGTTCCAGTTACGCATCCCGGCCACAATCCACAATCCACTGGCCCCATGTTTGTTCTGCCTTGAGCTGTCGCTGTCCCTGTCCCTGTCCCAGTCTCTGTCGCTATCCCTGCCCTCCATCCATCCATCCCCATTCCCATCCCCATCCACTCCATATCCGTAGCACAGGTGCCTGGCGACTCCCCGGGCTGGCCCCATGTGTGCGTATCTAAATGTATCCATATGCCCGAGATACGGGATACCAAAGCCAATTACCTGACGCTCCGCTCTGCCCCTCTGCCTCCCGTCTGGCCCTGCAATGGGGCAGCAATGGGGCAGCACTTGGGGACAGGAGAACTCTCCTGTCTGGGCCTGCGGCTGCTCGGGGAAATACAAAACTGACTGCCTCCGTGGGCCATGCGACAAATACAAATTTGACTTTTATGCTTTTGAGAATTGCCTGTGACACAGATACAGATACGCACACGTACGGACGGACGGACGGACGGACGGACGGACTGGATACCAGACAGTAGGACATAGGCATCAGATAGAGATACATACACAGATGCACAACATACACACACACACGCACACCCTCGACAGTTATGCAATTACAACAGGTAAAAAAAAAACAGACAACAAAAAAAGGAACAAAAAAAAAAAGGAAACCAACGAGGCACTTGATGCGACGCATTCTGCCTGCCCCCTCATGGATGATGATGATGATAATCATCATGGCCAGTGCCTCCGCTGCTGCTGCCGCTGCTGCTGCTGATGATGATGATAGAGTGTAGCAATACACTGAGGGAAAACTTCATCTGTCCGTGGGGAGACACGACTCTCGCTGTCCGGTAAAACTGAAATGGACCCCCGACAAACACACACAACAACAGCAGGAGCATGTGGATGGGAGGCAAATTGTTTGCCGGGTAATGCGAGAACTTTTTCGAGGGGTAAATAAGTGGATCGCCCTTGGCTAGGGACAGCAACAGCAGCAGCAGCAGCAGAGCCACCCACTCGGCTGTCTGTGTGTGTGTCAGTGTGTGTGCCAGTGTGTGTGGCAGGGGCATGCGTTTGGCTCTGCTGTTGGTCAAAAGCAGAGAATTAAAATTCAAATTCCAATTCATCAAGATAATCGCATTTCAGAACTTTTATTTGCCCAAAAGCGCGGCACAGAAGTCACATGTGTGTGTGTTTGTGTGTATACCCTGCACATCCTGCAACTTCCTCACACACTCACACAGACTCGCACACATGTGTGTGTCCATCTGTGTCTGCGTGTGTATGCTTAATTGTGCTGCTGTTCGGTTTTGTTTGTGTAGTCCTGGCAGCGGATGTTGTAAATATTTGCAAATACCCGTCACAGTTCCCAAACCGAAGCCCCCACCAACCCTGACCCCACCACCCGACCCGACCTGACCCTTTTTACACCAGGCACTCAGCACCCGGAACCAGTCCGAGTCCGCGTCCGCGTCCGAGTTCGAATCCGAGCTCCCAGCTCTAGTGCCCCTCTTGCCGCTCACTTACAGCGTTCAGCGTTCAGCGTTGGAGCGCAAAAAAGGGGTTTTTAGGGCCAATTATTATTAATTGCTTTACAGATACAGAACAACCGACTCGACAAACCCCACAGAAGAAAAACAACAACAGCAACAGCGTGAAAAAAAACCAAAAAAACGAGAATCAGAATCAGAGAATTCTCTACAGGCGCGGAGGCCATGGATACCCCTGGAGACCGATCATTTGTAGAACAGATACAGATACGGATATAGAAAGTAGAGTAGGAAAAACAGAAACAGGACTCATCTCAAACTCATCTAACACCTTTGGCACCTGTTAAATATAGTAAGCCAAATTCAAAGACAAGTTTTCTGGGCTTTCTTGAAGAACCAAGAACAGCATTCGCCCAAGACAGTGCTGCCAAGACATAACCGTGAAACCATGGATTGTGTAGAGCCGAGAGATCCGAGAGACAAGACAATCTGCTGCCAAACTGCGTTTTCTGCTGGTAATACCCTCAACACCAGCTGAGCAGGGGTACTCGTATAAATTAGATGGACGGCTTTAAAGTGTTGCAGGCGCTGTCCAGAGCCAGAGCCAGAGCCGGAGGCAGAGCAGATCCGTTGCCACAGGCATACTCGTAGCACACTTAGCAGCTGGAGTGCAAAAGCTGCCTGCGGAGTCGAGTCGAGTCGGTTTGGATTGTAGCAGGAAAATGGAAGGAAGTGGACGTGTGGCAGAGTTTGGGGAGGGGAAGGGGTATGGAGTGGCACACAAAAAACGGCAATAATAATAACAATAAACCAGAGCCAGTAATAGGGATAATGCCGCAGAGTCGCAGCCAAGTGCAAGCTGTTGCATAATGCGACTGACTCTCGGCCTGGTGCCTAGGGCCTGAGGGGCTTGGGGGGCCTGGGGGCCTGTCTTGGCCAGGACTCGACTGAGTGATGGCCCGGGCACTTGCCAATTGCCAAGCGGATTTTCCAGCTGAGAGCTTCGCAGCGGCAGGCAGATCTGAAGCCGACGGAAAAGAGTATTGTGCAACGCAACGCCATGCCATGCCACGCAACGCAGGAGTCGGACTCAAAGTCCAGCAGAGAAGAAGAGTCCATTCAAGCGTTCAAATTTTTAATCATAATATTTTAAACAATATAATTGCAAAACTAACAAAAGATGCCATAAGCATAAGCCATAAGCCATAAGCATAAGTAAATGTGCAAAAGGAGCAGCAGCAGAGCTGAGCAGCGAAATGATGATGCACAAATTGCCAATAATTCGGCACTCGAAATTGTGAAAATTGTGCAGCTGATTGAGTCGATTGTTCAATTGGATTTTTGGATTATGAATGCAGGCCAGAGTGGCCAGAGAAGAGGAAGTCCAACTCCCAGAGCCAGAGGTAAATGCAAAATAATGTGAAATTTGAGGAAATATTACATTTACAGCGAAACGGCCTCCACTTTTGTTCGAAATGAGGAGAATATTTGCATTCTGCTAGATCCATTTCAAAGCTCTTTTGTTCTTTTGTTCTATTGTTGGTGTTTCACACATATGTACGTGTATGTTTATAATCCCGTAACACATCTACCAATTTTACTGACTATTTTCCTGACTATTCTCCAAAAGATATCACTGATGCTTAATAAGGCTTTTGGAAATACAAGTACAAGCACAAGGAACATCCCTTGAGGTATTCCATTAGCTAGAGAGCAGTTGCAGTTGTACGGTGCGTCGTGTGCTACCACCAGTTGACCTTATGAATATATCCGCCTGGATACGCATAGACCTGGACCCCTTTGGACCCCAGAAATTCCACAAGGCTTGCAGCGACGGAGAGCATACGAATGATGGATGCCTACAATCAGCTGGAAGTCCAATCGCAGTTCGACCAGAACTATTCTCAACCCACCTCCCGTGCGGAGAGGTATGGATACGGCCACTATGGATAAGCGGCCTTTAATGTTTTCCTGGTGCCAAAAGTCCTCCATACTGCTCTCTTTCCAACTATTTGGATGGACTGCAGAGGCTGCCATTTTCATTCCAAGCCCTTCTTCACCCCGCACCGACCATTTCAAATGTTAAAGCATTTCCAAGTGAGTTCTATAATTGGGTAGCGCGAAAGTATGCTACGAATTTGTTTTAATTTCTACCAGAAGCAGCCGAAAAGTATGCCACAAGTAAATGAACTTCCAAACAGTGACATTGCAGCCAGCCTCAATAGTTTCATAGCACTCAGCTTTGATGGCCCATACCAAACGGCTCGATGGCAACATGTTCGAGCTGCAGCAGGTTTGACTCCACACAGGCTAGCATCCACATTGTGGATGGCAAATTCAAAGGAAAACAAAGTTCGTTTCTTTTTTTGTTTTGTTTGTGTTTGCATTAAATCTTTATTCAATATTTTTGTGTGTTTTCTTTCGGTTTTTCTGTTGTATTTTTGTTGCTTTTCTTGGATTTCCATTCGTTTAAATTATTCGTAGATTTAAAACGTTTTCCGTTTCGGGGGTTTTTCCATCGTAATTTTAATCGTAATAGGCATAACGTTACTTACAGTTTTCGCTTAAATTAATATAATAATTTATAATAATAATAATCATAATAATCATCAGAATAAAGTGTAAACTTTTCCTCTCTTTACTTTATACTCTCTTTTCTTCTCTTTCTAAATATGTGTGTCTCAATGTGGTTTTTCGGTTCGGGTTTCCATGGTTTTTTTTTTGTATTTTTATTTTCTTCTTTAGGGAGCCGCGTCGATGCGTTCGTTCTTTTCTTTATACGACGAGTATGTTTTCATAGTTTTTATAAAAATATCACATTTTAAGCTTTTTTTTAAAGCAGGAAAACGAAAAGTTCCAAACCAAAGAGGCTGTTGGCAAAGCATATACTGGGGGCATAGTGGGGGGATGCAAGCAAAGCAAATATCTCAAGAGACAGAGAGAGAGATAGAGAGACCCGAATAACGCAAGCAGCTGGATCCGTGGCGTGGCGCCTCCCCTTTATCATTATCTTTATCTTTATCATATTTCTTTATCTATTTTCTTTTGGTTTCACATACATACATATATAATCTGTTCTGTTCTGTTTTGTTTTGTTCTGTTTGTGCTAAAACATTTGCATTATTTATACGAATTATCCAATATTTTACGATCATCTCTTACATGGCTTTTCTTTTCTTTTCTGGTTCAATATTTATTTTTAGACATTTAAAACACTGCAAAGTGCAGTTTGGAATTTTAAAATTGTAGTTTCCATCTATGTATATGCATATGTATGTGTGTTATTGCATCTGTGTATGTGTGTGTGTCTGTGCTTGTGTCGTACTGGCGAGTGGAGAGTGCCCCCCTCTCGGATCTCCACTGTTTCCCTATTGGGTTGGGTATATGGTTCCCCATTTTCCTATATAATTTCACATAAAATTTGCTTTACTTTGTGCTTCATCGTTCATTCATCTTCTGTTTTTGCTTCTACTAAATTCTTATTGTAATTCTTGAAAGGACATAGAGGCAGTTACAGAAAGTGTGGAGGAAAGACAGAGGATAGGCAGCCCAAGGACAGCTCAAGGCTCTAAATTGGAGCGAAATCCCAACGAGTGTGACCGTTTCACAGACACAGACGAGTGGGACTGCGAGTGGACAGACCACTCGCAGAATATGCTGCCGAAGCAGCGAGTGATGGAAAGGAAAGTTTCTGGAAATGGATAGGAGAGTACAAGTAATTCCCTATACGATACGGGTATACGACATAGGTAAATAGGTAGATAGGTAGGTAGGCCTGTCTATTGGCGTTTTTGTGTGTGTATATACATACATACATATATATCCCATTTATCGTACACACACATATACATAGGCATGTCTATTTATATGTAGTGCATACATACATTCACATACGATATATGCATTTGCTTAAGACACATTTTTCAATAAGTAAGTGGAACAACATCCAACATCCAACGCCAACTGTTCTTTTTTTTTTGTATTTCTTTCGTTTCGATTTTGGTTTCGAATTCTGCTTTGCTTTTTTCTGGTTTCTTTTGCTTTTGCTTATGGGTTTCCGTATGTTTTTTTTGCTATTTCTTTTTCAACTACATTCACATAAATTACACATTTATATTTTTGCATTTTCTTCTGGTTTTCTATTTGTGTGTGTTTCATATGCATTTTCGACTCTTTCGTACTCGAATCAAAGTCTGAAATGACAAATATTTTGTGTTTTCTTCCATTAGTTTTTCATTGACTCTAGCTTTAGTTCTGTTTAGTTTTTCTTGTGCTTCAATTAAATTATTTATGTGTCAAATGTATTTACAATTCGTTCAACACTCAGATCTTAAAAGTACCACACAAAAAAAACACACCTGGTATTAAATATTCTTCTGTTTTATTAATTATAATATTATCATAGTTTATAATCCACAATTTTTACTCTATGTACAAGCATTGCTAGTGTATAAATAATAATAAAAAAAAATAAAAAAATCGATTCATACATATAGTTAAATGCATTATATATATGTTTTCTGTATAGTATATATGGTATATATATATTCTTATGTAAATAAATGCTTATATGATCATGTATTTAGACAACTTTTTGTGGTGCAATCTTCTAGATCTAGTTTCCACATTCATTTCAAAAAAAAATTCCCTCCTCAATCTTTCTTTTCGTATTTTTAGTTGGATGCGATACAAAAAAATTGGCTTTTAATAATTATATATATATATATATATATATATATATATATATATGTATTTTGTGTATATGTACATGAACAGATATATATATGTATATATATATATATATATATATATATATATATATATATATGTGTGTGTGTGTGTGTGGTTGTGGTTATATATATAATCTATGTAAATACATTTATAGCGGTGCCAGATCTGCCAGATGGTTAATAATACATATATTTTGAATATATATATTGATCAATTCTGTGCTTAGTAACGATTAAAGATCTAAAATGTTCATCAGCCCTAGACCTAGCCTAGACCTAGCCTTAGCCCCACACATCCAGGAAAAAACATCGATATACATCTATTCAACATACAACATCGTTATCGTAATCGTAATCGTAATCGGTTATCATTATTATCGCTTATCGTTAATCGCATGCAATCGGATTGGGGGAGGGGGGGTTTCTTTTCTTTGCTTTTCTCTACGCAATGCGTTTCCATTCTGTAGTTACTTTTGTTTTATAGGTACCTTGCGTTCCATTCCATTCATTTCATTCCCCCTCGCCCTATCTGTATTCGCTACTCCCCCCCCCCCCTTACAACATGTCTGTGAGTGAGTCACATTGCTGATCCTGGAATATCGGGCGGCAACACTCCTCGACGGCATCGTATTTGTAGTAGCGTCGACGACTCCTCTGGCCGACTGTGTGGCCGTAGTAACGTTGCTTCTGATTTCTGGCATATCTCTGATATTCTACTAGCTCCTGACCACCCTTCTCCTCCTCCTGCTCCTCCTCCTCCGCCCGGTCACCCGGTTCCTCCTCATTCGCGTACTCCACCTTCTGCTGATCGTCATCGAACGGATATTTGGGATCTTTGTATAGGGCATAGCGGCTGCCGGCCCGCTGCAATGATGATGTGGACGACGACGTTGACGCTGACGATGTCAACGGCTGATGCTGATGTTGGCCGCTGCTTCTGGTTCTGCTCCTGGTTCTGCTGCTGCTGCTGCTGCTCCTAATGCTGTTGCTGTTGCTGCTGCTGGGTTGGTGGTAATAGTGGATGGCATGGCATGAGGCAGTCTTTGAATTGTATTCCTGCAAAACAGATGGAGAAACGGGTAAAACGAACATTATTATTTGATCTGAGAAATCTACAGGAAATATTAAGAAATACGAATATTATTTGAAAGTTATGATAATGATTTATCAATATTACAGTGAGAAGACAAGTAAGTGCAATTGGCAGATCTGCTACCCATTACATAGCCCCCATATCATTCTTCTGTTTAAAGTTCCCTGCTTTCCGATCGCTTTTTGTAGTTCAACAAGTCCTGGGTCCTTCTCGGGTGCTTGGGTCAAGTCAGGCAATTGACTTTTGGCAGCTTCTGCCTTTCTTTTGCTCTAGGAAGGGTTTCGGTTTCGCTTTGGCCCCTGCTACTGCCGCTTCTGCCACCAACTGGAATATTGTCTGCTTTGAAATTTGTTGCACAAATTGTGGCAACAAATTTTGTGTGTGGCTGCCGCTTTTGGCGCACTGCCTCGACATCTGTGTCCATGCGGCCATGGGTTCGTATGTGTTCCTATTAGTGTATTCTGTCTGTGTGTGTGTGCGTGTGTGTGTAAATAACCAACATAATGGCAGAAAGGTCGCATTCTCATAAAGTTGGCTCTGACTTCCAGTGGGAAGTCCTCTGCTTCTGCCTGCCTGCCTGCCCGCCTAACTGCCGCACCCTCTGCTTTCTTCCTGTTTTTCCTCGCATATTATCAATAAATTGCATCTGACTGCCGGAGCAGCAGACAACAAAACGGTAGCCCCGTAGTCCCATCTATGCGCCACCCCCACACCAGCACCACCACCTGCCTAACCCGTTATTAAGTGAGCCTCGTTGTATATTGAAACACTGAGAGAAATTGCTATAAGCTCAGCTTCAGCAAACGGGGTACAGCAGGTTGTTACGGGGAGATATTGGAAAGCCTAGCAGAACGAATATTCAAAACCATTCAAGGCCATTTGCCAGCAGTTTTCTTCATATATTTCTATATAGTATTCAAACTATTTTTCTTCTCAGTGTTGGGGGCCTGGGGGGAGGGGATTGTGTTGGTTTTGGCACATGTGGCGGTGGCGGTGGGGGTGGGGTTGGGGCAGCCAGGCAAGGGGCGCTGTCGTACCGCACCTTGTTCTAATTTATTTATTGTTGCATGCATGTACTTTTATTGGGTGCCCATCTAAGAGGGGGGGGTCGTATCGTACCATCCACACCCCCGTTTCTATCTCTTACCCCCCACCCCCTCCCCCGAACTTTTGACCGCAATATTGCTGCTGGGAAGCCCTACCCTCTGCTTCTGCCACTGCCTGGACTTTAACAATTATGTTTTTTGGGGTTCGGTCAAAGTCAACACCGGAAAATGTCTGACAATTTGATGCACTTGTCGCTCTCGCTCTCTGCCTCTCCCAAAGAGGGCGGGGGCGGGCAGGGCAGACATTTGGTGCCAAAGTTATTAAGCAAAAACGAATTGGGGGATGTAATTTTAAGCCTCAGCTAAAAGCCAGGGACGGGGAGTTTTAAAAGCGGCTTAAGGGCAGGGGCAGGCAAAGGGGGGATTCCAAATGTATTTTGAATAACCTGTGAAACATTCCGAGAGCACACTAATATCCACTCTACCCCCGTCCGCCACCACGCAACAGTTGTACCCTTTCCCTTTTCCTCTCTTCCCCTCTTCCCTTTTCATGAGAGTATACTCGTATATGTACTTATTTTTTTTGTTATTGTTGCAAGTTTATTGATGTCGACGTGAGTTTTTCATGCCTCAGCAGCCAGGAGCAGGAGCAGGACCATACCCTGTATGGCCAGGAACAGATGGGGGGGATGTGGTCTGTGGGTTGGGGCATTGGGCAGGGCAGGGGACAGGGCAGGGGACAGGGACAGGGGACAGTCTCGTCTGCAACGTGACAAAACCCATTATAGATGCGACCGCAAAGATAACACTCGATGGCTCTTCGGACTCGGACTCTGACTCTGACCAGCCAAAGGTTCAGGGTACTCCCTTCTCGACTTCTGATGGATGCTCCCAAAAATGAACGAAAGAGACAGAGAGGGAGAGAGACCCAGAGTGAAAGAGTGAGACAGAGACAGAGACCGACCGAGCAAAGGTGAGAGTTGGTTCTCCTTTTTTTGAGGGCACATAAATTTCATTTTGCAAACCATCAAAAAGTTAAGTCAACGATAAATTGAATGGCTGCATGATTGACTGAATGAATGAACGAAAGAATGAATGAAGGACGGGGACAAAGAGCAGGTCTACGGGGGGCTGGGGGCTGGTGGCAGGGCGCTAGGGGGAGTGAGGTGTGTACAAGGTGCAAGGGGCAAGGGGGCACTGGCTCTGCTGCTGCTGCTGCTGCGGCTGTCAGTTGCTTTTCGGTCATTGTGTGCCTCGTTGCGTTTGCACAGACATCAAAATCCACATAAAAGGAAAGAGACAGAGACACAGGGAGATAGAGAGAGAGAGAGAGAGAGAGAGAGAGAGAGAGATATAGGGTGACATAACAAAGGAACGAGACAAATGGCTGGGCATATGCAGGGAGTCCGGGGGGTTTGCGGCTCTGGTCGGTGTAAAAACCTTCAATATAAATATAAAAACCGTCAACACAGCCACACAGCCACACAGAACAACAATGCCAAAAAGTCAAAAGCCGTCAAAAAACGTCATTGAACCAGCAGGGGGCAAGGGGCAGCGTGTTGCCAAAGGGTTGTGGGTGAAGGGCGCGAGGCGAGGCCTGAGGGCGGACGAGCGTCAAACACCTTCTTTGCTCTCTGTCTGTCTGTCTGGCTGCCTGCCTGTTTTTTGGGGGCGTAGCGGTCTCTTCTCTGTTTTTTTTTGCAGCAAGGCGTGGCATGGACATGTGACATGTGTGCTGCCCCTCCTCCCCTCGAGCACCACCCGCACTTCTCTCTGACAATGTCATGGCAACACCTACCCGGCAAAGGGGAGGGGGGGAAGCGGGACCCCCACCAATAGTGCGGAAATATTAAATCTGCGCTTCACAAAAACGACAAAAAATACAAATAAAAAAAGAGAGAAAAACTCGAGGAAGTAAAAATATTTCGAAAATATCCTGTAGGTGAGAGCGGGAGGCGTTGTCGGGGCATCGGGACATGAGGGCGGTACCTGATGCTCTGGTGGTGCCCCACTATGGGGCGTGTTTCAATTTTTATATAAACTGCAATAAATATGAATTGGGTCGTAAGCAGCGGCAGAGGCATTCAGTCAAAGGAAGACGGGAGGCGGGAGGCAACGGGCGGGAGGTGGCCAGGAAGACCAAAGCTAATACTGATTATGTCCCTTTTTGGCTGTTGGATGGATGTCAGCGGAAGGATGATCTGGATCTGGAAAGGGCGACAGTGCGGAGGTGTGGAGGTGTCACATCTGCCATGGATATAATGGATCATTTTAAATGAGAGAGAGCGAGAGAGAGGGAGAGAGGAAACAGGAAGAGGAGTTTTAGTGCTGGTATAATGCCAGCGAAAGGATGATTGTTATTTTGTGTGTTATGTGGCGGATGGAAGGGGATGGAAGGGTTAAGGAGCGCCATAAGGTTATGTTATTCCCAGTTCCCACTCGAGAGAAAAGGTTGGGGCGAAAATTGGATAACGTTAAGGTTGAATCGTTGTGCGATTGACAACGATTTAGTGACTTAAGATGGGGGCCTGAACAGTGTTCAATGCTGGGTTCGTTTATGTATGATTAATCAAAATAAACTTAGCTAGAGGTCTGCTTCTTGAAGTTTTCAGAACGGTAAAAACGGAGTGGCAAATTATACAAAAATTAAAGCCAAGCCAAGCCAAGGGCCAAGTGCCAAGTCCCGACTAAAGTACATGCAAACTCGTGCTATATCAGAGATTAGTTAAGGTCGTTGGGCATTAAGTTAATTTAACGTTTAGCGAAAGGGTCACCCAGCTAAGGTCAGTCCACTCCCTCCCAATCCTCCCTCTCGCCACTCTGCTGCCTGCCCATCATAAATGCATTAGAACAAGAAATCGTTGCCTACTTTCCAGCGCTCCGAGCCAGAGTTCTGTGTTGCCTGCTTTTTGGGGCGGCTCTCATTCGACTGCACTTAAAGGTTGTGTGTGTGTGTTTGTGTTGTTCCAAGGCGTTTGTGGGGTGGGCTGGGGCTGGTTGTTGTGCAGTGAAATTTCTGACAGGTCATAAATTGGCACAATGGGTGGGCCAGGCCGGGCCAGGCCGGGCCAGCCAGCCGAACTCCTTCCCCAAAAAATCCCCCACTTTCGGTGGAATGCAATACGTCGCTCTGCTGGTGGGCCCCAAGACCAAGCGCAAGTCAAACAACACACACCAACAATACAACATTCCATCGCACACATACTCGCATATGCATTTATATGGATGTTTGTATGTCCATTCCGATGACCATGGGGAGGACTGGACTCCCGTTGTTGTGGCTGTTGACTGTTGCTGTTTCTGTTGGTTATACGCGCTGGCGCTGGCTCTTGAACAACGGAAAAACCAAAACCGAAAACCCAAAACCGAAACGAAACGAAAACCGAACAGAAAACGCATTCCTCGCCCAACTCCCCACCTCCCCACTCACCGCCTCCCGCAAACAAAAGCTCTTGCACAAATAAAGGTGTGAAGCACCAACAGAGCGACAACACTCTGTGTGCGCTGCCTCCTCTTCCTTTCATATAAAACGTACTAGTATATATGTATAAATGTATATGTTTTTTTTACAGTTAATGAAGCGACCCAAGGACCAAGGACCAAACGACAAACAACAAGCGAATGGCCGAAACCAAAGTATGATAAAACAACAGCAATGCGAAAACAAGAAAAGAACAACTGACTGCGATAGGGAGGGGGAAGGGCACTGGGGAGGGGAGGAGGTTGTTTTTGGAAGGGCTCGAAGGTGAGAGTACCCTTCCTTTTTCTTAAAAGTAGAGCCCCAATATGTAGCAGATAGGACCATCATCTTCTTGGAGCTCGTGCGAACATATGTCCATACATATATCCCTTTCCATCTGGCAAAATTTAAAGCTCTTTAAAGATCATGGGATTCCATTGATTTGGTCTTCCTTTATCTGCCGCATTTCCGCTATGATCGCGACACTTTTTCTTCGAATGAAAAAGGCATCGGCATCATGCCACACCCCTCTCGAAAAGGGTATCAACAAAAACAACAGCACAAGGGCGCACACCTCCCACCTCTCACCTCTCGCCTCGTTTGTTTCGCTTGTTTATTAGCCATGCCCCTCTGTGGCCCCCTGTGCCACGGTGCCACGTCCATGTGGTCCTCACAGCAGCAACAAAATGGCCGCCGCCGACGCGCTTAATTGTGCGGCCAGCAACCGGAAACGGAAACTGATTGTGCGGTCTGGCAGGGCGCCCACTCCTCTCTCACTCTCTCACTCTTTCCCTCTCTGCCACTTTCCTGCCCTCTTGCGAGCCCACCGCTTTCCCTCTTGCGATTTTCTACAAATCTCATTCACATTACGAGGCCAGGCCGCGATTTTGCTGGCGTTTTTAGTCGCGCTGGCGGCTTTCCAATCAACGCATTTGACATTTCGCCCATGCCCCATGCAGCACTTGCACCACTTGCAGCACTGCTTGCCACACATTGATTAAGCAAAGGCAAAAGAGAGAGAGAGACAGAGAGTGGGTAGAAGGTGGGAGGGAGGCCTACGTCAATCGGTTTGTTTGTTTGCCAAAAAAACAAAAAAAAAAAAAACAGAAAAATTGACTTTGAGATTCTACATATTTCTTCTCTCTACTTCTCTCTCTCTCTCTCTCTCTTGCTCCCGTGTGTGTGTTTGCTGTTTTGTTTTTTAGTTCGTTTTGTGCCCTGATTGATGGGCTTAGATAAGGTAGGGGGTTAGCGGGTTGGGTTGGGGGTTGGAGGTTGGGGGGCTGTCGTTTGCATTTAACAGTTGGTAACGCCAGCGGCAGAAAGGAGAACGAAATCGCGTTCAATTGAAGCTTCTGCTCCACATCTCTCTCTCTCTCTCTCTTTCTCTCCCAGTTGTCCTCTCAGCCTTTTTTTCTCTCGTAATTGATGTGTCTGCGTTGCGTTTTGCCTTCATCTCTATTCCCCTTTCCACCCCACCCCACTACACTCCATTCCATTCCCCGTTGCCATTTTTTTCCCATTTCTCATTCCACTAGAGAGAAGAGAGCGACAGCAAGGGAGATTGCTCCAAGATTTGCACATCTCTATTATAACTTTCTCTGTGGCAAGAGAGCGGAGCGTAGCGTGGGGAAAGGACAAGCGAAAGCAGATCCAAGACAAGATAATCCCAAAATAGTAGAAGTATTTTCCTCGCTGAAGGCGGAAAATATTGTTCCGCAAAAACTATGCGAATGTTAAACGTTTACTTTACATTTATTTTTGGTCGGCTTTTCTCTTTCTCTTTTTCATTTCCTTTTTCTTTTTGTGATGGTTTTTAGACACGGGACAGAATGCGAATAATAATTTAAGAAAGATATTTAGAAAGTGCTGTGATTGAACTTCTTAAAATGCACTCAAACATGTGTTCCAAAACCTCTCACAAATATTGCGATAAAAATCAAATATCAATCGTCGATTTATTTCGAAAAATCAAAAACAAAATACTCTCAAACATTCCCGGCTTTCAATGTCAAATTAAAGATGATTCCTGGGGCATTCTTTCCCGCTTTCTCTGTACCAATTATTCAAATGAGCGACACAATGAGGCTCTGATTCGTTGACTTTCGCGCGAAACCATTTGGAAGGCATATCTCAGGGGTCGTACTATTATCAATTGCTCTTCACGCACGTTTGGCAGTTAATGCAGTCATCAGAGTCCCAACAACCCAATGCCCAATCCCGCAAACACAACCCCTCTCCAACCTCTACTCCCATAACCACCATAGAGCATCATCATCATCCCACGCACCAGCTGCGTGCTGCGTGCTGGGTGCTGGGTGCTGCTACGAACTGAACCAAACCGAACCTCAAGTCGATAATTTAATGGTCTCTGCCATTTAATCTGCATTGAATTTATTATCTTGGAAAAAATTAATCTTGATATGTGGCCGGCTTATGTCGAGACGATGAACGCGAGAGACTGCGACACTGCCACACTGCGACTTCCAGTTCGACTTCGACTGCGACTCCGACTCCGACTGGGAGCGGATGACGAAAATAGCTAAAAAGCCGCGACAAGCACGCGCCACACCCCAGACTCCCATTCAGCCATTCTCCCATTCAGCATCTCCTCACTCCACTCTCCTCTCAATGAGTAATTCTCCCCCGTGAATATCTCATAAAAATTTGCAATTGTGCGGGTGTGCCTGCTGCCTGCCTTTCGCCTTCTACTTGTGTGCCGGCCTGGGCCTGGGCCTGGGCCTGGGCCTGTGCCTGGGATGGAGTGTCTCTAAATCTTTAAAGAATTATTTACTACAGTTTTCTTCTTAGACGACGAGGACTTTGGCCGAGAAGCCGAGAAGGGGGAGCCACAGCCACAGCCACACAGCTACAGCCAGAGACCGGAATGGTGGGTGATTTTGGTTTAGACAACCCCCAAAAAAGTAACAGGAAGGAGGGGGGGACTACATACATATACTCGTACTCCAGTCTGTGTGTGTGTGTGTGTGTATATAAAAGGGAATCCAGACAATGTCACCACCAGCTACCGTTGAGCCACCCTCAGAGCTGTGTTATTGCTTAACGCTTGCCATTGTCCTCCGGTCCTGCTCCTTTGGGCTATGTTACGTTACGCCATTCCGTTCGTGTGTCCATCCGTCCGTCCGTCCACCCAGTCGCTTGCCTTATCCATTCCCTTGGACCATGGCTTGGCGCCTTGCCAGACCCCCGACCCCATGCCCAGGCCCAGGCCCAGACTCGTATTCGTACTCGTACGATACCAGGCCTTGTCCTTGCAAATTTATTGTGTTACCCACGCGACTGCCACAGCGACTGCGACTTTGGCGCCAGCGGGTTAAGGTTTTCGCTTTTCTTCCACATTGATACACTCGCAAAAATATGGGGACGATACCCTTTGTGCTATCGTATTGGGAGTATTGGGATGAGGGGGACGGATCGGATGGGTTGGGTGTAAGCCATTTTCTATGGCCATACGATCCGGTAGATTAAACTCTTCTTAAAATACCGCAATGAATACTTCAAAATGCTTTGGAGTAGATATATGAAAGGGCTAGTAAAATATGTATTATAATTATGGCGGAAAATACCGAAAATAATACTACAAAAAAAAATACTAAAAATCAATTAGAGACAATGAACCATCATTAAATAGTAGAAAAATACTAGATAAGAAAGACTAAAATACAAAAATACTAACTGAAAAATTAATACAAAAATAATACCAAATTATAGGTATACAGCAAATACTGCGCATTGGAAAATACACAAACAAATAACCCAAAAGAATGTACTGAATAAAATATATGCCCAATAAAAGAATACTAAGAAAAAATATACGAAAAATATTAGATACCGAAACACTTTTAAAAATGCATAGAAGAAAATCTATGACAAATCGAATCAAATCATGAAAATTCATCTGTGAGAAACTGGCAAAAAAGATACCGAATACAGAGGAAAACTCATTAGCCATAAAATGGCAATAAAATTCCCATAAAATACCGCAAACTATTAAATCGTATGCTTTTACTCTTTAAACTCCATCGAGAACTTTCTCTTTCGGTGTAGTATCTGGAGAGAAACATTCCCTGCCGGACAAAAGTCCTTTATGCCGCGACATTTTCCTCTCCCCCCCCCCCCCCTACCCCCTCCACGCTCCACAAGGAAAAACCCTTCACTAGGACTATAACAATTTCTCTGTCAGAAAGCGGCAACGGAGGGCGGGTGCGGGGGCGATAGCGAGCCGCCTTCATCATTCAATTTTTAATCAGTCGAAGGAAATCTGGCTCTAGGAATAGAAAAAAGAAATCAGTGCCCAGGATTCAGGATTCAGGACCCCCACACATACAGGAATGACGGGGGGGGGACGTTCTCCATTCAAAAGAGCGAAACTTCAGACAAATTTCGCTTTGGCCCCGAGGATCCGCTGTGACCCCACACCATCCCAGCCCACCCCCCTCTGGGGGTAGTGCTGCTTCCTTCCTTCATCTCCTCTCCACTTCTCCACTTCTTTTCCTGTCTGTCGTTGCCTCTGGGGTCTGTTTAAATACAAATGTTGTTCATTTGAGTTCTAGACGTACGGAGTATTTTGGCTGCTGTTGCTCTTCTTTTATGATGGCTAAGTGAATGTTTATGCCCGATTTCCTTGCATGCTCGTATGTGCTCGGGGAGTCACTCTCTCTCTCTCTCTCTCGCTCTCTCTTTCCAACCCCCTTCTTTTTCTTATCTTCATTACTTATATACGGCATTGTCCAGCTCTGGAATCCCTAAATCGCCCGGCATCGTCCTGTTCGTGGTTCGTCGTCCTGGGGCGCATTCACATCCACATACCCCACATTCCCACATCCCCCCTCATCTCAGATACATTTTCATATTTGGCCAAAAGCAGTAGCAGACGTTTCCCCATTTTGATGTGGCTCTGATTTCATTTCGGAGTTCCTCTTCCTCTTCCTTTCGTTTGGGTCCGTTCTCCACCCTTCTCCATTTCCTTTCCGCTCTACTCGTATCATTTTTTACCCTCCACCCCCCCCCACCCTTTGCTTTATTAGCCGTCGCTGTCGCCGTCGTCGTTGCTGCCGCAAGTTTAAAATGTTTTATTATTGTTGGCTACATTTAAACGATTCAAAGGGAGGGACTCCTCCAGGAAGTGGGGCAAGGGGCATGGGGGATGGGGCACGGGACATGGGGCACTGACTGACTGTCAAATCGAGTGTGCACAAATCGTTTCAAGATAGAGTTTCGGTCACACAACACACACACACACACACACACACACACACACACACAGACACACACATGTGATAGCAAATTTCCAAAAGAGAAAGGGAGAATCCTTTTTCTATTCCAATTCCTATTCCGATTCCGTTGCTCCCCTGATATTGATGATGATGAGGATGATGATGTCTGGCAGGAGCACAAGTTTGTAGTTGAAGCACTCCAAAAATGTGCACTCCTCATCGGTGAATGGTCGAAATGGAATGCCATTGATGAAGGGCACACAACACAAATGGAATGAATGGAGGGAACGATTGGGTGGCGGTTGGGTGCTGGGGCGGTCCGGGGTTCAAGGTGAATGCACAAGGAATGTGTCTACCTGGGAGTGTGCATATTCGGGAGGTAAATGCAAATAATATACACAAATATAACGAAAGGCGAAAGGCAATGGCCACAAAAATGCTGCAAACAATTTGAACATTTAGGAGAAACGTTTCATATTTTATCGTTCATGAGCCATTTTATATTATTTTATGCTTTACAGCTTTATATCTTCGATGCAAGAAAAATCAACAGCAATTTTAGTTTGAAAAGTGATTTTTCCGAGATTTTCCTTGCATTTCTCTCAATAATTCCCCCAAAAGCCCGTAAAGAGTCTCAAAGTTAGTGGGGAGAAATCTTTAAATGAATTCAAGGTGAATGTGAATGCTGCCTTTTGAATGGTAGACGAAACTGAATGAATTTATGAGCATGAATGAATCTGAAAACTAAACCAATCCCATAAATTACTTAAGAATTCCCCCTCCCCCACTGGTGAGTGGTGTTCCCCGGGCCACTTGGTCACTCAATGGACCATTCACACATGCACATTCGCGCATTGAATGGACGGTTGCGTTCCGTTTCGTTTCGTTCCGACCGTTCCGTTCTGTCCGTTTCCACTTTTCAAAGCTCTAATGAATATCATCATATCGCCCGGATCCCTTTCTCCCGGGACACTCTCTCCCACTCTCCCACTCTCTCCCACTCTGCCCTGCACGGCCACCGTTTACTTCACATGCTACTTAACACCCGAGGCAAATTAGGTTCGCCTCAGCGCAGCTTCGAATATAAATCAACGCAGCGGACAACAAACGCACCAAAGAACAGAACATAGGCTGTGGCTATGTGGCTATGGCAAACCGAAGTGCTTGATACCCTAACACATACTTTTCTTTTTTCCACTTGGAGCACATGCGAAAAACACTTGACGAATGATGCGAATAAGTCTGTGATTCGGTGTATAAATGTTTCCCTAGGCGAAAGGACACTTTCGCTTCGAATGAAGTGCAAAAATAACAAATAAATACGGAATAATTATACAACAAATTAATGAAAAAATGTATAAGTTAATACTAAAAAATACCAAATAAATACGGAATAATAATTAAACAAAGTATTAAAATAATGTATAAATTAATACTGAAAAAATAATCAATAAATCCTGAATAGTAGTGGAACAAAAAAATCCGAACTTCACAAAAATCTCCAAAAGAATTATCAATGATTTCCCCAAAAATCTCTTAAATTGGTTTCAAAATTATGGAACATTTGTTGGGCTTCAGATGGGATAGATGGGAAAATTCCGATTCCAGGGTATTCGTTTCATTTGGTATCATAAGATGTTTGTTTGCTTTTCATTTCAAACATCTTCTAATTCTCGGGATACCCTGAGCTGTCGCATTATAGGGTATATTAATGCGGGAGTAGGAACAACAACATTGTTGTGTATTCCGGCCAGGCCGTGGCATTTCCGAACAATTTTCGCAACAGATTTTTTATGGTTCCCGAAACTTGCGCTCAGCGCACCCTGCGGATGCCACACGCACACAAACACACACACGCGCATCAATGCAGTGCAGGGGTTGCCCTTCACCCCTTAGCCTCTGTGTGCTCTCACCCTCACCTCACCCCCTTGTCGACGGTTGCCTGTCGAATTGCATCGAGCATCCCATAGCCATAGCCATAGCCATTCCAGGGATCTCTCTCCTTCTCTTTCTCTTTCTCCTTCTCTTTCTACGTACGCACAATTGTGCAAATTGACAGATTTATAACAAAATGCAATGAATAACGATATTATTCACACACCCCGTGAACGAGTAGGGGGGGGGGGTGGGGGGTGCAGGGAGTATCTTGGGTTTTGTCTCGCATTTCGACAGGCGCCTTAATGGTCGTCGTCGTCTGTGATGCTGCTGCATCTTGTGCCCCCATTCCATTCCACTCCATTCAAGTCCATCCACTGCTTTGGTATAATCCCCGTGACCATCGCTGTAAAAATGGGGGCATATGTAGCCGAGTGTCTGCTGCTGCTGCTGATGAGCGATCTCCGGATTACCCCAGTTCTTTCGGTTATAAATTAATTTTTCTTTATTTTTCGGTCCACAGAATGGAAGATGAAGCCTGAAACCTAAAGCCCGAAGTCTGAGGCTCAGGGGCTGCTGCTGCTGGAAATCTATGGAGTTCAATCAGTTTTAATTGATTCATTTTTGGAGTGGATGGAGAGGGAGGATTGAGCGGATAGAGATGGTAGATGGTATTATAAGAGAGGGTGAAATCCTCCCACATAATGATGATGTTTTTTTGGGTTGTGTGTGAATTGCTGTTGGGCCTCTTTGGCTCTATCTATCTCGCTCTCTCTCGTTGCAAGTTAATAAATTTATTATCTTGGGAATGTGGATTTGCTGCTGCTGCTTCTGCCCATCTCTTTCTATCTGGAACTTCCTCTCTCTTTCTCTCTGTGCCACTTCCTGAATGGGTCCAACGGAAGTGCCTCATTGCTTTTGAAACGGAGCCCTGGCAATGGCCCTGACTCCCGGACAACTCTCTGTCTCTCTCTCTCTGTCTCGTTCTCGAAAACAGGCCGCAAATTTATTATGATTAAAGTTGAAAAGTTGAAATTGATGCCGCCCGGAAAAACCAGTGCTCTATATAGAGTGCCTGCGCCACACACACGGAGGCAGGGGGGGGGGTGTGGGTGGTGTGGGGTGGGGTGGGTGTGGGAATATTGTACGACGATGATGATGGCTGATGGCTGATGGGTAGATAATCATGGAATATGATCTTAAATGACAAAACGGTGTCCCCACACGAGAGAAAGGATTCACAGCAAAATGATGGCTGCTTGGGCATTAGTTTTTGTAGGGAAATACTAGGCACATCCCGAGTATACGAGTTCTATAAGTTCTGTAATCTATGATGGGAGTCTTTTGCTCTCTCCCTATATTGTGGCTGCAACCCAACCCATAAAAAACCAACAAAAATATCTGTGTATTTCAAAGTAAAAGTAAAACATTTATCTATCGCAAAAAGATAGATTTTCAAACAAGTAAAGATATCTATATTAAGTTCCATAAGGTTCTATAAGATCTAGATCTTTCACTCACCATGACAATAGTCCATTTCTTGCATATGTGACGCAGCGCCTTTTTGTAGCATCACGGTTTCATGGTCCAGAAATTCTTCTTGGGTTTCGCTCCGGTGGACAATGCCACATTGCTGCTGCTGCTGAGGCTGTAGCTTCCCGTTCCGGACATGGCCAACGCTGTAGATACTCCACCGCCCCCCATTCCCATGCCCATGCCCATACCCATACCGGATCCGATGCCAGATCCGGAGGCAATCGATCGTCCGGAGGCACGCTGTTGATCAGCCGAGCAGCGTCGCGGATAGTGGAAGGGCGACAGGGAGCTGGTCTCCTGCATGCCACCACCCACTCCCATTCCGGCAGCAGCAGCCGCAGTAGGTCCTGCTGCCATCGCAGAAGCACCTGATCCTGATCCACCAATCATTCCCATTCCTGCGATACCCTGATCCTCGCCACAGCTGGCCATGCTGCTCTTCGATGTGGATGTCCCGGAGGCGGTCGACGAGCGGCAGCTGCGAATGTTGTGGGGCAACGTGTTGTTGTTGTTGTTGTTGTTCAGGGGATGCTGCTGCTGCTGCTGCTGGTGGAGCGTGGGATTCAGATTCAGATTCAAATTCAGATTGAGATTGTGGCCAGTGGGCGTGGCTGACTTGTAGTAGCGCAAACTCTCATTGTAGCTGGCACCGCTGCTGCTGCCACTGCCACTGAATCCGCTGTCCAGATCCCCCTCATCGAACTCCGGATTGATGCAGCTGCTGCTCGTGTGTCCGTGCTGGTGATGCTGCTGCTGGTGCTGCTGGTGATGCTGGTGATTGTGATGGTGATCCTTCAGCTCCATGCTGTTCAGAGTGCTCGACAGATTCTCGAGGCTGGCATGCGAGGCCGAGCTGGAGGCGGCACTGGCACTGGCCGCCGCACCGCCCAGCAATCCCCCACGGCGTGGCCTCTGGGCGGTCTTCGATTGGCTGTTGCTGCCGCTGCTGCTGCTGCTTGCCACCAGAGAGGAGGGTGGCGCCGACCCCGCTGCCCCCGCCGCCGAGGAGCTGGCCCCTGTCTGTCCCATGACACTGCTGCTGGAGGATGCAGCGGAATTCATGGGCCCCATCCCCATCCCGATGCCCAAACCCATGCCCATTCCCATCTCATCGACGTTGACGGCTATCGCATGGCTGGGACTAATATCGGGGGGCGTTGGGGGCATGATCAATGCCTCCAGCGAGAGGTTGAGCTCGTCGAGCACACGGAAATGATTGTGCTGGACGCGGCGTTGCTCCTCCTTCACATTCCCTACGCTGGACGAGGCGATGCGGTTGTCGGACAGGACCTTGCGGATCTTCTGCTCGCTGACCTCCTCGTACAGGTTCTCGGTGGTGCCGTAGCGGGTGGTGTACGTGTGTCTGTCCCGATCCTCGGCGCTCGGCGACGACGATGTGGACTGTCCTCCCCCGTTATGTGATGACGACTTGGAGCGGAAGCTCTTGGCCAGAAGGGCGCGTATGGAGTTCCTGGGCGGACTCTTCGATGGCGCCTGCATCTGTCCCTGGCCCTGAGCCTGAGCATGGGCATGGGCTAGGGCCTGGGCCTGTGCGGATCCCTGGGCGGGCACATTCGTGTGGCACTTGGCCGCCCCTGGTTCGTAGTAAGCGTACGAGTAGACATGGTTGAACGGTGCTGCCGCAGCAGCTGCTCCAGCAGCGCCACCAGTGGCGCCTGCCGCAGCACCGCCACCGCCGCCCCCATTGAATGCCACATGCAACGACGGAGTGGAGGACATGCCGCCACCAGAGGCGCCACCGCCATGCGAGGGCGTGGCGCTGCTGCTGCTGGGCGTCATAACGCCGGCGGCAAAGCCATAGTCCAGCGATGAGGTGGACGACGAGGACTGTGTGTTGGTTGTGGGCTCGAAGCGTTCCATTGTGGCGGCAATGTTCTTGCGGGACCATTTCACCTATGCAGCAGCAGGAGGAGGGAGAGAGAGAGAGAGAGAGGATATAGTATTGCAAAAATGCATATGTGTCTTCTCACTTAGGGGAACATTGGTGGAGCGTAATCAATGGGAATCCTGTTCCCCACATTGAAAGACTCTCTATAGAAGAGAACTATTCAAAAAGTATGTATCCTTTCGCTTAGAGGAACATTTTTTGAACAAGCTCAACTCCTGTGCCCAGGCTACTGTTTGCGACTCAGTTATTCCCCTAATTGAAAGGATCTATCTCCAAAATAATGTAGCCTTTCGCTTAGGGGAACAAACTCAAACGAAATTCCCCTAAATGAAAGGCCCCCGGCTGTACACGATGGCTCACCTGCTGTTCTACATCCATCTTGTGATTACTCCTACGACTGTGTCCGCGTCGTCGCCGCTCCGTGAAGGCCTCCCCATGGCTGCTGCCCAACAGCAGCTGCTCCCCGCCGTTCTGCTGCGAGGACGATGACGAGGACGACGGCGCTGCTGGCATGCAGAACTCGATGCTGTCCATGTCGTCGGGAAAGATCAGATGCGAGCCCACATGATGGTGGTGGCCCAATGTGGCGGCAGTGCCATGGCCCATGCTCAACCCATGACCAGAGCCGCCGCCGTGGCCGGCATGACTGAGTGTCATCTGATGCGCTGCCGTGGACGAGATGGAGCGCTGGCTGGGATGCCGCATCGAGCCGCCAACGCCACCGCCACCACCGGGGGCATTGTGTACGGCCGCGGCAGTCGTCTGGTGCTGGTGCTGATGCTGATGCGAATGTGCATGCGGATGGGGATGGGGATGCGGATAGTCGCCCGGTGGCGGCGGCGCAAAGCTGGCGAACTGTGGCGATGCGCAACGATTCTGGAATTTGGATGCTGCAGATGCTGCATTGCTGCTGGCACTGGCACTGGCCGGATACATGATGATTCTACTCTGGTTCTTCGATCTGGAAACGCGTCTCTGGGTCCTCCCTCTGTGCGGAGATTTTTCTCTGTATTTTGGTGTAGGTTTTCCCTCTAGTAGTGGGGCATCATCTGTGGAGAGAGAGAGGGAGAGAGTGAAAACATGGCCATTAATCAGAGTTGGAAATGGAAGCATCCGAATGCGCATGCGGGCATGGGGCATGGGGCATGGGGCAAGATGCATGACTGACATGCCATGCCAAAATCCCACAAATAAAAGCTGGAATTATGAGCTTTACCAGAGCTATACCACACCCCCGCCACCGCCACCGCCACCACCACCGCCACCGCCCCCGCCCGTTTCCATTCTAACCCCACAGTCAATTCCAATTTATTTATGCGAAAACATTGTTGCCACAATAAGTGGCAGAGGAAGAGGAAGCCGAGACCCACAGCAGCAGCACGCATGTAAAACATTTGGCGCTGGCATGCCACCAGAGTTCCAGTTCCCACTCAGTACCCCCGAAATGCCGCACTATGCCACATGCCCCATGCCCCATCAGTTGTTGCTGCTGCTGCTCTTCAGCTCTTCAGCCCTCTCTCTCTCTCTCTCTCCACGAAATGCCATAAAACAGCATTAAAGCTATTAACAGTCAAAGGAGAGAGGCAGCAGCGGCAGTGGCAGCGGCAGCGGCAAAGGCAAAGGCAAAGGCAGAAAGCGTGGGAGGAGCAAGAAGCAACAACAAAAAATGTTTAGTGACGAGAGCCTGCTGCCTGCCCCCTGGTGCCTGTGTCTGTGGCTGCCACTGCCACTGCCACAGGGGGAAACATAAATCAATCAGTGGGAGAGTCAGATCCCTTTATGAGTCGCCCTGGCCATGGCCATGGCTCTGGCTCTGGCCCCCAGCGTGTGTCCAAGATAATCCTAGAAGGCAGAGAGACAGACGGGCAGACTGACAAAAACCTGTATATACTACATACTACATGTGGCATGCCACATGTACGACCGAATCTCTCTCTCTCTCTCTTTCTCTCTTTTGGTTATTATCGGTTATTAGAACGCCTTCAAGGGAAACAGAAATTAAAGAAAATATAAACACATAAGCCTCAATCCTGCCCCTCCCCCTCCCCCTCCCCGAAATGGTCATTTTTTTATGATGAACTCCAACATTTCGAGGGCTTAAAGGCCGTCGTTAAAGATCTGTTCAGCGAATCCCAATGATTCATCAAGGCCTGTAAGGCCTTAGAGAAACGCCAGAAAGAAGAGTAATTGGCCAGGAATACAGTGGAGTACATTACTGGAAGGATACTTGAAGGATTCACATTGGATGCAGGAACACTTCATTGATTGAGTTCTAAAATACCACAAAATATAGCATGATATAACAGGCCTTCCGATCAGAGAAAGTTTGTAATACCTTGGTTATCCCCAGGGGAAATGTCCCATAACCAAACGGCCACATTCGATGCGAATAACACAAACTTAAACCATTTTGCCACACTGCCCCACGTGCCATCTAGGGGGTATTCAAATATCCAAATGAAATTCTCCTGCCGCTCCCCTTTCCATCTTCCATCTTCCATCTGGTCAGCCTCCAGTCGTTTCGCCTTTCCTCTGATTGATATATCAAATTGATAGCCATCCGCCGGCTGCTATATAGTCAAATGTTTAGATGGGTTGTACCCCCACAACCACCCCCACAACCACCCCCTCCTGCTGCTGCTGCTGCTACCACTTCTCTCCATCGCACTCTGACTGCCTCTCTATCTGTCTATCGCCATCTCTGTTCAATCTCTTAACAAAACTCGGAAATGTTTGTGCCTCTCTGCGTATTTGTTTTTTCCTCTTTCTGCTTCTATTTTTGCTCCCATGCCATGCTTTTGCATGTTCTGCTCTCTGGCTCTCTCTCTCTATTTTTTTTCAATGTTTTTCCTTATTTTTCACTGGGATTTTTCTGGTATTTTTTTTGTTAGATTTTTTTGTTTTGTTTTTTTTTTTTTTTTGTTGCCAATTGCATTTTGCATGCAAATTCTAACGAGTTGTTTGTGGTCTTGTCGAGGCGTTGCCAACAATAAAAAATGGCCAACAACCAAAAAAGAGAAAAGGCAACAGCAGAAACAACACTGATAACAGAGAACAACAATGGGCAGCAATGGGCAGCAATGGGCAGCAATGGGCAACAATATGCCGTTTATTTGCTGCATTTGTGCAACATTTTGATGCGAGTATTCCTACTGATTGAGTTGCTTGCCGTTGCCGTTGTTGCCGTTTGTGCCTAAAAACCAAAGGCAAACCAATATCGCAACAGCAATCGCAATTGCAATTGATATGCATTTTTCAATTAAGATTTCTGCATTTCGGGGCAGGGATTCTCATAAAACAGTCCAGAGATTCCCAGATTCACGGCACTTCGAAATGATTGCTGGTAGTTTATGTGTTTGTTATGGGGAACACTCTTTAAGAACAATTGTAGGTTTATCTACTGGAATATAGAACACCGATCGATGTTCAAGTTTCCCCCCTGGTTTCTCCTTGGCCCAAAAACCACTCGCCTAATGCAATTCTCGAATGCAAAAACCATAAAAATATCTATTTTAATCGAACACTTTGTGTGGAACTCTCTCCCTCTCCCTCTCCCTCTCTCTCTGTGTACTTTTTTCCTTTTCTTCTTATATTATTTTTCCTTTAGTCGCTCCCTCTCCTCCATCTCCCCTCCCTCCGCTCGTCCGTCAGGTGAGAGGAGGATGCTGCACGAGATGCTGCACCGTTTGGCAAAAGCAATTTAAAGTCTTCTGAATCTTGGGTTCATCCTCTTCCGTCCGTCGTCGTCCTCTGGGGGCAGCTAGCAGCAGCAGCAAGAAGCAGCTGCAAGAATGAGTGGAGCACCAAAGCACCAAGGCATTGAATGTATCTTATGGATACCCATCCCCAGCAGCCCCCATTCCACGTTCTGTATTTGAATGCCTCAGCTGCCTGCTGGCAATTCGATTTCATGCTGCAATTTAATTTGCTTCACTTTGGCCCCGACAGCAGCAGGCAGGCAGGCAGGCAGCGGCAGGCAGGCAGCACAGCTTTCGATTTGAAAAGCAAAAGTATCTCAAGGCAAGAGGTTCTCATTCTGCCTCACCGCCCCACCCCCACCCCCGCCACACACAGCATTTGGAATAAAGGGCAACAGGTTCGGGGGCTCATGGACTCATTAGGCAGTCATCGAGTGCGCTCTCGGCACACAAAAAGCGAGCTCATGAGTCCCCCTAACCTTCCCCGTCCTGTGCTGTGTCCTGTAACATCCCACCCCGTCGGCAGTTGGTTTGTCATTAACACATTTTGTGCATGTTGTGCATCATTAGAGGAGGCACATGGAAGGAATAGGATAGCCACACACACACACACCTCGTACCTCGTACACGGCAAGAAATGAGGTGATTGTTGTGATTTTTTGGGTATTCGAACTCTTTTAAAAAAGAAGAAGAAGTGACGAGTCGATTTATTCCCTGTTCTCTTTGGAGGACTTTTCCCATCTACTCTTCTCACTTACAAAATCAGTGGGAACAGGCCAGGAACCCAGAGAGCAGTTGGGAACAGTTGATATTATATTCGGTTCCCGCTCAGGGCTTCTGTCTGTTCCCACTTATTGTTAACATTTATTCAGCAATATGTTTAAACTGTTCTCACATACTGTACCCATCAACTGCTCCCACTTCCGTGTGCTGTTCTAGCAAACTGTTCCCACCCAGAACTGTTCCCACTACAACTGTTCCCACTACAACTGTTCTCACTACAACTGTTCCCACTTGTAAATTTGAAAACATAATTCCAATTCGATTTCTATCAGTGCAGTCATTTCACATGTTTCATTATTTGAACAATGCTCCTGACACGTGGCGTCTGCAGTCATGCCACCCCCCACGCACCGCTGTACGCCTCTCCTTCCACTGCCACTGCCACACCCACTTACACTACCACTACCACTCCTCCTCCTCCTCCTGGGTCTCTGCTCCTGCTTCTGCTCTTTTGGCTACAACCATTCAGAGGTTCATCTCCTTCGTACTAGCACACGCCACACTCCACTCTCTGCTCTCTGCTCTCTGCTCTTCGCTCCCAGCATCTCCATCGCCCTAATTATTCATTGATGTCAATGCCAAAGAGGAGATTTACCCAGGCACCCCCCGTTCCTGCCCCTACCCCTGCCCCCATCGTTCTAGAGTCTCGTGCCTTGAGCTGCTGCTGCTGATGGTCCATCCTTCTCCTGGTTTTCCTGCTTGCCATGCATATGAAAATTGGCCAATTTGGCGAAGCGTTTGGCTTCACTTTGTTGCTGCTGCTGTTGCTGCTGCTGCTGCTGCTCCTAGAATCCAGCAACAGGATGAGGCACAGAGTCCAGAGAGAGAGAAAGAGTGTGTGTGTGTGTGTTCCCCTGGAATGGTGGAGTGGCGGAATGGCAGAATGGCGGACTGGCGAGTGAAACGAGGAACTACATTTGCCTTTTGTTTCCCTTGGACTTTGGGACTCTGGCGTTGGCGCTGGCGTTGGCGTTGGTGGCGTCCTCCACGTAATGACTTTAATTAACATACATACACGAAACTTTTGGCAGTGCGGGGCAGGCAGCAGCTCGTGCCACAAGCGCTCAAGTGGAAGCTTTTTTTGGCCAGAAAGGGGAGCTGCAACAGAAACAAAAACAGAAACCGAAACGAACCGAACCGAACACACAAAATGTGGGCCACAACATGATGGCCAATGTTGCAGCTGCAACAACAACGACAACAACAACAACCGCAACAACAATCGAGAGCTTAATGAAAGGGAACTGCATTCTGGCAGCTGTTTTTCTTTCAACTTCTTCGTTATTCAAATATTTGATCAAATGAATGGGAAAATTACATTGGAAAACGAAGGAAAATATGCCAGAGGAGGAAATTCGCCCACAAAACAAAGGCGAGACAATTATGGGGTAAAGTGGAGCGTATGAATAAAAGAGATAAAAGAGATAATAGATATAGAGATAATAATTATGGATAAACCGAAGATTAGGTGAGACATGGAATGGGAATGGAAATGGGTTCCCGTAGGGGAAAAGGTTTAGGTTCAGATTTAGATTCAGGATTGCCTTTGAGGATTCGCTGGATACATTCGCTGGTATCCTATCCTTACATATTCGTATTCGCATTCCCCTTGAATTGAACCAAAAATTACTGCCTTTTTCCAGCGAGCGAGCAGGGAGAGAGCTCTACACCGAACTGTTCCCAATCTGTTCATCTGTAGGACAGAACCTTTCCTTCTTCTAGCAAATGGAAACTTATTGGAATTTCGAAAATGATAGCGTTGACATCTAGCCCCCCACCCTCCCGACTCTCCCTCTTCCTCTCTCTTTCTCTCTCTCACTGTCATCGCAGCTTAAAAGCAGATGAGGGCCAAGATTTTGTGTGTGTGTGTGTGTGTGTGTGTGTGTGTGTGTGTGTGTGTGTGTGCGTTTTTTATATCACTTTTATTGTGTTTTATGTCGCAACACACACGACAGAAAGAGAGAGAGAGACAGACAGACACAAAAAAGTCAACTAGAAATCGGCTTAACAGAAGGGACAAACCGAATGAAGAAAAGAAACGAAATTTTGAAGAGGCGCAACACAATCCACAACAGAGATGCGTATCTTGCGGTGCCCCAAAAGGCCCCCCCTCCCCCCCCCTGCCATCGGATGGGTTATCATCTCTATGTTAGTGGAGACTTAAGCCATGAAGATTTTCATTTTCTATTTCATAAAGTGGACTATGGGAATGGGAATGGAAATGGGAATGGGGAAAATGGAAAGGGGCTTTGATTGTGGAGATTTGTATGCCTAACTGTCGTCTCTCACTCTGAATCGAATGACCCCATCCCATCCCAACCATTCGATACTTTTGATATGCATTTCCATCTCCATCTCCCTCTCCATCTATTCGGGTCTGTCATCTCACCACAGCCTCCTCCTCCTCCTCTATGGATGGATACTCTTCTGTGTGGCTTTTTATAGTCATTTTGTTTGGGTTTTGATTAGAGGAAAGAGATCCCTTTTTTTCCATCCATTTCTCACTCACTTTGGTCTGCGTTTTGTTTATGATTTGTCAAGATCTTAAAGGCCATGGAAAATGTGTTTGCCGATAAGAAGACAGACACTATCTCTCTCTCTCTCTCTCTCCCTCTCTCTCTCTCTGAGGAGGAGGAGTAGTGCTAATAAATTCACCTTTTACCGCAAAATATTGCCCAACATTTGCAAAAGACAAACAGCTCAAAAAGCAAGCGAGAGAGAAAGAGAGAGAGAGACGATGGCCTTCCCTCCTCCTGCTGCTCCTCCTCCTCCTTCAGCCAATAAATCGCCTGCGAGTGGCTGCCTGGCTGCTTGGGTGTTGATTTTTGTCAACCTAATACAAAAAGCAAACAAAATTTGTGTTGGCATTTGGTTAGATTTGCCAGAGGAGCCTCGACAGGGGGATGGATGGAGAACAAGATGGGGGAAGGGGGGTGGATGGATGGAGCAAAAGATGGGGGGGGAACGACGACGAGTTCTTGGGCATCGGGTTCAAGTGCGGGCGCAAGTGGAAGTACCATAAAAGTGGGCACTGGGGATTGGACGTTGATGAAGGAGCACGGAAATCAAATATTCAACGAGTTGCTGTATGAATCAGGTACACAGTTTGACCTTTGACCTCACCTCACCCTGCTCAACCTGTCCTTGGGCTTTCTTTATTAGTTTAACTTATTTGAAGCATCAGCAACCATCCTGCCAATTCCTGCATGACTTTTCGATCTATATTGACAGCCGTTCGCCTAGTGGAACAATTTAACAGAATGGAAAGACCGAACAGCTGGTGTACAAAGTGCAGAAGTGTTTTCCAAGAAGTTCCAGCGGATCCAGGAGAAGCACTTGCCGGGCGGATGGACACTCATATTTTCGCCGTATCTATGTATGTATGTATGTATGTATATATCTATGTATATATCTTTACCCTTTTGCAACAATTGCCCCCTCTCTATTAGCCCCGTTGTCCGTGCCTCTTTTACTTACCAAATTCTTGATAAATATTTCCACTTGCGTTTCACTGATGCTGCCACCAAATGCTTCTGCTGCTGTTGTTGCTTTTGCTGCAATGAGAATGAAATGGTAGAAAATATTAGGACAGAGTCACAATTTAATTAGCATGCGTATACTTTTCCAACAAACTGTGTAACCAACCAAACAGCACAGAAAAAAATAAGCAAAAACAGAAATAAAAAAATACTCAGAGAAATAGGAAATACTCTGCCAAAAACGATGGGGGTGGGGGTTTGGCATTGTACATCAGATGATGACGCAATGAAATGTATACCTCACCCACCCCCCGCCTTTTTCTCGGAATTCATAATTGAATGTTATTTCCCCCCCCCTCCAACCTTCGCCTAGATCCTTCTTCTCTCTGTGTGTGTTTTTCTCTCGGAGGATGATATGGGATTTGCAATTGAATTAAATTCTGATGCCATTTGTCTATGGTTTTCCGTCGTTCGCCTCGCCTTTCGCTTCGCCTCGCCCCACTCGATGGTATTTTCTCAGATCCTCTGGTTCTCTGATTGAAATTCTTGTCTCATTGTGTCTGTATGTGTGCGCGTGTGTGTGTGTGTGTGTGCTGTGATTGCTTGGGTTAATTGTTCGATTTCGAGGTCCCTGATTGATCTGTGCTTTGATTGCTTCAAATACGAAATTGAATGAAGGAATGGAATGATGGTTTTCGAAGGGTTTTTGGAACTAACTAAGCCCTAACTCACTCTCTCTCTCTTCCAGTGTGGCTTGGCATTTGAAGATAAGAAATATTCGGACTGCTTTTGCGGTACTTAACTGGACACGGATTCCCTTTATTTCCCATGAATTCTTAAGATATTTAATAGTATTTTATTCGAATCGCAGCCCTAGATTTCTGCCTAGATTTTCCAAAAACTTTCTCTCTTTCCAAAAAAGCAATGAAATTTCTACCCCTCCTTAAGCCCCTCCTTCTTTTCTTCGGCGTCAATCAATCAGAAGCCGCAACACATTTTCACTGCACTTCTGACTTCTGACTTAAGGAGATGCTCCACGAAATACGCTCTACGAAAACCCGCACTGAGAACAGCCGGAAAAAACCTGCAACAAGAGGAAAACAATTCTTTAAGCTGCCCCAAAAAACGAGAGAAAGAACCAGACCCGAATATGGCTTGAAGCCTTAAGAGCAGAGCGGGGCGTCGTCCCAAGGAAAGGTCCAGTTCAGTTCAGTCCAGTGTGCGGTCGTCCGTCTGTCTGTCTATGGCTTTTCACTGCTTTTCTCTGATTTTCCAGGTCTTTTATCCGATGGCAAAAGCCCCACAAATGTCATTGCAAAAATGTTTTAATTGAGCGCCGAGGAGGATGGGGGATGGGGGAGGGGAGGAGCTTCTGAAACATAAGTAAGGAAAAAAGGAAAACCCAAAAAAAAAAGGAAAGAGAAGGATGTGAAGGATGTGAAGGAGTGTTGGCGGGGCGGGGCGGGGGGCTAGGGGGTGGCAATACAAATAAAATAGAATTTTAAACCACAAGAAAACGTGCGTTATTCATTTTTGAATTTATAACACAATTGGGAGGAATGTGAATACGAATACGAATGCGAATGAATGTCAAAGGAGGAAGTCCAATTGGTAGCTGAAGAGCAGAGCAGAGCAGAAGGAGGAGGAGGAGGAGCAGGAGGAGGAGCAGGAGGAGGAGCAGGAGGAGGAGGAGGTGTAAGAAGAGTGTTTTTGTGGGTGTGAAAGGAGTGAAAATGCGCACTGAAAATAAATTCCTTCTGGCTTGGGCTTCGGCTTCTGCTGTTGCTTTTCATACACTCTACAGAATGGGGATTAGGATTTTCGCATAGAAATCGAACCCCGAAAGAAACATCCATCTATAGGTCTCCCCCCCCACTCCTCCCTGAGGTAGTTTCAGCTCTATAGATGATATACTAACGAATGGATAGGCATTCTCCGCTCTATGGATTATGTATCTATATCCTGTTTCCTTTTAGGCATAAACTTAGTTCTGTTAGGCGTCGTGCAGCAGCTCCCATCGGCGCATCACATATTCCACCAACAGATGGCGAAAGGGTATCCCAAGACGTTGGTTTTGTTTCTGTTTCAAGTTTCTTTTGCCGTTTCGGGTTGTTGGTTGTAAAAATAGAAATAAATAAGGATGTGTTGGAGGTTAAAGCAGGAAAGGACAGGAAGGAAGGAAGGAAGGAAGGATGCTGAGCAGCAGGAACAGGCAGGAAGACGAGACAGTAGGAGGAGCAGGGGCGGGGGCGGGGGGCATGGCAAAGTCAAAGCAAATCGTGTCGTGGCAAATGTGACACACACCTTCTCCAACTCAAACTCAAACTCAAGCCATCTCCATGCGCGACTTGCAAATGACTCGTGTTCTCGCGGCAAAAGAAAGCAAAAGAAAGTGGCAACAGAATGTAACCTGTGCGAAATAACAATAATGATCATCATCAGCATCGTCCAACCCCCAATGGGGGGGAATGCCACCAGTTTCGGAATTTCTTCGCATAGATTGCCACGGCTGACATTTTTAAAGTCAGCTTCAAGTTCCGTTCGTTCCGTTTCCATTTCCACTCCCATTTGGGGGGCATCCCATTGGGGAATGTACAGGAATTGATTTTTGGCTCTCCCTTTCTGTCGGTAACAAGTTCTTGGTTGATGGAGGTACATGCATATCGTATATGTATGTATGTATGTATCTGTGTAGGTCTTTAAGGCGAAATGTTCTGGCAATTTTGGAAGGAAACGGAATGGAACTTAAACGTAACATGTCCATATGAACCAAGAATTACCTCACTAAAAAGAAGACTTAGAATAACTGTTACAATAATACTAGGAAAAATACCAAAAATACTTCTTCTGCTACAATCCGTTACTCGTGAGTGTTTTTATGTACATAAATTCTAAACAAAATACTGAAAAACTATACAAATACTGCAAAAATACTAAACAAGGTTGTGAAAATAAATACTCAACAAAAGTATAAAAAAATTAAACATAAGTAAAAAATACTTCCTTCAAAGCGAAAGCCAAAAATACCATTAACATGTGAACGAATGTTGCTAGGAGAACAGTGAAATGGAACAGTAGAATGAAAGATTGGAATGGAACAGTGGAATGGAACACTGCAATATATCATTTCCATTCATAAAACTCCGCCACATAAAGCGTATTTTTTTTTTTGCAACAAAAAACTTGTGCGAACGACAAACTTATGTATTTTCTCCGTTTTCCTCTAAAAAAAAACTCGACTGTAGTTCTAATAGAACCTTCGTTAGAAGCACTAACTAAACCTTAACCCTTAACCCCTAATCCTGTAATACTACTAATCAATAGTCAATTGTTAATCAATGATCTGAATACGGAATTAATCGTCAAAGAAACCGCTCGCCTTTGGGAACAGAAGACCTACACTGCCTACAAACGAATTTCTTACGGAGGGTGCGGGGGGCAGTGCGGGGCGATTGGGTCGAGTGTCGCCGGGAAGACCCGCAGCTGGGGTTCCCACCAATCCCGTTGCAACCCCTTTTTTTCCATCCACATTTTTTGCTGCCATGAGTCATGGGAGGCATGGCCTTGTGTTTGCATACAGATAAACCCACACCATGCCACGCCACACACTCGACGACGAAGACCCGAAGACTCGAAGATATGGGGGCAATTTTTTTCATATGCGGCGGCCTGCGATTACAATATATTTGAGGCATGCCTCAAGAAGCAGAGTCTTTCCAGTACAATCAACCGAAGAGGCGAGGCGACCTTGTAGGAAAAAATTATTGAATGTGCATGTGTGCATGTGTGTGTGTGTGTGTGTGGAGTGTGCAAATATGTGTGAAATTTATTTGCCACACAACTCGTCCCAAGGGAGTGGGGGGGAGTGGTAGAGGCAGCAGCAGAGGAGTGCTACCCGTATCCGTATCCGTATCGGCTGTGTGTGTGTGTGCAACCCTTTTCCTGGTGCTGCTGCTGCTTTTTGCCAGGGGTTGCTTTCACAGGCCCCCCATTCCATGTCCACCTTTTGGTTGTTTAAAAATCACTTGATTGCACAAATGCTCATTGAGCTAATTTTAAAAAAGAAAGGAGAAAAACGGAGGGAAGGGGCACAAAGCAGGGGCAGTGGCAGTGGCAGGGGCAGGCAACTTGAGCCCACGGGTTACATTTGATGGGATTCCGATTTCCATATGGAACAACACAACAACAAAAGGGAAGCCCTACCTGACATTACTCCGCCTCCGTCTCCGCCTGCGACTCCTACTCCTACTTCCAGTCCTACTCCCACTCCACGGGCAGGCAGTCCTTAACTAACTTAACTAAATTATTAGCTATTGCCACTCCCACTCCCCACTCCCCCCCTTGTTGCCTTCTGGGTAAATGCTCAGCAATGTGGAAAAATGTGTTATGTCCTTAAAAACAAAAAGGGCAAACGACGCATCGTTTCGGAGTTCGGAGTTGGCCTGAACGGTTGATCAAATTACCAGACCCCGAGAATACGAATTCGGCTCTTCTACCACTTTGATGCACTTGAGCCGTACCCCGTCCCCTCTCTGTCCCTCCCTCTGTCCATCTGTCGTGTCGTGTCAGAAGAGTAGTCAAAGAAGCAGTCAAGTCCAAGCAGTCAATGAAGTGTCCAGGAGTCCAGGAGTAGAAGTCCAAGAGCAAGCAGGAAAGTCCATGGCCAACTAGGAAGTATTGTCCCCTTTTTTGGGGTAGTGGAGTGGACTCTCTGGACTCTGGACTCTGGCTCTGGCTCCTTTTGTTGTGTTGTGTTGCCCTTTTCCTGGGGGGTCACTTTAATTAATTACATGAAATGAGTTCTCTTCTTCTTGCGGTGCGGGTGCGGGGGTGCTGTTGGGAGGTTAAAGGGCTGTCAGCCATAGGCCAAATTACACGATTACACGGTGAGAAATGTTAGACACAAAGGGACAAAGGGCCATTGAAATTGATGCCAAAAACAAGAAAAACGAGTAGAGAGAGTGAAAGTGAGGGAGAGAGAGAAAGAGAGAACGGAACTGAACTGATCTCAAGTGAACTGAAAGATAATCCAACACTTGAGAACACTTTGAGTTTGAGACTCTTTTTGTGGCGACTCTTTTGTAGCGTAAAAGAATAGAATAACACATCAAAATGCATTTGGAATAAAATATACCTAAAATCCTATAAAAGTGGAAAAAACAACCAAAGCTAATTTTTAAAAATATTGAAAAAATACTGAATAAGTAAATTTGAAAATATTGAAAATTACTTTTAAAAATATACCGAAAAATACTTTTTAAAAATATATCCCGAAAAATACTTTTAAAAATATACCAAAAAATACTAAAAATGTATACCAAAAAATACTCAAAATGTATACCAAAAAATACTCAAAAATATCCTGAAAAAATGTTTAGCAATATAATGAAAAATATTCAACAAAGTACTGGATAAGTACATTTAAAATATTGAAAAATACAACAAAAATGTACCGAAAAATACTAAAAAAATTTACCTAAAAATAGTGAACAATATACTAAAAACTGTTTAACAATAACTTGAAAAATAGTGAAAAGTACTGAAAAAACAGAACATAATACTTAAAATACTGAAAAATAATGAAAAATAACCAAACAAAATACTAAAAAAAAATACTGCACAAAATAAATTAAAATAAATACTGAACATATACAGACAGACGTCGTAATGTACGAGATTATTTCCTCTCTTTCCAGCTTCAAGGCAAACGACACTGTCCATTTCCTTACAAAATATATGTATGTATGTATGTATGTGTGTGTATTCTGACAGCCAAATGTGTCTGTGTGTGGGTGAACTAAAGAACTTCGAACTAGTTCCGTTTTTGGGGAGAGCTGGTCCAAAACAAGTCCATTGAGTAGACCATTTTCTGGACTGATTCGCACTTGAAATGAGTTTTCTGTGTGCAAAAGTTTTTTTTTGTGCAAAAACTTCAGTGGCATTTCGCACTACTTTGCTGCGCCCTTTGAACTCTCTCACTCTCACTATCACTCTCTCCCTCTTTCTCTGTCTATGTGTCTCTTTCTCTCTGTCATTCTTGGTAGTTCCATTACCAATGACATTTAGCCAAGAAAAACTACAAAAAAGTCAACCACCGCCGAAAAAAAAAAAAAAAATAGGAAAATAAAATTACTCTCTCTCTCTCTCTCATGTTTGGCAATTAAATCATTTCGACCATAAATCGAATTTCGCAACAGAGTCTGTCCGTCGGTCCGTCTCTCCGTCTGCTCGGCCGTGTGTCCTTCTCTCCTCAGTGTTAATCCAATTAACTTGGCCTGCATCAAACACATTCCTTTCCAACAGCCAAAGCAGGGCAAAGGAGGATGCAGAGGGGGTGGGGCAGAGGGGTTTGGACTGGGACTGGGACGGTGGCTGTGTGGGTGGAAAATGAATAAAGAAATGAAAACAGTTTCAAAGAAAACTCAACTCAAACTTCAAGTTTTATAGTTGCCCCACTGCTGCTGCTGCCACTGCTGCCGCGGCTGCTGCTGCTGCTGCTGCTTAGACTCCTTCACTCAACATACATATCCTTTTGGCTCCTTCATATAACTTATACCTTATATCCTCACTCCATAAAACCCCGTTTATCCCCTCTACCATATCGCCTCTCTCTCTCTCTCTCTCTCTGTCTCTCTCTTTCCTTGGCTACAAATTTCATGCGAAACTTCTTGGCACTCTGAAAACTTTTCACAGGCATTTCTTTGGAATAACTTCCATCGCCCCGCACCGCACCGTTCCGCCCCCCATCCCAACCGCCCCCCCCCCCCCCCACCTACTCCCATAAGGTGGGGCAATGCTTGTCCTGACAAATGTTTTCATTGATTTTTACGAGCAGCGAAAGAATAAAAATAAATTTCTCCCGTTTGTTCTTTATTTTATTTTTTGTTTTGATTTTTATGTTTGGCGCCCAAAAAAAAACAAAAAAAAAACACACACACACAGACACACATATGTACATGCAACAAAAGCCACCTAAAAAACCACCCAAATTTAGAGAGAGAAAGCGTAAAAAATCTAAATTTTTTGTTTATTTTTTTCCGTTTGTTTTGCGTGTTTCGTTGTGTTATTGTTCTTTCGCCACTATTTGCAGGAGGGGGGAGTGGGAGGCGTGGGGTGTCAGTTTTATGATGCCCCACATTGTGGCCGGGGGAGAGGGGGTGCTATCGTTAACGATCCTCCTCCTCTTCGCCTGATGTCTATCCACGTGATGTGCGTGTGTCCTGGTTCATGTGTCGTAAACGCATCATAAACACAGCTGCCACTCTGCCACACACACACACAAACACATACACACAAACACATACAGAAGCGGACCAAGAAGGCCAGCAGACAGAGGCAGGGGGCAGTACTTCTACAGACAGGGGGGGAGGGTACAGCCGGGGGCATCATCATCAAAAATTATATTTCATATAAACTCGTGCACTCTTTTTTCAATGGCTGAGAGAGAGGGGGGGAGAGCACATGTGGCAGCACCATATTGTCCACCTGATCTTTTATCAACAGGTGGGGGCCATCGTCCATCGGACACCGGTCATCGTCTCTTCCGTTCACGGAAAGGCAATCCATTTACGTGAGATGGTTTCTTGTTTACTCAAAAGTAAACGACAGGAACGGCAGGGAGCTTAAGATAAAGCATGAAAGGAGTCCTTAAGAATACATTCAATACCGCAAATGGCACTGTGGATCCGCTGTGGAAAGGTTCCCCCAAGCGAAAGGCTACACTCAATCAGAGTGCCACATTCACTCGCGAGGAATCGAAGATATTCAAAATATCTAAGATATTCATAACTTTGGAAATCTCTGGGAATCTATGCCCCATTTGGGGGAGTGTGGAAATGCCATAGGCATGCGGCATGCCCCTGAATTTGCTGCTCGATTTGCTGCAGTTCGAAGCATCTCTTGAGCTTGAAATCGTGATGTATCCATGGGGTAAATCGTTGTCTTTCTTTCGAAAGAAGAACTTAAGCCCACCGCATAAATCATTTTCGTGGATTATCACTTCGTTATTCCCATAAAACTTTCAATAATCATAAAAAAAAGCGAATGATTTAAATTGTTTTGATTGTTGGAAAAACCCGAAATGGAAAATGGAAAATGGAGAATGGAAATGTAGAACAAAAATATGGATTATCTGTTACAAGAAATATTCTTTCAACTGGGAATGTTGCCGCTGCCGCTGCTGCTGCTGCTGCTGCTGGTTGTGGCAAGGGTTTGATTAGCCATAAAAATACAGCCTCACATTCTGTAGATTGTCCCCCAAGCCCCTCCACCTCCCCCCCCTTCAGTTTAAGATGATTTTCCACCGCACTTTTCTTGATTTTTTTCGATGTGTTTTATGTTTTTCTTTCTGTGAATTTTACGAGTCATAAAATGCATTTCAACAACAGCTTGGGGACAGACATTAGAGTCGTGGCATTAACTTAGTATTATAGTATTATTAATACCTCCCCCTCCCCTCCCCTACCCTATCCCGCTTACCACTCTCTCCCCCTCTCACTCGCTCTCGTTCTCTGTGAACTTTTAAACCCTTGACTGGGCGGGTGGGGGGAGGCGAGAGTTCATTGGAGAGTCGAGCCCAATAAAATGTAATTAATTTGCCAAAAACTTTTCCCTTCACAAAAGCCAAAAGCCAATAAACCAAAAGTCGAAGACGGAGATGCTAGAAGGAGGAGGATGAGGATGTGGATGTGCCAGGATTTGCATGAGCCAAAAAATCGGGCCAGAGGCTCAGAAGCGGGGCAAACAGCAAAGAGCTGCAATGGCAGTGGCAGTGGCAGAAGCAGCGAAGACAGAGCCAAGAGAAAGCAGGGCCAACAGCTGCTCGACATAAAAGTTTTAAAAGCTGGAGGGAAAACTCCGCCAGAAGACACAAAGACAGAGGCAGGACAGCGGCTGGGGGGGCGTGGAAAGCTCGCTTTGGCATTGCTGCATTAAAAAGTTAATAAAAGTGGAGCATGCCACAAGTCGTGCCGCAATTTGCGGCAGCTGCAGCTCATGCTCCTGCGTTCCAAGCCAGAAAGGATATGGATATAAATATAAGTAATCCAAGTGCCACAGGAGGAGGAGCAAGGGGAGGGCGAAGAGAAACCCCCCCCCCCCCCGTGATGGTGTCCTTGTGGGTGGAACAAAAACTTGTTGCTCTTCAGGTGGCATAAGCTGCGACTTTTGCACTTGCACTTGCCGCATGTGCTGTGCTGCTGTGGCAGCTGCCTGCCACTGGCACTTGTGCCACTGCCACAGCCACTGCCACTGCCACAGCCACTGCCTTCCTGCCACCAAAAGTAGCAAACAATTAAAATCCTCAAATGACGAAGGCACTGCCACCCGTGTGTGTGCGTGTCCCAGAGGGATGTTCTCCCTTGCAAAAGCAACTCGGAATTGGTACGATTTTGGAACCTGGAACTTGGAACACTTAATAGACTTGCATAAGTCGAAACAAGTGGGATTGGAACACGATTTTGATATTCACTGCTTTGAAATGGGAATTGGAGTTGCATTTTCCGAAGTTTTCCTCTTAAAAACCATTTGAAATGATTTGAAATGAAATGGGAATAGAGTAAGTTCAATAAGTTTCCTTTTGGAACCAGGAAATGGAACCCTTGGGACATTTTCATTAACTGGAACCAGTGGAATGGGAACAGATTGCCTTTAAATATTGCAACAGAATGGCAATAGAAGTGGGTTATGAAAAAAGCAAGATAACATCCATGGGATATCCAATATTAAGGATGAGTTTCCACTTTTCAGAACACACGCACACGCACACACACACACACACACACACACGCACACTTTCACTGCCTCCTGCCAAAACCGCAAGCCATAAATAAACTTCTGTCAAATTTTAAGCCACTAGAATATCTGTATTATAGGAATAGAATACATAGAATAGAATATACCCGAGCATATGTGTGTGTGTGTGTGTGCGTGTGTGGATGTTGCAACTAAATGCAACTCTCTGCTGTGCTGGCAAGTGGCGAGAGCTCACTTCCACTTGCGGTTTCAAGGGTTACTCAACGCATGAAAGAGGCAGAGATGAGGACCCAAGGACCCAATGGAGAGAGCATCAGGGAGAGGGGAAGGTGGCAGTGAGGCAGGCTGTGAGGCAGTCAGGAAGGATGGCAGGCAGGGGTTTTCCTTTCCTTTCGTTTCGTTTCCAAGGAGAAGAAGCAGCTTCTGGGTGCCTGCCTTTCTGCCTTTCTCTGCGCACTTTAAGTAATGCGGCCAATTGAAAATGTCGAACAAGTGCCACACACACACACACACACACACACACACACACACAGATAAGCATACACATACAAACAGTAAACTGCCAGAAGGCAGGCAGGCAACGCTTGCAACGTGAAGCTAATTAAGAACGCATTAAAACGATTTGTGTGCAACGTAACACACAGAAAGCAAACCAAATCAAAGCAAAGCAAGGGGAAGGGCACCGAGGATCCTCGACACCCCCCCCCCCCCTCACCACACCCCTCGGATGTGGTATAGATTAAGCGGCATAAACGGCTGCCACATGGCCCACTCTTTCCTTCTCTCTCTCTGTCTAAAAGGAAGGATTATGCCAGAGCCAGAGAAGGCCATTATCAAAGACAGACATCGAATGCTGTTGCAACCCCACCCAACCCCCTTTCCCCTAAGCTGATTAACGGATGGATCGCTTCACATTGAAAGAAAGCCTAAACCCTGAGCCCCAACCGAAGAGAAAGCACAGAGAAAACTATGATTTCCCAATTAGCATACGCGATTCGTCTATGGAAATGTGCAACCGAGCAAACAGAAATAAACAGAGATGGAAATGGAGATGGCAACTCAAGCTCAAAGGATGCTTCGAACTGCAGCAAATTGAGGGGCATGCCGCATGCGAATGGCATTTCCAGACTCCCCCAAATGGGGCATAGATTCCCAGAGATTTCCAAAAGGTATGAATATCTTAGATATTTTGAATATCTTCGATTCCTCGCAAGTGAATGTGGCACTCCGATTGAGTTAGCCTTTCGCTTGGGGGAACATTTCCACAGCGAATTCACAGAACTAGTTTCGACTGGAAACAAACTGGCAGTCAGGCAATCTGGCAGAAGGAGTGGGTCGTCCTTGAAGGAGACAACAACAATGCGAAACTTTGTGCCAAGCCATTAGAAATGTCCAACAACAAGTGGCCATCACACACACACAGACACACACACACACACACACACAGACACACAGACAGGAGAAGAACTACTTGGCCCAACTTAAATGCAACTTTCCGTGCGAAAGCAAGTGCGAGTGTGTGTGTGTGCACAAATATTTTCAATTACAAATTGTATTTTTCCGTTTAGATAAGCAAAATTTATGGCAGGACTTTCTCCTCCTCTTCTATTCGGGGTGTCCGCCGTTGGCGGCGGCAACAAACACTTTTTCGCTTGGTCGGCGACGCAGTTGTAAACAACAAGGAAAACACAGGGGGAAAATGGAAAAACCCAAAGCAAGCAGAAGGCAGGCAAACGGGCAGGCCAAAGACCAAAAGACGCCAAGGAAAAAAAGGACAGAAGCAGAAGCGATGGACCTGGCCACACAGGGAAAACTGCAGGAAAAACTAAAGGAAGAAAAATGGCAAAGAAAAAGAAAGAGGCAAAGAAAAACGGCAAAGAAAGCCAAGCGAAATGGCGTACAGATTTACAGAGTATTTTCATTTTACGTGCTTCTCGGTGGCGCCGCCAAATGTCACGTACGCAGACATCAGGCTGGCGGCGGCGGCGGCCAGGAAGGATGCAAGGAAGCAAGGAAGGATGCTCTGCTGTGGCATTCCAACTTCTTCTCATATGTGCGGCTGTCACATGAATGCAATTGCCAACTGAATACCGAAGGCAAATGCAACAAACTGGACAGCCAGACAGCAAACACACACACACACACACAGACTTGCTCCTATGCTCCTCCTTCCTTCCAGGGTTGCTCTTTCTCGCTCTCTGTTTGATTGCAACTCTGTTTGTGGAGAGTGCGGCCTTAATGCGCCACCAAAGGTGTTCGTCTGGGAGTTCGAGCAGTTCGTCTTTCATGGGTATTATCGATATTTAAGCTATTTGCTCACATTTACCTTTGCCTCCAGCACGTTCCACAGACACAGACACAGAGAGAGAGAGAGAGAGAGAGAGAGAAAGAGAGAGAGATAGAGATAGAGAGCGGGAGAGTGGGAGAGTGGGGGTGGACAAGGCCTAAAGAAATAGCATCGGAAATGGCATCGAATAAAAGGAAAAACGAAATCAGTTGATGTCTATGCAGAGTCACTCTTTTATGTTCCAATATTCCATAAGTGAAAGGTCACATTTGCTTGTAAGAGAAGAGCGTTTGCCTCGAGACATACGGAATTTCGAGTCAATCGCTTTTTCGCAAGGGTGGCAACTTTAAAAATCCATTCTCACGCCAAAGAGAAAACCCTTCAACTCATAAACGAAGCTGACAACTCTTTAACGAAGCTGGTAACTTTACAACAAGAGTGGCAGCTCTAAACATTAAAGCTCATCAAAATAGAAGTCAACCTTTCAAAGGTGTCAACTCTAAAACTGTAAAACAAAGAAGGCAAATGTACAGCTCTTACACGAGAATGGCAACCATACAAGTAATCCTGTAAAGTGACAACTCTACAACTTTTTTACACCAAAAACTCGTCCATGAAGGGTGGCAACTCTAAAAATCAACCCTACGCCGCAATCATACGAAAATATGAACATTCCAATACCATTTCCATGACATTTTCATGGCCTATTCACCCTTTTTCCATGCCAGCCCAGGGATCTGCTCTTTCACGGCGTAGCTTAGCAGCATCTTGCCGCCATCTGCATCTTTGGCATCAATTACCTTGGCTCCACACACGAACGCATACCCCCCCACACCCCCCTCACCCACCCACAGCCTCCGCCCCCCTAGTCTTGGGGCTTAAGCGGCAAGAATCGTCCGCTAATAGTCGTCGTGTCTGCGATGTGGGGGGCTGGGGGATGGGGGGGGGGGGTGATGGTGGAGCGAAGCGGAGCGTGTGAAGTAATCAAAAATAGAATTGACACGTTCTGCTGTGTTCTGCCTGCCACACTGCTGCCTGCCGTATGCCTCTTTTCTGCTGCCAGATGCACGCAATGCGACAACAACAACGAGAGCCATGCCTCATGCCGCGTGCCCCATGCCCTAGGAATGCCTGCCTGCCTGCCTGCCTGCCTGCCTGACTTCGTTTCATTTCTTTTTCTCTACTGGAGTGGTGGTGGAATGGTGACCCCAACGTCGCCCCGTCATCTTATCATAATGATGACGTTTACATTTCAATTAACAGAGAACAACATAATTGCAGCAGTCAAATTATATAATTATACACAAACAACAGCAACGAGAGCGGCCCAAGACGAAGGCAACACGAAACGCACACACAGAGAAAGAGAGAGAGGAAGTGGGGGAGAGAGAGAGAGAATGAAATGAAATGAAATGCATTATGCTCATGCCTCTGCCTATGCTTATGGGGCGGGCAGCTGCAACACAGCGCAGGTGTTGCCCCATGTGTCAAAAAATAATCATTTTGAAATCACTTCAGACAAAAAAAAACCAGAGAGAGGGGAGAGGGAAAATCAGTTAAAGATGAAAAATGCGTTCGCAAAGAGAGCGAGCGGAAGGGAGAAGCAAGGGGGGGGCGGGTCGAGGAGGCCCTGTCAAGTGTGTTCCTGATGGTGGCATGCCCCATGTCTCCTCGTGCCGCTGTCTTATAATTTCATTTCAACATTCAATGACGGACTTCAAGCGGCTGTCAGACGGCCCACAGCTGCATTTTCGGATCAGCAAATGCACTGAGAGAAAAAAAAGTAAAGAAAGGGAGGACTAAAATGGGGAAAGACGAGGAAAGCATCAAAATGAATCACCCTTTGGGAATGCAAATAAAAAATCCTAAAAATATCCAACGTTGATTGGAAATCTAGGGAATCCTTTAAGTAATATTCCCATAAGCATAAGCTCTGCTTTTTTTTTTTAGTAATTTCTTGCAGTGCATTGCATACGCAGCATTTGAATCGTAAATGTCCAGCGATCGACTGTGGAAAGTGAGATTTTTAATTATTGTTTCCGCGTCACAAAAAAAAAAAAAACTGAATACGAAAAAACCTGAGAGAACTTAACACCGACACACACACAGCGAGAAAGAGAGAGATAGAGTGACAGAGACAGAGAGAGGTGACACATGAGATGGAGGACTGTGGAGCTGTGGGGCTTTGACTCTCGATGGGCGCATAATTTTTCATATGCCACACATTCCCCGAGAGCATACACACACACAGACACACATACATATGTACACAATAATAATAATAATAATAATCTCTGCTCTGTTTGGTAATTTATTAACAGTTTCTGCCCCTCCGCTGCCCCTCCGCTGGTGTCTCTTTGTGTCGATGGCTTGGCGGCGGTTTCGCTTTCAGCGTTTTATTTCAATGCGATTGAAAGGCAGGCACCTGCCCATGGAAACAGCAAACAGCAAAGAAAAGAAGCGAAAAAGAAACAGAGAGACAGATAGAGAGAGAGAGAGATAGGAAAAGCCATTTGCCACACGCTTCCACCACTCTCTGGGTTTTTGATGATGCAGCAGGCGGCAGGCGGCCCTGTCCCGATATTTCATTAAAAAAACTTAACGCAGGAGGAGAGTGGAAAGTGGGTGCCCCATTGGCTAATGCCACTTTGGCGTGGCAGTCATTTGATGGACCAAGCAACACAAGATGCATTTTAGCCTGAACAAGAGCGAGGGCGAGAGAGTGGCCCTAAAGTGGCAGTGGCAAGAGTGGCAAGAGTGGCAGTGGCAGTGGCAAGAGTGGCGTAAACACAGGATGGCTAAAGTGGCAAAACTAATGTGATCCTAAATACCCTTCAAGGCGATTGGCAATCAACCAGCACCACCGACAGGCACCGCCGACAGGCACCCAACAAGCAGGCAGGCTATTGCCTTTCGGGATAATGAAATAAAGTTTAAAACATTTCCTTTAAAGAGTTTCCTTTCCATTCCATTCAGTGCCGTTCACTTAGGGGAACATTTTTGGAGCTTATACATAGATCTTTCCAGGATATCAACAGTTTCGAGCCCCAAAAAGTCACAGCATTGCCAGGATTTAGATTAGATTAAGAAAGTTTCTATGTTCCATTCCCAGATTCCTAATCTATTAAGACAAAATTAGAAAATAAAATATTATTTCTAGTCTCAAAAAAGAAATGTATTTCCAATAATTCGGCGACCTGTGTTTGTATATTTTAAATATTCAGTGTTTTGTTCTCTTTTTCCTTTGTTTCCACCCCCCTAAACCAACCCACCCCAACCCCCTCCAAACGGTATTATTCTGTTTAATTAGTTTGAACAGCGGGAAAACAAGAAATGGGACAAATGAAAAATGCATGAAAATAATTTTCAATCCCATTCTTTCACCATTTTCCCCATTTGCCGTTTGTGGAAATTGACAGTGAAATTATTATTGCTTTTTGTAGTCTGTTTCTGTTTCTGTTTGCTGTTTCTGTTTGGAAAAGGATATAAGGATATACCACAGTATATGTATATCTCTATGGGCATTGCCAACAGCAGAGCGCTGAAAATCTGCTCTGTATTCCCTTTGGATGCCGTTCACTTAGGGGCACATTATTGCAGCTATGCATGACATCTATTTTCTGATCCACAAATTATACATAGATCCTTCCAGGATATCAACAGTTTCGAGCCCCAAAAAGCCACAGCATTGCCAGGATTTCCATTCGTTTTCGGTTTCGGTTTTGGCTTTTCGTTTTTTCTGTTTTTGTTTTTAGTTTTATATTGTTTTATTTTTTTTGCTGTTTTTTGTTTGTTTTGTTTTTGTTGCTTGTTGTTGAAATTTCTATTGTTATTATTTGAGTTTGAGTTGCAAATTTTCCGGTGTCAATTTTGTAGTTTGTTTTTGGTTTATTTTTTATGAGTCTGCGTGTGTGTGTGTGTTAGTGCCTGTGTGTGTTTATGTGTGCGTGTGTGGGTGTTGAATTTACGGTAAATTAAATTAGCCTGATTGCTGTATGCATTTTTAATGACATCACTTCAATCCGGAGCCTCGTTTGCCCCCCGCATCTCCCGCACATCTGCTGCCCCTGCCCCTGCCGCTACCCCTACCCCTGTCACATCCCCTGCTGCTCCGTGTGTGTGTCTGTGTGTGTTTGCATTTGTATTTGTGCAATGATAAATTAATAAAATAAATGTTTATTACTTTTATTTCATTTATGCGGTTGACCCCTGCCACCTGCCCCCGTTTCCTTTTTCCTTTTCGGTATGGAAGGAAACGTAATGAAAATGCCTCAGAAAATTTCAATAAAAACTTTTTATGTTATAATTATAGGCCAAAGAAAGAGACGGACACAGAGAGAGACAGATAGAGAGAGAGAGAGACAGAGAGAGAGAGATCGAGTGGACGCCCTCCCTGCCCTCTGGCTCCGTCTCTGTTTGTTTGCTTTTGGGCCATAATTTTTCTATTAGACAAATATGAGTCGGAGAGAGACGGGGAATGTTTGTCATGTGAGAGTGTAATAAATTTTATTAAAAACATACACAAAACAAAACGCATAAACGCGAAGCAGAAGACAGAGAGACAGACAGTCTTAAGGTAGTCCAAGGAGAGAGAGAGAGAGAGAGCTTTAAGCTAAAACTGATGTTAGAGCGAGAGGTATGACCTGGTGGATGGGGGGAGGAGGGGGGTCTTTGGGTCTTGCACACATTTTTGGGTCATCATACGTGACCGGACGGCATTGGAATGCCGGCGTAAGACGACGGGACGCGCCCTGGCTACACGCTGCTCCGCGCCGCGCCCCTTCCTTCCCTTTCCATAACGATGTCCAGCTGAGACAACACATAAAACCCAAAATAAGCAAAGTTGTGGAGAAAGAGAGAAAGGGAGAGAGAAAGAGAGAGAGGTAAATACAAAAAGTGCAACAAGCACAACGCCAACAAGAAAGAGAGAGAGAGAGAAAGGGAGAGCCAGCCAGACGCCCGTAGAGATGCCAAAGGGAATGCCCGAGGATTCAAAAACAAAATACATGTCGTGTGCATTGCAGCTACTAAGTAGTCCAGTCTGGAAGATGGCCTAGAAGATCCTCTCATGTCCATGATGGCGGCTCAATAATCCCTTCCTGTATTCTGTATTCTGTATTCCCGTCAGCTGCCCCATGCTCCACATTCTGTGGCATGGACATGTTCTGGGTGGATGGACATCTACTATAAAGGACGCTCTGGTCCTCCAGCTCTTGCTGGATTCAATGTCTGACCATTGGCTGGGGCCAGCTCTGTATTCGATCGTGGCTAAGCCACTGCGTGAGAGGGCAGCTCTGTATTGGATTGTAGCTAAGCCACTGCGTGAGAGGGCAGCTACATGTTGCAACCAATTTGTCCTTCTCTACTTTTTCCAGCGATTTCCTAGACTCAAACTAGAAAAACGAAGCACACAAAAGTATATGGAACACCCCCAACCCCCGCACTCAACAACCTCTAGCGTGTGTGGCATGCAGCATGTGGCATGTACTTAAGTGTGGCCAAATTAATGGACATCGAATGGAGTTGATCGGCCTGTCATAAAGCGTTTCATAATTACTTTTCACACCAGGCGACGCGTCGGAACCCAAACGAATGATGGAATAGGGTGGGGTGGGGGGTGGTGCTGGTGGTGGGGGTAGTACATATAATCCGACAAACAACCAGCGGCAGAGAACAGAGAAAGGAAAAAGAGAGGGGAAAAGCCGAGTATTACAAATAAACAATCATAAATATCTATAAATTTCTATAAATTCTAATTGAAAGAAAAAAGAGTTGTTGTTGTTGTTGTCTTGTGTGTGTGCTGTTTGATGTCTGCTTATAGGCTTAGAGCAGGCTGCCCCCCCCATTCGTTTTATTTATGGCACAAAATGACAATAAAATTTAATAACTTTGACACAATTTAATTAATTTCGATTTTTCGAAAAACAAACACAAAAAAACAACACGACATAAAAATGTTTATATACCAAAGGGCAGGGGGGGAGCAGTATTTATCGAAGAGTATATACATATATACTATATATGTACATATATGTATATATATATTTTTTTATTTTTGGGCAGTTCCTTTGCTGTGTTTTCCATATGCAACGGGAAATTGAATTAAAATTCAACGAGAAGGCAATTTATGAAATTAGTTTTTGGAAGAGGGGTGAGTGGGGAGGGTGGAGAGGGGAGAGTGTGGGGGGGGGTTCTTCCACAAAGTCCTTGATTCAGAAAATTAGCGTTGATTTCCCTTGGAAACGAATTTGATTTGAATTTTAATTATGTCGATTTGAGGATACTTCGAAGGGGTTCCGTTCGGTGTTCGGTGTTCGGGTTGAGGGTTCAAATTATGGCTTTAAAGGTCATTTTCCAACTCCGTTTCATCAACAGTTTTCTAAACGTTTGAGAACCGTTAAGGGTTTGAGCTTTTGATGACTCTAGAACAGCGCTCGGCACGCATACACTCAAGTCGTTCAGCAGTGCGAACATGCCTGCGGGAGAAATCGGTTTAGTGTTTTACACAGCCGAAGTCGCATTGCCGAAGCCACACGAAGGCTTGCAGCAGAGATTGGGCCGTGCCGAGCACTCGTATTATGGAACATTGGAATATTTATAAGAAAAAAGGGCTAAACTGTATTCTTAAGATGATAATCTCTGTTGTAATATCTTCTCTGTAGAGATAATACCCTCCCAAAGTGGGTTTTCTGTTTCTTTTGTTACACAATCGAATCCCTCATTCGAATAACCTTTGAAATGTAAACCAGAAAGAGAGATAGAGAGAGACAGAAAGAGAGAGAGAGAGAAATCCGATCCAATCCGTTCCACGTGAAATCTCTCACAATTGACAGAGTTATTATAGTCTTTTATATGGACAGTGTGTGTCCTGGGTGTCCTTTCTGTCTGTCTGTCTGTCTGCCTGTCTGTTGGTCACCGAAAAAACCGCAATTGAAATGCAAAATATTGGACACCATGCAAAAACTCATCTCTCTCTCTCTCTCCCTCTCTCTCCTATACGGGGAATGAATAAATATAAATATTTTGAGGGGGTGAAAAAATTCAAAATGCAATGATGGACAAAATGAAAAGCGTATGGAAATTAATTTTGAATGCAGTCTGGAATTGAACTGTTTCCCCCATCCCCCCCCCCCCCCCCACTCCACCCCCTGCCCACTCTCTTGTATCGTTTTTAAATTGTGACAACATAAAATAATTGTTAAAGCCCAAAAATAGCAATAAACATCAATACACAAAAAAGGGACAGGGGAGGGGTCCGGGGGGGAACGGGGGGACTGGGGGGACAGGGGAAGTGTCAGGAGTCAGAGTCAAAGCAATTTGCAATGCACCAAAAGTCCAAAAACCGAAAACCAAAAGCCTCGCAGCAGCAGCAGCAGCAGGAGATTTCCCTTGTGTGTGCGTGTGCGTGTGTGTGTGTGTGTGCGTGTGTGCGTGTGTGTGGAAAATTTATTGATTTCCATATATTTATTTGTGTAAAATGCCATAAATTACAATTATTTAACAGGGCCGTAAAGTCAACGCCTGCCTGCACGTCCCTGCGTCCCTTCGCCCCCCCCACAGCTCTGGCTGTGGCGCCTCGTTGGGTCAGTAGTGCACACAGCACAGTGCTGGTCTCTCTCTCTCTCTCTCTCTCTCTCTCTTCCAGTCTCTTTCTCTACTGCTGTTGCTGCCTCTTGCATAATTTGTTAGCCAAATTGCAACTCAACAGGCCAGGTACGACGACGACGACCAGGACCCAGAGACCCTGGACAAACACAAACACCAGCACATACACACACACACACACACACACACACACAAAGAGACAGGGGCAAGAGGCCTGCCTACTGCCTGCTGTCTGCCTCATCAAATATGCAAAATTCTGCAAGTCCTTGCAACAATCACAATTAGGGATGAGGCAAAGGGGCACACAGCCACTGCTAATGGAAACGGTGACCGAAGAGTGACTGGGAAAAGTGCGAACCAGTGACTGACTGAATGTGGGTCATGCCATGGCACCTCGAAATTAACTGTAAACAGAAGATTCACTAAGATACGATACGATATGAAAATAGTTCTGGGAATATCAATATCAAAACTTTCGCAAAGTTTGCGCTGCGAAACGGTTACAAACCTATTATAAAACGGCAAAGAGAAACCCCATAAAAAAGTCATGAAACGGTCCTGAAACGGTCATGAAACGGTCCTGAAACGGTCCTGAAACGGTCATGAAACGGTCCTGAAACGGTCATGAAACGGTCATGAAACGGTCCTGAAACGGTCATGAAACAGTCAGGAAACGGTCCTGAAACGGTCATGAAACGGTCATGAAACGGTATGAAACGGTCCTGAAACGGGCATGAAACCGTCAAGAAACGGTCATGAAACGGTCATGAAACGGTCATGAAACGGTCATGAAACGGTCATGAAACGGTCATGAAACGGTCCTGAAACGGTCCTGAAACGGTCCTGAAACGGTCCTGAAACGGTCATGAAACAGGTTTAAAACGGCTTTTAATCAGTTTTAAAAAAGTATGATATAATTTTTCAGCGGCTCAAGGGTATTATGAAACTCATAACCGTTATAATCGGTAATGAACCGGTTATGAAAGAGCTCTAATAATGTATTCAAAGAATGGTACTGAATCGGTTGGAATCGGTTAACAATCATTTATACGAAGGTATGAAATTTTATTTTTTTTAGAATACTTCTTTATCATTCCATCGTTCCGTTCCGTTTCTGTACTGTTTCTATTCCATTTCTGTTCCGATTCGGTTCCAGTTTTGATTCAGTTCTGTTCTGTTTCGTATTCAATGAACTGTATCCTTTCGCTTAGTGAACAACTCAGTCAGGCAACGCGTCAATTTTTTAGGTAAAATTAATTTTTTGAAAATAACGAAATTATCACAGAAATTCACAGAGAGAAATGTTCCTGTGTGTGTGTGTATGTGTGTGTGTGTGTGGACATCTCTGGTCATCGCTTAAGGGCCATAAACCGTTTGCTGTTGCACCCCCCCCCCCCCCCCCCTACCCTACCCTCCCCACCCCCCTACCGGGCTGCCGCCTTGCCCTGATCAATCGCTTGGTCATTTGTTGGCTTACTCTCTGAATGTACATAAGTATCTGTATCTGCATCTGTGTGTGTGTGCATCTGTGTGTATGTGTGTGTTTGTGGAGAGAGACTATTATGTCCGAAGCTTATTAACTGCGGGGCTCCGAAAATGCAATGCAAATAAGCAAATTTGTAATCAAAAGAACGATTTTCATATTTAAGATGGCAATTGGATGAGAGGCTCAAGTGATGGCCAGGGGGGGGGGGAGGGGGGAAAGGGGCACTACGGAATTGGATGGAAGAATGAGCGGCGTGTGGCATGCACTTAATTTAGCAATTGTCTATTTGCAGGTCACACGGAAAGGGAGAGACAGAGAGAGGGATGGGAGAGGAGATGTTTCTCACATGTATAGATGTCTCTCTTCACCTCTCTCTCTCTCTATGTGTGTGTATGTGTGTGTTTGTGTGCATGCGCCTGTCTTTGTCATTAATATTAATTTCGTGTTTAATTTATTGTAATTTACGTGCATTTGATAAATCGTGTTATTATAATCAGTTGACTGGAAACGTGAACGTGTATGTGAACGTGAAGAAAGGACACACACACACACACTAGCAAACAGAAATGAGGAAGGAGGAGGCGTGGCACAGCGCCTCGCCTAATAGTGGAGGCCCAGGCAGTCCGAATGGTAGGGGGATTTGCGTTACCCTCAATATCTGTAGGCAGGAGGGAGAGGCGGGTAGTATCTCGTATCTCGTAAATGCCAATGACAGCTGTCCGAACAGACCTTTCGGTGGGGGTGGGTGCTGGGGTACGGTGGAACGGTAAGCACTTACCTTTCATTCAGCAGAAATCGTGGCCGGACCTCTTCTACCTCTTCCTTTCCCTTTCCCTCTCGATTGGTTCAAACTTTACAAAACACTGCAATGAGAATGGTAGAGGGGGGGGTTTAGAGTGGGGGTTGGGGGGTGAACGTAATCAATAAGGTGGAATAATTAAAGTTAAAATTCGATAGGTTATGATAGGTTATTACATAACATTAAACTAAATTATAGCCACAATTGAAGGCTGGGAGCTACGGCTAGGGCTTACATATAGGAATAGGAATGGGGGGTACAGATACATATACATACGTATATATGTAGTCTATTGGGGCAAATCGATTACGTGACTATCAATCGGTTATGAAGGCAATGACTGATTGATGTTGAAGCGGTCACAACATAAGGAATATTCCACAAAAACCGAAATCCAAATTAAAAACATAAAAAAACACTGCTTTGTAAAGCAGTTTTTAACGGTTATTCATCGGTTACGAAATGAAATGTTAAAAAAAAATGGCAAAGAATCGGTTAAACCGGTTAAAGAAACGGTAACGAGTCGGTTGACGAACCTTTAACGGTTACGGTAACAAAACGGCTACGAAACGGTTATTTAAGGGCTATAATATGTTATGATAGAGAAACAGCCATGAATCGGTTCTCAAAACATGTTCGAAACAGTTGAAACTGTTGAAACACAAAAACACGCACTTAAAACGGTTAATAAACGGTTATTAATCGGTTAAATCAGAAAACATTTTCGAATATTTCGAATTCTATGGTTCTATGGTTTCGTTTTTATTGTAAATCAGATCGTCTAAATTCTTCTTATGGAATGTCTACATTCCATCCCATGGAAAACTCCATGCAACCATTCCAAAGACCAGAGCCAACAAATATGTATCTAATGGAATCCTGTAGAAAGGAGGCGTTTGGGGGGGGAGGGCAGGTGCAAGGTGGGTTAATGTCTGGGGTTAATAAACATTTCTGCCTTGTCTCTCATGTGCGAGAAGAAATGTTTGAGGTATTCCTACGCTCCTTAAACCCCCACCCCCGCCCCCTCCCTTGTGTTTGGAATGCATTTTTATAACAAAATAATTATATTATATTCCACCAGGGAGAGAGAGAGAGAGAAAGAGAGAGAGAGGGAGTGCGAGCTGTGAGTGTGCATTGAATATTGCAACAAAAAGGGCATTCAAGTCGAAGTAATGCAAAAAGAGGAATCCCCCAAACACAATTCCAGTCCCAATCCCAATCCCCTCCCGCTGCCAATCCTCCTGCCAATCCCGATTCCCATTTATGCACCTCCCCTCTCCCCCCACCAACACTTTGCTGAACGGAATAACGGCGGCATCCATTACACGCAACAACAAAAGCCAAAATGGCGTCTGGGGCGACAATGTGTTGCTGCATGCGTGTGTCCTGCCCTGCCCTGTGTCCCGTGTGTCCTGTGTGTCCTGTGTTGTCGTTGGATATTATTTTTATTATTTTACACAATTTTTATATGGAAAAAGCCAAAGAATGGAAGGAGGGCAAGGGGGGAGGGAGAGTCAGTCCTGGCCATGGATCGAATCGAAACGAAGCGAAAACAACAGACTACAAACAAAAAAAGAACTTTACAACACCAGGCACATAAATATTTAGTATATTGTTGTATTTAATGAGATTTTTGAACTTTTCCATAAGCGCCTTCCCGCTCTCTCTCTCTCCCTCTCTCTGTGTGGGACAAACATTTTACAGAAGCCACAAAAGAGAGCGAGAGAGAGAGAGAGAGAGAAAAAAAAAGTAGCCAACAGAACAAGAAAAACCATTCGAGGAAGTTTTTCCAGCGACAAACGGAAAAGGCAAAAGGCAGTCAGCGCCAGTGAATGTTGGAAAATCCTCTCATATCCTAACCTCACTTTCGCGAGTCAAACTTGTCTTCAACTCACCCACAGAAAATTCCCCATTTACCATCGAAATATTGTAACCAGATCACACCTTATACCATCGAACATCCAGAGACATCTTCATCTCTCATCTCTCATAAAAATATCTCAATATTCTGGTATCATCTCTCGATCTAAATGACTTCTAATTGCATTATAAACACACACAAATTCCATTCCATTTCATTCCTCTAATCATGAAATCAATTTATTGTCATCACATTTAAGAGCCCATTAGTTGGATGACCGATAAGATCTCTCAGATCTCCGATCTCCGATTTGGGAACCCTAAATCTTGAATCAGAGCAGATCGAAAGACCAGTTTCGAGACCTCCTCTCATGCTCATGCTCATGCGTGTGTGTGTGTTTGTGTGTCTGTGTGAGTGTGTGGGAAAACCGGTGGCAAAGCCCAAAGCCAAAGCCTCCAACGCATTCATTAGTTCTCATTAGAGAGACAAAAAAAAAAAAAAAAAAAAACAACAGAAAAAAAAACATTTCAAATATCAAATCCAAAACCGTATTCAAATGATAAACAAAACATTTTTCAAGCCGCCATGGGGGGGGGGGGGGGATTACCGGTTCTCTAATGAACCTTCAACTCCATTAATGGAATGCAGAAAAAGAAATGCATCGAAAGAAAAAAGGTTTTTCTGCTGGTGGGTGGTCGCTGTGGGAGGGACAAAGACAGAGACAGAGGTTTAACCATCCATTAGGAAATCTTTAGTTCCAGGAATGAATGATCTATAGCTCAAGTGTTCAATAGCTGAATTATTTGATCATCAAGCATATCGAAATCTCTCTTTGGGAAATATCTAAAAATAATCGATATTTTTGGCGTTCGCCTTTCGCTTAGGGGAAATTTGCAATAGAATGTACAAAATATGAATAGAAATCGATCGACACAGCAGTGCAAACACATAGCCCTCATGTAATGGGGTTTCTGGCCAGCAAAACCAACCCATTTTTACCTATAAACTTTTACCCTAGAACAACGCCCATAAAATTAACTCTTGCTGACAAACAGACAATTAAAGACAATCTACAAAATGCATAAGTTAACATTTAATTTTACGTTTGATTAATGATGCAATTGAACAGCAGGGAAGTAGCGGGGAAAAGTAGAGGGGGAAAAGCATAGGAAAACTGTTCAAAATAGAAGGAAAATCCAATGACATAAGCGTTTAAATATGAAAGCATGAGGTGGCCATAAAAACGAAAGCGAAGCAGACGAAGCAGACACCAAATGCAGGCCAAAAGCGATAGAGGGAGAAAGAGAGAGGGCTGGCTGTGAGAGGGTAGAGGGTGAACGTGGTACGCGAGTATGTGGGGCACAAAAGCAAACATGTGACATATGCGGCAATTAATGCCGTTAATTATTTAAGTTAACACCCAAAAGCGACATGCACAAGTCAAATAAATAAACACGCAGCCAGCCAGCCAGCAAAAAGCCACAAAAGCCTGAAATCCAGAGACCAAAAAAAGCGCCGAAAAATGAAAACCCTCATACGATGTACCCTTCAATAGCAGAGTCCCCCCCCTCCCCCCACACACACCCCCTCTGTATACCCCTAAAAAAAAAAGAGACCATAAAATGTGGAGGGGCTTCCACCGAAACGACGCCCCAACAATTAAGGACAATGCGTACTAATTTCAAACGAAAACTTCACCACCACAGAGGGAGGGAGGGAGGCAGAGGGCAATGGGGGGCAATGAGGGGGGGAAAAATTATATACCTATACATACATATATATTTAATCAAAATACAACAGAGTTCGAAACGAATATTAGATACCATAAAGGTTCTCCAATTAAAATAAAAAAGATTACATTCATATTCGAAGGAATATTTTCTAGGAACATTTTCTAGGGTCTACTATTATCCCTAAGTAAAAGGCTACACTCGTTAAATGAAAAGGAAAAGGAATTTTGCAAAAGCAATACGAAACTCATTTACTCAATGACTACTGTAAAATATATCTACAAAAAAAAATCATTTTAATTCAAATTACAAAAAAAAAAAAACCTATCTTAATAAAAGAAATAAATACTAAAAAAAATATGCAAAAAATCTAAAAATACTGAAAGAAATACAGGCAGCAGGTCCGGCAGGGTCTTGGGCGATTACAATCTTCTTTGATGGCTCATAAATATCAGAATTCGTTGCTAATCACAACAATTACGATTGACATGTCATGAATATGGTTTTCTATGATATGGCAATCCATTCGATGACGATATATTTCAAAACCAATAGAAAATGAATCACACAAGGGGCAAGGGGGCAAGGAATGTGGCTTGAAGGCAGATCTTTCTCTGGGCTTTAGAGCGGTTAGAGAACCCCAAGACCTCGCATCCCCGTTTCATACTTGGCCTCAGGGCGGAGGGGCACGGGGAACGGGGCCGAGGAGGGGGGTTGTAATAATGATTTTTATTTATAAACTGCCACAAAGGGGGCGAGGGGCACAAGCCATGCGTGCCACAAGCGGCACAGGCAGGGACAGTTGGCACATAAATAATTTACGCACCCCCCTAAACCCCCCTACCCCTCAGCCCAAATCATCGTCCTGCTGACATAATTTTTTTGTCCTTCCCCGAATTAGGTAGCAGAGGTGGGGTAGTGGGGGGCTGTGGCCGGTGGGTGGGTGTTGCACAACAGAGAGAGGAGCAACTTTAGCAATTTTGTGCAACTTTTTGCTGGATTCCACATAACAACAAATTTCCTTCCTTTGTTGCTTGCTTGTTTTTGTTTTTTTTTTCTTTCTTTATTCAGAGGAAATTATGTTTTTTGGATGGTGGTGCTGCAGGGGAACTAAATTTGAACTTAGGTCAAATCAAGTTGAACTTTTCGAATCGAATTTTGAGAAAATATTTTGGTTAAGGCTTTGGCCCTCGAGGTTTGTGGCCACCCCCCGACTTTTCCGTTATATCTACATATGTACGTACATACATATGTAGATTCTGTGATCTATATTATTCTTTATCTGTCCTACAGCACCGGTCACATGATTAGGAGCTTACAGAGAGAGAGAGGATGGGTGTTTGGCTGGCTGGACGTTTTTCTCTCTGCATTTTAAGCTTTTCTTCTTTATTTTTGTACTTTTTTTTTTGCGAAAATGTTTGCCACTTAACGGGGGCATAAAACGCCAATAAGGGTCTGAATGTGGCAGGGACTGGTCCTGGGGCTGGGGCACAATGACGATGAGCATATGATTTTCAATTTTTGCCACAAATTCAGACAGACAGAGGAGAAGGGAAGAGGCACAGACAAGGAAACTTTTCTCTCGCTCGAACCAAAAGTGGCAATGGGATATACACCAGGCTCTAACTTTTGGGGCATGCCTACCCCCCCACTCGTGCTTCCGCTCCTGCTGCTCCTCCCCATTCACAGTCAACCGTTAAGCGCCATTAGGCGGCTGTGCAGACATTAAAAACAGCTGCCATCCGCGTCTACCCTCCCCCCCTCTCTCTCTCTCTCTCTCTCTCTCTCTCTCTCTCTCTCTCTCTCTCTCTCTCTCTCTCTCTCTCTCTCTCTCTCTCTCTCTCTCTCTCTCTCTCTCTCTCTCTGGCATACCCTAGAAGGCAGCTATACATATGTACTAGGGTATGATGGATACGCAACGAATATGATTGCAAAACGGAATGAATACATACATACATATGTATGTATATAGCTTAGATCTATGAAAAAATTGAAACTTTGCTTAGAAACAAAGGCCTAAAATCGGAGCAAATACTCTTTCCTATATCTGAAGATATGTACATACATACATATATCAACAAATATTCCGTGTCTTCTCTGCACATTCTAGGGCAGAGAGCAACAGCGTCCAAGCGACAGCGCAGTCGGCACACGCACAGTGTAAGCTTCGTGCAGCGTCGGCCCTGATCGGCTGTCGGCAGCGCCGCGGCGGCGAAATCGAAACAAGTTTCATCGTGTCTGTTGTCTGCACTAAGAACATGTACATATGTAAGTGTCTGGGTGTCGAACCCTGTTCTAGGGTATCCCACATTCGAGTGCCTTGTTTTTGCTTTTGCTGTTGAGGCAGCTTTTTTTCTGTGGGGCTTGGGGCATGTGCTTGAGAGGGGATCTATTGCGGTAGGCGGGGTAGCGAGGGGTGGAGATACCAAAAATTGCCTGTTTATATTCGCAGCGACAGCAAAATTTTATTATTATTTTTGTTCTTGACAACGACAACAGAACACAGGAACAGAAACAGAGCAGAACAGGAGTGGAGCGGCACAGGAGCAAGGGGCAAGTGACAAGCAGAAGGACACGGAACATGCCCCAACCCCCCGCCAGGATATGCCCTCGTTTAAATGGGGGGAAATACTCTTCAGGGGATCTCTAATAATACCAAATATAACGATTTTTTAATTTGTTAAACCATTTATAGCATTTTAGTATGTTTTCAGTATTTACTGGTATTTCTTCAGTATATATTCATTTTTTTTCGGATATTTTCGTTGTAATTTTGTTTAGTATTTTTTCAGTGGTTTTTGGTATTTTACTAAACATTTTTTAGTATTTTTTGTAAGGTATTTTGTGTATTTTTTTAATATTTAATGTCCCGCCGAATCTGAAAGCAGTGAAGAGTGTTCCCCCCTTCGTTCATATCCATAAACTATTGTCCCCCCAGAGGGTATGGCGGGGTTCGGGGGAGATCTGTTATTTGATTTTTGTTTGCCCCAAACAAATTCCATTCCATTTCCCAATATGTGCGACGAGTAGATATATATTTCTTATACATATGTATATATTTTTGTTGCTGTTTGATTTTTGTGCAATTTTGCAAATTTTCTAGAGGGGCGGGGGGAATCGAAATCCAAATCAAAATCAAAGTGGTTGCCGTTGCCGTTGCCTGCTGCTGCTGCTGCCTGCAGAATGTTGTATTTGCCGCATAGACACAAATTCCCATCGACAGACCCCCCCTCCTATGGGGGCATGGGGCAGGGTGTTGCGCCGACGCACAGCGCTTAGAAGCTGCCCATTCTTTTCCATCTTTCCACTTTTTTCGTCTTTCGACAGCGCGCCTCCAATTAAAGAATAATTCATTTCAATTGAAGTCAATCAAAAGAAATTATTTCACGCTTAATCAATTAGAGGAGGAACGGAAAGGAATGTGAATTGAGGGAGAGAGAGAGAGCGCAGCACAGTATCTATAAGATGTACATTTGATGTGGGGAATGGAATCCAGACACCCCAAACAAAGATCCAAAAGAATTGAACGCATACTCCCCCCCCCCCCATGTACAGAGATTCATTTTTCATTTGCTTTAATCAGAATACACAGCGATATCATTATGATATATGGGTGCTTGAGGGGCTTTTTCGGGTGGATCGCCAAGCAAATTGATTCCCTGGAGTGGAGTGTGTTGAAAGTGTCCCTCATTGCCCCGGAAAGTGGCACTTGAAAGAGGCTTAAGCTTCACTTTCAAGCTTATGAATGGCAGCCCCACCATCTGGTGGTGGATCATCAGATCATGTGGCATAATGAGCCTGCGATTTATGGATGCCACAAAGAGTGAGGAGTGAGTGGCACACTTGAAGGAAGTGCAGGGAAAGCACTTGGGCAGCGGCAGATGATCGCATTATCAATCGAAAATAAAGACTGAAAGGCTTTCCAGCGAAGAGTTTCCATTGGAAAACTTCATGAAAATGCCAGAAATTCCAGTGAAAGAAAATCCCATAATATAGTTATATTTTCCCCCTATATATGTTTTGTATTCCTTTGATTTAAGGGGAAAACTAACTAAAACATATCCAGAAATCAGCCGCAAAACATCTTAAAAAGTATTTATAGTGCGGAGATCTTATAGAGAGGGGCAGGGTGGGACAGAGAGGGGCAGAGAGAGCCAGAGAGGGGCAGACAGTGGAGTGCAGAGTGCGGAAAGTAGGGGCGGGCGGTCGGCATGTCGTAAACAATTTTTTTTTTCGCTTACGCAACGCCCACCCAAGTGGCGACACCAGACAGATGAAGGCAGATAGAGGGGCGGGCCAGCAGCAGCAGCAACAGCAACGGTGGTACGGGGCACGGGGGCAAGGCGTCGCATTAATTTGTCATTTTGCGAGTGTGTTGACGACGGGGGCACAAATGTATAAAGAGTCAGCGGCGACTGCGACTGCGAGTGCGAATGAAGAAGGCAAAGTCGTCGTGGTAAATAGAAGGCACATCAAGTGGCATGCCACACACACACACATCCGCATGGCAGAAGGGAAACGCTGCAGAAAAGTTGCAATTTTCCCCCCATTTTTTTTGTTTTTTTTGGTTGTTCCTATTAAAATTCTCCGTTCTTTTTTTTTGCCGCCTTCTTCTCTTGCGGAATTTGACTTTGGGAAGGAAGAAGGGAAGACGGAAGGCGTTGCACACACACACACACACACACACACACACACAAAAAGTGTCACAAAACTTTTATGGTGGCCCTGACACGTTGGCGGTTGCCCCTGCTCCTGCCCCTGGCCCTGCAACCTCCTTGCACCTCGTCCTCCGCCGCCTCCTGTGCCACCGCCAGATGCCGGTTGCCGCTGCTACTTCTTCTGTTGCTGCTACTTCATTTGCCTGTGCGCTCATTAAAAAAGTTGCTACACATACAAATGCATACACTGAGAGAAACAGGGGCGAGGGGGAAACGCAGAATGACAGACGCAGATTTTTTTGGTGTTTTTATACTATAACATATACTGCTATTAAATATACTAAAAAAATATAATAAAAGAATATACTAAAAGAATATACTTTATTAATAACAAAAATTTCTTACAAAAAATATACTAAAAAAATATACCAAAAAAAAGTATACTAAAAAAATATACTAACAAAAAATATTCAATAAAATCTACTAACAAAATATACTGGAAAAATAAACAAACAAATAAAAACAAATATACTAAAAACATTTTAAAAAATATACAGAAAAATATACCTACTAAAAAATACACAAAAAATATATATGTACTACAAAAATATACTAAAAAAATATAGGTACTTAAAAAATATATTGAAAAAATATACTAAAAAAATATACCTAAAAGATATACTAAAAAAATACTAAACTACTAAAATACTAAAAAATATACAAAAAAATCCCATTCCATGAATATGTTTCATACAAATTTCAGATATTCTCATTTTTCAAGCTCTTACCCATCGAAACTCTTCAAGAGTAAATTTTGTTGACGGCAAACTCTTACCTGGAACGAAAGAATGAGAGAGAGAGAGAGAGAGAGAGAGAGAGAATGATATGATTAAAATACTGCAAAAATACAATTAAAGATGAAATAAACCGAAATATTGCACATGGAATGGATTCATTAATTCTATTCTATTATCGTATTAAGAACTTGTTTTTAGATTAGAATTATTTGTCACTTTCTTTTTCTGCATCAGTTTCTCTTCTCTGGTTTTCTCTGTGACTTTTTCTCTTTGTGTAGCCGCTGCCTTACGCTTCTGCCACTGCCACACTGCCACATTCTCTGTGCTAACCAATTCCCTAGACCAAGTCAACACGTTTGCTTGCCTGCATGTCAAGTGCCAGTCACCTGCCCCTGCCCCCTGCCCCTACAACCCTCCTTTCCCTTTTGGGGTTATTTTTTGTTTGTTTCTTTCTGTTTTTGGGAAAATGAATGTCAAGAACGAGTGAAAATTTGCGCTTAAATGCAGTTAAAATAAAAACGAAAGGGGGGGAGGGGGGGCCAGGCCAGCGACCTGTCGCCATTTTTGCAGGACGGGGGGTGGGGGGTTGTATGTAAAAGACAATTTTTTGTCAGTCTATGTCTGCACCCCATGCCCTGCCCCCGCCTCCTGCTCATTTCAAGTTTTCCCTTCTTTCGGGCTTTGCCTTTCAGAGCCCTGTATCCATGCATCCGACCCTCCCCTCCCCCCCTCCCCCCTGTTTTGCTGTTTGGTCATTACACACATGAGACACATGAGGGGCCCGGCCCCTGGCTGCCCCCGATGATGATGGCAGCAAAAAGGCTTAGGGAAGTCACTGAAGCGAGCAAGAGGGAAAAATGCATGTGGCAGTGGCAGTGGCAGCAATAGGGGTGGCAGGGTGCAGGGGTGAATGCACCTGCTCCATACAGAGGTAAAAGGTGCACAATACGAAAAACATGCCCGAAATTCTATATTTTCTGTACAAATTTTACATAAACGAAAGGTAACAAAAATCCTAAAAAATCTCCAAAACAAAATTCAAACACAAATTAAAGAATAGGGCGTCTAGGGGGGGGGGGGGGGCCTGGGCAATGAAAAATGTAATCATACACAGAGAGAGAGAGAGAGAGAGAGAGAGAGAGAGAGAGATAGAGAGAGAGAGAGAGAGAGAGAGAGGAAGAGGGCAAATCGTTTTTGTGCCTCTCAAGAGATGAATCTCTGTTTTTGACTCTTGGAACTCTGTGTTGCGGCATCAAAAAGTAGCAAAGGGACGACGCGATGGGTCGCGATTGGAGGCGCAACCATTTGGCAGTCTGAATGTCGCCAGTGGCCCTATAAATAGTCCAGATAACACTAAACCAGGCAATCAGCTTAAGGCGAACCTCTTATCTTAATGTGTCGTCGTCGTCGTTGTCTCCCAACCCCCATCCCGTTTCCATATTCTCATATTCCGTTTCGCTGAAGTTCACTCGAGAGTCGCGCCCGCTAGAGAGAGACAGAGAGAGAGAGAGACATTTTTGCTAATTAAGCTGTGGGGACTGTGGAAGGGGTTGGGGATGCGGTGTGGCTATGTACGTAGCTCCTTCTGAACCATTAAAAATGTCTCTCAGACATTAGCATTCTTCTATAGACAGAGACAGAGAGAGAGCGGGAGAGAGACACACACACAGAGGATACTCTGAAGAGGGGAGAGGGGCGTGGGGGGGTAAAGGAACGTAACGTTTATCTCTGGTCAGAGTTTATGTCTGGCAGCGGTCACTACTTAGTCTGATTATTGTTATTATGGCGTCGTAGTTTCCATAAATTCCCAGCAAGTTATTTTCCCATAAATTTCTACCTCGCGCCGCTTGGACTCTGGCCTGTGGACTCCTCTCTCCTTCTGGAGGCGACAGGAGTCGACCAGGTAAATGACGACGACAGCAAATGACAGACGAGAGGCGGCGGGAATAAGGTCTACGATGAAGGAGAGGGGACAGATGGTCTGCCACTGCCACTGCAACTGCAACTGCCACTGAGTTCTCGGTTCATGGTTCTTGGTTGGCGAGGGGGGAGGTTCGGGGTTTGGCTGCCTCCTGTCAAGACCTAGACAACTAACGAACCAAGGAAATAACAACTAAAAAGACGGTGACTATGGCAAATCTCTTGGCAGGACAACAGCAGCAAATGGCTACCCCAAACCAACCAAATAAGAAGCTAAAAAACCAGGCAATCGAATCACCGATACCACAGATACTCTTCAAGAACCAAGCTCAAAGAAAATGTGGCAATTGGTTAAGAAAATTAAGGTTCATTATGAGTCCAAAGTACATATCTTTAAAGTATATGCAGATAAAGATGGGTGCTAGGGTATCTCTTAGCCCTAACCAGACGACCCACCAACAAACAACGAAGCAAACGATGCGAACGAAACGGTGCCTCATGAACCTGTCTCTCGACATGTGCACCATGCACCATGCACCGTGCAATGTCCTTTGGGTATACAATTTAAATTGGCATTCCACATGACAATATACGAGGATGGACACTAGAGGGCAGGACAGGACAGGACAGGACAGGTGATAGGCAGTGGGCGGTGGGTGATTTGTGGGTGGAGGTGAAACTTTTACTAACAATCAGGAGAGTTGATAATATCTTTCTCCGCAAAGTGTTCAATTATCGCTTAAATGCCAGGCAATCGGAAACGAAAGCAACTGAATTAATAATCCACTAAATCGAGCAAGTTCCAAGAGCCTTTATTTTGCCCTGGCCTAATTGTTATCTGTCTTCATCAATTGGTTTGGAAAATGTCAACTTGTTTTCATCAAAGAGCAAAGATAATTGAAAGCAAGAGAAGCAGCAGAAGCAGGAGGAGCAGGAGGCGCAGGAGGAGGAGGAGGAGGAGCAGGAGGAGGAGGACGATTAGGATGAGGAGAAGGCGTTCCATCAGGGAATAAACACAGTAATAAAGTCTTTTCTGTCCCCCCTAAAACCTTGTTGATTTTTACTGCTTCCTGACATTTTATGGTCTATTTTAGTTTTATGATTTTTTTCTAGTATTATTTTAGTTCTTTTGGAATATTGTTAAGTATTATTATAGTTTTTTTTTCTTTAGTATTATAAATCAAGGTTCTAGTATAATTTATCTGGTATTATTTGGTATCATGAACGAATTTCTCAATGGTATTTCAGTATTATTTTTTGTTGGTATTAGCTAGCCGTAATCTTGTGTCATTTTAGTATTTTTCCAGTATTTTCTATTATTTTTGTAGAGGTCCTCTTCTAGTATCAATCCAGTAATTTCAAAATAACTGTAGTATTTTTCTAGTATTAATATAGTATTTTTCTAGTATCAATATAGTATTTTACTAGTATTACTTTCTACCATAGTGTAAAACTGTTTGCTGGTATATTTCTAGAATTAAACTAGTATTTTTCTAGTATATATGCTGGTAGCCATTGCTGCCGTCCGTCCAATGTCATTGTGCAAAATCATCATCAGACGATCATCAGACCATCAGAGCCCTTCTGGAGTCTCCTCCTCCTCCTGGAGTAGCCCTGGGGTTGTGTTTGTTCTTCTCCTTCTTATCGGATGGTTCGCTCCATCGCCATCGTTGCATCGTTGCATCGTGGCAAGGGGTGTAAATAAAACTTTGCAACTTGTGAAGCTTGTGGAACGCTTCGCTTGCGTTTTGTTGCCTGTTCCGGTGTCTGGCTGCTCCTCCATTTCTGACTCTGGGTCTGACTCTGCCTTTTAGCCTTTTCATTTCGTTTTGTTTCGTTGTTTACTATCAACTTTGGCACCTCTCATCGGTAGTGTCATCGGTAGTCTCATCGGTAGTCTCATCGGTAGTGTCATCGGTAGTCTCATCGGTAGTGTCATTTCTTCTCTATTTGATTCTTTTTCACTTTTTCACATTTTTCCTCTTCGATTGCTTCCCCTTTCTATCTTTCCATCATCATCATCATCTCAGCAGAAAACTATATATTTCTTTATTATAAATTATAGTGAAATTATCTTAAGAAACTATCAAAAAAAAAGGTCACATATCCACCAAAAAGTATCCACCAAAGGCATCTCTGGTATCCTCTGGTTCCATTCCATTGAATCAGTGATCGCTTTATAAGTCAAAATACTAGATACATACATATATCATGGCATTGCGACGGAGATCGAAGGAGAATCCGAGAATCGGAGAACGAGAACATGTCTCGTTTTTACCGTTTTCGGTGTGTCGCTTGGGGAATGCCAAAAATGTTGTTTGCGTGTGTGTGTGTGTGTGTGTCTGTGGATCTGTGCAAATGAAATGGAGTTGGAGGAAGTCCCCACCAGAGAGCCTGAGAGCATTTTGTAGAGTTTTGTTCTGGTCATTTATATTGTGAAATCCCCCCACTCTCTCCTCCTCCTGCTGCTGCTGCTCCTGCTTTGTGTGCTTGTGTGCTTGTGTGTTTGTGTGTGTGTGTGCATGTGTCAAGTGGACTTGTTTAATAATTTATGATGAGGCCAAAAACGTAGATCGTGCGTTGCGCATTGCTGGCCATTAATCATGGCCAAAAGGCAGCCTGAGCGGGAGAGAGAGAGAGAGAGAGAACAAGAAGGAGAGGAGGCAGAGGCATGTGGCAGATAAAACGATGAAGAAGAGGAAGGAGGACTGGCCACTGCCACTGCTCCCGCTGCTGCTGCCTGTAGTAAAAGTTCAATTACCCGCCAAATCAAAATTCAATCTGCTTGGCAAAAAAAAAAAAAAAAGACGATGAAGAAAAACCAACAAAAGTCTGCGGACGGAGGAGAAGGTACAGTGGGCATACGACTGCATATTGACTGCCGGACGGACTGCCGACTGCCAATGGACTGTTGCCCGACTGTTGCCGGCTGCTGCAATGTGGTAAAAATCAAAAATTCCAAACGCATACACGCAGACAACCATGAAGTGAATTGAAGAGACGGCCCCGACGCCCGACGCCCGGTTCCCCGGTTCCCTGATGCCCGGCCATGTCATGGCGGGTGGATGGATACCACGACCGACTGATGGCCTGATGGACACACGAGAGAAAGAGCCACAGAGGAGACAGAAGTGCGAGCCAGGAGAGAGAGAGAGAGACAGAGAGAGTGAGAGAGCCAGAGGAGCGGCAGCCACTTAGCCACGCCACAGATCAGATGACAGCCAGGCCCAAGACGAGAGGAGGCAGGAGGCAACATGCAGCAGCCGCTGCAGCAGCTGCAGCAGCAGACAAAACAAAGAAAAACGAAAACGAAGAGGCAAATGCAACACCGAAAGGTGCAACGGCACGCACTGAAAACGTTAAAGGAATACCCTTTCCCCCAAAAAAACAAAGGGTATTCTGTGGCAATCGATTGGAAATCGATCAATATATGATCCAAAATGTTTCAGACAGATTTAAGAGCATTTTCTTTCATAGGATCTTAGATTTCCTGGGAAAGTAGTGGTATCTATGGGATGGTTAAAATACGTTTTTTTTTTAGAATTTTTCTAGTACTTTCTATTATTTTTCTAGTATTTTTTCTAGTAATATTCAAAAATCATTACTCTAGCAAATTTATTTGGTTTTTTTTAATTCTGTTTTTCTAGTATTATTTAGGTATTTTTACTCTATTATAACAGTTCTTTTTTGTAGCAATCTATTTCATTTTTTCAAATAATTTCTTGGTATATTCCATAGTATTTTCTGGTAATTCTGCAGTTTTTGTAAAGTATGTTGTATGATAGTACTCTAGTATTTTTCAGGTATTATTCCAGCATCATTCTAGTATTTGTTGTTCCTTATTACGCTGCTATTAGCCGATAAAATGACCCAAAAAAGAAAACAAGAAAAGAAAATCCTAACCGTAACCGTAATACCACTTTTCTCCTGCTAACCCCCCCCTCCCACGCACATTGATTTCCCAGATAGGCAGCTTCAAACTGTGGAAAATCTTTGCCCTTCGCAAAGTCAATGGCAAAGCTGATGGATATGCCCACGGGGCACGACAGCATCCCGAGCAGGAACAAGTAACGCGGGTTTCTCCTCCGTTTAACTGTGTGTGTGTGTGTATTTCGGGGGCATGGGGCATGCTCTGGCATTTTAGCTTCCTCCTAGTCTCTCCTCACACACGCTTGCCGCTTGGCCCGTGGTACTTTCACGTAGTAGGTGCAAGCATAAGCGCTACTAATCTGCTACTCAGTGGCGTATCAAGCTGAAGGCAGCAGAAGCACAAGCAGTAGCATCAGCAGCAGTTGAGGCATGCCACCAAACAAAACCAACAGACAGACAGACAGACAAACAAACAAACAGATGGCAGCGGCAGCGGCAGAGCCCGGGAAGGGATAGTCCCCGTGTGAGTGATCAGACAGCCGCAGATTACGTATACGACGCGGCGTCTCGCTCTGAGGCAAAGCCAGAGACAGAGGCAATGCGAAAAGGGGCACCAAGGGCGCTTAACTTTTTGACTTTTGGCTGCGGCTTCTGTGGCTGAATGCTGGGATGCTGTGATGCTGGATGCTGATTCCTGATGCCGCCACGACGACTCCTCTCCTCTGATGCTGAAGCTGATGCAGCAAGAACGGAAGGCAAAAAAAAAACTTCATCTGCTGCTGCTGCAAGCTCTTCTGACTCTCTCTCTCTCTCTCTTGCTCACTCTTTCTCTGCTACTGGAATCTGCTTAAAAAGTCCGCTCAGGTTTTGCCTGTTGTCTGTGCCGCAGTTGTAGTCTCCGTCGCCGTCTCCGTCTCTGTCGCAGTCGCAGCCTTCATTTGTTATTCAAAAGTTTCTTGGTTTTTGCACTTCTTATTCTTCTTTTCGTTCCGTTTCGTTTCCTTATTTATATATTTTATTTGCCTGATTTCATTTCATTTTTGTTTCATTTCATTTGGGTTCATTCCTCACGTACGTGGAATGTTCTGGTGGAATGTGCGACAGCGGCCAAGGGGTGGGGGGGCAGGGCAAGTGCATCACAATTTTTGGTCACAAAACATTCCATTTCCATCCATCAAATGAAAGCTCAGGAACGTGCTCTCTCTCTCTCTCTCTCTGTCCCTCTGAGGAATGTTTAATGAAACAAATTAACCCAAAAATGATGTTCCAAAAATATTCGAAGAATGATAAATGTCATATCAATACAGAAATTCCAATCGGAAATGATATAACATTTCAATCGGTATGCATTCAATCAGTCATCACGCAATCCCCTCGCCCTTCGGAAAGGATTCACTTAAGAGCGAGTATTTTCCAGTGAAATATACCAAAAGAGTATCCTAAAAGGAATGTAAAAGATACTGACCTCAATCTGAAGCGGTTTACGGTACAGAATTGGATGGAATTACCCATTTGTTACCCATTTCCATAATGATATTTCGTCAGGATCTAAATTGCACCTTTTTGTTATTTTCTAGTATTTTTTTTACTATTATGCAGTATTTTTTCAATAATATTTGAGTATTTTTTTAATAATTTTGGTAATACTCTTTGTATAGTATTATTTTGGTATTTTTTAAAGTATTTTTTGGTGTTCTTTCTAGTAATATTTTGGTGTTTTTTTTAGTATTTTTTGGTATTTTTCTAGTAATATTATGGTATTTTTTTATTATTATGTGATCATTTTTTTTAGCATTATTAAATATGTATAATTAGTAGTATAATTTTAGTACTTTTTAGAGCTATAATTTGTTTTTACTATTCTTCTAGTACTATTTCGGTATATTGAACTATTTTTTGTAATTTTATTCTCTCTGCGTCCTTTAAAACGAATGTTTCCTTTCGCTTAGGGGCACATTTTTACAGGGAATCAAGTCATCATTCAACGAATATCTACCAGAAAGCGATGGGCCGCCGACTATATCGCATTTGTGTTCATTTTTCGTTAACTTTTAACATTTTTCCATGCAATATTTTTCATAAATCGTTTGTTTAATTTTAATCACCAGCAACAACATAAGGGGGGCGAAAGCGTGGGCGTGGGCGTGGGCGTCCGGTCCGGCACTCCAAAAAATAATAATAATAAATAAGCATATAATAATTGAAAATACAATTAGCATAATTGCTGGCAAAGGTGAAGGCAAAAGCAAACGAGGAGAAAAGAGAAGAAGAGAAACAACAACAACAACAACAACAACAACAAAAAAAAGAGTATAATTAACATAATTAGTGTTTACACATATTTAGCATCCAGCCAGACATCACGATGAGGCCACGATGAGGGGGCTCTTGGTTTTTTTTTTTTGTTTTAATTTAATTTCATTTAATATTTAGCCATCACATTTTATTTCTGTATATTTTCTATATATTATCTGTTATCGACGCTCTATGTACCTCTCGGAAACTCCAGGAATTTTCTGTACAATTTCCATTGTTTATCTGGCATTTTGGTATAAATAAAAACAAAAAATAACTGCAATATCTGATGCCACAAAATGTTGGCCATAAATTTGTGCGTGTGTGTTTGTGTGTGTCGTTTGGCCATAAATCTCACTAGTCGCTTTTGGCTTTTGTTTATGGCTAAAATGCTTATCAAACAATTTCCGCCAAAAAGCAAACAATCAAACAAATGCAAGGGAAATTCATTTATTTTGGTCAAACTTTTTCATAATTTTCCATAAATGTACATAGGTATATTTTAATACCAGAAACTTTCATTTAAATACCAATATTCCGGTCAATGGATGACACAACAGAGCAGGGTTAAGCTTTATCTGCGGCAAAGGCCGCGGCTCTACTTTATACCCGCTACGCAGTTAGTTTACATGTGTACATGTGAGTGTACGTGTGTGGGTCACCGCTTCCTTCTGTGGTGACCCACAAATATTTCCCTAATACTCTTCGAGTGGCTTGAGGCTCGAAAACTGCACTTTTGTCGGTCGAAATGTGAATACCAGGGACCAGAGACCATGTCCCTTGCTTATACATGGGAAAATACTAGCTCAAGTGCCATTGATTTATGGTATAAAGCGACAAAATACCATCCAAAGTTATTAACCATTAGCCAAGTGTTTCAACAAATAAATCCAGGATAAAAAATTTCGTTTAAAGAGCAGAAATATGAGTGCTGTCAGATGATGGATTTTATTGCTGGTATTTCTGGTGTGTATTTTTATTCTTTTCATTTGCCAACCGAAATTTAATTGATTTTGCATCCTACAACCCCCCACCTGTCTCCACCTTCCCCTATGGGTTACAATGCCAGAAGTCTCGACATATAATTACACACACACACACACACACACAGAGGGACGCCATGGACGAGGTGGACATAATGTATTCACACATATTCATTAAATAATTATGTTCATAATTAAAAACCAAGCGAATGGTGGGATGCCCTCCGACCCCGAGGACCATCTGGATGCGGGAATCCGATCCATACCCACACCAAAATCCCATTTGCAACCTGAAACTTCTCTCTTTTTTTTTTTTGATTTTATTTTTTAATATTTAACTTTTTTATTATAACCGTTTGGCGAGATTAAAAGTCTATTAACTTATGGCCGATAAAGCAAACAACAAAAAAAACACTACAAAAGTGGTGTCTAAAGTGTAGGGAAAATGGGTAGGGAAAATGGGTGGGGAAATGCATGGAAAAACGCACGTCAGCAGCCGCTCGTTGAGAGTCGTCGAGTGTCGAGTGGAAAAATTATGAAAAATATTTCATTAAAAAAAAAAAAGAAAAAAAAAAAGAAAAAAATAAAGAAAAAACTGAAGAACAAATCTAGTTAATATTTTATCCACAGTCACGGATAAAATTACGTGAAAAATTACGAGAAAAAATAATAATTATGGCATTACATATTTTCAGCATAGTTTTTTTTTTTGGGTTGTTCAAATATTTTACAGATAATTGTGGTTTAATATAGATATGAAAAATCATGCTATATACATACATATGTACATGCATTCATATATGTATCAGTCCTCTGCTAATTGGTCACTCATCTATGGGCGGGGGTAAGTATCTATCGGATGTCACACGATTAAGCCATACTTAAAGGTATTCCAATGTTCTCTCAATATCTCTAAGATCCTTCATTCCTTCTGCTCTCTGGGCATCCGCTTGACTCGTTTCCACTACACTCCTTTCTCTCTGTCCTTCCCTCGCTTTTGCTCGTTTTTTTCGGAATTTCTTCAAACATTTCTCACATTCTTTTCCTCACTTTTGTCCATAATTTCTCCACTCTCTTTATGGTTTATTTTATGTATGATTTTCGCTGTTTTCCGGTGTTTATTAGCGGCACCTGACTCTGCCACTGCCTCTGCCCCTCCATTTGCCAGTGGGTTAAACGATCCATATACATACATATGTACATACATATGTACATAGGAGAGGTTTATATAAAGAACAGCAGTTCATAATTACACACACACTCTCAGCAGATGCATCTCTCAGTGGAGCCAGATTTTTCCCTACGTGCCTCGTGACCCGTGCCCCCTCCTGCCATGTATACAAAAAACTGACGCCTTCGCCTGGCATTTGTTTAATTAAAGTGATGGCCACAACCCCCCCCCCTCGTGATGATCCATGCCGTTCCCTTGCTGCCATTCGTTTGCTGCATCTGAGTGCAGCAAAAAGAAAAATCAGAAGCCGCTGGCATTATTTAAAATGCAACGCAATGCGGCGCTCGAAATGCAATCAATGTGAATTAAATTCCCCAACTGGGACCCTCTGCCTGCCACACCAAGAGAACAGCACAGAGATGGCAGAGAGAGAGAGTCAGGGAGGGGGAGAGAGAGGATTGGGGTCAGCAGCAGCATTCGGCCGCAAATATTTTATCGCCAAACTCGGAAGCGCAAAAAAAATATGCAAAAAAAAAAAGAGTGAAAAATCTGGGCAAAAATTTAAATTTAAAATTTAATTGAGCGTAAAATATTTTCCAGGAACGTAATCGGGAGGGGGGAGACAGGGGAGACAGGGGACACCCACCACAGCCAAGGTGTTGCCTGTGAAATTCTTTAACAATCTCTCTTTCCAACTCTTTGTGTTTTGTGTTTTGTTATAAAAAATTTATAAATCAAATCGGAAAATTCAAATTTTTCTTGGAATGAAAATCCAATAAAATAAAATTTAGTTTTTTTTATACCAATTTACAATTTATATTTCTGAATTTTTTACTGTTTTTTTTTTTAATTTGCTAGGTATACTTTTTCACGTTTTCTCTTAATTTTTTCTGATGCATTTTTCGCTATGATTTTGTATAATTTTTTCCCATTTTTTGTGCTTTGTTTTTGTTGCTGTGATTTTGTGTATGTTTTTCTTCATTCTTTTCTCCAGTTTTCCATGTAATTTGTATATATTTTTTCTCCTCGATTTGTTGTTGTTTTTCTTTTTCCTCATTTTTGTATTGTACTTTGTTTTGTTTTGTTGGTCACGCAATTAATTTCTGCACGCAAAGTTTTTTTTTTTTCTGTTTTGTTGAGTGAAACAATAGCCTTGAACACTGACCCCCGCCACCCCCCACCCCACCTCACCCCACCTACTAGTACCACTAGTACCCATCCTCTCTATAAGGTCTAGGCATTGTCTTGGACCTCGCCCATCCGCTCCTGGCCCTGCCCCTGCCCCTCCTCCCCCCTTCTAGTTCCATGCGATCGTTATTATTAGAAAAGTTTTATTCACAATATATCTAGCTCTTTCTCTCTCTCGCCCTCTCCCTCTCTGGCTTTTGATTGTTGTTACTTTTTGGGTTTGTACTGCTGAGTCTTCTTCTTCGTCTTCTTCTTTGTCTGATACTCTTTTTTCTCACCTTCTTTTAGCCCTCCTTTGGCTCCGGCCATCGGGCCATCATCATACATCGTTTATGTTACGTGACTTGCTTCCAAGATGAATGCAAAATAACAGACATTCCCCCAACCCCACCCCCTTTGAGACGGGGGAAACACATGAACATGAAGACGGACAAGAGCTCCTCGGTACACTGAGAGAAAATGTGAATATTTGTAATATTACATGCCAGAATATTCTTTGGCGGAAATGTTTAAGACTGATAGTTTACCGATACTTTTTGGACAGCTTACTGATAGTTTCAGGATAGTCTACCGATAGTTGCAGGATAGTTTACCGATACTTTTTGGACAGCTTACCGATAGTTTCAGAATAGTCTAACGATAGTTGCAGGATAGTTTACCGATAGTTTCAGGACAGCTTACCGATAGTTTCAGAATAGTCTACCGATAGTTGCAGGATAGTTTACCGATACTTTTTGGACAGCTTACGATTATAGACTTTGAAAGCAAATCCTTATCAATTTAGATAACATTTTGTGCAACAAAATCTCTTGTCAAAAAAGGTCTGCAGGAATTCCTTTAGGAACTCCAATAGACACTGCTTTTTCTCTCTCATTTCTCTCATCTCCGATCATCTCTCATCTCTCTCAGATCCTTAAACGATCAACTCTTTCATTCAGATCATTAACTTTATATGGAAGACTACCTTGAAGTCTGCCTTCATAAGTCCAGAAATTCGAGTGAGAAAACATTTGGCGATGATAATATGTCATAAATAGGCCCTAGATTTTCCTGCGTGTAGGATGAGCGAGTGTGCGGCAGCTGGAAAAACAGCGGAAAAATCAACAGAAAAAGAAAAACAAAAGAGAGTGAGAGAGAGTGAGAGAGAGTGAGAGAGTGAGAGAGAGAGAGAGAGAGAGAGAGAGAGTGGGTGTCCAAGAGGTGGCTTTGATAATGAAATGAAATTAAACGATGAGAACAGCCTATGAAAAGCAGGGAAAAGCAGCAAAAAGGCAGTCACTCAGTCAGTCAGTCGGGGTGCCGTTCTGCCGTCTCCGTCTCTGGATTTTCCTTCTGCCTCCCCCGCCTCTGCCACCACCTCTGTCTCTGCCTCTGCCGTGTTAATCATTTTATCGATTCCCGGCTTATATTGTTGTTCCCTCTTTGACTTTAATGCATATTAAACAGATGTTAAAATTTACACATCAATTACAACAATTTGAGCGTAAAAATAACAACAACAACAACAGCAAAAAACAAATGAGAAGGAAAAGGAAAAAGAAAAGGGATGTTCCACCAAACGAAAGAAATTCAAAAGAAAGTACTGTCTTTGGAATACCCTTTACAGTGGCTCTTTCTTTTCGTATATTTCCCATTTTTCCTCTCTTTGAAATGGTTTCGGTATTGGTATTATTTTAGTATTTTTTATACTTTTCTACCATTATTTTAGTATGTTTTTAATATTTTCAGTATTATGTAGGAAATTTTAGTATTCTTTTGATATTTTTTTGTATTTCTTTGGTACATATATGTAGTAATCTTTTGGTATTTTCAGTATTACTTTGATATTTGGAGTATTTTTTTTGGTATTTGGAGTATTTTTTTTGGTATTTTCAGTATTAATTTGGTATTTGGAGTATTTTTTTGGTATTTTCAGTATTACTTTGGTATTTGTAGTAATCTTTTGGTATTTTCAGTATTACTTTGGTATTTGTAGTATTATTTTGGTATTTGTAGTATTCTTTTGTTATTTGTAGTAATGCTTTGGTATTTTTAGTATTAATTTGTTATTTGTAGTAGTCTTTTGGAATTTTAAATATTACTATGGTACTTTTAGTATTACTTTGGTATTTGTAGTATTCCTTTGGTATTTGTAGTATTCATTTGGTATTTTTAGTATTAATTTGGTATTTTTAGTATTCTTTCGGTATTTATAGTATTCTTTTGGTATTTTTTTAGTATTATTTCGATTATTTTGTCGTAGCATAGCGCACTTAAGCTCTGGAGCCGATTGAGCTTCTATTTGTATAATTCTCAATCAATGTGTCATTTCGTTTAGGAGAACATTTGTTCCCTTACAGTGTTAGAGCGAGTCGGGAGAGTAGGGAAAACCTTTGAAAGGGCATGGCATCCGCATCCCAACAATCAGGGAAAACCGAAGATTTTTCTCGTGTTGTTCCCCTGTTTTCACCGTTGATCCTTTTTTCCTTTTTTCTCTGGTGTTCTCTCTTTCCCCGTTTCCTGACTTAATTTGTTTTTGTTTTTATTTCGTTTGGTTTGGGTTTTATTTAATTTCAATATGTTGTGCTTGTGTGTGTGTGTGTGCGTGTGTGTGTTTTCCCTCCTCCTTCTCCCTCTTCTTTTCGCTTCTTGTTTTCTTTTTTTCTTTTCTTTATTTTTTCTTCTGTTTTCGGTACGAGATACCAGGACCTTCACCTTTGCGGAAATGCTTATGCTCATTGCTTTCTTGTTGTCTTTTGCTTTACATTTTGATATTCCCCTCCACCTCCACCTCCACATTCTCCATGCAGCATCCTGCATACTCATTACACATACATACATACATATGTATGTACATATGTGGATGCCCTTGAAGGAGAGTTGAAACGTTTAAAGGAAACAATTCCTCATGGGAGCAGACATTTTATTCCTTATTAATTCCGAAGATTCCTAAGATATTCCCATCAAAACTGAAGCTTACCATTATAATATATAGATTCAAATCCTAATCGAAAATCATTTGAATCAGAGACACATACACATAGACAACAAATCATTTCATAGAAGACCATCTTTTATTTTATTTAATTTTCCCAGAGAGAGAGAGAGAAAAAAACCAACACCAAAAAGGGCATCAAAAGGATCCTTCCCTTTCCCCTTTCCCTTTTCCCTCTCCGTTTGCCCTTGTTTTTGTTGCGGCTAAAATTACAAGTAATTGAGCCTCAAGATGCTGCCCCCGGTGCCTGCAACATGTGTGCGGCATCATCGGGGGGTAAAAACTACAGAAAATATAAATCGGAAAACGAAAACACAAGGAGTCGGGTGAGGGGTGAGGGCGAGGAGACGGAGGTGTAACAGCAGGCGGCACGCACAGGATATGCACACAATATCCAAGAGATAGCCACAAATAGAGAGAGGGAGAGAGAGGGATGCAATGGGATATCATGGGAACACGGATGGGTGCCTCCTACAGGGGCGTGGCAAATCGCAACAGGGAAAGGCAGTGTGAGAAAGGCAGGGTGTGGGGGGGGGAGGGGAAAGGAAGACTAAAGAACTGAAGCGAGAAACTTGCGCAAAATGCGAAACACTTGAGGGGCCGCCGCATCGAACGCTTCGCTTCGCATCGATCGATCAACCAGCTGTCGATATTTCTCTGCTCTCTGCTCTGCTCTCGGCTCTCCGCTCTGCTCAGCTCTCTCTTTCTTCCATGCCCTGTTCTGTGCTCTGTGCCTCTCCCTTCATTACTCTTGAGGCAACGCCCTACGAAGCAGTCACGCCCGCTCTCTTCCATCCCAAAGGATGTAACGAGAGATCGTTGGAAAAAAAGGTGTTTCCCTATCGAAGGGAAATGCCGCACATTTCGATTACAAGTCAAAATATTTGAAGAAATAATTGCATTTCCAGGTATTAAGCAAGAGATTTCCAACAAGAAGGAAGATCCTTTCATTTGGACTTAAGTCCCATGGAAAGGATATGAATTTCAGACCAAATTCGAATGGAAAATGCAACTGAAAAAAAAGTAATCCCCCCGTCCATTCAAAGCCCCCCTGAATTCCCCACCATAAATGCCAAGAAATTCTCTAAATTCGAACGCAAATCATGGCACAAAATCGCATCAAGAGATTTCAATACTGGATTATAGAAATACTTTCCAAAAATGTTGATTAATTTCTCCACATCCAGTCCAGTATGCCACTCCCTCCGCCCTCCATCCACAGGCTCAGGATTGCGCTTATCCAAAAGCTGTAAATTATCTTCTTGTTGCAACAAAGTTCGAGAAAAACAAAAACAAACCAGAGTCAGAGCCAGAGCCAGCAATTGCTTTTCGTAATTCACACACACACGCACACGCCAAGAAATGAAAATTCAAAAATACAAAAATGCAAAATGGAAACTTTTACTGTTTGCTATTTGGAGCCTTTGATGTGTGGGTGGGCGCACACACACACACACACTGGCACACACACACACAGGCACACACACACACAGGCACACACACACACTGGCACACTGATGTGAAAATAGAGGAAATATTTGACAATCTTCCACCGGAAATGAGCAGCAAATCGAAGAGAAGATCAAACTATTTCCAGTTCTGCTTTCTCGATTGAAATTGCTGCCAAAGGAGGGTGTGCAGGGAGGGCGGGGGAGGGGTAGGGGAAGGGGTAGTGCTTTTGCATAAACGAAAAACTTACTTCTTCCACAGATTTTTCAAAGTAAATATGCAAAATATTTCCTAGTATCACATTAATGCATCAGAGAGAGAGAGACGACACAGAGGACTGGGACTGCGGCTGAGGCCAACGTCACTCAGACGTCGTCGTCGTCGTCGTCGTCGCTGGGGCCATAATGTGGGCGAGAGATAGCCCAGGAAGCGCGGCTACAGACATCCAGAAAGAAAAAAACGAACAAAATCCAAGAATGAAAATCTACGGCTAAAAAAAACGAAGCAAAAGTCACACTAAAAAAAAAAAATAGAAGAACCGAAAGAAAAACGCGGTGATTAGATGGTTATGAAAATGGCTAAAAGTGCACTACCCGAACATGCCTGCGGGAGCAATCGGTTTATTGCTTTATTGCCGAAGCCAAACGAAGGCTTGCTGCTGTATTAACGTTGTTTTTTTTCCTATTTTGAGAAATAGTTTGAATAAAATCAAGATATTTTCTATATGCGATTCATTTTGATTCGTATATGTATGTGTATCCTTTCGTTTATGCTTAATTTGCACAAAAGTATCAACGTCATTCTCCCGTCTTTGGAAAGTGTATTTCCATATGAAAAAGAGCGTTTTCGTTGGGGAGTCAAATGCTATGCGAAAAACGTGCAACAAAACTATGCATTTGTCTCGCTTCAACTTCTGTATCCCTGCCCAGCACCCTGCCATCTATCGTACCTCTTGACTCGCCCCCCGTTTTGGGGCCAGGCTTAAATGTTGGCGGCATGTCATGGAAATAACATTAAAAACACATTAAAACCGCGAGGTTTCTGGGCAACAAACCAACAAACAAAAGCTAAACGATGTGAGAAGGAAGCCAGTCAGCCAGCCAGAGAGGGAGAGAGGGAGAGGCAGAGCCCCAACGACACGCACAGACATGCACAGACGTGTGTCTGTGTGCGACAAAGATGCGTTTCTGCTGCTGCTGCTGCCCGTCTTTTTCATTCTCCTTCATTCTCCTCATTCTTCTTTCTCGTTTGGACACTGATGATAGGAGCCGCCGACCTGGCTCTGCTGCTGCCTGGGCGGCTGCTGCTGCTTTTGGCACTCAACAGAAACACAAAAAAAGACACAAAAAAAAAGAAAGAAAAGGTAAACGCTAAAAGGTGTGAGGGGGGGGGATAGAAGTGCGAAAAAGAAAAAAGAAAAGGATGGTAGTGTAACGGAGACTGCGTTTAAGTGGCAGCTAATTTCCAGAGGTGTGACAGAGAGGGAGAGAGCGAGCTTGGCAATTGTCTCGTCCTCTCGCCCCTTGATTATCGCTGTCCAAATGTGCCCCTAAGCGAAAGGATACAACAGCATTTGTGATATTTAAGGCTTAAATCTTTCAAATTTAACGATTTCGATTACAAAATTAAACACGAAATATTTTTAAAATTTTATACATATTTAATTTAATTTGTTTTTTAAATATTTTTTATAAACAAATTTCCTACCTGTTAAATCATATAAAAAAAACCATTTGCTTCATGAACCAGAACATACCTGAAAATAAATGAAATATTAATAAATAAAATAAAAATATACTCGTAAAAGATGGGCATAAAGAGGGGAGAGTAGGGGAGAGTTGGGGGGCGGGGGGGATACCTATCAAAACTGCTTCCGTTTCAGTGGCGCTGCTAATCGTCAATTTTCGATCCGTAAAAGCAATTAAAATCCAGCGAAGAGGCGACCGAATGGTTGAAGCTCGCACAATTAATTCAGACATCCCGCCCGTCCCGGGATCTATGTATGGCCGATGTTAACTATCATTAACCATCCGCTCATCGCCATCTCAAAGCGTGGCGGGAGGGGGACAGGGGAGGGGGAGGCGGAGGTGGCATAAACAAATTGTAAATTTCCAACACGTAATATTAACGAATTTCTCGTTAAAAGGGGCGCCACATCACAATCCACACACACACAAACACATCAATGAATTATCATTAACGAGAAAACCAAAGCCCACAGATGGATGGATGGATAAATGGATAGATGGTTGTTTGGTTCTTTGGTTGTTTGGTTTTTTGGTTCTTTGGTTGGGGGTTAAAAAATCAGTACATAATTGAGGTTAACCCAACAATGCCCTTTCCGGGCAGCAGTACAAAAGAATGAGAGAAACAAATTATGAATCATTTTCGATTCAAGTCGATTTTCTTTGAAGATTGAGCGCATCAACTCTCCCTCTCTCTCTCTCTCTCTCTTCTAGTGAGACTTGTCAGCTCTTCTCTTCTCTAAAGAGAGGCGTTTCTCCAGGTTTCTCCAGGTTTCCTCTCCACACTTTTTAGCTCTCTCCTTCTTTCTAACCAAACAAAGCTCTGTGTAACGCCCGGCCTACTGTTAACCCCTAAATGCACCTCGCTTTAACACCTCTTGGCCCATCTTTAAGCCACAAAAGCCCTCTTCAAGCCCGCCCCGGGCCCCTCTTCCCCTCTTCTGTAAATTTTGAACAAAGTTTCAATAGGAAATATGCCAGAAATTTCAAGAATATTACATTCCATTCCATATTGAAACGATTGTCACATTGGCTTTCTCACACACCACACCCCACACCGCCCCACCCCTCCCTGCCCTTCTGTGCAAACAGCCATGCCCCGTGTCTGCGGTTCTCGTAATCAATTCAATTTGCTTTGAACTTCGGCAACAGAACTCAATGGATGGGAAGGGGAAGTGGAAAGGGGAAGGGGAAGTGGCAAGGATGATGACTCGCCAGAAGAACAAAAAACGCCATAGCCATGGCCCATATGAATATACAACAAAAACATATAGTAGACGATATATCCCCGATAGCCCCTTTAGCCTTTCCTCCCCCCTCCCCCCTCGCCCCTTCCCCCTCCGCATCGTATTGTTTGGGCGACTTATGATTGATGATTGCCATTGATTGATGCATGACGCGCTTTCCACGCCTTGGCTTCGCTTACCCCCGCAACCCCCTTCCCTCACCTCCACCCACTTCCTTCTCCCTGGCTCTGTCATCGTTTGTTGCCGTTTAATTGAATTTCCACCACCCCCCCCCCCCCCCTCCGCCGCCAACCGCGTTACCGAAAAAATAAAATAAAAAGGAAAATATGCTGAAAGCGAACATTTGCATGTGCTCCACCCATACCCCATCCCCCATCCCCCATCCCCCACCCCCCTCCCTGCCCCTTCCGAGAACTATCCCCCTTTGCTGCCTGCCACAAAGGAATGCGCCACATAATCATCATCGCAGCGTCAACAGCATTTTATTGCAACATCATTGAGGGGTTGGGGGGGCACAGAGCGGCAGCAAACAGAAAAAGGAGAGAAGAGAGAGAGAGAGGGGAAAGCAGTGGAACGGAGCAGAGAAGCAAAAAGACGGGAAAATAGATTTTTTAGATTATTTAGAGCTCTTTTAAGAACATTTCCTTAATGCCACATGCCAAATGCGACCCACCAACTTCTAAGAAATGTAAACATTATAATCCTCAATCTAACCAAACATTTGGCATCCATTAACAATCTCAAATGTCAATCATTGCAATTTCTCAAAGTTTTCCTTCTTCAATTTTCTTCAAGCTTTTCCCCCCCCCCCCCCTTTTTTTCCTCATTATATTTCACATTTTTCTTCTTTTTTTAAGGCCACTTTTTTTTGAGGTTTTTTTTTGTGTAATAATTTTTAGGCAGAAAAAAAACTTCCTTCGACGTCTGTTTTTTATGATAATATATTGCGGGGCTCCCCTCCCTTCCCCTCCCGTCTCTCTAAAATATTTGTTTATAATTGTCATCATTTCCGCAGATTCCTCTGCTCTTCCACCCCCTCCCCTCCCTCTTCCACTGCTTTTCCTTTTGTTTGCTCTGCATTATTTTTTTTTTGCGAATTTTCTTTATTTTTTGGGGCTCCACTCCTCTCTCATCATCATAATTGGCATGGGGACTGGTGGTACCCCTTAAATAAGGGTATGATGATTTCAAATTGAAATCAGTATTATCTGTGGTATTTATTTAGTATTTTTCAGTATTTTCCACTATTTTCAAGTGTCTTTAACGTCTGCGATCGATCGTCTTCGAACTAATGTGTGTGTGTGTGTCCTTTCACTTAGGGTAACACTTGTGCATAGCAATGCTCTGCTCACACGTTCTTTGAAGATGTTAAAACGGAATAAAAGTCGGACTATAGCATAGACTATATAGCAGAACCCAAAGATATTACCAGAAATTCGTTCTTGGATGATGTTCGGACAGGGTACAGGGTATCCGTTAGCTTCGTTTTTGGCTTTGGTTTCTCGTGTTAATTTCTCGTGTTGTTTGTTGTTGCCCCCAAATGGGGCGTTGTGGCTGACGACTAATGCGGCACCTTGAAATGGTTTTTATGGTCATGGCGTGCGTTTGGCCATTTCAATTAAACGTCTCATGATGATGATGATGATGATTATAGGGGGGGTGGGTGTAGTACGAGAGGGGCACAAGCATTTCGACCGGGGTAGGGGGTTGGGGGGCTAGGGATAGGGCTCTAAGTAGGGGTCTGCGGTAGTCTAGTATTTTTTTGGGCATAATCACAGCTACTTTGTCACCCATACACCCCCCTCTCTCCATCTCCCTTTCCCTCTCTCTCGATCTTCCTTTTCCCTGTTTTGGGGGGGGGGCACACCGCCGCCTCCTTAATGCAACTGCCACACGCAAGTGCCGCATAAAAACAAAATGATTTGCGGGGGGTCTCGTCTTTCTCTCTAACTCTACCAATTACAACCTCTCTCTCTCTCTCTCTATCTCTCTCTCTCTGTCTCCCTCTCAACCTGCTCCTGTTACTGTTTAGGAAGTCTCTGGGCCTGGCTCTTCTCGCTTCCTTTCTATTTAGCCGGAAATGAAGATGATGCAGCACTAAAACTATGAAATAAATAAACTACATGCCACGTACAGGGGCACAAAAGGGAGACAGAGCCAAGGGAGAAGACAGAGTGAGAGGGGGGGAGAGCAGCGCAGGGCGAAGCAAATCTTAACTCAATCCAACAATTTGGCAAATGTAGAAATCTTTAAAAATAAATATACACATCCACAAATGATGCGGGGAGAAGGCTGAACGGAAGAGGGAGAAAGGGAAAGGGAGACAGAGAGAAAGGGAAAGGGAGTGCAGCGAATGGAAATGGGAAATGGCTATGGGGAAAAGTCTGCTCATTTCCACAAATATTGCGGATATCTTAAAGGGTATCGATAAGTTATCGACCAATGGATTCTCCTGATCAACTTTCAATCGATAACTATCGACAATCGTTGATAATCTATATCAAAAAATCGATTAACGCCGAAATCAATCATTATTCGATACTCAATAAGTAACATTAATCAAAAGCAGTTTATTATCGCCATCAGTAATCGATGATTATCGATACTAAATAAGGCCACATATCGTTCCTTATGCCCCGTTCCTTATGTATGAAACGCACTGTCTACTGACATTTGAAAATGTTTCAATTTTTCGGCTAATTCGCTTAAAAGCTCCAACCAAATTCCATTGCAAAGTTTTCGCTATGCCGCCTTTCCACCCCGCTCCCCTCCAGCATCCGCCCCCCCACTCTTAGCCCATCATCGCCCCCCACAAACAAAAAGACAAACACAACTTTCAACAATTGTTGCGTTTTTCTGTTGGATTTTTATTGTTTAAAAGTCACACAAAAACTTCAATTAAATAATTTATTTTATGGAATTAATTATGTATGGGGATGGGGGGATGGGGAGGAGGAGGGGAATGGAAAAACCCGAAAACACAAAGAGCACGAATACCCTTAAGGATAACATAATTTCAGGGTGGGGGGGAAAAGAAAAACTCAAAGGAGGAAAATCAAATGAAAAACTGGAATATTCTTGGGAAAATATTGGCATAATGGGCATAATTTATCGACAAATTTTCGATTACTTAATTGAACATCATTTATCGATATCGATTTCTGAAACTTTACAGTTTACAATTCGATATTTATGTCGATAACACTAACTCTAAGCAAATACCGATAAGCAGATATCTCGATAGATCGATAAACCGATTATTTCTGTGCTAATTGTCCCCGTAACATATTTGAACTCATTTATCAAAGACTAAAGACTCGCTTTTAATTAAATAATGTCCAAAGTCACCCCCCAAAGCCTCCAACGCCCTCTCTGCCACACCTGACACACTTGCCACTTACCACGAGGCATATTCCATCATGAAAACCAAAAGTCGAAAAGTGAAAAAAAAAAATTAAGTCAACTTCCGGACACCGAAAATTGATGAGGTGCGGCACTTGATGCGACGCGACGACCAGCAGGGGCAGTGGCAGCCATTCATGGGTGTCGCAGCACTCCCCTCTTCCTCTCCTCCTTCTGTTCCGCAACCAAGAGACACCTTTCACCCGCCATTTAAACTGAGGGAAAACCCGGTCAGACACAAAACCAAAGATCGACTTGCAGATGCCCTGGAAATGTTCATTTCCATTCAAAGTTCAGGGAACTCTCTCTCTCGGTTCTACAAAGCATTCTTAATGTTAGAATGAAACGATTTTCGGATAAACACGCGACAAACAGTATTTATCAGCGGTTTCTTTTGGGTTTCTTTTGGCCAGTTTCTAGATGTACCCTGCTGCTACCCTCTGATTAGCGTTTATAATTAATTAGCACCTGGCCGCTTCGTTACGTTTTTTGGGGTGGGAGAGTAGATGGAGGAGGAGGCCAAGAAATAGAGAGAGGCGGAGAAGAAGCGAAAGAGCAGAGTGGAGTGGAGTGGAGTGGAAGCAGGAGAGGGCAGCCAGCCAAAAGTGGGCACCCCACACACACACACACAATCCACAAGAGTGATTGTAGGTCGTGTAGGCGAGGAGATGCCAGGCGAGACCCCCGCCCCCTCGCCCCTCGCCTCTCTCTCTTGATGTCACCCTCATTTTTGTGGACGGACCGCAAGTGTCATCCCAAAATTAATTGCTAAACAAATGTCTAATCTTTGCCATTTAAAAAGCGCATAAATCAAGCGCAAATCAAACACTACACAGCAGAAAACAGAAAACAGAGATACAAAGATACACAGACAGACCAGATACAGATGCAGATACAAATACACAGTACACAGATACAGATACAAAGAGTCAGGCCAAACACATGACAGTTTGATTTTGTTTTCCAGTCTTTTATTTTTGGGTGAGTGACTCAATTGGGGGCAAGTGGCAAGACAGGCAGAAAGAGAGAGAGAGAGAGAGATAAAGAAAGGGAGGGGCAAGGGCCGAGAGGAGATGGAGAGTAAATGTAGAGTAAAATGAGTTCCAATTATATTTCCATTTCTCCAACAGATGAACCGATCGATCCATGCATTATCTATATAAATCTAGATCTAGCTTAAGATCAATAGCTATATAACATATATATATATATATAATATATAAAGTATCTGACGAAGAAAACAAAGCCCTAATAGGAAAATCTCGAAAATAAAAGACCATTAAATGCTTTTAAAATTCCTTTTGAAATATTTTAGTGCTTTATTTTTGAAACAAATTTAAATATTTATATCATTAAAATAAATACATATTTCTTTATAGATGTAGTTGTGTCTGTGTGTGTGTTTGTGTCTCTGTTTCTGTGTGTGTCTGTGTCTGTGTGTGTGTCTGTGTCTCTGTGTGTGTCTGTGTGTGTATTTAGACCTCAAATAAAAAGTTTCAAAATGAAATTTCTGTGCGTTGTCCGTTACTCTGCCATTAAACAGAAGTCCTGCTACTGCTGCTGCTGCTTGTGAGGGGGCGGGGTGGGGGTATGGAAAAGTCCTCTGGGGAAAACTCATTTCCTATGCTACTTCTGGCAGGCACTGTGCCGCCCCCCTCTTCTCCCCCCTCTGTTGGGGCCAGGCCTTTGCCTTGGACTCTCGTTTTGGTGTCCTTTTGGCGTGTGGCAGGACTATCATACATTTATGATTTAGTTTCTGCCTCCCCCTCCCCCCCCTCATTCTCACTCTCTCTCTCTCTTTTCGTTCTTGCTCGCCTTTTTTCTCCCACTCCGAATACTCTTTCTCGCTTTATCAAGAAATCTGTTTCTCTCTTCGTTTCGGTTGCAGTTTGTTGCACACTCAACACACACCTGCCCCTGCCCCTGCCCCTCTCTTGTCCTCACTTTTCTCTCCAGTGAAACTTTTTTTTCCCTTACTTACTTTTTTCTCCTCTTTCACACTCTCTGAATTTTTTTTATTTTTGAGTGAAAAATGTAAATTTTGATGTCACTGGGAAATTCTGCCTCGCACCCCCCCTCCCTACCTCCCTCCCTCCCCGGACACTGTTCAGCAGTTTTCTCCTGCACTTTCTCTTCTGCAATTTCATGCTTGACTCTCGGGTGGATGTGACTGTGTGACCCTTCGGTTCTCCCTTCGGGCCATCTTTTGGCATTTCATCATCGTTGACTTGTTCGACAAGCAGCACAAATGTTCCCCTAGGCGAAAGGCTCTTAACTTTTTAAAGTGTTTTCTCGAACATATATGTACTACCGATCCGCAGATGTACATATAATAAACCCCAATGGATCATCAAGTGTATCTCAAAATTCGTGTTCAAGTTCCATTTTCCTTCTTGCTTTGTTCACCTTCTTCTACCTTTTGTGCATTTCCCTTATTGCTCTCAACCTTTTCTTCTAAATTTTTTCCATATTTCCCTTGGTTCAAAAAAGTCTATTGCAAAATATTTATTTGGACAATTTTTTATTGGATTTCTGAAGAAGTTTCTGCTTTTCTTCTTTCTGTTGCTGCTTCTTCCCCCCCATCCCCACCTGCTGCAGCACCTCCCACCTCTACTATGCCAACTTGCAACACTCCTCATTGCTTGTCTCCTGTGTAAATTTGCATGCAGTTGGGTCACAAATTTTAACACTTTTTGTATGCTGTATGCTCTCCTCCACCCTCAACACCCTTACCACCCCCTTACTACCCCTTAATGCACGCGAATGTACAGTGCGTCTCGCAACTTTAGACTTGAGAAACTCTTTCGAACGGCACATCTTGGAGAAAAGTCGGTAAAATCAGCTTAAAAAAGATCTCAAATGGGAGAACCTATCGAAACCTATCGAAAACCATCGACTATGGAAATTAATCGATAAAAAAAAGTATTGACTTTAATCTAAATGTTCATCGTTTAGCACACTTATAGTTTCGAAACGTTCTGTAAATTCAGTAAATATTTCTGTTGCCACTTGGCACGGCCACATCTGGTGTGGGTGGTGGGTGGATGCCACCCATTGGATGTGGCACACGGCACAGTGTCGGGCCACAATTAAACTTTACGACTGTGAAATTTTCATGGAATTCTTTTCTTGACGCTTTCTTTCTTTCGTTCTTTCGTTCTTTTTTTTTTTTTGTTTCTGGCAAAAAGTTTTTGTAAAATTTAAAGCATATTTTTTTTTTTTTATTTATTTTTTTATAATCTAAGAACTTGCGGGAGTTTTTCGGGCATTACTGCACTTCATGCCACACACTCTATAAAAGACTCAGCAGTGTTCCACCGCAAGAAAGGGGCAGACCAGACAGAAAGCCCTGCGTCCTCTCGGAGGATGGTCTGGGCGGGGAGCGGGGTGCGGGGGGTTTGGTTCTAAATCTCAGTCGTTGGAATAGAACTACGAACTAGAACTGGTTTACTTGAGTTTTTCCCTGTATGAAAATGATCTGTATGTGAAACGGTTAAGAAACGGTAACGAACCGGTTATGTATTTCTTTACTTTTATCGAGCATATGTATGCGTATGTATGAACGTCAGCTGTATCGGTTATGAACCGGTTATGAAACGGGTTTGAAACGGTTATGTAAAATTGTATATTTTTAATCTGAAATATACTGACTCCTTCGCGTGTATGTATTTGATCCAGAAATAAGCCGTGGTAAACGAATCGGTTAGAAAACGGGTTTGAAACGGTTATGAAACGGTTATGTATTTATTTACCTTTATCGAACATATGTAAATGTATGAACGAATGTTTTGCGAAACGGGTTTGAAACGGTTATGTACCGGTTATGTATTTATTTACCTTTATCGAATTTATATAAAAGAAATCAATATCTATATAAACAAAGGCTGAACCGGTTATGAAACGGGTTTGAAACGTTTATGAAACGGTTATGTATTTATTAACCCTCATCGAACATATGTGAAATATGGGCGAACCGGTTATGAAACGGTTATGTAAAATTCTATATTTTCTATCCGAAATATACCGATTCCTTCGGGTATATCTGTTCGAGAAATAGGCTGTAGTGTCTATTCGCTTAGGGGAGCATTTCAAACATCAGTTTTTGATGATGCCACCTGGACGACTGGCTGACTGGACGCCTGGCTCTGTCCCTTGTGGCGCGTACCATCCACCAGTAAGCCGAAGCAGCATCCGTTTCCTGCTGCTACTCCTTTCTGGATCGACATCCTCCGTTTTTTGTTCTCTTGGGGTCTTTAGCTTTTCGACACTAGCTTTCCCTTCGCCCCCTCCCCCATCCCCCATCCTCGGAGGCTTAATTAGCCTCCATGAAGGGAATTAGGCTGAAAGCAAACTTCGGCCATGAAATGCTCGAACGTGAAAGGAGTCCCCCCCCCCCGTCCTTGCTCTCAGGGTTCTACATCTTTTTCATTGATATTTGATTACAGGGAACCCCATTGTGTCGTACCTTCTCTTCCCATCTCCTTTTCTTTTCCTTACTCGCTTCCTATTTCCCTTTCTTTCCCTTTCTTTTCTTTTCTGTCATTCGTTCGTTCGTTCTTTTGGCGGCTGCTTGACATTTGATGTTTTCTTTGGGTTTTTCTGTGCCCCGCGGGAGGCGGTGCGCGCGGTTTCAGCCTCAAATTTCAATCGAGGCATCGAGCCACTTAAGCGGCTGAGCGGTGGAGCGATGCGGTTACTGTCATTCGATATTTTTGCCTAAAACGTGGTCGGTCTCAGGTAGTCGCCCGAGAATCCCAGTCCATCGACAGAGGCATAGGCAGAGGCAGAAACAGAGGGAGGCAAGAAAAACAACAGCCGCATGGAAAAATTAGATGTAAAAATGGTTAATGAATCATTGGCCATGCCACAAGGATGCAAAATTGGATAGAGTGCAAAAGATACAATTTTTGGTTCGAATCAGTCAAAAAGATACAAGTTCTGTGAGTCTACAATACAAAAGATACATCTTTAAGGGGATACTGTCTAAAAGATACATATTTCGTTAGGATAAAGTGCAAAAGATACAGGTTTTCGAAGAATACTGTGCAAAAGATACATCTTTAAGGGGATACTGTCGATACATATTTCATTAGGATAAAGTGCAAAAGATACAAATTTACGGAGAAGAGAGTGAAAAAGATACATCTTTTGCGAGTAGAGTGAAAAACAAACATCTTTTTGGGAGAAATCAATCAAAAGATACAATGAGATACTTTCTCTCTTTCTCTCTCGAGTGCTTTGTGTTGCCCCTTGAGCCTCCGCCCTAAGCCGGAAACGAAACGCCAAGTGCTCTCCGCTCCTGAGGAGCAGCCACTGCACTGTATCTTTGTATCTCCAGCCACTGTATCTGTATCTTTGCATCTGCATCTCTACGTATCTCCCCTAGTTGCTCCCTTTAATACTTAATCCCCATCCTTGATTTTCTGTCAGTCTTCTTCTGCTTCTCCTTTTTATTTTTGTACTCTAATTTTTTGTGTATTTTTTTTTGTGTTTTTTTTTTTTTTTGCGGGTGCAACACACTTTCGAGTACTCGAGAAGTGAGTCAGTGCCATGCCACAGAAGGCGGCGGGGCAGTGGCAGTGGCACAGAGTTGCCTTCTGCTTCTGCTGCCCTCTTGCTGTTTTTTTTGTGTTTTTGTTTTTGTTTTTGCAGGGTAGCTCCGTGTCGGGCAATAACCCCTTTTTTTCGGCTGTTAGGGGGGAACCCGTGCAAAAAATGTAGCACCAACACGCCCCCCGTGTTGCCCCACCGCCCCCCCCCCCCCCCCCCCCCGCCCCTCGCCCGGGTCCTCGTGCAGCAGCAGCGGCAGCAGCAGGGGGTGCAACGGAAAGTCATGATGCAGAAGGGTGATGAGAGAATTTCTTTTCGTATTGAAGATCGAATGCCCTTTTTTGAAACGGTTACGAACCGATTGTGAACCGGTTAATACCTAGTTTTGAATCGGATACGAATCGGTTACCCGGTATCGAAAACTATGAACCGGCTATGAAGATCTGAATTGATAACGAACCGGTTATCAATTTGATTTTGAAACGGTTCAGTGTGAATCGATCATAAACTGGAGTTTGAACGGTTAAAATGTTATCATTATGATGGTATTTCGATTCTTTCGAATTCGGTTATTTGCAAAGTGATGGAATCGGTTCAAAGCGGTCGTGAATCGGTTATGAAACGACAAAGTTGCTTAATTGCTTAAAAATCGTTTCAAAAGTGCATCTGATTCACGATGAGGAATCGGTTATGAAGCGTAAAAACCGAAAGAAAGAAAAGAGAGAAACCTGATACCAACCCACACTCTCACAGCCCCCCCCCCCCCCCCCCCCACAATGGAACTTCCCAAACGGGAAAACGTCAAAAGTAACGCCGCCGAAAACTGCTCCCCAGCCGCCGGTTGAAAAAGTCATAAAGCAGTCGCTCCACCCCACCCTATTCCATCCCGTTCCGTCCCATCCCATCATCCCATTCCTCACGCGCTTAAAAGGGGGCCAACAACCGCACTGGGGTGTTCCTTTCCATTCCGTTCCCCCTCTGTGTCCAAAATACTTCTTTCTCATCTTTTTGTCGTAACTCTCATCCGAACTCTACGAAAACTCTCTGGTACACTCGGAACGAACCCTCTCGCAGTTCTCGTTGCCATTTCAACTCGCACAATTTCCCCCCCGCATTTCCCCCCCTTTTTCACTGCTAGTTTTCCCCCATTTTTTGTTTTGTTTTTTGTATTTTTTTTTTGGTAGTTTTTTTCCCCATTTATTGTGCCCGGGCCTGGCTTTGATTGAGAGCACAGCAGCGCGTCACAAAAGGCACTCCCGTGCTTGGTAGGGAGGGGGGGGGGGGGGTTAAAACTGTGACTCGCAGTGTGACTGAGGCTCAAGTCATTAGGCCATGCCCCTAGGCTGGGGCTGGGGCTGGGACTGGTTCTGGTCTGCCTTTTGGCCTTTTGTTTGACAATTCCTGCGCGAGGGTCCTTCGAGGGCTGCGGCCCCAAGCAAACCAAAAGTCATTGTATCTTAGACTGGCCGACAAAAAGCAAATGTGGCATGCAGCAAGTGGCAACAGCGAAAGGGTAGGCGAGGTGGGCTCTTGAGGGGCGACTAGTGGGGGGGGTGAAATTGGCGATTAGCATTTGAAATGAATGCTTCAATTTGATTGAAAAGTGAAATGTGTATGAGTATGTATCCTTTCACTTAGGGGAACAGCACAGTTTACAGCAAACAGGGTTCCGGTTTCGTAGGGGGTCCCTGCAACAGGTGTTTGGCTACAATGGCTCAATTCGAATCGGTTATGAAACGGTTATACCATCTATAAGCTAAGCTATCGCTCGAGTACTCGTTTTTCCTTGCGAATGAATCATCTGCAGCCAATTAATGAATGATTCATTCACTTCATTCGTTTCTTTGCTTCTGAGTGTTCCAATTAGTGTGGAGCTTTTCTGATCCCACCATCTGTGGTTGCATCCCAAAGTTGCACACACACACGCAGTAGCGAGGCCACTCTCCCCTTTCCCCACCCCCTAAAGATTCCGCTCTCCCTCGCCCCCCCCCCCCCCCCCCCACTCCCTGTCATCCCCCCGCGTTGTCGTCGCTGCACTTAATTTTCATAATTAAAAAAGTTTACCTTCGGAAAATCTCATGTGCGTGTGCCCTCCCACCCCTCGCCCTTGCAACACACCCACTCACTGCCCCCCCCCCCCCCCCCCCCCCCCCCCCCCCCCCCCTTTGCTGGTTGATACGCACATTGGATCCCCCACCCCTTCGGGGGGTGGAGGTTGAAAACGTTTTTGTAATTAATTTATGCAAATAATCAGAGACGCCGCCGCTTGGGGTTCCCTGAATGTTGAGAGGGATGGATGGGGGTGGTGTTGCGGGGGGGGAGGGTTGTGGCAGGGTGGCCAATTGCAGTAGCAGCAGCAACCCCTCAAAGCATATTAAAATGAATGACCCTCGCCCAACGATATATGTATTTATGTATGTACTCCTCTCCCCTTTGCCCCCTTTTCCCCTCTTTTCCCTTTTCCGTTTTTTTGCTGATATTTTTTTCCAGATATTTTTACATTTCCATAAAGAGGAGGCGGGGGACGAGCGCTCCCTCTCGAGCGCCTGGATTAATGCCCCAACTCCCCCCCTATCATTATGTTTGTGCAGAGGGAGAAAGAGAGGGAGAGAGAGAGAGTTCTTTCTTTCTCTTTTTAAATATGCATTTTGCACATTTTTGCATTACAGCTTGGGATTTATTTTTAACATTTTTCCCTTTTATTTTACTACATTTAATTTATTTTTTGTATCACTTTTTTATCTAATTTTTGACTATTTTTTATACTTTTTTTTTACTATTTTTTATACTATTTTGTATACTATTTTTTTTTACTATTTTTTTTACTATTTTTTTACTATTTTTTTTTATTATTTTTAATCTATTTTTTAATCTATTTTTAATCTATTTTTTTAATATTTTTAATCTATTTTTTTGTACTACTTTTTTACTATTTTTTATACTATTTTTGAGTAAAAGTGTATAGCTATGAATACTTGGAAGTAATCCTCAATATTCATAATCACAATCATTCATTATGGAGCAATGTATTCATGCAACATCGAGTCTGCATTCCAGACTTCCTTCCAAAACTATGAACCAAAGGGGAACCCCCTTTTGGGGGCATGCGACGCTCCATTAATAACTTAAATAGCCATTAGAAAAGCTATAAAAAATATTTCTGAAATATGTGATTTATGTCCTGCTCGATATTCCACGAATTACCCAATTCCATTTCCAGACCGTTCCAGTCCATGAAATACGATCCTGGCGGACACTTCCACGAAAATTAATTTCGTTAAAACGAATGAAGGCAAGGAGGGCGGTAGGAAGGTGTGGGGAGGGGAGGGGGGTAGGGATTACCCCCACTCATTTACCTGCATGCCTCTGCCCCGCTGCCCCGCTTCCCCGCCTTCCCCTTGGACGCTCCTCTTTCAACGTCCCATTAAAGTTGTTGGGCCCAAAAAACACCTGAGAAAAAAGCACTTAAAATTCCACAATCCTCTCCCCCCCCCCCCCCCCCACCTCCTGCTTAACACTCCACCTCCTCCTACTTCTGCTTCTGCTTGTTGTTGCTTAACCCTCTAAAGACCGTCAAACGCTTAACGCATGCGCAACAAAAGGCTTCCCCCCCCCCACCAGCAGCACCTCCCTCCTCGATCGCGGAATTACTTGTTGTCGGATGCTGGCTGCTGGCTGCTGGCTGCTGCTACCCTGTAAGATGTATAGATTGGATGGTCTACCCACACAACTGATGCCCTTTGCAGGGTATCGCAGTGGTCGTTGCCTCCCTGAATGGTGCCCTTCTGGGGGCTAATTAACTGTTAAATGAGTCTTGCGGTCTGGTCTGTAAGTGGGTGTGGGATATGGATATGGGTGTGTGGGTGTGGCGTGTGGCGTGTGGGTGTGGCATGTGTGCATTTGTGACTGTTTGTGGTGTTAGTGTGGGTGTTTATGTGAGTATTTTGTGAGTGTGAGTACAAAATGAGTTATTAAAATCTAATTAGATTTTCGAGTTCTGCAGTGCTCTCTCTCTCTCTCTCTCCTTCCCCCAAAAATCTAGCGTCTTCCACGCGTTTTGCCAACGTTTTGCAAGCGGCTTTTCTCGCTTCTTTCTGTTCCGCCTTCTACTCTGATTTCTTTGCTTTTTTATTTCGATATTCTGTTATTGTTCCTTGGGAGCGTTTTGCCAGCGTCTTTTGCGGCGCCGAAAGCTTTGTTTTGCGCGTTTTTACTCGCTCTGATTTTATCTTTCCTCCCTTTTTACCGTTTTCTTTCTTTTATTCATATTCTTCTGTTTTGCCTGCTTCCCTTTCTTCTTCTCTAATTCTTCGTCTCCCCTTTCTTCTTCGATATTATATCATTATTCCTCACATGCGGTTTGCAAGCGTTTTGCCTGAGTTTTGTGTACGTCTTTTCTCGCCCCAAAAATTAAGTTTTTCTTTTTCGCTGTCGTTTTTCCTTTTTTGCTGTTTTTTTTCCCGAAAATTTCTCATCATTAGGTGGGAAATTTGATTTTCATTTTGTTTTCAGGGTTTTTTCATTTTTTACTTGTTTTTTTTCGGCAGTTTTCCTGCTGCCTTAAGCAAGGAGTCTGCTTTCTGCCTTCTGTTGTGGCAAAAGAAGGCGGGGCAAGGGGGCAGTTGAAGGCCGAGTGCTGAGGGCAGGGTTCCACTAAATATTTTGATGTGGGGTTTTGTTTACAGGGTATCAAGTGCTTCCAGCTGGCAGATACACAGCGCAGAAGGAACCTAGAAATTTGAGAAAATATTGTAGGTTCTCCTGGGGGGCAGGGGAGGGGTTTGCTAGGGTTGAGGGGGGGGGCAAAAGAGCTGAAAGCAGACGAAGAAAAATGATAAAGCAACAGACGCCCGGAACCAGGTCCTCGTCTCCTCCTCCTTCTCCTCCTCCGTTTCCCTGCGATAAAAATTTCGTTTTGGGCGCCAAAAAGAAAAACAGACAAAAAAATCGCCAACGGAAAACAGGAAGCCATGAGGAGCAGGGGGGTGTGTGTGGGGTGGAGCGGGAGGGGTTAGCGGTGTTGTGCAAATGATAAATGAATTTGTGATAAATGAAGCAAAAATGTGGCCAAAAACGTTGCACAAAATACTTTTTACAGGGCCAAAAGAGGGAGACTCCAGAGAGAGGGGGCCAAACGGGGGGCGGTGGGTTGTTCTCTGGGGAAGAGAGGGATTAGAAGGTGAAATCTAAATCGAATTATGAATGGTGGCAAAGTGCAGGGTGCGGGGGGGCGGGACACATTGCCATATTGCCAGTTATCGTATCATTCACAATCATTCACGTTGGACTAGAGGACATTCGGAGGAGGCAGGCGCATCCCTCCCTCCGCCCCTCCCTTTCATTAACATTGGCTTTTCGTAGGGCAAAAAGGAAGGAGTGGGACGATGGACGATGGAGGACGAAAGAGCCGTAATGGAAGCGGAGGAGCAGCTGCAGCCAGCAGGAAGTACAGGGTATCCACAGTAAGCTCATCATTTCCTCATTGTTTCCCTCTTGGTTGCAAGTTATTCACAGCTCTTCACCTCCGCTTGTTGCCCTTTAAAATAGAGAGCCAAAATAGAGCCTTCCTGCCCCACTCCCACTCGCCCCCCCCCCACTCCTCCCACTGCCATAATCATGCATCAGTAATCCATCGATTGTTTCGGGCTTTTACCTATCATCAATCGTATTAATGATGATGCTGCTCATTTCTCTCTCTCTCTCTCTCGCATTGATTTACATGTGGGGGGCACCCATGGATACACTCACACATAGAAACGAATGCGGAGGAGGATGGGATGGGGTGGGGTGGAGTGGGGTGTCTAGACATTCGTCTTAGAGGATTCTCGGATTCTATCGGATTTCCCAAGAAAATTGCCATAGAAAAAACAAACATTAAACAATATTTATGCCCAAAACGTGAATCAAATGAACGAATGAACGAATGCTGTTTGAATATTCTATAGAAAAAGGTGATTTTTGCCTATAAAAGCGTAAAATAAAATATAAAATCAATAAACTATAAAGTATATAAAGGATTCAATAAGTATTCAAATATTTCGAATACATTCATGAGTGTGTATTCGGATTTTCGGATGTTTTTTCGGTTCACTCATTGCTCTTTTTTCCTTCGATTTTGTTTTTGTTTTTTGATTTAATTGCCAAAAAAATGTGGCACAACCCACAGCCACCCCCCAGCCACCCCCCACCCCCTGCATGGATATTTATACCATATATTCACGAATAAACGAGTGTATTCATTTCACAAATAATGACCACAAAAACTGTCATTAGACACGGCGCATAAACAGCGACGACAACAACACACAAACACAGCCATAAAAGAGGGGGAGAGACGGAGAGAGAGAGAGAGAGAGAGCGGTAACAGGGGGGTGCTGAGGGGAGGGTGGGAGGGGGGTGAGTGTAGGGCAAACAGAGCGCATCGTATCCGATGGATGGCATTTGCTATGGAATAATAATAATAATAATACTTTTCTTTTGCTCTATTTTTGGTTTATTTTTTGGATATAACTTCACCCACTCCCACTTCTACTCCCAACTTCTACTCTCACTTCTACTCCTACTCCTCTTCCTACTACTATTCTTACTACACTTCCTACTACTATTCTTACTACACTTCCTACTACTATTCTTACTACTATTCATCCTACTCCTATTCCATAACAGCTACTCCTACTCCTGCGCCCACTTGAGGCGCTTCTCGTGGTCGTTCTATGAGTGGAAGATACACACACACACAAACCCAAACATATTCATAAATGGGATATTCATGGGCATAAACGGCACTCAAGTACTTGTACTCCCCCCCCCCTTTATCATCTCCTTCCGCCTTCCGCTTTCTGTTTGTTCATAATTTGTTTTTGGGAACCAATGAAAGAAGACAGAGGAAGAGGACGAGAAGGAGGGGAGAAGGAGGGAGAGAAGGAGGAGGAGGAGCAAGGGGAGAAGGAGGGAGAGAAGGAGAAGGAATTATAGATCCAAAGATAGATGAATGATCATATCTAGCAGATCCGATCGGATCATTATTATGGCCCGAAAGAAACAAATGTAATTTCAGGGGCTCAGCTAACCCCCGCCCACGCGCCTGAGCATTCTTTGTCTATAAATAGATATAGATATTTACGATTTACTGAAACAGTTTTAGAGAAAAGGAAAAAGAGCTGCGGCCATTGCCGCGCCTCACAGCCTCGCCACCCGCTCGCTCGTTCTTTTCGCTTTTTCTTTTTTCTCTTTTTATTTTCTCGCGAAAGTGTTAAAAAAAAAAAGAATGAAAATCGAGCGAAAACGCAGAAGAAACCCAAAGAAAAAGAGAGGGAGGACAGGCAGGGACACACAGGGAATGGGGATGATATGCGATCCGATCCGATCCGATGTGATTCTCTCTTTTTCACCTTCTGTCTGCTGTCTGCTGTCTCTTTCTCTCTCCCTCTCTCTCCCTCTCTCTCTCTCTCGCTCTCTCACGCTCTGCTTGAAACAGGTTTCTTTGGGCGAAAGAATTGTGAAGTGAAGGAATTCAAGAAGAACCTGCGTGTGCGCCACACTCTCTGTCTCTCTTTGTCTCTCTCTGTCTCTCTCTGTCTCTCTACAAAGTGGCAAAGGCAAAACCTGTTCTGCTTTCTGGGCCTCTCTTCACCAATAATAAAAAACTAATTTATTTACTAGTTTTTTGTAGGCACAAAAGAAATGACCAAAACCCAGTAACAACAACAACAACAACAACAACAACAACAATACTCCATACTCCAAAAACCATGGCGACAAAATACAACAACAACAACAACAGCAAACGGCAAACGAAAAAAAAAAAGCACTAGTGAGAATTTTTGCTATGGAGCGGGAAGCGGGGAGCAGGGAATACCATGACAAAGGAGAGGGTGAAGTAGGGCGAATGAGGGACAGAGCGAAGCGGGGAGGGGACAGGGGCCGGGGGGGCTGGGGTTGAGGTGTGCGTAGGTTTCAAAGAACAACAAACAAACAAACTCCGTGTGTGGCTAATCAGAATCAAATTGATTTAAATTTCAAAGGTTCCTCATCGAATGATGACTGTGGAATGGTGCAGGGGGCAGGGGCATGGGGCAAGGGGTATGCCTGCTACAGGTAAGAGCAAGGGGTAATAGTAGGTGACTCTGTCTGTGCCAGGGGCAGGGGCAATCGTAGACAGTGTGTGTGCAGGTGAAGAGCAAGAGAGAGAGAGAGAGAGAGGAGGGGGAGAGAGAGACAGAGGGGGAGAGCGATAGGGAGGGGGGAGACCGAGAGAGTGAAAGAGAGGTAGGGGGGTGTCCACTTGTGTGTGAGGGAGTGTGAGGCATAATTGACTGCGTTTGACGCTCGACTTGGAGGCAGGAAGAGATGCCAGACTATTTTCTGCCGGAGAGGGAGAGAGGGAAAGGGTGGAGAGGGGAGAGGGGAGGGGTGTGCGTGTGCGGTTCAGTTCGGTCTGGTCGGGTTCGATCTCTCCCTCTCTCTGTCACTCTTCGAGGACACCTTCATCGAATGACAGAGCTGAGAGAGAGAGACGGAGAGAGAGAGCGAGCACAGCTTCCAGTTTTTGGAATGTGTGTGGATCATCGTGGATGCCATTGAAGGCACTTTTTTTGTTTTTAATTTTTTATAATATTTTTTTAATATTTTTAATAATTTTTAATAATATTTAAAAGTTATGGAAATTTTCTTTGAAATTATGAAATTTTTTTTGTTGGAAAAAACGAAAAGTATCTTTTGGATAATCCATCTTTAAACTGTCAACCAAATATCATTTCCCCTGCTTTTCCCTGCTGCTTTCCCGGTAAAGGAAGGGTTTTCCCTATAACATCTCTGCATTTTTCCACAGTTAAATGCTAATTGAAGGAAAAGCAAAGCAGGGGAAGGGGAAGGGAGAGACAAAACAAAATAAACAAAAAACAAAAAACAGTAAACAGAAAAATGGAAAACTGAAAACGTGGCAGAGTTTTTCAAAGAACAAGTTTTTCCAACTGGAAAATTGCAAGAAAGGTGAATCCTTGCAGAAAACTAAAGAAAACCAAGAGGAAAAACCTTCCAAAAACTGAGAGAAAACTAAGGGAAAACCAACCCCCCAACCCCCTACCCCACGAATACTCCCGAAAAACTAAAAGGAAAACCCAAAGAACAATAGAAAATAGTGCAGAGAGAGAGAGAGAGAGAGAGGGGGAGGAGGGTAAGTATCTTAAAGATACAGAAAAGCCAAACAAAAGCAAACGGGGGGGGCAGGAGACGAAGGATAGGCTTCGGATGTATCTGTATCTGTGGGGGGGTGGCAAAAGTATCTCCAAGTCGAAAGCGTAAACTTTGGCGCTCACTTTTGACAGCAGCAGCGGCAGCGGCAGCGACGGCGTCTGCCCCCTTAAGATACAGATACTTTTCACAGACAGGCTGGGTTCGTCAGATTCCTCTAGAGGCAACAGGTGCTTTCCACTTACCTTGAAATCTGTTTTGCTTGTGCTTTTCGCTCCTTCTTCTGTTTCTCTTCCTTTTGCGTATCTTCCTTTAGCTTCTCCTTTTCTCACGCTTTCTCAATCTTCTTTAAGGATCTGGCCTGCATCCAACAGATGCGCATCCATTCAAACTGACCTCTGACCTTTTCTTAACTGCGACTCGAAAGTTTTACCTGTAAAAAAATATCAAAAATATATATGAAAAAAATACCAAAAAAAATACATTAAATACCAAATTCACACCCAAAATAGGAGCCTATAAATTTCATTTTAAAAACGCTTAAAAATTCAAGAAAAATTGCTTGTTTTAGGGAAATACGCGTAGTGTATGGACACCACGAAACCATATCGTTAACATCTTGAAGTCCTTGAAGTCAACATATCTGTATCTTCAAGCAGATGTCATTCAAAATGATATATGTATCTTCTATTTGAAGACGGCCACAGATCTACTTTTTCCCATCCCCCACTTCTATCATGGCCTTAACAGTGCCTTCTTCTGGTCAAGCTCTACTACTGGTTCTACTGATTCTACTGATTCACTCTATGATTCACTCTACAAATGAATATTCAGCATAGAAAATTAACACTTTTCCGATTGGCAAACCAGTCTTTTGTCCTCATTCCTTCATTCCTCATTCCTTTCCTCCATTCCTCATTCCATTCCTTCATTCCATTCCTTCATTCCTCATTCCATTCCTCGATTTGTTCTTCATTCGAATCTCCATTCCATTTTAATTTCTGACTCATGGACAAAGATTTATGCGACAAGATATTTCTCCTACTTTTTGGCCAAGGAAAACCCACTCCCCCTTTAGAGGGAAAACTCAGATATCTTTCGTCTTTGTTTTGGCTAGAATATTCGTAATTTATTTGATTGGAAAAATCGGAAATTATTGCCTCAGATTTTACACTTTCCCCCCCCACCCTCGAATCCCAAAAATCTCTTCAAAATTACTTTAAATAGTATATATTTTTCATTATTTTTCCATTTTCATCTTTCCCTCTGTTCCCTCCTATTTCCTCTTTCCATTTATTTTCCTCCCAAAGAAACCTTCGTTTGGTCTCGCATATACACACAATGCTGTGGCTGATACCCTGTAAAGGCGGTGCAGATACTCAATCGAATTAAAATGCATTCGGGGGGTAGAAATGACACTGACACCTCCCCGTTGCCCGTTTCCCCTTACCCCCCTGCCCTACCATCCAACAAGAAGAAGAAGCAAAAGATACTCCGCCGCATAAAAGATTGTTATTGCAACTTTTCGGCCGCTGCCGCTGGCAAAGACAATCCAGAGGGTAGGGAGAAAAGTTAAAACAGAGACAGAAAGAGAGAGAGAGAGGGAGAGAGAAAAAGAGAGAGAGAAAGAGGGAGAAGAGGAGGCAGTCCTAGCTGCAGTTTCCTTTCTTCTCGTTTTGAGGGGTACAACATTTCCAGGGTATATCTTGAGTTCAAGATATTTCCCTTCCCCCCTCCCCCCTTTCGCCCCCTATTCACCATTTACACTTGTTTTTTTTCTCCTTTTACGTTCTCATTTTATTTCCACCGAAAATGAATCATTTTAATGGGTATTTCAAAGTCGATAATAAAGGAAGGTCAGCGTCAGGTTCCAGCGTCAAGTCTTAGGCTTACCAACCGCTCCTCCTCCTCCTCCCCCATCACCGATCCTTGGCGACAACTTTTGACTGTTTTATCCGCAACAATACCCCATCCACCCCCACACCACCACCCCCTTATAATCCTCCCCTTGGCCCCTTGGCACACAAAAAGATGCTTTTTAAATGATTAAACGCTACGAATTACCAGAAGTCTCTTCTCTCCTCTCTTCTCTCTTCTCTTTGCTATGTTTTTTCTGTTTTTTTTCAGGGCCAAGAAGTTTTTGCAGCTGTTTTTTTTTTTGTTTTGTATTTTGCTGTCTGTTTCGTTTCGCTTCGCTTTTTTGTTTTTTGTTTTATTTTTTCTGCTGAGATTTCAGATTTTGTATGGAATGACATTACGCCAAGTCATTCAGGGTGGGAGGGGGGTGGAGGGGAGGTTAAGCACTGGGCCGCTAAATGTCACGCAGAGGGACACCCATCCCTCGTCCCTCTCCACCCACTTCCCTCTCTTCCCTCTCATCCCCCTCCTCTTTCAACGCAATAAATATTCAAACATTTTAGTCATTGATTTGCGTTTTGATTTGAGACTTTTTCGCGGGAGGGTGGGAGAGAGAGGGAGAGGTGGAAGAGAGAGGGGAGAGAGCTGGGATGAAAGATGAAAGAAAATTTTGATTTTGATTTTCATTTGATTGACTTTTTTGTTGGTCTCCAGAATTCCATAAGCATTACTTATGGAAAATATGGCCAAGAAGGAAAGGAAAACCCCCCGGGAGACATGGAAGAGAGCGGGTAACCCCGAGCGGAAGGAAGTTTTCCCCCCATTCAATTTCCTTAGATTTTTCCACAACTATTTCGCTTTGTTGCCACAAAACGTTGCACAAACAGAACACACCTCTCTCTCTACAAATTAAAAGGCGAGAGAACCTGGAATGGGAAATGGATGGGGCAGGGAGGTGCAAATGATTGGGAAATTATCAATTGAGAGTATTATTGGAAAGAGAGGAAAGAAAATATGAACACTAAGATGTGTAACGCTCATACAATTCTGTTTTGTGGGGGAAACCAGGAATTGCGTGGAATTCCCCGCTGAAAAATCCGAGCTGAGTCTTTGGTAGGGCATAGATCTATTGCATTTCTTTACACACTCTTTACTCATCCTCATTTTGTAGCCTCCTGTTCTCCTATTCTCCCATTTTTTCACCTTCTTTTACAGCATTTTGTTCCATCTTGATTCCCCGTTTATGCCCATTTATTTCCTGTAGTTTCTATCGGGCTTTGAGTCGAGAAATCGAGAACTTTGTAGATATTATATTACCGAAATGATTTTTCAATCGAAATTCGAGAGAGGGAGAGACAGAGAGAGAGAGAGAAAAAAAACAAAAGAAAATTCTGGCTAAATGGCTGGCTTTTTCCGCCACCCACCCCCCTTTCCCTGTCCCTTTCCCACATTTTCATTCCCCTTTTCTCCCACTCTTCTCTCTCCACAAATTAATTCTCAAAAATCGTTTTGTCATGGCTCTGGTTTTTTTTCTCACATGACAATTGTCGTCTCTCCCTTTTCCTCTCTCTTTCTCGCTTTTGTTTTGTGCACATTCACGGTCAAAACCACTTGACCGCCCGCCCACACACACAACCCCTCCCTCCCTTGTCATCAACTTTTTCTTCTTACGCTGGAAAACAGAGCCGCAAATGTCACAGGGAAATCATCTTTCTGGATGAAATAATTTTCAATTTTTTTAAAGACAGACAAGAGACTGCGTGAGAATGTTTGGGGGGGGGGGGGGGGGGGGGGGGGGGGGGGGGGGGGGGGGGGGGGGGGGGGGGGAACAATTCTCCAAAAGGGGACAAAGAAACTTGCGATTTTGAGCCACCATTTCTCTGCCAACTTTAATGAAAGTTTTCTTCATAGATAGATAGATTCAATGCTGTATAGTTTTACGTTTCCATATTCTCCTTAATATTTCTATAATCTTTAGATATTTCTCCTTGAGGAAACACTCTCCTAATCGATCTCTCTCTCTCACTCTACTTCTGCTTCCACTCCATATCTTTCCATCTCTCTCTTTCAGTCTGTTTCTCTCTCTCTCAAACTGATTTCCAATTTCTTCCGGGAATCCACAATCCACATTCTTCTTCCCATAGATTCCTCTACTCGTCTCCTCTCCTCTCGCTCTACAATTCCCACAGCTTCTTCTTCTCTTCTCTTCTCCGCTCTTGTTCTTTTTTTTGTGGTTCTACCGTTCTTTTCATTCCGTTTATTTCTCCTTTGTTTTTGTTTTTATTGTTTCTACGGCATTCGTTCCGTTTCCTCCAGAGAGCGGGAGAGAGAGAGAGAGAGTAAACGACATCTTCATAATTACGGTTAATATGAATGTTAAGTAACTTATTGCAACGGTTAATTTCTTGCTCTCAAAGAGAGAGACAGAGAGAGAGAGAGGAAGAGAGGGGAAACCCTGTGAAGGGAATTCTTTTTCCTTTTTCCCTCATTTTACCGCAAAAATAAATGGGGAAATTTTGTATTTTAGATTTCCGCTTAATTGGCATTCGAATTGGCGCTTGTGGCTCATTATCCTCCACTCCTCGGCACCCCTCTGGCCTCTTGCTGTCTCTCTCTCTTATGCAACACATTGACTGGCACTTAACCTGCCACATGCCCCTGCCTCTACCACCACACCATCATTTAAATGTCAGGCACTTGGCGCGCTAGAAACTAAAACTAAAATCTATTGCCATTCAGCCAAAGAGAGACAGAGAGAGAAAGAGAGGGAGAACGAACACAACAAAACAGGAACCCGAGGCTTGCGGGATACCCTATGAAAAACAGTCATTTCAATTTGAATGCAAATGATGGCACTGGCACTGGCCGGCCCAGGGGAAAATGTATATAAAAATTCAGTTTATACGACTCTCCATTCGACATGTGTACTTTATTTTCTTCGACGACCCAAACCACGCTGATCAAAATCGTAATGCCCTTCGCCTACAAAGCAAACGGGTGTACCGTACCCTAACGGAGCCACTGCAATGCAAAGAGAGCAGCAGCTTGATCTGCACAACACAAACACACACACACACATAAGCAAACACACACACAGGCATAGAGCAGGTAGCAGCCAGGCAGCCAGGCAGATCTGCATCTGTTTCTCTCTCGTTCGTTCGCTCGCTCGCTAGCTGGCGCAAAATGCAAGTGAATGGCACAACACACACACAGAAACACACAGCACACAGCACACGGCACAGCACAACACAAAAGCAATATTACGGTTACTGTTTCGTTCGCCTTCTATGTACATTTCTTCACATGTTTTGTGTTCTCCTACCTTTTCTTCCTTCCTCGAAAATTTCGGTAAATTTTTGCAACTTTTTTGTTTTGTTTCTCGTATTTCTTGCACACTTTTTCTACTTCTTTCTTGCACTTTGAATATTTCTCCTTTTTGCTTTGATCTTGGCTTTGGACTTTTGCTCTCTTTATTCTCAGATTTCTCTTTGGGACACTTTGACACTTTTTATTTTGTTGGGGATTTTCGTAGGAGCACAAGAAAAAAATAAATGCTAGATTTTGTTGTTGTTATCGCGGCGTTTCGGATTTCGGAGCGATCGAATCGAATGGAGAGTGGCTGTGGGCAGTGGTGTGACTAAGAAGGGAAGGGGGAGTCTATCTTCCTTCCCGGCAAGAACGCACAAGCTCTCTTCGAATTATTATTTTATTTATTTTGTTTGGGTTTTCGACAAAAAAATACGGACAATTTTCAAAGGAAGAAGTCGCGGCGGCGGCTGAACCGGTTTTTAGATAATTTCTCCTTTACACACACCACACACACACACGCGCGCGCACACGTACACGGCTAAGAGGCAGCAACAGCACGAGAAATTCATCCGACGACGAGTTTTCTGAATTCAGAAAAAAATTCGACACACTCTCCGTGTTACCTTTTCCGCGGCCGAAAAATTTTTGAGATACATTTGTGAGATACAAGATACATTGGGCCGTTCTTTCAAATACGCCCGCCCTCAGATGTTGCTGGAGCTCAGACACATGCTGCTGGGCAGCAAACGTGTGTTGTCGCGTAAAAAGGTGGGTATGGGCAGCAGGCGAACGACGCAGAAAATACTACCGCATGCTAGCGTTGTCTCACCCTTTTTTCAACATACCATGATTGTTTATAGGGTTTGTAAAAAGTCAGAGCATATTGTTGATCAAACGCCGTGGGGTGGGGGTTCGTGGGATGTTGTAATGGTGCTGGGGACGTTTAAGCCTGCGTGCCATACCTTTCCAAGGCACAAGAAATCAAGTCGAGGCTCACACTTGCGTAACATGTATGAGTTTTAACATTTTATGTGGACTTTTTACACCCTATGTTTAAATTCTGTTTTTTAAACTACTTTTAAAAGAACGGCTTTGAAACGCAAAATTGATAACAACTTTTTCCCATGGCGACCTTGTTTTGACCAAATTATGTGAGAATAGGATGCTAAAATGTGTAGTCCCCACATGTATGTCATATTTACAGGGTATCTCATTGTCCAATAAACAATAGAACAGGGTGTGTTGGCTCAGAAGGGTAGCGGCAAGCAACATTTAACATGTTGCTGATATGCTGACAAGCACCACCTCGTTGTCATAGTACTCCTTTCACACAAGAATTAGCAACATGGATCCGAATGATGTTCGAGTTGCGTGTTGCGTGTTGTGTGCGAATTGGACTATGTTTTATTCTGTTTGAGGACAAATACTTGAATTCAATGAAAGAAAACCATGTTAAATTCATTGAATTGTTCTGATAAAATAATGTTGCCGGAGCTCAAGTATGGGAGAAGTATGAAAGCGCACTTGAATCGGTTTGATGTTGCCTGTGGTTCGAGCTGCGGTTGCGTTGTGTGGAATGTGTTTGAATGTGGTACCAAATGCAGGGGTAAAACGAAAGACTTTAATTGTATTTTATTTGAAGGGAAAAATCTTAAGGCTGTTGGGAAAATACGAGAAACAAGCTGCTGCTTGGGCTGCTGTTGCTGATGCTGCTGCTGCTCTTTTTGAACCGGTTCAACAGGATCCAAGGAAGTGGAACAACAACAAAAGAAATGATTGCAAGAAAAAGGAGTTGGTTGCCCAGAAGAGTTCTCTCTCCCGCTCTCTCTCGCTCTCTCTGTGAAACCAACCTGACAACAATTTTGAGACTCCTCTCTTCGCCCTCCTCCCCCCTCCCCTCTCTGCAGCACTCACTCTCTCTCTCTATCATTCTCTTTCTTTAGTTGTTGTAGCGATAAATGGCAAGCAACAACAACAACAACCAAAACATCGAACCTGCTGAGAACCGGTTGAAGTTCGTTTCGACCGAAGGAATGCACAAACAAAAAAAGAGAGGGACAACAACAGCAGCAGCAGGCAGCGAAATGCAATGCAATGCAATGGCGAAAAAAATAGCAAAAAGAAACGCCAACAACAACAACAAAGGCAAATATCAAAGTCGTTTTTGTTTTTGGTCAGTCAGTTAACCCCCTTCTCCCCCCTTCCCCCCTGGCCAGAGAGCAAGAGAATGACATAAATCTGCGTGGAACAAAAGACTCGAGCAACGAACGTGTTGCAACTGATGGAAATAAGAGGGTATCGTACGCTCGGGGGGAGGGAGGGGGCATGGCTAGTTCATTGCAACTGGATTACTGTTATACCAAAGCCAATCGGTTGCGGCTTGGAAGTTGGGGTTGGGTGTGGGTGTGGGTGTGGGAGGTGTGTGAATGATGGGCTGAATGATCCAATCGGTTCGATGGCTAACGAAGAAGAGAAGAAGAGAGTGGTAGGGTGGGGTTGGGTAGTGGGTGGGAGCGAGGGAGACATCCGCCAGGGTTGTTTTTTGTCCTATTTAGAACCCAAACTGTGATCGGATCTTGGAACTAGCTGAGACGCCAATCACAATCAAATTCAAATGAAACAACCAATTTAGCCAATGGTTTTTTTCCAACCCCCACCTCCCACCCCACCATGAACTCTGATCTTTATTGTTTCTAGAGTTCGAGTCGTATGTGCCAGTAGTTTTGTTTTGTTTTGTTTTGCTTTGTTTTTTGCTCATTGTGTGGCCGCAAGTTCTGTCGTTTAGCTTTTTCGCGTTTCGCTTTTCTTTGGCCACTTAGAAGCCGGCAAACAAAACACTCGAAAATCCGAAACCCGAGACCCCAAACCCCCAACTCGAAACTCGAACCATGAAAAATATGACCCAAAAAAAAAACGAACAAAAAACAACCACAAAATAAATAAGACGAAAATTATGCAAAGCGCAGACAAATGCGCAAATTTGAAAAATGCCACAGCAAATGGCAGCTGCGCTTCGTGGCGCCCCCAACACCCCCACCCCCCTCTCCGCGCAACCAAAAAGTGCGGGTGTTATGCGGAAAACCAACAGAAACTGGCATTTGAGATGGTTTTTCGTTATTGGAATGGAGAATCGACGATACTCTAATACTCGGATTCGGATAATAGATAATCCACTCCAGAATCTCCACAAATGTTCGCTCAATCTCACTGTAAAGCCACCTTTTACTGCTAAGCCACACTGGCAGAGAGATATAGAGACTGCTACTGCTAAGCCACACTGGGAGAGAGATATAGAGACTGCTACTGCTAAGCCACACTGGGAGAGAGGTATAGCGACTGCTACTGCTAAGCCGAACTGGGAGAGAGATATTGAGACTGCTGCGACTTGCATGGGATGGGGTATGATTCGATTCTCTTTTATCTCTAATTCTTATCGATTACCCTATGGCTTTCCCTTAGCCAATATACCCCATCCCTTGCCGATCTGTTACCCCAAAAACAAGCAAAAAAAAACACAACAAAAAATGAAACCCAACTTAAATTTTAAGTTACGGAGCAACGGCGGCGCTTGACTTCTGCTAATGGGTCTACCATTCGCTGAGTTTTGGTTTTTTTTTTTGTCTTTGGGACTAGCTTTTGGCTGGGTGGGGGGGGGATGAGGGGTCTGTTACGGGGGCGGGCCGACAAAAAAGGGCGTTGCTGCTGCCGCTGCCGCTGTTGAACAAATATTACTCATGGGCCCCAGAGTGCCTGTGCCTGTGCCTATGCCTATGCCTATGCCTATGCCTGTGCCTGTGCCTATGCCTGTGCCGTGCCGCTCTTGGCCCGGGCCTCTTGGCCCGATCATGTTGAACAGCATAGCTAACACCCAAGAACAACGTGACGAACAACGAAACAAGCGAACGGGTCTACGGGGCAACGGGGCTGCGGGACGACGGCAAATGGTGGCCCCAAAAGTTGAGTTGATTTCAAGTTTTGGCCGCTCAGAGCCGCTGACTGATTGTCAGGGCACGATAATGAAATAACAATTTTTAGGTATACTCTAAGCGACCGGGCATTGTGTTTCGCGTATCCATTCGTTTATGGGAACATTTGTGAAGCGTAATCCTTAAGAGAATAAATGCGAATTTTCCATTCAATTGAAGCAAAAAACATTTGATATTCTGTACAGTAGATTTATTGTTCGGTATGTAAATATGAAACTGCAGTATTTATTTAGTATTTTTCTGGAATTTTTCAAGTATCTATTTTGTATTTTTCTGGCATTAGGTTAGGTTAGGTTAACCCGGACGACCCTCCTGGGGTCTCTCATAGGCCAGTATGGCCCTTAGTAATCCGGTTTATTATGGACCTTGTTACGCGGGTGCTAGTGATGGTTTTATATCACCTAAGATTGAGGTGTTCTTGGCGAAGGCCAGCAGTTCCCTTGGCGACCTCCTGGAGGCATCTTCTAGCGATGTCAGCGTCGGTGCGCCCAGGTACCTTTTCTGGCATTTATTTAGTTTATTTTTTTTGTATTTAATGAGCAGGTTCAAAGTATCAAATCTTTCGAAACGAATGTGTCCTTTCGCTTAGGGGCACATTTTCACAGAACATGAACACTAGTAGAACATGATTTTAGCTGTATTTTTTCTGGTATACCATAACTTATAGTGATTCCAGATATAGGCTGTCTCATTTCTAAGGAAAATGCAATCAAATATTATTTAATTGTAGTGGGAAATATTTCGTCATTAGGATTTGACTAAATATATATTCAAATCTGAATAAATCTGAAATCATTCAAAACGATAGGCCCTTCAATGGTCTTTTGGGTGTACGCGTACTCCAAAGGGTATAACATGAACGAGGCTTCTGTCGTCAAAGAAAAGTCAGGCCTTCTTTATGATTTTTTAATGGCTGTGACTCCATCTCTCCCTCACTCCCTCAGTCACTCACTCACTCACCATCTGTCTGTCTGTCTGTCTGTCTGTGACTCTCTGTATGATATGTGAATACGAGTTTGAGTTTGAGAATGAGTATATGTGGCATAGTTTCTTGAACGAAAGAGCAGAACGTGCAACAACGCAATGAGCATTCCTCATGGTTTTTGTTCTTGTTGTTGTTTTGTCAACTTTGTTGTTGTTGGGGGGTGGGGTGGGGGGTGAGGGGAGGGAAGGCTTTGTGCTTTGGTCTTTGGGATGTGGCTCCTCTTTAGAATGCAAGAGTGCGCGCCTGCGCCCCCAGACTATGGCGAATGTGGTATCATAATCATATTATTTATGATTGTATTTGTTTTGTATTGTATTGTGTGCCATGCCATGCCACACAGCAAAAGAGGCACATCACACCGCACCGCCCCGTACCGATTCCCTGGCAAATGTGGCAATGTAATTGCCGTTTTGTGGTCTACACACTGCCTGTTGGCTGTTTCTGTTGTTGTTGTTTTGCTGGCTGTGTTGCTCAGGCATCTCTTTTGTGTGCCACTCACTTCACTTCACTTCGGGCCACATCAACTTCAACTTCAAAATGGACTGGCGACTGTGGACTGGCCAGAAAAGAGCAGCAGCAGCACCACCAGCACCACCATGGAGCCCAGGGATCGTTGGTTGAGAGCATGTGTTTTTGCCATTTTCAAGGGCACTCACTGTCTCCCCCCCCCCCAATGAACGGGGTGGCGGAAGGAGGGGAATGTGAGACATGGGGAGGCATGACTGTCCAACCCGTTGAAATGCTTATCGATCGCTCGGACAAGGAGGCCTATGAATCATTTGTCAATTGTTCCACAAAACCAAAAATGCAAATTACTTTGGCTCTACCTCTACCCCTCACCCTCTCCCTCTTTCTTTCTGTGAACAAGCCTTGTGAATGAGTGTGCACAAGTGTGAATAAGCATGTGAATATACCAGGCAATTGAATCGAACAGAAATCCCATTCAAATCAGCAGAAAATCCATATTCAGGGAAACATTATTTTAACCCAAGAAGATCCAACGATCGTATATGAAATTTATATGAAATTATCTATAAATAAATGTAACTGCATTTTGTATACTTGAATGGAGTTTAAATACAGATTTGTTCACCTTTTGTGATCTTTAATCTGGCAGTCGTTCAGTCACAGCAATGCTTGATACTCGTCATTTCCCATAAGTGAAAGGACACCTTTCCCACTCTCCAGATGTTCCATGTGGCCAGGCTGCTGGACTGCTGGATGCTCCTCCGAATGCTCCTGCCGTGTCAGATCCAAGGAATTGAAGGGATGCATTTTTGTGGGATATTTCCTGGAATAAACTTCTAAAAGAAAAGCGCTTTTCCCGATCTGAGCGTCTTCCAAGAGTAATTGAATTTATGGCAAGATTGTTGGGAAAATTATGGGAAATATGCACCATATCCAGAACAGAATGAAAGAAGAAAAGAATGAAGCAAAGCAAAGGAAAGGAAAGGGAAACAGGCGGAGGGAAGAGATCGAATACTTGAGAGCTATGCAAATATGCCTGGGCCGATAACGGAGCCTTGAGGTTGCACCATCATGGGAGAACTTCTCTCTCTCTCTCTCTCTCTCTCTGTCTGTCTGTGTCTCTTGGCCAGAATTCATTTCCATGGGTCTACAGACATAGATTGAAGGCCGCCGAGCAATGCATGGAGATAACTTCGACTTCCACTTCGACTTTGACTCCAGCATCGACTTGGAGCTTGGAGCGTGGAGCGTGGAGCTGTAGCTGTAGCTGAGGTCCAGGCCGTGGTTAATGCTTGTTGCTGATGGCATCATGCTGTTCACAGCGAGCTACAACAACAACAACAAATAGAAAACTAAAAACTAAAAACAAAAAACAAACGAAAAACCGAACAAATATTTTCGGATGCAAAGCATTCGAGAGACAAAAGACAGAGCAGATCTCTGTCTGTCTGTGTGTGTGTGTGTGTGTGTGCATATTGGTCCACTCCATTGGCCCTGACCATTGCACAGTGGGCGCCTCCGTTGATGCCGCACAAAAAAACAAAAAGAAAAACCAAACTCAAATTACAATTTTAATTGCGACTCAAATAATGTTTGTAGCCGGTCAAAATGTTCAGAATTTTAGCCAAAAAGGTTGGAATTTTTGAGTATAAATATAAATAAAAAGTGGAAATAAATTCAGTTGGAAATACGAAATACATACTCCTAATTAATGAGGTTAAATCAAATTAAGGACTTTATTTAAAAGTTACAAAATGTTTGCGTTATTATATCAAAGGGTACAAATTTTTGGGTAAAAAAAAAAACGACTATGTATGATGCAAAATGTGGAATTAAATTCATTTGGAAATACGAAATACATACTCCTAATTAATAAGGTTAAATCAAATTAAGGACTTTATTTATTGTAAGTTACAAAATGTTTGCCATAATTATATCAAAGAGTACAAAAATATCCACATAATTAAATATATTAAGCAGGATGAAAACTACAATTTGCATAACTCAATTAGTGCGAGGAAGGTACAATAACAATTACATATGCATTATAATAGGTACAAAAAAAGTACTCAACTTTTTTGTCGAATTTCTATGGAATGTTCCCTGGCTAATTCTCATATGAAACTTTTTGTTTTGTGTTACTTTTTAGCTTGGCACAGAATGTAATGGGAAAAGGTGGAAATACTAAAAGATAAATATAATAAAATATATATATAAATAGTGATGAATTTTCTTTAATTTAAATCATACTACAGATATAAATACGGAAGGTAGGACTATGTATGTTTATTGTCAAAACAAATATATGAAGAGCTATAACAAAAAAATAGCAATTTTTTAATATAGAAATAACTAGATCAAGCCCAACTTGATCAGCGATCAGTGAAGTATCGCATTGATCATGTTTTGAGTGCTGGTGAACGCATATGATTCATACCTTACCTATCATATGGATCGTACTATTTGGGATCCCTAGACTTATGCCAAAATTGTATCATTACGATAGATAAAAATAGGAGAACTGTATCATAGATCATAGAGTAGTTAATTCCAAAGAAAAATGCTGGTAACCCATTAATTTGGGTCTTAGCCACCAGCGACGTGCCCGAAAAACTTCTTCCCCGATCTACGAAGATCTTTCCAAATGCCAAAACGATTCAAAGCACGTACAAAATAGTGGCTAATATACTAGAAAAACCAATCCCTAGAATAAACGTTGGAGTGATGCTACCCTAATGACGGGATCCCCAACCACTGTGGTGCAGCACTGCTATCCACTGCCTGCATTCCCTCCCCCCCCCCCCCCCCCCCCCCCCCCCCCCCCCCCCCCCCCCCCCCCCCCCTGCGGTGATTCGTTCGTGTAATGCGATTCAATCAATCCGTTCATCGCAATGTTCTCGAGCTTTGGAGTGGAGTTTTTTTTCGGCCGCCGCTCTCCACCAGAGTCTACAGTGATCGGTATCGTGGCTGCTGTGATCTTGGCCTCGTTGGCCACTAGCCACCAGCCAGCCACCAGCCAGCCACCAGCCAGCCACCAGCGACTACCACTAGTCGTCCCCTCTTCCCCTTTAGAAGCCACCAACTTGGATGTACTTCTTAGTACTACCTGCTTGAAAATGTGATTCGTTTCTTGTATTATTTTCATGCCATTTCGAAGCACATTAAGCACACACACACACAGAAAAACTCACACTCTCGCACAAAACTATTCACTTAGTTCTGACTACTACGGGACTCTCACTTGCCTGAGGATCGACGCGACTCACTTGGGGGTTGAGTCACGCCCACTAAAGCTACCATATGATTATCGGGTAAATTGTATAATTTACTCCATTAAAGTGAGTGGCAGAGACAGAGAGAGAGAGAGAGAAGGAGAGGCTGCCTCACTGCTGCTGATTCCCCTCACCTCTCACCTGTAGAGACTGCCGCCTATATGTGTCTGTTGTTTCAAAGTCGCCCAACAAGTGCTCCAAATTTGCTTTCTGATTCGGTTTAGTGAATGGAACATAAAACATAAATAAAATGTACCCCCAAAACGAGATGTTGTTGTTGTTGTTGTTGGGGTGCGAACGTGTAAACACGAAGCAAAGATCTCAGAAAATGGCAAATGGAAAACAGAAATCGTGAAAAAAACATATAGAGAGAGGGAGAGTGATCGTTGGAATAATAATTTTTCGGTTAAGTACAATATTTACACAAATGTGAACGTTTCCACCACCTGTCTCTTTGATGGACAGAAAGGATAGGGGATAGGGGAAGGCCTTGAAAGGGTAACTGTATCCGTTAGTTTTACAAAGATACTTCTGTGAAACCAGAAAGATCGGATCGGATATAAGGGAAGGGAACACAGTATTCGAAGAAACTCAAGTATACAAAAGTATATATAAAAGTATTCTAATCCGCATCACTGGTATTCAGTTGTAGTATTATGTATTTGGTATTCTATGGTATTTTTTAATATTTATTGGCTTTTTACCACTATAATCTGAACAAAAATATATAGTTTTGCACTGCTTGAAGATTTCTTATTAACTTAAATGATATTTAGTATATTTTTAGAATTATTGTAGTATATTTGGTATACTTTTATTATAAATGTATGTATATTGGTATTATTTTGGTATATAGTACTTATACTTATTGGTATTGAATTGTTGGCATTTTTAGCAATGTTAGTAGTATTTTATTTGTATACACAAGGAATATATTTGAATTGAAGAAGAAGTATTTGGGGTATATTTTGGTACTTGCATAATTTTTTCAGTATTACTTTGGTATATTTACAGATATTGGTGGGCATTTTCAGTACTTGTTGAGTATATGTATTTGGTATAATTTGTTGGTATTTTCAGTATTTTTGAGCCCCTCTCCACTGTAATTCCCCAATGGGAAAACCCGATCTCCATGCGCCACAATGCAGCAATATAAATCAAAAGCCAAACAATTATGAATTCTTCTGACTCGTTTCCCAGACTCCCAGACATCCCCTCTGCGCGATAACCCCCTCCCCTCCCTTAGCCACCGATTATGTCTTGGCTTAATTGCTGTAAATGTGGAGAGTAGTGGTTGGAGTTGGAGTTGGGAATTGCAATTGGAATCAGAGTCGGAGTCGCTGTGGCAGTGGCAGTGGAAGTTGCAGTTGCAGTTCCAATTGCCTGCCCATAGTTGGACAGTTGGGTGTTGGACATACACAGTCGCACACAAAAGCATGCACACGCGCACGCCATGTGGACATTGGTGTGGTGTGGTGTGCCGTGGTGTGTGGATTGTGTCGCAGTCTGAAGTTGTCTAAAATTTGACAGTTGTATGAGATTTATGACGCCGCACACTCGATCATATTTGACTTAATTGACAGCGGCAGCCACGACAAACTGCCATCGGCATCTGTCAAGAGTCACAGCAACCAAAAGCAGCAGCAACAGCAGCAGCCAACAGCCAACAGCAGAGGAGAATGCAACAGAGTTGAGGCAGCAAAGTAACGATAAGACTGCCTGTTACATGATAAGCTTTGCACCGATGGTTTCTGAGCAAATACATCAGCCGAAACCTTTCACCAATGCATTTCACCAACGACAAAGACAACAATCCCATCTCGATCAACGTAAACGATGGATCGTTGGAAAAGGAAAAGATGTCACCAACAAAACACAATGTGAATGGCAAAAAAGTGTCGTTGGAAGACGTATTGCATAATAAGCATTTTAACCGCAGAGAGTGCAGCAGGGCACCAGGAGGTGTGTGCTCGCAGGGGGTGGGCGGTCGAGCAGGAGGTGTGTGTGTGTTAGCAGGGTGTGGGAGGGCGAGCAGGTGTTACATCGTCTCTCTTTGCTCTCATTTTGGAAAATGCTCTATGATTGTGACCTCAAAAAGGTGTAAGATGTCACAGAGTGCTCGCCCCCCAACCGCTCTCTCTCTCTCTCCCATGGCTCTTCTTCTATCTCTACCGCCCTCTCACGCTTCAAAGAAATCAATTAGAAGACAGCAGAAGCAGCAGAATTAGCGAAGGAGGGCGCACAGCGGTGCCGCAGCGCAGTCGGCAGCATAAGTGGAGTAGAGTGCAGCGCAGTCGGTAGCAGCAGCAGCAGCAGTGGGAGAGTGGGAGAGCCAGCGGCAGAGTTTATTGGTTTTCACTGGGGCTCTCATTAAAGTTGTTGTTTAATTGTAAGCCAAACAGAAAACAAAAACCGTGTAAATTAACAAATCTCTACCTCTACCTTCTGCTTGCCACACACAGACACACGCAAACACACATGCACACACACATAAGTCTTTTTTCTCGTTCATAGAAATCAATTACAACGAAATCTGATTTCTTGCCGTTGTTCTGCTTATCTTTTTGGGTCTCTTTTCTGTCGTCTCTGCCGCTGTCCAAGGTACATCAAAAAGAGGTGCAGGCGATAAGTGGGGGGACTTGCCAACCTTCTAATCAATATACCTTGTCCACTATGCCGCTATCCATCCTCTCCCACTCTGTCTTCTGCCTTTTTCTGTGCCTGGAACATGGGACATCTGTAAACGGGAGTGTGAGAAGGAGCGTTGGAGTGGGGTAAAGGCGAGAGGCGGGAGAGGGGAGAGGGGAATGGGTGCGCTAGGGTTACTGCACTTTGGTCTAAGTGCGTCCGCGGGCTGCCGCAGCGTCGACAGCGACTGCGAGACATCATCGAGCAATAAAAATAATAAGTGGAAGCGAGAGAGGATGAGCGCAGATCGCTGGCAAAACCCAAAGTAACGGTTCTATCTGGCCCTGTCCCTGTTTCTGTCCCCTGTCCCTGTCGCACATGCTATAAATTGGACACATTGTAGATAAAGCGCAACTTTATATGTTTTATATGAAGCTCTCTCCATCGCTCTCTTTCACTCTCTCTTGGACTCAGCCAGACGACAATAACGTCATCATCATCATCATCATGAACATCATCGTCGTCGTCAGGGCCCATCATTATGACTCTCCTCTCTCCCTCTCTCGCTCGCTCTTTTTCTCTGCAACGCCCATCAATGGCTTTCATCATCCAACATTGTTATCAGCATCGTTGGATATAACAACAGGAACAACAAGAACAAGACCCACAACCAGCACTTGTCGTGCCACACACCACATCCCCGCCCCCTGCCGGCACTGTCCTGTTTTAACTGGGCCTTGAACCCATACCCATGCCCATACCCCTCCCCACAGCCCTGGTAGTCGGCTCTGAAATTACGTTGCAAAAATAGCGAAATAAAAACCCAAAAAAAAAAGACTAGATTCGGGAGGAGAGATGTAGATACCCTAACAGGATACATCGTTTTTGGGATAGAATATTTCCAAGTATACGTTTATCCCCTTATCCTTAGGGAAGGATATTTGTAGCAGTCTTGAAACGAACTGAAATTCTTGCAGGATTCGGATATCGGATTCAAAGAGTGTTAGCTCTAGGCTCAGAAGACGATCCAGTACAATTGATCTCATAGGTTTCGAAACTAAAGATGACTAATGATAAAGATAAAGATAGGACTAAAGCAACCTTCATAGCAAAGATTTGGTCAAAACGATGATACCCATTGCCAAGGGAATACACAAAAAACAAAAAAAGAGGAAAAGGAGGTGAGGTGATGAGACGATGACAACAGCAGAGAAGAATAAATGCTGATAATGTTGAATGTGGCGCATAAATGACGCTCAAATGACACACACCACACACGACACCACATCATACACATTGGGGCAGAGATATATAGCCAAAGCTATAGCCGTACTTAGATACAGATACTCGAAAGCAACTTCAAGTCCAGAATTTAATGTACTCCAGACGGGAAAATCTCAGCCCGAAAAAGATGCTGACCATGGCTAAAGACTGGGGTGGCAGAGACACTGCTAAGAGCAGAGACACACTATGAATTCCATACATTGTATTTGTATTTGCATTTGTATTTGTAGGAATTCCAAGTATATAAAGAGTCAAGAATACCCCAATGATAGTATACATATTATATATTGAAATTCAAACCAAACAATAGACACATTCAAGGGCAAAGTAAAACAAAATATACGCACAGTAGAGAGAATAATTCCAATATAAATATGTAAGATGATAGAGGAATCGGATGACATATATACAATCCTAACCATGAACAAATGAAAAATGAAATATCAATAGAATAGAATCCGATAGATAAACAATTAGAAGCTTCTTAATAATTCTAAATAGAATAGACTGTAATAAAAAGATACATACATACGTTCGGGTGACATCGATAATCGCTTTCGATCACAGTAGATGATGGTATTACATGATTCTAAAAGATGATGAGAGCTTATATAGATCCTAAATCATATATGTATGTATCTACCATCTGATGTTTGACTTTCTAGAGCATCGAAATTCTTGTTATATTTTTTTAAAGATATTTTTCCGAATTTTGTATTTTTTATTGTAATATGTAAATGTTTATTTGCATATTCTTTTGGCATTAAGCCTTTTATATTTTGGCATTTATTTAATTGGTATATTTGTCACTCACGCACACCCCCACACACACACACACACACAAACACACTGAATACAAATTGTTATGGCCAAAAAATGTTGTGAATTAATATTTACGTAAAATCGTTTTGGTTTTTTTCTTCTTTTTTTCTCAGTTTTCGTTTGGCCACAAAATTGTTACGTTTTTACGGAACGTATATTTTTTTTAAACTTATTTATTGTTTGTTTTTTGGTTTTTTATTTATTTCTTATTGTGTGTGTGTGTGTGCTGTGCTTCCTTCTGTTTTTGTCTGCAGGCGTTTTGTCGGTTGATAGATTGCAGCTGGTCGTCGAGGATATATCTGGTTGCGTTGCTCCAACTGTTCAACGTATACCCTGTACGGCACACCAGCGTGGGGTGTATGCGATACGTAAGTGAGGATGTGTGTGTGTGCAAAGAAAAAGATCTCCAGAGTCGGCTATCAGGAGTATAATAGTAGTCCATCATTTTTGGAACAATTAATGATCGAAACGATCTAAACGAACGATAGAACAAACGGAACTCTTGGGCGTAGTCTTTTTTTTATATCTCTCTCGCTTTTTCCAGTGTAAAGCAATAAACCGATTTCTCCCGCAGGCATATTCGCACTTGAGTGTATGTTTGCCGAGCTCTGCTATTAATATATATAGAGATTGTTATGAAATAATTGCCAGACGACAAACGAATCGTACCATTGGACTGTATGTAATTCAAGGAAGTTTTCCTTATAGAGACTTGCATAAAACTCTTCTCAAATAATGATCCTATCATCTATTGCTTCGAGCACACCCTCTCTCTTGCTGAACCCTGCTTCATTCTGGCTTGCCTTTTCTTTTTTTTATGCGTTTCTGCCAATTTTTCATACATGTGCATGGTTCCGTCTGTCTCTCTGTCTGTCTGTCTGTCTGTCTGTATGTCTGGCTGAGAAAATTGCCCAGCTAATGGCTATTAAGGCCCAGACTCCGAAAACTGCGAAACTCCAACTGGAACGCCAGTCCACTCCACTCCAGTCCGCGTCCCGCTCGCTGTCCCGTGTCCACTGAAATGCGTTCCCGAAATTGCATTTGTCGCTCGTTGGGTTTCTTGTTCCATTTACAGTTTACATTTTTGTTTCGGGCTGAAGGGTTTTTTCTCCACCTCCACCTCCTTCTTTTTTATTTTTTTTTTTAGCTAATTTATTATTGAGAGCGCGGCAGGCAGAGCAGCGCGCTGCAGCGTGCTCTCGTTCTCCGTTCTCCTTATCCAGCAACATCTGATCCTTTTTCTTTTTGTTTTTTTTTTTTTTTTGGTTTTTTGGGTTGGCTCATCTGTCAAAGGAGCTGTCAAATTATTAAGCGTTACCCGGGACATGTGAAATATGCTCTGAACTTTTGGCCAAAAAGGAATCACCCACAAAGAAATTGTGTAAATATATGTGTGGTTCGAGGCAGTAAATACACTCGAAAAAAAAAACCAGAAAAAATCGGATTGCGGCTTTTAATGATTGCGGAATATATTTCTGGATATTCTGAAACCTCTGATTGTACACATGATTCTGGAGTAGTTCCTTGGCCTCTTTTTGAAATGAATTTTCACAGCGAATTCCTCAGAAGTTTGTGAAAGAAATTACATTATTTTTGCTTTTTTTTTTTTGTTTTTGTTTTTGTCAGTGTAGAAACCCAGTCAAAGCTCTGAAGATTGATCATCATTTTTAGTAGCCTCTACCCCCTCCCCTATGCTACTCTCCACTTCACCGCTCTCTATCTCTCTCTCTCTCCACCCTCCTCCTCAATGCTTTATCACTCCCTTCGTTTCGTTAATTTTTTCTGTTTGTTGTTGCACTCTTTCAAGACCGCAATGCATTTTCAGGGGCAGCTTGACGATTCGTCACTCTTTTGGCTAGAAATAGGGCTAGAGAGAGAGAGAGAGAGAGAGGGAGCGCTAGAGAGTGAGAGAGATAGGTAAGCACTTGACCAGACTGTAACCGTTACCCCCTTCCACGTTTCCTAGGATTTCTTCACCCACTCCACCCCACCCCAACCTCTGGCTTCACACTCCACATCGCAAGTAATTCATCAGCCACGCATTCTCATTGTTTCCTCGCTCATTTCTCTTGCTACAACCACGACCTCCCGACCCCCCACCGCCTGTGCGTATTGCCCGCTGACGCATGACACCCCTACCTACACCTACACCTACCTGTACCCCCCCCCACCCCCACACACACACCTCTCATTCTCCCCATGGACTGACTGTGCGACGGATGTGAACGCGGAACACGCACTTGGCGTCGATTTGCTTAATTGGTAAGAGCGTACGAAGGCATTTGCCTGGAAGGTCTACCTACCTCGTAACTCTCGTACCTCCTTAAGGGCCAAACATTGCATTACACACGTACAGGGTAGCTCTGCTATGGGCAGACGTTTGTGGATCGAAAGGGAACATTTATTTGTGCGGGTATTGGGGCGCAGACTATGAAAGGATTTCTGACCTTTCACTATCTTTAGTTCAATGAAAAACTGAATGAAGAGGAATACACCTGATCCAATTGGGGCATGTGCTCTTTCAGAATTTCCCCATAAACGAATGGCTCTCTTATTAGACCTTTCTTAATCTCTTGTTAGTTCTCTCTATTCTATTTTTATTTCTATCACTTTGTTTTCCTTTTTATTTTCTCTTTCCTTTCCCGGTCACTGTCTCCTTGCCGTTTTCTTTTTTTATTTTTCTGCCTTTTTTCCTCTTTTTCCTCTAGGAAGAAATTCGATTCGCTGTAGGAAATTCACATAAGCGAAAGGACTTCTTTTTAACTATTTTCGGTAGAAATCTGAAAGGCTTTACATCTTTTGTCACCTTTTTATTAGCTTTCTCGTCCATCTTCTATATCTTTCTCTTTTTTTCTCTTAGAAAAGATGTACGATTTTTTCCATAAGCGACTGGCTCTCTTTTTAGCCTTTAGCTGCTTTTCGACTAGAACTATGAATTTTAGTGCCTGTTCTCTTCTCTTTTTCCTCTTTTATTCTTTCTCTCTATTCTCTCTGTTTCTTCTCTTTTTCTTCTTCTTTTATTTTTTCTCTTTATTCTTTCAAAGTTTTTTTAGCATTTCAGTGCCTTCTCCTTAAAAAAGAGTATTTATTGGTCAGTGTATATCTATTCACAGTATCCTGCAGATATCCATCTCTTCCTCTCTCTTTGTCTCTCTCTCTCTATTGTATGTTCTTTCCTCATTTTCCATTCTCCCCTCTGCACTCTCTTCACCCAGAGCCCAGAGCCTCTGTCTCTTATCAGTCGCCCGTCGACTACTGTCGTCAATCAAACTTTGGTGACTTGCCAGACGACGACGACGATGACGACGACGGTCTCTGGCGTGGGTTCAGGTCCCGCCGTCCATCTAGTATATCTTTATATCACCCTCAACCTCTCTTTCTCTCTCTCTCTCTCCTTCGCATGGTCGAGATAGGTGCGTGTGAAGTTTTTAATTTTCAACATTAATTTAAAGACAATTCTTTATGTTCCTCTAACATTTCGCACGCGCAGGCGCAAAGGGCGTCGAAGCGTGTCCAAGTTGTAGTTTGTTTTTTGTTTGTTTAATTTTTGGTTTCCTTTTGTTTCGTTTTGTTAGACAACAAACAAATTAATGGGAAATGCAAAAATCCACACACACAAAAAGTGTCAGTGCAGAAATCAACAAAGTGTCAGGCCGCGCAGGCGCAGTCCCCATAATTAGCCTCTAATGGGCACAGCAGCAGCAGCAGTGGCAGCTGTCCCTTGGGTCCCTTTTTGGGGAGAGGTGTCAGCACGGCTGATCTTCCACTGGAATCGCGAGGGCGTGGCAGCCAGCTCCACAGGTAAAAGGCTCCACAGCACTCCACTCCACTCCATTCCCAATTGGAAATCCGCGATGCCATGTGGCTACCCTTTTTGGTAGCCTTGGGGGCACGTGGCTATCAGAAGTGAGGTCAATGCCTGATGATTGTTTAGGTTCTCCTTGCCTTCTTGGGGCCTTCTTGCCCCACGGAGAGCAGGCCAAAACATGATCAGCTTAAAGCTTAAAGTTTTGCTTGCAAGTTTCACAATGAAATTCAAAACTCTTTTCAACATTCTGTTGTTGTTTGCGTCTTGCCTCTCTGTTGTATACGCCACAAAGAGCTGGAGCCATAAGCCATATTTGGGCTTACATATGCTGCCCTTTCTCATACCCTATGCCTCTCATACCCTGGCTTGAGTTGAGAGTATCAGCGAATTGGTGAGGACATTTTCTGACCGAGCGGAGCTGCTGCATGACGCGTGACACAGAGTAAGATGCCAGATTTTCTTTCTCTGCATCTTAGGTGCCACCAGAGATGTCAGACTTCCTTTCTCTGCATCATAGTTGCCACCAGATATGCCAGACTTCCATTCTCTGCATCCTAGGTGCCACCAGAGATGCCAGACTTCTCTGCTCCTTCCTTTTCTTGTTGTCCAGTGTATCTAAAGCGTCGCTTTGTGGCGCTTAAGTTAACCTCAATATTTGGTGAGCTTCTTCATTCAGTTCGGTTTTTGTTTTGTTTTTTCTCGCTTCTCATGTTTCGCTCTTTTGTTGCCTGCCTGCCCCCACCCCGCCATCCGTTTGTTCAATGCCTGCATCCGCTGCAGTGCCTCCCTGCTCCCAGCTCCCTGCCTTTTCCGTGCTGTCTTGCTGTCCGGCACGTTGCTATCTTTCTGTAGATTTATTGTGTGAATTGGCATTGACAAAGTGCATTTGATTGGTTCTTTTCTCTCTCTCTCTCTCACTCTGCACAGCGTTGCGTTGCGTGTGTATCGTCGTCTTCTTGTCTATACCCCATGCCGCATGCCGCCCATCCCATCCCATCCCCCCTTCACACTCACTCACTCACTCATTCTCCTCCGTCTGTCGTTTTTAATGTGTTTTGATAACAATTCCATTAAAAGTGAAGAAGTTTATAATAATAATTTTGGAGTAGCCGTGAGGCTGGACTGCCCGCCCGCCTGCCTGCCTGCCTGTTGCTATACCCTTTCTGCCCTTGAAAGTATTATCATTTTCCGGAGCAGAAAGCCTTGTAGCTTGTGCTCATCTGTGAAAAGTAGTCCTTCATAGAAATTCTTCATTTATTGGAAAGACCTTTAAAAGAAGAATAATGTATGCGTTCTTAAAATGATTCCAATCCCAATCGTATGACTGAAATCATTTGCTGCCCTAAGAATCTGTAAATCTTTAGAGACTAAGAACATTTTTGCAGAGGCTTTTACTGGTTTCCATTTGGGCTCTAGCCTGGCCAGGGATTTATAGCTTGGAAAGTGAGGTAAACACGTACACAGTCTTCTCTCTCTCCCAGTGTGGCTTGGCACCGAAGCGTATTCTGGCATTCACAACAGATAGACAGGCAGGCATGAGTGCCCCTGCCCGTTTGGCTGCTCTTTTTGATTCGATTGATTGTTGTCAGTCCATCATCGCACATGGCATTGGCCAGATAGACAGACGGACAGGCGGACAGACAGACAGACAGACGCAAGCAGAGCAGAGCCCATATCTGTGCATATACATAAATGTATTGCATGGCATGGATCTGCACAGAATGGGAATGGAAATGGGAATGGAAATGGAAATGGGTTGACGGTGACCCAATATGCCATGTGCTTTATTGCAATCAATTTGCTCTTGTTTGTCAATTAGTTGTGGGGCGGCAGGCGGCAGGGTTGAGTGTGGTGTTGTTTTATTGTTTTTGATTTTATTGGTGTTGCATTTGTGGTGCGTGCCTCTGCCATGTCCGTGTCTGCCACTGCTAGCTGGCTGGCTGACTGGCATTTGGTCTGGTGTTGCATTTAAAGCCAAACAGCCAAAGTTTTAATTGGCTGCATTATTTATTGTTTTTCACTTCGTCGAGCAACCACAAAATATCCTCCTCCTCCCCCTCCTCCTTCTCCATTCCTCACTCTACCCCATCCCCTACCCTTTCCTTTCCTTTCCTTTCCCCAATTTGAATGAATATTTTTTGTGGTACTCTCAAAATGCATTTAATATTTGCTCGACTTGTGGGCCATTGTGTGCCTGTGCCTGTGTGTGTTTGTGTGTGTGTTTCCATCTTCCTTATATATGTATGTATATGTATGTATCTCCCCAAAGCTCCTAAGCTCATTAATAATTTTCCCAACTAAACAATACTCGTAAAAATTAATTGAAATTTCTCTAACTTTTCATTTTGTAATTAAATAATTTCTGCGCCAACATTTTCGATGGAAAACATTCAAATTAAAATAAAATGACATCCCCCAGTGAGGCAAATTTTATTGTCTTTTAAAATGAAATCGAGGAAAGAGTTCTGTAAACAAATTACGGATTTCTCTAAAGCCAAAAGCTGGACAAGGACACGGGACAACTCAAATTCGCAGCATCGTAGAATGCTTCTCCAGTATTGGGGAAAAAATCAAGCTAAAAGAGCTGTTCAACACTACTTTTTGTATAGGATCAGCTGCGACCTTGTTATAGAAGTACATATGTATCTATAAGGTGCATCCATTTCTGAACAGCATCAACAGAGTATTTACCCTTCCCCTTCCCTTCCTTCTCATTTCTTTGCTTTACTCTTTTATTTTATTCTATTGTGGTGCATATTTCCCATAATTTTCCCAGAGATCTTGCCTTGAGTCAAATTACTCTTAAAGTCTTTTTAAGTCCGGAAAATAAACAAGTTTTATCCTCGGGTATGCCTTCTGAAGAAGGGAGGATTATCCAAATAACATCCATAAAAATATACGATAATATTTTTGGAATACTCGTACCTACAAATCAATTTACAAATTAATGTTAGAATAAAAAAACTCTAAAAAATGTTTGCAAAGATCTAAACTAAATCGGCATCGGAACGATTTGGTTCTTGGTGTCGTCTCCCTCCAATCTTGATCTGGGAAGACCGCCTCCAAATGGGCCACAATTTGGAGCGAAAGTGATCCATGAACTGCCCATCGCCACCCGGCCAGGGATCATCACACATACTGATTAAAAACATATCCCCTTTGAAGGAAGGAGCTTGACTAAAAGGCGACCTGCTGTCATCCCAAAGGAATGCGTGGATTTTTTCCCGCTTTCACTGGGATCTATCAAGGAATATATGTACTTATGTACGTATAATTTCTGTAATTGGCTCCTCGCAGGACATGTCGTGGCAGCGAAAAGTTGAAGATCCCATGAGCATCAGCAGTGGTCTTTCAATTCCAAGTTTTAAGAACTTTTTCTTTGAATTATGCAAACATTTGCATGTGGTTGTATGTGTATGGGTGGAAATAGCAGAAATTGGACGGATTTTTACACATTTGCAGGTGCACAAATAGAGCCTTAACTAGTGAGATTTCCAATGCCGCCAACAGCAGCAGCGGCAAGCGGCAAGCGGCAATGACAAGACCATCTATTAGGACACCCCGGACCCAGCTGCCGAGCCATCAGCCATCCGCTGTTTGTAGAGCTTAAGGACGATACAAGATACAATTCAACGTGCCATAGGGCCATGCCACAAAGGGTTGCCTCATGCATGGTGGAGTAGTGTGTGTAGTGTGTGTGTGCTTATAATTATTTAACTCTTTTGCATTGTACAGGGTACACCTCCCCCCGCCCTTTGCCACACACACACACACTCGTAACGCTTAGCTGCTACCCGCCCCCCACCCCAAACATGTAGCTAGCGCCAGATGAAGATTAATTATAACAGAGGAAACATTCATAACATTTTTCATGCTTAATCTTGTAAGGCAATTCCCGGGGATCCATCCACAGAGAGAAAGGAGAGAGCGGGAGAGAGTGTAGGTAGCACGTGGAGTAAAACTAACTTATTAATAATAATAATTGTTTCGTGTGCATAGAGTCCTCATCTATTTACCCAAACCCCACCCCCACCCCCACCCCCACCCTCACCCCCCCCTTGAACATATTTCCACAAAAGGAAGTTCCTTGCCATGGCAACAGAATGGTTGAACGTTGGACGTCGGACGTCGGACGCCGTGTGTGTGTGTGTGTGTGTGTAAGTGTGTGTTTTTTGAAAAATGATTTTTAGCGGCTTACGTCTGGGGATCGGGGGTTGGGGGTATGGGTATAATAAGCCTGGGAACACCAAAAACTAGTTTAACCATATTTACCCCTGCCCCCAACTTTAGTACCCTCTTTAGCGCTGCTGGACATCGCCTTTTGCCATTTGACCAGAGAGACAGAGAGAGAGCAAGAGAGAGAGAGAGACACACACACAGTTGAGGTCGAGTCGAATTTCTAGATTTTAGATCGAAGATTGTATACACTATATAAGGTATCGTTATCTGTAGACTCATATTTAGTTCTGAAGAATTTAATTTGTTTATTTATCAATTACTAATAGCAAAGCAAAATGCTATTTTCTAATATTTGATATAAGAAAACTGATGCCTCTATGTGATTGAAATGTGAGGTATATATTGCTAAAAGTCCACTCTCTGAATCTATAGAATTATATCTACATAAAATGTAGTAAAAGTATTCAATTCTAAAACAAAATATTCCAAATTTCAGGGCTTTTTATCGTAGCAGTCAGCGCTGTACTTCTTTAAGTTATTTGCCATTGTTTTATAGTACTTCATTTTGCAATAGTATTAAGTTATTATTATTATCTGTAAGTCCCTCATGGATTGTGTGAAATCAAATGCCAGGCCATAGTGTTTATACCTTCAAAATCATCGTCATCGTCGTCGTCGTCTTGCGGTGTTTGTTTCCATTTTTTTTTCAACGACTTTTTACAACTGCTACCTGTTTAAGGGTTTCCTTCTTTCTTTTTCTGAGTTGGAATTCCATTTCGGGATCACTTAAGTGGCACCCGCTGATCCCTAGCTGAACTCCGCGCGTGAACCCCAAGAGCGGAGGAGACATTAATTTTATTGTTTTGACTGTGTGCGCCACCACACAACACCACAGCGAACGACCAGATCAAAATCTTCTTCAGATCTTGTTGTTTGTGGTGGCTGTGGAGCTCTGTGCAGGAGAGTTCTGTGTTCAGTCCAGTTATTGATAGTTCCAAATTAGGGTCAAATATGCGGTTAGCAGGTCGCTCCCTCCCTCTCCAGTTCCATCTCCAACTCCATCTTCATATGCAGGTAGCAGCCAGGTAGGCTTATCATCTGTTTTAATTACAAGTACCACTCCTAGAGTGGTTCTGGAGCAGAGCCGGGCACTAGATAACGGGGGACTCTCTAAATGCCGCTGCAGGTGTTTTCAAGCAGTTAGCAGGCGAAGGCTAATGGTCGGCCCCTCCCCCCACCCCACCAGAGACCCCCCACACACACAGACAAACACATCGCCAAAGAGATGCCTCCAGAGGTGGCAAATAGGGAGGGTAAACAAATTCAATTTTCTTCACACTGCACGGACGGTATGGATGGGGGTAAATTATAAGTAAATTCCTCTAGCATAAGGAATCATTAGAAATCAAAGATGCAACTTAGCAACTTTTGAATATATTATGAATGAATGAATATAAGTACCTAAGCCATAGCCGAATTGCTTGGAATGGGTTTCTTTAAGTTGATCTTTATAGAACCCATATGTTTGCCCTCAAAAGCTAAACGAACCAATAAACGATATGTATATATATCTTCAGAGATCCCTCTCATACGAAAAGCAATTAAAAATCGATAGGTATATCGATTAACTATAAAACATATCGTTTACTATTCAAGTGAATATAAATTTTAGGAGGCCCTAAAAAGATTAAAAAATTTAAAAAAATTGAATTTCAATCATACATTTTTTTGGTTTTTTCTTTCTCTTTATTTTTCTTTTGTTTGTTTTTGCTTTTGCTTTTGCTTTTGCTTTTCTCTTGTATTATTAATCACTTCTTAGACATTAGTTTTAGTTTTTAGTTGATTCTCGTTTGGTTTTGCTCATCATTATACATGTACTAGAAAATATGAGTGGTTTTTTTTGGGTTTTCGTTTTTTTTTGGTATTTTTGTTTTGGTTTTTAGTACTTTGTTTCACACTTGGTGTATATATAGTATATATAGTGTGTGTATATGGTATAGGTGTATATAACGCATGCGTTTGTATATCCATTACACGAGTTATATATCAGTATCTGGTTTCGACTCTACATATACATTGTTTCTTGATCTATAGTTTTTTCAGCTCTTCTTAAACATAGTACATCTATGTATGTATGTATGTATGAGTTACATCATATCATATCGTATGTGTGGGGGGTTTTCTGTATGGGACAGGGCATATAACACGGGGGACCGAAAACAAAGAAACAATACAAAAGGATACATTCGTTTTATATAAATATACATATGTATATATGTGTATATATGGGTGTAAGGAATACATGTATATAAATCTGGTTTGTCTGTTTGTCTAGGGTTTAGGCAAAAGGTATATAGGTATAGGCTCAATGCATACATATATCGCATATTGAAGTGTATATATATAATATATCGATTTCTTTTTTTATCGCCAATTTACGAGTATTGTTTTTGTTTTTGTTTTTGATTTTTTTTTCGTGTCTGTCTAACAATCTAGGTCTCTAAGTGTCTGTTTTGTGAATGAAGATAACTTGATTCCCGTATATACTACATATATATGTATATATCATGATCATAAATGTATGTATGTGTGTGTATATGCAGAAGACCAAGTTACCATTAATAAGTCATTTGCTTTTTGGGCCTTTTAAATTGTTTTATCTGTTTTTTATCTGTTTAGAACAACGATTTTCAACATTTTCAATATTATTTTTCTTTTCTTTGTTTTTTGCTGGATTTTTGGATTTGGAAGAGTTCCAGCTCCACAACTCTACATGCAATATGTATTCCCCCCTCGCCGTTCCCCGCCCAGCATACAGCACTTGTTGTTGCCACTTTTATTATTTTCGTTGCAATTGCTTTTCCTTTCCCTTTTTCGTTGATGCGCCTCTCCCCCTTCCCTCCCCTCCCCCCGTAATAGGCCTAATAGGGATACAGATTCTTGCGCTTCAGCTCCATGTCCAGGTCGGCCAACTGCTGCAGGAAGCCATCATTGGGCCGTATATCACGACGCATCCGGACCGTGCGTATCGCATCCACCGCCGACATCTTGCGGCAGATCATCAGGTAGGCCAGCACACAGGTGGCCGAGCGGGACATGCCCACCAGGCAGTGCACCAGGATTTTGCCTATAAAACACAGTCACAGTCATTAGTAAAAATGATCAATCAAAATATATAGAATGATTATATAGGATATATAGAAGGAGAGTGCGATAACAAATGCAAAAATATTTCAGGTTTTACTTCAGACAGATCACTATCCTATCTTCGATTACACGAAATCAGTGCTCGGCACGGCCCTATCTAATGTGGATAACAAAAGTCTCTGCTGCAAGCCTTCGTGTAGCTTCGGTAGTGCGCCTTCGGCTTTTGCTATCTCGCTTTTTCCAGTATAAAGCGCTAAACCGATTTCTCCCGCAGGCATGTTCGGGTTTCTGCAACACACCAGCGCACTTGAGTGTATGCGTGCCGAGCACTGCACGTAAAGGTGGATTCTTCTTGCAGTGTGCTGTACTGTACTCTGTGTACAGTGTACAGACCGAGGTGCGCTGCTGTATTCCCCTGCTGCTGTATTGCATTCGCATCCCATCTCTCTCTCCCATCCCATCCCAGTACTCACCTCCGCTGCTGATGGCGCTGTCAATGAATTTGGAAGCCACATAGAAGTAACGCGAGATGTCTGTCGTGGGGGCATCGATCATCGGGAATCCCATGTACCTAAAAACACAGTCCTTATGGTTCCGTCTATGGTACACCACACCACACACACACACACATGCACACCGCCCACAGACACCACAAAACAGCAACAACAAATATATGAAGGCCAAAATCAAAATGAGATGGCAAATGGCAAATGGAGAGATACATGGATGGACGGAAAGATTGACATTCGAGGGCGGAGGAGAAAGAAAAGAATACAATTTTTGAAATGTGTGAGGAAACTGAAGAAAGTCAAAATTAAAAATCAAAAACGATTCGAACAAAACGAAAAAATAAAACAAAATATGAACAAATTTTGGATTGGAAAACGCGGTTCCATTGTTCATGTTGTTGCCTTTTGTTGGAAGTGTGGAAGAGACGCTTCTCCGCTCACCTAATACTGGGCATATCCCTGTAGTAGCTGTGTCCTGTGTCCACCTGGCCATAGCGACAGCCCTCGGCGGCATTCAGGACGTGCGTGATGCCCATCATTCTCAGATACGTCTTGTTTTTGGCCGCCGCCCTGTGCAAAAAAAGAAAGACCAGCGTTGGTTGGTGATGGAAACTCACAGGAAAATGGGGCATGGCACGCCAAAACTTACGCATCGCCAATGTAGATGCCCGGATAGACCTCATCGCAGTCGACATCGTGGATGGCGCACTCGGCCCGCCGCAGGCCGGGCAGTGCCCGTGTGGGTGCCATCGAGTAGTGCAGGACACGCTGCAGCTGGCGGCCTGTGGTCTGTTCGGAGGTCTCCAACCGGCTGGGCGACTGCAAAGATAATCCCCAAGACATAGCCACATTAATATCAATCAGGAAACCATTTACATAGGTTCTTCATGCATCACGAGACATACATATAGAAATTTACAAGTTTTGGTCTCATTTAAGCTTCGTTTTATTACAAATAGTAGGCAAAGCGCTTAGTCCATTCGCTTATGGGTAATTTTTGTACAGATTGACACACAAATATTGTGACCAAGTCCAGGAAAGCCGAAGTAAGTGTGACCAAATCGTAGGAATTCAGATGAGAGTGTGACCAAATGCAGATGGAAGTGCCACCAAATGACACGAGAAAATTTAGAAAAGAAAGTGTGACCACATAAATGCAGAAGAAAGTGTGACCACATCGTAGTAGGATTCACAGGAAAGTGTGTGCAAATCGAGGAATGCCGAAGAAAGGTTCCCCAAATACTCGAAAAGCAGAAGAAAGTGTCACCAAATATCAGAAAGTGTGACCAAATCGTAGAAATGCAAAAGAAAGTGTGACCAAATCGTAGGCATGCAGAAGAAAGTGTCAAAAGGCCAGTAAGGCATTCTTGATTTAGAAACAGTCGTTGGGTTTTTGTCGAGGCGCAATTAAAGGCTCTTCTAACAGAAGCTACCACTTCTCTTCAGTGGGAAACAGTCCTTAAACAAACGGCTCTTCTCTCACCATAAGGAAAGCTTTACCCACAATAAACAGAGCTTCAGAGCCTCTTCAGTCCTTCACCCCTTCAGCCTTCAGCCGTGCTCCAGACCTTCAACTTCAATGCTACCAGTCAGTGCTTCCATCCACTGTAATTAGATTTCGTGGACATTTTGGCAGGATTATAACTTTTGCACCACCCCACACCCCTACACCTTACACACCCCCACCTACCCCCCACCACCACCACCTCGCCTGCCAATGACATCACAATCGCAGCGACAATTGCCAAAAAAAGAAAAAGCAGAAAAATAAAAGTGAAATGCTTGGGCAGCAGATTTATGGCAAAGGCGAAGGTCGCAATTTTCGGGTTGACAAATCAGAGCCGCGTCTGCGGCAGAGCAGAGTAGAGTGAGAGAGCGAGAGAGAGAGAGAGAGAGAGAGGTCAGGGGCTTTTATTTGCTGTGTTGTTTGGCATTTTTCAGGGTCATGAAAGGCCGTGAAAGTGAAAACTTGTACACTGACTGTACGAATACGAATACGAAAACGAGGGGGAACGTTGTGAGCCGCGGCAAAGGCCGCGGCTCTACTTTATACCCGGTACTCAGTCGTATACACATATGTACATACATATGTATATGAGCTTGCGATTTATGCAATTTATTATATGTTCGCAAAAGGGACAAATTAAATTTTGGGCAAAAAATAATATTTCAAAAAATGAAGTCAAATCATTTTTGGAATATTATACATGTTTTCAATTTTGTTTGCATGTGCTTTTTACATCTGGTTCTAAATTTCTACATGACATGTATAACTACATATTTGAGACGTACAAGTGTTTGCGACAGAGAGAGAGGGAATGAGTCAGCGCTTGGCAGGCGCTGCGTAGCCACTGAAATTTAATTTGTTTCTTCTGGCCATAATATTGATTCGACCTGATCCATATTCGGCAATCTGGTAGATATGGTAATTTTCCATGATTCTGCGTTTTTGGTTTTCATTTATCTTAAAAATTGTGGATTCCACAGATTTTCGTCTATTGTGGGGGCGGAAAGGGGCGTGGCAAAATTTTGAAATACACTTGTGCTGGTTCGATATCACAGGAGCTTGGATAGAAAGTTTGGTTGCTCTAGCTCTTATAGTCTCTGAGATCTAGGCGCTCATTTAAACGAATAAGCAAAGCAGATGGGGTCGCGTGTGAGAGAGAGCGAGAGGGAATGATGACTTTTGAAATGGTTTTCTTCATTGTAGCTATAATAATAATCCGATCTGATCCAGATTCAACACTCTGATAGAAATGGTCATTCTCTATGATTCTGCGTATTTAGTTTTCTTGTATCTTTAAAATTGTGCATGCCACAGACTTTCGTCCTTTGTGGGGGCGGAAGGGGGCGGGGCGAAATTTTGAAATACATTTGGAGTAGTGTGATCACAGAGGAGACTGGATACAAAACTTGGTTGCTCTAGCTTAAATGGTCTCTGAGATATAGGCGCAAATGAAGACGGACAGACGGACAGACGGACGGACGGACAGACGGACAGACAGACATGGCTATATCGACTCGGCTATTGATGCTGATCAAGAATATATATACTTTATGGGGTCGGAAACGCTTCCTTCTGGGCGTTACACACAACCGTTATCCCCACAAATCTAATATACCCTTAAACTCTTTGAGTACCGGGTATAACGAGAGTATTTCTTTCAATCATTTTCAGATTTCATTTAATTTTCTCTCTCTCTGTCTCTCTCTTTGTTGTTTGACTGTCCCCCAAGTGTCATAATAGAATCAAATGGGCCCCCACGTGAAAACTTGTGAAAACTTTTGCTTTTTCTGGCGGCATGCGACCCTGAAAATCCCACAAATTTCAAGCATCTGTCGCCTGCAAAAGTTCTTTAACATTTTGTCTTTCCGTCTGATCTATTGTGACGGATCGGATCGGATCTATCTCTATACATACATATGTATAGTATATAGTGTATATATCTTTTTCTATATATATATATATGTACTTGTACATGGGGGTATGCAAGGTGTGTGTGGGTTAATTGTTCTAAATCCGTCTAAACAAAAAGGGAGACTAAATGCTAGCGTTGGAAATTATTTTTAGCCTTCAGTTTTAGCACCGATCGAAGTGTTATGCCAAAGCATATAGTTAGTAGAGCATTTTAGCAGATTTAAGCACAGACAACAACGATACACAACACAACACAATCTATCGATATCGGTATCGGTATCGATCCTTCATGCACAACAAACCTGATAATAGTGCGGACTATATCTATCGCCAATACTGCTGCTGTATCTGTCCGTTGAAAGCTGAAAACAAATCAATATTCAAACAAAACGAAAAATTCAATAAAAGAAATTGGGAAAAACTTAAGCATACAAATTTTAGATGATTACTTTAAGTGGGTAACCCAAAAGCTTCCAAAATACAGAGTTTTCTATATAGTCTATACCCCATATTTATATTTAAGAATTAATTTCTATATATATTTGAAATTGATCAAGTGATGAATGCTGTTCAAGTCCAAGGCGACTATTTGCCGCACAAGTAATCCAATATCGAAAATATCTGCTAGGAATTACATACATATGTATATATAGAGATCTATGTATAGATCGCCCCGCAGCTATAGACTATCGTTCAGGTAGAAAAGGAAATAGAGAATGGCATAGTGAAAGCTTTTGCTGGCGTGGCAGGTGAGACATCGACATCGCCCCCCGGCGACGACGCCTTGACCTTGTCCCCCTTGCCTAGCTTTGCCACAAATGTATATTGTGGCAGTACCAGTACGAGTATATACCCCTAGCAGATAGATAGATTACTCTCCCAAAAATCACACACACACACGCACACCACTCTCTCTGTGTCTTTCTCTGGATCTAAAAATACCACAGAGAATAAATTACTCAGAAAACAGAAAAGCACACAGACACAAATGAGAAAATTATTCAAGAAAATGTATTGGAAATATTTGTTGTTGTTATTGTTGTTTGCGTGACTCATCTTCTCCTTCCCCCCACAAGCCACCACCCACCCACAAGGGGGACCTACAACCCGCATGACAAGACAATTAGCTGGACACGACACAAAAGCGCAAATCTGAACAAAAAAGGGGAGAAAAACCCAAAGGAAAAAGACAAAGTTTGTTCATCATCTGAGAGCCAGCATATACCGAATATATCGAATATATAGAACGATATCTGTATGGCACCATTCCCAATGGGTTAATGACTGACTGACTGAATGACTGACTGAATGAATGATTCGTGTGTTAGATCAAAATGCCAATGTGAACTGTTATCGTGCATCTTTTTATAGACGACTCAGCGACGACTCTCACCTGAAAGGTATGCCTTACACCAATGCTCTCTCAATGGGAAATAATTGCCATAGTTTAAGGCTTTCCACAGAGCTACAGTTTCCGTATTCAACACAAAAAACTATAAAAAGTAGCGGTAAGTCTTTGGCATCCCTAAACCAAATGATGACCGAATCGGGATCTCAGATTGGATCATTCTGTTATGCCACAGGCGGGGAGGGTAATCCATATCTAAACGCTTTACACATAAGCAGTTTAGCTGTTATATGAATTGCTACTGGACCCCACCCCGCCACCCAGCCACCCACCCTCCTCTAGTCTTTTCAGCCATTTGATATCCTCTATCGTGACACAGTTCCTCTGCTGCTCTGCTGCTGTGCTGTTTCGCTCCTGCCACTTCCTGGCACGCCAGCGAGCAGCAGCTCTGCCCCTGCCCTCGCCAGAGGTCAAGCATTGGGCCCGGCCACAATCAGCGAGCGGATGGTTGAATGGTTGGATGGTGCAACCTGCAACACGTAACCTGCGCTGCGCTGCGCTGCACAGCGCTGCAACATGTGGAGCGGATGTGGGTCATGCGATTGTGGATTGTGCGGCTGATTGGATCGCTGTGTGTGTGTGCCCAGTAGGTGGTCGAGGACATCAGCTATAATCAAAATCAGATTATGACATCATCAAGATGACTGCATTATGGATATTCTCTCTCTCTCTCTCTCTCTCTTTGGTGAACAACAACTGCCTTCTGGTTGCACTCTGTGCTTTGTGTGGCTTTGCATAACGTGAACCAGTTTGCCCCATGTGGCAGGATAAATCTCTTTAAATATTGAAGGATTGTCCATCTATGGTAAGAAATAAACGTTTCAGACAATTTTCAGTCTGCAAGAAGTACAATATACCTTTCAAATATCGTATTATAATATTCCTGAGGTTTCATAGTAAAAAAAGGGCGAATTCCTAACGGCTTGTGCTCTCTAATGTATCTTTTCGCTTATGGGAACATCAATCATCCTCAAACCAGGTCATACTCATCTGGGAAAGGATTGTTCTTCATTCTACAACAACTTTACAAGATTTTCCCAAGGAGTTTCATATGGAACATGCACATTTCCAGAAGTTAACTTACAGAAACCATTTCCAATAATATTACGATCATTCAAATCTTACACTAAAACCATTCTTGAGTACATTTATTCGTTTGGGGGAGCATCTGTGAAATTTATAGCGCAATTTACTTGCCATTGGAAAGCCTTGAAAAACCAAAACAACAACCGAAATTCTACCAAAAATAGAAAAAATCAAAAAATAAAAAAAAATCCCAAAAAAAAAAAATATAATTTTTCAAGTGTGAAAATTCTCAATTCTCAACGGTCAAGTGTTGGAAAAAGCAAAAACGAAAAACAAAATAGAAAAATAGCTACAGCAAGAGCAACAATTAATGTATGAATCAAATGAAAATTAACAAATTTACGAGTACATTTTTGGCATTGATAAATCTACATGGGGAGTATATGTATCTGACAGATACAGATACTGTATGTGACTGTCTGACTGCAAATAACATATCTGCATAGTTTTTTTGATTTTTTTTGGGTCACTCGACAAATGCAAATTGCATTGACATGCAAGCAGAGGCAGAGGCAGTGGCAGGGGCAGAGCCTCCTGCAGATTTTTATTGATTAAACAGTCAACGAACACAACCCTTTACCTCCGCAAAAAAAAGTAAATAAAATTCCGAGACAATTATTAAAAAGAAAAAAAACAACAGGAACAGAGGGAGAGAGAACTAGAGACATTCCTGAGGCGATTTCCGAATGTGGGAAAAACAACTTTGGCAACGGCAAAGGCGGAAAATGAAAATGAAAAATTCTGATTCCCTTGGATTTGAATAGCAGAAACACAGAAGCAGAAACACAGAAGCAGAAACACAGAAACAGAGATTGCAAAAACAAAGTCTTCAATTTAATGCGCAATTCCTGTGCTTCTTAATTGGCCTTTTAAGGTGTGCAAAATGCAATTAATGATGTTACTTGGTAGCTCATCATCATCATCATCATCGTCATCATTCGAATGAACGACAATTCATGCAAATGAAATGCAAATGCAGGCGCAATGGTATGGGGTGACTGAAGGTTATGAATAGGGCACATCCACATCCACCTTTCACCAGTTTCAGGAAACGACATTTGCTTTAAGGTAATGGATCTGCCACAACTGGTAATATGAGGAGATACACATTCAAAATGGCTCATTAAAAACATGCAACGTTTTTCTACAGAAACTTGCAACACGAACAGACATGTATATGTAGGTATGCATAGTAGATCTATGGGAATCTTTGGATATCTTTAAGGTATAGCTTATGTACATATAGGTATTTCATAGGTACACCTTGAACGACGGGCTCTTTGTCATCGTTTAACGTCTAGGAAAGATCTAACTAGCTTTGACCTTGAAACGGAATACTCACTCGTGTTTTCCCACTGTGTTAATACACTTTTGGGTCGAGTTTTTCCGTTCGAACCAAATGGGGAAACGCTTTCAAGTGGCCGCCAGCCAGCCAGCCAACCATCGGCTGCGTCTGTCAGTCAGTCTTCCAAGCCAGAGCCACTGTTTAGAATCGCGCGCATTGCCTTTCGCTTTTTTGCTCAATCAGGCGCAACAGCTGCGATAGCGACAGCAACAGCGATGAGGCGACACGCCCACAGGCTATGGGCTATAGCTATAGTTAGGCTATAGGCTATATAGTACAGTGTGTAGAGAGTAGGTAGGTATATTGTTGAGGAAACTAAAAATGTGTACAATGCTCTATCGATTGTTCAATTAGCGCTCTCGATGGGCTTGACACTGAGCCAAAACAGAAACAGCAGCAGCAAAAAAACAACACAGTTGATGACATTGACATTTTAGCTAAGCTTTTTGGTTCATACATACATATGTACATATATACCTATAGGTAGTATATACTTTACAATTGACATTACACGGAAGCACCCCCACCACGGAACGGCAATTAATTTGAGGCGAGGCGTGGCGAGGGGTGGGAGGAAGAAGACATCAACTTAATACGCTTCAGTGACTCTGAATGGCTATGCCTTTGGGTCTGGGCTTGGGGCTTAATTAATTTTGTATTATTCTTTTTTGCATTTTGCATAAGACTCTGAGATTTTAAATAGGAGATGTGCCACCTGGAAGGAGAGAGAGTTTCCCTTTCCGTTTCGTTTTATAATTAAGTTAATTGGCCCATGCGGCGTATGAGTAATCAGCTTTGGGGGGCTGCGGCGTTAGCCCGCCCACACAAAAGCCTATTACCATTGATCCGCTCTTTGAGGTCAATCGAGTCCCACCCCGCCCAACGCCCACACTTCTGGCGCCTAATTCAAACACTTACCCTGATATCCATGATATGTTTTTTATGTGAATGAGGAAGGGATGAAGGTGATGTGTTAGGGGAGGGTTTTTGAGACCCATAAAGTGTCGGAAAACATTGAAATATATTCCCGAAAAGCATCACAAACTCTTCCAAATGAAAACTACAAAAGTGTTTGTAGTTCTTCATACAACTTCTATAAGGAAAGCACCCGCTCATTGATAAGAATACTACATATAAGGAATACCCTTAAAAATTGATCTTAAGAAAAAGGAACATTTTATAATCTTCAAATTGTCTGGCAGTACAATCTCTCCAACATATAGAGATTGCCTTCTTATTTTAGAAAATACCTTATTCGATCCTTAAAGTACAAGTACATCGTCCTACTTGTTCAGTCTATTTTCCTATATCTGCAATATTATTTGATCTATGGAGCATATCTAAATAACCCCGAAGACATGGCCCAAAATTAAATTATTTTATTAATCAATTGTGGCAAATGTTATACTCTTTTTTGCAGGTTTTCCAAGGGCATGCCCTACAACCTACAACCTGCAACGAGCAACCCTTTCCCCTCCTCCCTCTCCCTGGAAATTGGGCCACCGCCCAAATGCAAAGTTAATGCCAAGAAGATAATCTCCTGATAAATTCCAAAAGACACAAAGGTATGTATGTAGTTATTTAACGACCCACATGTTGGTGGGTTGGTGGGTGGGTGGGGTGGTGTAGTTAGTGGTTTTTGGAGGCCGGGCTTCTGCCTGCCACGCCTTGAAAAGGCACTTGAACTTTGCATTTGCATTTGGAGGCCTTCAATGGGTGGGGGCGGGAGGTGGGTGTAATGGGCATGATAAAGGTGGGGATGGTGGATGGTTTGGCATGCCAAGGCCTCCCTCTCTCTCTCTCTCTCTCTCTCTCTGTCTCTCTGTCTCTCTTTTGCTGTTCCCACAGAAAGTACAAATTCTATTTGCCTCATGGTTTTTTTTTTCTTTTTTCGGTGGTTTATAGGTGAAGTGAGAGGTGGGCTGGCAAATTGGGTCAGCAGAGCAAACTAAACACAACCACAGGGAGACACAGAGACAGGGAGACACAGAGAGAGGGAGAGAATGAGAGTGAGAGTGAAAGGGACTAAAGGAAGGCAAGTCAAGGTCATTTAGTTGGTCCATATTCCCCCATCCGCATTTCAACATCATCAACGTCCTTGTCATCAGCTGTTTTTGACAGATGCCCGGAAAATGGAGCCCCCGAGCCGTCGAAAAGTCTGCCTAACCATTCACTCATCCACTCATCCACTCCTCCACTCCAAACTCATCCTTTGACAGTGCTCCTTCAGAACTCTACCAGAACTCAACCATACCAAAGCCACTCGCTCGCTCGGCACAATATAGCCTTGATTCTGACTCTCATCTGCTGCCTTCCGCACAAGGTTTATTAATACAAGGTACAAGGTGACGCAGTGGTTTGATTTGAGGACATTTTTTTGGAAGGTCAGTTCTGAGGAGGTACTGGAAATTTACTCAACTGGAAATTTGGGTGAGATTTGGGTCCGTTAATTGTAGGATTTGGATATTTAAACACTATGTAGGAGCGCATTCAATTAATAATGGAATCCTATGACTTACACCTCTCGATTAAATTGCTCTGCCAGAATTTATTCGTGCTTTCTTCACCTCATATTAAGTGTTCCTTGATCCTACTCTTTTGCTATGTGGGTTCCTCTTCTTTCCATTTCTTCCCGTTCTTCCAGCTCTCCCAATCTCCTGTGGGCAACTGTGTTACCGCTCTCTCTCCCTCCTCTCCCGTACCTTCAGTTATGTTAGCATTGCAGCAGTTGCTCTCCTGCTCTCCCACTGATTTGTTACTCTGCTGAGAGCATTCTTACCGTTAGAATTTCTGGGTTTCTGGGTGAGCAACCCCATTCATTTGTTAGTCATTCCATTCCCATTCCCATTCCCCTCCTATCCCGTTATTATTGCTCCTTCTCCCACTTCTCCCACCTTTCTTATGTTTTTTTTTTGCTTAGTTACTCCTATGCGTGGGAGGGGGGCGAGCCGAGCCGAGCCCCTCTTTCCACTTTCCACTTACCGCATATCTCCATGACATCTTTGTTGAGTGTGTGGTGGGTGGGTGGGTGGTTGTGGGTGTGTGTGTCTGAGTGGGTGGTCGTGTGTCCTGCTATCCTGCTACCGCTCCTCTTGTGTGCGCCCAGCCCTCCTCTTGCCTCTTGCCTCGTGCCTTGCTCCTTGCTCCTCTCTTCCTGTTCCTTGTTCCTCTCGTTTCGTCTCGTCTCGCGGGCAGGGGCGGGCGTCGGATGTGTGTGTGTGTCGTGTGTGCGGCGGGGATTTGGCGTCTCGCGCGTTGCCTTTTGGTTGGAAAGTTAATTCGTTTAAATAATAGGATCAAAGAGCAAACAAACAAACAAACAACAACAGAAACAGCAGCAGCAGTAACAGTCAAATGACGTCGCCGAAAGGGATGTGGAGAATGGGAGAAGAAGGACAAAGGTGGAGGAGGAGGAGGAGGAGAAGAGGCTCAGCATTCGTACATTTCTCGGTCGCCAACAACAACAACACTCTCTCACAATCACACACAAAAAAAAAATTATATATACATAGATATATATACTATGTATATATAGCGGACCTAGAACAAATTCTTACTTTTTTGCAAAATAAATAAATTCGTTAAAATTTTTAAAATTTTTTTTAATTGGTTAATTTATATTTTATTGCGATTTGATTTTGTACTTTTTGATTTTTCGGTTCTGACTGCTGCCTTTTTTGTTTGCTGGCGTTCTGGCGACGGAAACTTTTTTGCGACTGATTCGCGATGCCGCTTTGGGGTTGTTTTGTAGGCGTCCGAAAGCTCTCTTGGCCTGCCATCGGGGGCTGTGACGTAGGCGGCAAAAGCTCACGCTCGCGCTCCCGCTCAGACTCTGGCCGGAAAGGTAAATTCACCATTGAGGTGAGGCAGTGTCCCATGGTCTGCAGCATCCGCTTGGAGGTTGCCAACAAATGGCCTTACCCTTCGTTCTTCAAATCGGTTTCTCTCTCTCACTCTCTGTTGGGAGGCGCGCACGTGGTGAGCGCTGGGTGTTACCACACACACACACTGCCACACAGTGCCACCCACTTACGCATGTGTAAATATTTTTATATTTACATTTTTATTTTGCGACTCATTCATTTACTTATTCAATCGTTTAGAGAGAGAGAGAGGAGCGAAAAGCTTTTGCGGCAAAGTTCTAGGAAGCCCAGCAAATGACTATCGGCGAATCACACATACCCTTCTCTGCTAAATAAAAGAAAAAAGGTATACTCATCCATAGAACCTAGAATCCCATGGAGGTAGAGGTGCCTAAGGTGCATAATGCTACCGATAAATTCCCTACAATCTTCCCCTTTTTCCTCTACGAAAACTAATTCAAAACAAAGGTACTACCAGTACCAATGTTCCACCTAGCACTCATTGAGGGTAACAGTCACAAAGAAGCATCCCCAAGGCTTCCAGGTGTGTCGACACAAACGTTTCGAAGGATTTCGTAAGGTTTTAGTGTTTTTCCATAAAGAATTCAGATATAACCATAACTTCATGCAGTCCCTACAAATATTGGCCTATCCACGACCAACAGAATTCGACCCCCCACTACAGGTGTTTTTTTTTCATGATCGATAGAGATAAACGTCCCAAAAATGTTCATTTAATCTACCAGATGCTATTGTTATAGAAAATAGACCTACCCCATCAAGAACCTTGATCAGCCTATGATTCATAGACTGCCAGAGAAAATGCTCTCTTTTCGTCCATGAATTCTTTTCGCTCTCTCACCCACACAATTGATGACTTTGAGATGCGAAAATAGCATACAAGATAGATTTCCAAAGATCCAAAGATCCAAAGAGCGATTAGGGAGCTTATCTCTTTTTGCCCACAAGTGATTCACGTTCCACTCATTCGTACTGTTTGGGCTTCAATTTTTTCATTCGTGTCAACCCACTATCCATAAGTCCACCAACCTATGGCCATCTTTAATTATGGCTAAGTTTAGGGCCATTTATAAGAAATCGTTACATACATATCTCCTCGAATACGAAGAATCCCACTTTCCCGTCCAGTTCTCTCAGTGGTTTTCGTTTTCATTATACAATTTTTAATGCTGTTAGTACAATTGGTTATCATTGAATATGTTAACGATGCCTGTAAAATAATGAATTGTTTCTGGTCGAACTATTAGTGTAAGATATTCAAAATTTTGTTACAATTATGTGTACGGTAGGTGGAGTGAAGTGTTTTCAGCATTAAAAGCTTTAGGCCGTAGACATAATTCAAATTCAGTGCTGGATAACGTTTCAATTAAATGTTTTAGACATTCATAAACAGTGTTGGATATCGTAATGATGAAGTATTTTGGTGTTTCAGCAATATGTTCTGTTCCGCATAATGTTCTTTTCTACGTTCAGTTAATTTGGCATTCATCAACAGCAATGTACATCGTGAGTATGAAGTGTTTTATCACTCAGTAAGTGTTAGGTCCTGGCATTCGTAAACAGTTTTGTCTAATTGTGTCTGCGTTTCAGTGTTGTAAGCCTCCATAAGGACTGTAGATTGTTAAGATCTTTGAGAAGGCATTCATAAACAGTGTCCAACATGTCCATTTTCTACGTTCATTTGCTATGGAATTAACAGTATTTTATGTGATTATTAAGTGTTGTAAGCATTCAGACACAGTGTTGGGTATCGCTTGCGATTAAGTGTTGTTAGGACATCGTTAACAGTGTCAGTGTCAGAGATGTAAATGTAAGAAAATATATTTACGAGCCCGCGAATAGAGCATCGGTCTTGAGCTCCGGCTTGTTCTTCTTTGTGGCCCCGGACAGCAGTTGCTTCAACTGGATGATGGCCCTGGCCGGATTGAGGTTCTTTGGACAAGTGTTGGTGCAGTTGAGGATGGTGTGGCAGCGATAGAGCTTCCAGGGGTCCTGCAGAAAGCACAGACGCTGATCGGTGGCCTCGTCACGGGAATCGATGACCCAGCGATAGGCCTGCATGAGGACGGCCGGTCCAAGGTACTTATCACTATTCCACCAATAGGACGGGCACGAGGTCTGGCAGCAGGCGCACAGGATGCACTCGTACAGGCCATCCAGCTTGTTGCGATCCTCCAGGGACTGCAGATACTGGGCCTTGCCTATCTCGTTCTGGATGTTCTTGCGCTGCAGCCAGGGCTGGATGAGGCGGTACTGGTCGTAGAACTGGCTCAGGTCCGGCACCAGATCACGCACCACATACAGATGCGGCAGCGGATATATCTTGCACGATCCGCTCGTGCTCTGGTCAATTGGTGTGACACAGGCCAGGGTGTTTGTGCCATTGATGTTCATGGCACACGAGCCACAGATGCCCTCACGGCAGGATCGACGGAAGGTCAACGTCTGGTCGACCTCGTTCTTAATCTTGATCAGGGCATCCAGCACCATGGCGCCGCACTGCGACAAGTCGACGCGGTATGTCTGCATCTTGGGCTGCTCCCCGGGCTGCCAGCGGTAGACCTCAAAGTTCTTGATACGTTTCTCCTTGGGTTTGGGCGGTGCCGGTGGTCCGGCTTCCTTTTTCTTCTCTGCAGCGGCTGGTGGCAGTTTTGGCGGCTCCTTCGGTGGAGCAGGCCCCTTCGGTGGTGCTGGCCCCGGCGGTGGGGCAGGCCCCTTCGCTGCTGCTGCCACCGATGTGTCGGTTCCAATTGGCGGAACCTTGGACGGTGCTGGCGGCTGTGGCGGCTTTGACGGAGGTGTCGGTGGTGGCGGTGGCTGTCCTTTGGCGAAAAACGCCTGCCCAGCTTTCAAATAGTCCTGCTCATCGTCCAGCAACGGAAGCAATGGCTCGGGGCAAGCAACGAACCTTCGAAAAAGGATCATTGCCCGAAGATTCAGCAGAGTGGGTTGTCTGCGAAGAAAAGACATCTGAAAAGCCAGGAAATGCAGCATTAATTTCTTTTTTGCTATTTTTTGGATTTCATTTAATATTTACCATGTGTTTTTTTCACGAACTATTTGTTTCACTAGGAAGTTGAAAATTAAACTGAGATTTCGAATGGGTAGAGCTACAAACTCAAATATCTATCAAATCATGGACTACTACAAGGGAAAAGGAAATATTTATTCAGTAGATACAGTAATTTGTCATTCAGCTGCTTCACAGTTCTCAAATGTTGAGAAAAACTCGTGGGGAAATTGGTAGAATTGAAAGAAAGTATTGGCATTTGGCCAATGCCGATGGAGATACTCTTCATTTGGATTTTTAGATGCCATCACACATTCAACTGGTCCTTAAATGCTTAAACATCACTCTTTAAATGGGCTGACTAACCATGCAAAAAATTGATAGAGAAATCGATGGAAATCGATGAGAAAAAGGAACGATAAGACGGAGTTTAAAGGGACTGTCACCTATAAGATATCAACCCAAGAAATCTACTAGAGATTCCGTGAAATGATGAAGAAAACATCGGTATGTGAATATATAGAAGGAGAAGTCAACATTTTGGCAGTATTTGGGGGAAACTAAGACTCCATAAATAGCCTAAACATACAGGGATGCAGTAATACTTATAGCAATATAATATATACATATTTATGGCCTAAGTGCTATGGGGCCTTTAATAATTTAATGCGCAATAATAATCACTGTAAAGTCTATCGTCTATCGGTCTTGACCTGCAAGAGATTGCGGGTGGGTGTCAATAGGACAAATGTCCTACAAATACATATACATAGATCGTTCTTATAAACAGATATCTTGGGCATATATATGTATGGACAATATGTTGAAAATCTTGTGCCAATTGCAACATTTGAACTATGTGTAATCCCCATTTGCAAACGAATTCCTGGCATTCCACCCCCCGCCTTACGCCGCACCGCCACCCGAAAAATTCTTGTTAAGAAAAGAATCAAGAATGAAGAAACAAGAAAGAACAGCAGGAATCAACAGCAAATCAATGTTTTTGTCTGCTATTTCTGCACTTGTTGCAATTAAGTGGGGAACATGCTATACGACCGAATGGAGTGGAGTGGCAAATGTTAATGTTCGTGTCTGCACCAGAGACCCCAAGACAACAAATAAACTTCAACAGATCCCAGCCACAGAGGAGGAGTAGGCAATGGAGATCAGCGATTGAGTGGATAGAAGCTGCAGCTGATACTAGGAGCTGGGGAGCTGGGAGCGCGGGGTGGGGTGTGGAGTGAATGGAAAACAACTGTGAAAACGGTCTCCAGAAGCAGAAGCAGTGGCAGAAGGGCACAAAAGTCTATAAATATGCCAAACGCAAATTCTGTTTCAAGGGAAACAAAAAAAAAACACCCAAAGAGCGTCAGTGCGGGAATGTTATGGATGTTTTCTTTAAAAATACAAAAGAACAAAAACAAAAAGCATCCCCATCCCCATTCCCTCCACACCCCACCCCCACCCCACCAAAGAAACTTGTCAGCAAACGCGAAAACTGAGAGAAAGAAAGGAAAGAGGGGGGATTGGGCATGGGGATATCTTGTCACATTTCCCCATTCTCATTTACACAACTTGCACTTTTATCCCCCCTCCCCCTCCCCATACGATTGTATATTATATTTGTGTATATGTATTTACTCAGATCGCAGATCCAAGCTCGCTTTTCGCAAACAAAAAACAAGAAAAATCCAGCTAAACTTTTCCTTTCATTCATTGGCATTTCCTCAACTCTACCGCCTGCTGCTGGTCGTTTTGCTGGCAAAGTTTTGTTCCCGCAACTTGTTTTCTTTTCAATTTCGAACAGAACAAACACTGCATCAACATGACACGGACGCGGACGTGGACGTGACAGCCACAAATCAGATGAAAGCCTAAGCGGCAGGCAAGCCTTCAAGAGATTAACCAAAGCTGCAACGACAACGAGAACGAGAACGACGTGCATCTTATTCTTATTCTTGTTCCACACCAGATGCTTCTGCCCATTCCTAGCCATTCCATAGCCATTCTAGCGGTGTGGAGCACGGAGTATAGACCATCCCAACGAAAATAGCTGCAAGGAAGCAGCCAAAGAGACAATTAAAAGGCAATTCCAGCAATGCGCCTGTTTGCACCTGCCGTCCAGATATCACAGGCGACAAACGACATTGTCAACAATGAAAGCGAGAGACGGAGAGATAGAGAGAGAGCCATGCATGAGCATGGATGATGATAACACTAAGCGGCATGGTTTAGGTACTATAAGGTATACCATAGATCAACTCTACTCCCTACTACTCCCTCTCTACTAGTTGAATATTTAAGAGAGACGTAAGAGAACTTTTATCATGAATCAACTTTTTCATAGGAGAAAACAATAAAGGAAAATAAACTACTCGTATTAAAAATACCCAAAACTATAGACAAACAAATGTAATTTAATTAATAAAATTATGTTACTTTTATTTTATTAAACTGAGAATATATTATCGGGGCGAAACTATATGGCTAAAGTGTTTTCATTAACTTTCCTTGACTATTTTGGCATCCCAGAATCTGTCAATAAATATTCGAATACTCCAGAAACTACTTAAATGAGGGTAAAGAACGTTTTGACATGGTAAAGTCTACGTTTTCCAGTAAATTATATCAAGGAATTCCAGCATTCCGCATAATTTTCACAATTTATCGACTTGCCGATGCTACATTTGTTTCCTTTTCTTCCTTACCTTTTTTCTATGGCCAAAAGAATTCATCCGATCTATTCTTCTTTCGATTTGAGAACTTTGCTGTTTAGTGTTATTAAAAATAAATTCATCAGCCACAGACAGACGGACGCACTCGCGCTCTCAGAAAATAGTTGCAGCAAATTATGTTTTGGCTGCGGCACATTGTCAAGGTGTCGACGCTGCTGCTGACAATGTGGAGCAGCAGTTGGAGCTCCATCCCCAGCCCCAGCGATGCCTGCAACAATTTGAGTGAGCTCTTAAGCCGCCACTGACGTCTGGACAGGTGCCACCAGTCCAGGAACAGGCAGGCAGGCAGGCCTGCAGTCAGGCAGTCATGCTGGCATTTGTTGCTGGCACATTTCGTCATAGACGCGTGCTGGAATTAGCTTAGATTGGATGTGGATCCCATGCAGACACGGTATGCAAGAGGACGGAGGCAGGGAGGGAGGGAGGTTGGGAGGATGGAACAACCTATGATCCAGACGATCAACGATCCAGCAATCCCGTGGCGACAACTGTCCTTCCTGTTTTGCAGCCAGTAGTTAATTTGATTGCCACCAATCTGGGTGTGCAGCAGTGCAGCAGATATAAAGTCGCCAAGATTTATGGGTTTTAAATTTTCATTCATGTTGGGATCTCTGTACGAGCATCTGTCTGTCCGACTGATTGCAACTCTCCATTCAGAGTCCCTCCAGAGTCCCAGTCAGCGGATGTACAAATCAATTGTCATTGTAATTGGGTGGACAGGGGGGGATGTAACGCGCAATTGGAAGCGGAATATGTATACTCCTATCCAATGAAGATTCAATGGTCTGTTGACTCTCTATCGTTTTATTGGACTATCGATGAGTTTTTGGTATTTTTTGTTAATTAAGAATACCAGAATCAATCAGATCGAAAGCCTTTCTTAGCGGATACCCAACTTCAGTCGGGGATGAGATAGATCGCCATTAAGTCTTATATCATTCACAAAGACTTTTGGCCAGATAAAAAAGGTAAAGATACACAGATACATACATCAACAGTCCCAATCGCACACTTTAAGTGCCTCTGCACATCTCAAAGGAGTTTGCCCGATGGATTTCCGATATGGAAACTGTATTTAAAAAAAAAAACTATGTATTTTCTTAAAATTAAATGTTTACCATTCGAATGCTCATCTATTCAAAGCAAAATTCTTCCGAACAAACGTCATTCATTAGCTAAGAACTCGAAGAATTCTCCTAAAACTCGAATTGCCAATAGTTTTAATTGATTTAAGAATTTATTTACTACTCGTTTATGCCTCTGAATGTTCGTAATGTCCCTTCGTTATATTGATTACCATGCTATTTCAAAGTTATACTTAAATCCGAACTATGGAGAAAAGAATGTCTGATTTTTATAAGGGATTTATAAGCCAGAAAATACAGCAACAGTAGGACTACATTTTGCACTTTTCTGCCTACACTATCCTTGAGCGGGAGTACGCCCCATCGCTCTCCAGCATACATCATGTGGATGCCCAAGAGATCGCCGTCCTGAGCATTACAGAGGAGACACAGCATGTTAAAGAATCCTATAGCCGTGCGCCAAAAGATCATTTTGGGCATCTTGACCGCGAGGTACTTCAGTCCTTCCATGGATAGGCCGAACAGTAGGGTTTCGCCGCTGCCCATCGACGAAGGGTGGAACTGGGTGTTGATCACTGTCAACAGTCCGACCACAATGAGGATGCTCATGTGGTACAAAGAGGGGGGCAGCTCTCAGCCAAACCCAAACTACCATGCGTGTAGGCCAACCACGCACGATACATAGCATGAGGGGATCCAACTTCCGTTATATTTACTATAATATTTATAATTTCAATTTAACAAAACACGAAACAACAGAAATGGTTTTCTATTTTTTCTTTCCCGCTATAAATCAAACATTTTTCATTTATCGCACGAAAACACCGATAAGTTTGCTAATGCTACCTTGTTCATCGATATGTGTACTCGATATGTGTAGTCGATATGTAGTATATGATCTAAAACCGTGACACAGCAGAAAAATAGTTTACATTTGCTCCAAATTAGGACAAGTATTTTCACTGATGATTATATCCCACAAGAATATCGATATTAACATGTTCGCCAGTCCATTTATAAAATTTCATCTGACAACCAAGAAGTATCGATATATCAATCGCCCCATCCCTAGTTGAGAAAGAAAAAAAGCATAAAAAGAGAAAGAGACAAAAAAAGGAGAGTGCAACAAAGTAGTGCAATATAAATAAATAAAAATTTTAGAGCGGGAAAAAACGTTAAGTGGATTTCGAAAACAAAAGTCCGCGAAGCATAAGTGGCAGGCGCAGGTGATTGTTTGCGTTTGCGTCCGGCGCCCCCTAGCAGGCACCATTTCAACCCGACAATCCACGCTCAAGGATCATATGATATGGAGAAGAAGACCAAGGACACTCTGAGGAGATACAAGAAGTCCTCTCGCCACAATGCCACGCACACGAGCAGCGAAAGCAGCAGCACGGAATCGGAAAGCGGCAGCAGTTCGTTCAGTAGCACCGACAGCGAGACGGGCCACGCCACCAGCAGCCATGGAGCTGTCCATCATGGCCACCCGCATGGGCATCATCCGCGCTCCGCGGAGCGTCATCATCGCAAAAAGAAGAGCAGCAGGCGGGCGGCCAGCTCCTCGGGCGATGAGCAGCACCAGCGTCGGAAGCGGGACAAGCGCGATCATGTCCAGAAGAAACTGGTGGCCAAGCGGAATCACATCAAGCGAAAGTTAAAGGAGGCGCGACTCAAGAAGCGCGCCGCCGCCGCCCTGAGCGGCCATGTCCATCGGTCGCTGTCGCCAGCCACGCGCTCGAAGCTCAAGAAACTGGCGGAACGGAAGCGTTTGCGTGCCGCCAGCAAAGAGCAGCGGGAGCGTGAAAAACTGCGGGCTGTGCAACGGGATCGGGAGCGAGATCATCATCGGCTGGGCAGCAGTCGATCGCCTCCGAGCTCTTCCACGACGACCACAACCAAGATCCGCATCCATCAGGATGTGGTGGGCAAACGCCAGAAGAGCCCTGGTCTGGGGCCCAATGGTCCGGGCGGCGGTGGCGGCAGCGGCGGTCATCCCGGTCCCGGATCGTCGCGCATGCACCACCAGCTGATGTCACGCGAGAAGATCATCATTCAGACGCGGGCCCGCGGACGCACTGCCTCCCTGGAGCGGGAGCGCGAGCGTGAAAGAGAGCGGGAGCGGGAAAGAGAGCGTCATGACCTGTCGCTACGCGAAAGGGATCGTCGGGATCGGGACAGGGAGCGAGAACGAGCCGAGCGAGAGGCGGCTCGGGATAAGGAGCGCGCCGAGGCTCTGGCCCGTTGCCAGGAGCGCCAGCGGGAAAGAGAGAGACTTGCACGCGAGAAACTGCGCCGCCAGGAGGAGGATGACGGCAAGCGGGGGGGCGGCGGCGGTGGTGGTGGAATCGGTGGACGCGACCTGGACCTACAGCCATATGCCAGCCGGGAGCGATCCCTTGACGCTGTGGAGCGAGAGCGAGGCGGCGGTCGACATATCCGGGACAAGCGGGAGCTGGATCCGTACGAGCGCGAACAGGAGTACATGGAGGAGCGGCATGGCCATGGTCTGATCGATGAGATGCGTCGCTATCGTCGCCGCGAGCTGAGTCCCCTGGCCGAGCATTATGTGCCCCGCCTGCGTGATCCACGCGATCTCTACTCCGAGGAGGAGCGGGAAAGGTAAAAATGGCATCCTTCCTTTGAATCATTCTTTAATCTCTTTCATCTCCAGGGCCTACAAGCGGGCATTCATGGACGCGCGGTTCTCATCACGCGAACGCGAGGCCTGGATCGAGGCCCGAGAGCTGAGGGAGCGCGAACTCCAGGGACGCGACTATCGGGAGCTGGTGGAGCCCGAGGAGGTCCTCTATCCGGACGAGAGGGAGCGTGTGATCCGTGATCGTGAGCGGGAGCGCGAGCGGGAACGTAATCTCGACAGAGAGCGCAATCTGGGGCCACCACGCGGCGAGTACCGGCCGGAGTGGGAGCGCGACTGGGATGACGATGGCAACAGTGCCGGCGGCGGTGGCAGTGGCACTCCCGGCCGTCCCAGCGGCTTTGTCGGCGGCAAGCGCGGCAAAACGCTGCAGCATCCAGGCGCTGGTCCCCAGCAGGCGCCCCAGCAGCATCATTCCGCCTCCGAGCCCGACTGGGATGCGGATGAAAGGGAACGCGCGCGGGAACGAGATCGAGAGAGAGAGCGGGAACGCGACCGAGATCCCCGTGATGACAGGCCGGACAATGACAGCGGTGGGGCAGGTGGTGGCGGTGTTGTCATCATCAAGAACGAGCCCGCCTGGCTGGAGCACGATCAGAGGGAGAAGCCACGCTCCTGGCAGCAGCAGCAGTCCAACTCTGGCGGGGATTGGCGCGACAACGATGAGCCCTTTGGACGTAACGGTGGTGGTGGTGGTGGTGGTGGCTCCAACGATGCTCCACCGCCACCCAGCCATCCGCATCCCCCGTCGCCCCACCATCATGTGCATCCACGTGGTGAACGCGGCTCCGGGCGGGGCTTTCGACGCGGCGGCCATGGCCATGGAGATCATGGCGAGTCTCGTGGTGGTCCCGGCTACAGGTCGCATCCACCACCGCTGATGACTCTGCCTGTCCAGCCACCGGGCGGCTATCATGGCGGTGGCGGCTCGCGGGGATTTCCCCACAAGCGGATGCAGTATGGCGGCGGCGGAGCCGGCTGTGAGCGTGGCGCCCCACCCGGCTCATCATCGTTCCTCAAGAAGCACATCCATGTGCCGCTCGTGTCGCCCACGCACCCCACACCGCTGCTCCAGTGCCAGCTGTCGGCACCGGGGGGCAAGCCGCCGGTGGGCAATGCCGCTGCCGCACAAGCTAGCGCTGTGGCCGCCGCCACAACAGCGGTGGCAGCGGCCAAGGCGGCTGCCCAGAGTGCCGCCAATGCCACCACCAATCCGGGCATACTGGCCCAAGTGAGCGGCAAACTGGGCAGCGGCACAGCGGCCCACATCAAGCAGGAGGAAGCCTCCGAGGACTCGGCTCTGAGCACACCCAGTCTGGGTACCCAGGATTCAGAGTCGCCCAGTGGTTCAGCGATTGGCAACGAGATGTTGGGGTGCAGCATCATCAAGCAGGAGCCGCGGCCGCCCACACGAGAACCAGAGGCGGAGGAGCTGAGCGAGATCAGTGACAGCGATGATGACATTCTCAACACAACGGAGATCAATCTGGAGAGCAATGCATCACCCCTTGTGCGACCCAAGGACGAGCCGCTGCTGGACGCTGATCCACTGGCTGGCACACAGGAGCTCTCCACGGACACACTCTCGCCCAGTACAGCGGAGGAGATAAAGAGCGGGAGTCCATCCACTGCGACAACAACGGCGGGACTGGTAGCACTGAATGGAGGCAATATCAAGGTGGAGGAGGTCGACGAGGTCCTAGACTTTGAGGAGATATCCGACGGAGAGCTGGAGGAGGATGGCCGGCACAAAGGTGAGATCAATACCCTCTTGGCCCAAAGGCAAACCCCTTAACTAATCTCTGAATCTCTGTTTATTCTCAGGCATTGGCGATGCCTTAGGCGTGGACTGGCAGGGCCTGATAGCCGAGACCAGGCAACAGGCAGAGGAGCAATCGGCACAGCAGCAGGGCGTGGACAGAGGGACCTCGGCCAAACAGCGGTGGCAGCCGCATCGTTTGATTCTCGATATGGGCATATCGTTTGGCATGGCCGGCGAGCAATATGCCCATCGCGTCATGGAGGATGCCCGACAGCAGCTCATCCATGAGAAGGAACAGCTCAGGCTGGCCGAGGAGCAGGCCCTGCTGCAGCAGCAGCTAGCGGAGGAGCAGGCAGCCGATCCGGAGGATCTGCCCATCATCAAAAAGGAGGAGCCCGCTCTGAAGCGTGCCTCTCCGCTGCACGACTACCGCGACATTCTGGCCACCGATCAACTGGCGCCCATGGCCTGCGTCCAGCAGGGCCTACGCGGCCTTGCCGCCGAGCGCCAGCGTCTGATGGGCAATATCTGCGGCCCGGGGAGTCGGGCACTCTGCGCTCGCCAGGATCTTCGCCTGAGACGGCAGCTGTGCGGCCTGCCGGCCCGCGAATGCGAGTTCCCGCGCAATATGCCAGTGGTGGGCGATGAGCTGCGGCATTTGGCCATGCAAATGTTCCAGCGCAGCCTTGACGTCAAATGAGATACGATGCCCAGGGAGTGTCGCCGCGCTAGGCCACAGGCCACACCCACCTACCGACTGGATGTGAAAATCTATTCGGGGGCCCAGCGCGAGCAGCAGCAGCAGCTGCACCGGAAACGGAAGTGGAAGTGGACGAGGCAGGACGATTAAGCGATGATTAAACGAAGGAAACCCTATTCTATTATAGTTGTAAAACAAATGTTTGCTCTTGATCAACATATTTCCAATTCTATCCTATTGTGGCTCCTATATTCTAAGCGTGATTACACACTGAATAAAATTGAACATAGATTATATGTATGTATAAATGAATAAAATCCTACGGTCGATCCTCTACCATCGACTAGAAAACAGCCTTAAAACGGATCTTGTTCTTTAACTTGTGCACAACTTGATCAAGCATGACATAGATAGCCCTGATGACCGATACCGATAGATGGGTTTGTCTGTAGCAACTTTACAATTTTCAATGATACATACAGATCCACGAAAGGAACATTTCAGCGAGCCCTATGGGAATTTATGGGAAAATTTCCATCAAATTCGACAGCCATTTGCCGAAGATCATTCCAGTTTTTATAGTTAAATAAAAGATGATTGATAGATGATGCACCTGGCTTAACATTTGATAGATTGCTCTAGATGGTGCCATATACTAAGTGATCTAATCAAACCTAGCAATGCGATAATCAAAAAGTAACGAAAGGTAGATCAAAAAATGAAAATATATAGGGAACGTTTTAATTCAATATATGTATATTGATTTGACTTACGTTTGAGAATATATGCACATGCATACATATGTAGTCCCCTGTTATTCAGATATTAAGTTCGTTGATTTTTAGAGCCCAAATCTAGATATGGCAAGTCTTCTTTTGACGATCCTAACTCCCAGAACCCTACATGTCGCTTTGGTTTATCTCATTTCCTAGCTCTTAGAACCCTATCTTCTATCTCTCTGTTTTATTCCATTAAATCCGTTTACTTTCTCGATTAAAAGAATTGTTGATAAATAATTGTTTAGAACCAAAAACCCTATACATAATCTCTTTTTTCTACCAAAATAAATCACAATTTGAGGTGCGATTTTGTCTTTTTTTTGTTTATTTTAAATTTGAATTATTATTCTTATTAATTACTATTTAGTGTTTCTGTTTTTTGTGTTTTTTTTTTATTTTGTATTTATTTTTGAAATATTTTGTTCTTTGATCTTTCTCTTACGCCCTCACTCGCTCTGTCTCTCTCTCTCTCTCTCTCTCGCTCTCTCTCGCTCTCTCATACTCGCTCTTTCACATTGCTGTTAGTAGTTTTGTGTGAGTTGTTTTATCGTTTAATTTTATTAAATTGTTTAACACTACAAGTAATTTGTTTAAAAAGGCCAAAGAACAAATATGTTTTTTGTTATTCTACGACATAGCTTCTTTTTTTCTCTTACTTTTACTGTGTGTGTGTGCTCCTCACGCTCTCTTGCTCTCCCTCTCGCTCTCTCTTTACTGCCTCCTTTACCTTTTGCCTCCTTTATCTGTCTGTCTGTCTCTCTCTCTCTCTCTCATGCATTCTATCCTCTGTGAGTTTACGTCTTACTTAATTCCATACAATTTTTGTGTTTGCCTGTAATCCTTTTTGTTTTTTTTAGTTTCCATTTTTGAAACGTACAGAATTTTTTTTTTTAGTTTTCTTTTCATTTTTTTTTTTGAATATATTTTTAGTTTTTGTGGATTTTTATACATCGATAATTTTTTGTTTTTTTTTCCCATTTTTTTTCTTTGTTTTTTTTTTGTTGTTGTTTTGTTAATAATATTTTTGCATACAGCTATGCATAAGGGCGTGTGTGTGTGTTTGTGTGTGTGTGTGTGTGTGTGTGTGGAGGTAGGGAGAATCAACGCTTGGCATTCTCCTATTCATTTATTGTTCTCCTCCAAAATGCTCTCTTCCAGAGTGCATTTCTCAATGTTTCTCCTTTGCATTTTTTTTGTTGGTTTTTTTTGTATTATTTTTTAATTTTTTTTTATTTTCAAACACTTTTCAATAAATACATATACCACAAATCGTTCGAAAAGCGTTTAAAAACTCAAAATATTTGTGTGTGCATTTGTCTGTCTGTAGCCTGTTCCCCCCCCAATCAGGCAATTTATCATTTGAATTTTCTCTTTTGTTGTTTGTCGGCTTTAGTTAATGCTTTTTGCTGTCCTTTCCTACAACATCGGCTTTTGCTGCTGTTGCTGCTGCTTTCGCTTCTTTTCTTTCGCTTTCTTCTGCTGTCGCTGCTTTCCACCTAATGTGGCGGCTGCTCCTGCGACTGCGACTGCTGCTGGCAGCTGGCGATGTCAATTCAATGATGGTGTGTGCCAGTGATCATGCCAATTGATCTCGATATTCGGCCACTTGGTCTGGAGGCATGTCACCATCGGATTCGAGGCACAGATCGACTTCAGATCCCCCTCTAGTAGAATGGCCGAACCGCAATAGTAGCGCACCTGTAAAAAGTCAAGTCAAATTTAAATTAAATTATTGAAAACATTATCCTTACAAAAATTTAGAAAAGTCGAATAGCCAGGTATTCAAGGAAAGCTGCACCTGTTAAGGGAAGCCTAAACATACACGATGGATCTGCCACATAAAAGATCAGTACAAACTATCAATATAATAATGCAATGCTATTATTATAATACACACTTTCATAATTGTAATTTATAAACCCTTTCTAATTATTATTTCCTTTGAATATAATCATAAATGGAGGGAAACGATATATACATTTGAAACCTATAAAGCAAGAAATCCCTATAGATCCCTATAGATCCCCTAGAGCCTATTGGAACCCTATTGGAAATACATATTCCTAGGCAAAGGGAAACTAAAAGGGCTGCAAATATATTCAAGCACCTATTGGGCACCCCAAGTCTTATCCATAGGTTGACTTAAATACACTTGATATCAAAATTTATTTGTTTTCCTGTCCTCAGAAAAAGACGACATAAATCACGTTATTGTGGTTTTATATTTTATTAACATAGACTTGGGCCTTTTAATCGTCGTTTAAGGTGTCTATGGATAAACGACGGCTAAGCTGCAACCCACGCAAAATCGTACAATTTTCAAGATTCTCCATACTCTATGGAGTCCCCCGGTCTATGAGTGTGGGCCTGGTATTGGGGTTTTGTTTGTTTGGCTATTCGCTAAGTGTTCAAGGAATTTAGAGACGTAGAGAAGTTAGATATAAACAGACCTTATTGTTGTCATTGGAGCCTGGTATGCCATTGTAGTGCATTAGCTCAAACGTATCGGGTGCGGAATGTCGCTCGCATGGAAAGAATTCCTCCATGAAAGCATTCAGCAATATGATGCCCAAATTCTCTGGATCCAAACGTTTCATCATGAGATTAACACTGTATGATTTTAAGGGGGGGAAACAAGATACAACAAGAAAACAAAAACACACAAAAATGATAAATGAGAGACATTGCAATCAGGAAGGAAGGGAAAGAGAGAGATCGATACTTACTATCCCTGTTCACTGACAAGATTCAATTGGGCCAATACTTCACGTAGATGGGATGAGGCTATAAAATTATTACCCTCCGGATCAAAGGACTTGAATATGCGACGACCATGCTCTGAGGGTGTCTCCGGTGAGACGAGCTTCTTTTCGTGGCTAAAAAGCACTGCCAAAGAGAAAACATAATATACATAGTTTCATTCGTCAGGAAAGGTGGCTTTCTCGTTGCTTCTCGTACCAGTTAAATGCGTGTCTGAACCCATCACCCAGACGGGATATCTGGGGTTCTTGTAGAACGAACCCACTGTGCAGTAGCGCATCTGTTCCATTGTCGTTATATATCCAATGTCGCTCTGTTCGCAAATTCCCCTCAACTTTAAGCCACCAACGTCCTGTTCATGGTCCCAGACATAGCCCACGGCACGACCCGTGAGCATTAGATTAATCATGGACTGGCCGCCGTAGCCAAAGGTTCTGTGTATGATCGGCTCCGAGGTGTCGGATATGTCGGCGGCCACTTGTTCAATGCCCTTGGTAAGGAACACCGAATACATGAAGAGCATGACGCCATAGGTGTCCGTCAGTTGGTTGTAATGATCACCGAAGTATCGCGACACTGTCGGACCATCGAGAAAATGTAGCGTATAGAGACGCGAATGGAACTCCTCGGGTGTGAGGTCCCGATCGGGATTATGGTGGGACGACGAGGCCTGTCCAGCTTTATTGTCTTTCTCTGTTAGATGCTTCACCGATTCAGGTGTTGCCTCTGCGGCCTCCTCATCCACTTCATTCGCATTGGGTCCAGCTCCTCTTCCCCCACCAGCTGCTGATGTTCCCGATGTGGCGGCTCTCTCTTTGGTTGTCTGACTGTCACTGTTGATGCGATGCCGATGCAGCTGCACAAGACGATAGCGTGGGGCACGGCAATTCCGTAAAATATTGCACAGGGCCTGTATGAGTAGACGCTTGCACTCCGCTGGAGTTATCTTTCGTAGGATGAATGGACGCATTCGAAATAAAAAATAGCAAGAGCATTTCATGTTTCAACTTACCTCCGACAATCGAAACTCGCGGGTGTCCATGGTAATTATTTTAAGCAAATACGCCTGAACGGGCGCTATCACAGCACAAGGGCCGCCCTGTTTTTGCACCAATGCCGACGGCTCATAATCACTAAACTCAAATCCTAAAAAGAACAACAAATAATACATAAAAAAAAGGGCGCGCAAAATAATTTGTTTTTTATATTCTTCTTTTTTTGTGTGTTAGCATTCGATGGGCGTTGGGTTGTTGCAGCCTGAGCGTGGGGGTGTGGGTAGTTTTTCTGTTTTGGGTGGTGGGTGGGTGGGTGGGTGGTGCATGATTACCTTGAGACCAACGCTTGAATACATCTTCGCGCACATTATCGCCCCACAACAACTGCTTTATCTCGCGCAGTTCGCGCATATCATTTGCATTCAACTGCGGCATCGGCGGCAATTGCTGCTGCTGCTGTTGCTGTTGCTGTGGTTTTTGTTTTGGGGTCTGCGGCCCGCCGTCAGGAGTGGACGATGCCTGCTGCTGCCGCTGCTGTTGTTGGGCGGCTGATATTGTGGGCGGACCAGCACTTGTAGTGGGACGTTGCTCCTGCTGCTGCTGTCCAGCAGCAGTTACAGTGTCATTCGGCTCCAAGGCTGCCGAGGCCAACGTCATCGATGTTGACTCTGATGCAGTTTTTTGCGAGGCAGATTTCTCGCAGGGTTCCCCTACGGTTTCTTCGTTCATATCGTTTTTCTGTTTTGTGTGTGGATTTGTGTGTGCTGCTGCGCTTTTGCTGCTGCTGCTGCTGTTGTTTGGGGCCTGGCGACTGACTTGAAAGGGAAAACACACACACACACGAAAATTGTGTTTCGTATGTATCGAAATGCAGTTAATGCCACTATTTTGTTGGCATTTCTGCCTTTTTATTTTCGTTTTTCCTTCTTGGGCTGTGTGGGCTGCAAATGCAACAGTGTAGGAGCAGTGTGCCCAGAAACCCAACACTGGCAAAGTACCTCACGGAATAGCATGAAAAATACCTCTGGCCCGTCCAGAAAATACTCACTTAAAACAAATTAGTTGCGCAAAATATATATTATATAGTGTCGTAGAGTGTTTTGATTTCAACCAATTCTATTAGGATTTAATTTGATTGAAAAGTGAAATTTGTCGGCTTACTATATTCAAAAATGAATATCAGTATCAGAGCTGACCACAAAAATACCAGTTCCTATGTGGTCCAGCCCTGGCCAGCTGCAGTTTCCAGTTTCCCTCCACATCTTTTGTTTTTCGTATATTTTCGCAGATTTATTGTGTTTTTTTATTGGATGAGTGGCAAACCGCTTAAGCCCAAGCCACCGGATGGCCAACCCGGGGGTGCCCAGAGATTGCCCCCACAGAAGCAGGCCAAGGACCGGCTGTACTACTGCGGCTCCTGTCTGGCCAGCTTTCGCTGGTACCCAAAGGCCAAGCAGCACGAGCAGCATTGTGCGGGTCGTTTGTGGCGCCTCCACATCTGCAAGCACTGCCTGACTCTTTTCGGGGACGAGAAGGTTCTGGAGCGGCACTTGGCGCGAAAGCATGCCGACGGCCGCTTCCTGTGCCTGCAGTGCGGCAAGCGCTACTCCTCGACGACGTTCCTCTACCGGCACGTGGTGTCCTGGCACGGCCTGCACTCGCTCTTCTACTGCGCCATGTGTGCGAATAGCCGCAACGACGTGAAGACTTTCAGCAGCATGGAGGCGCTGCAGGCTCATGCCGAGCAGGCTCACGATCTGGCGCCAAAGAAAACCCACAGCGAGGTGGACGATACCGAGGAGCTGGAAATGCTGGAAGAGAACATAGATGACATACTTCCGAGCGTGGACTGGGATGACGATGTCACCTTTGGCTGGCCCATGGACCTGGACAAGGAGGCCTGCATAGCCGATCACAAGCCGAGTGGCTATGTGTGCCCCATCTGTGGCAACGGCTTCCCTGGCAGCATGAGCCTGATCCGTCACCTAGCGGACACTCACCAGAAGAGCTCACTCGAGTGTTGCTTCTGTGGCAAGTTGCACGCGACCCGAGGGGCATTGCGGGGACACCTCGAACGCATGCATGTCCTGATCCGGCGCCATGTGTGCCATATCTGCCAGGCGGACTTCACCACCGTCGATCACCTCAAGAAGCATGTGCAGAGCAGTCACATTAAAGATCGTCCCTATCTGTGTCCCGCCTGCGGCAATGGCTACACTCGGCTCTACGACCTCAACAAACATGTTTGCTCCGCCCAGGAGCAGGGACGGGACCCAGACCCACACATTTGCCAGCTGTGCAATTTTTCCTTCCGTCGGATCGTCGATCTGAAGCAGCATGTGATCAAAAAGCATGCGTAAAGGTACGTGTCTCATTACATGGAGAAAGAAATTAAGGATATAATATAACAATAGAATATTGTATACTATTACTTTTTCATTTATTTATATGTACTAATTATTACATTTTCAAACAAAACCGATCTTATTTTACGATATCGATATTTCGATAATATATTTCATGCATGCGATATTTGTAATCGCAAAAATTTCCCTTACATCAGTGGAAAATATCCCGTACCATTTGACATCAGGAGAAAATTTCCCTTACCATTTGACATCAGGAGAACATTTCCCTTACATTTGACATCAGGAGAACAATTTCCCTTCACCATTCATGGGATTTTTTCAAAAATTCCACATCTGAACATGTCGGACCGTTAACAGCAGCGCAATTCAAATTTTTCATCGGAGCGAATAAATAGGTAGTGCTACCTTGTTAACTATACCTTGGCTCGACTTGGCCCACACCGATATGACATTTTGAACGGCACGAACTGGCTGGCGTCTGGATCGCATACACCGTCGTCGTCTACTCCCCACCGTCGTCCGTCGTGTTTTTGTCGTAGTTATTATTATCACAAGTCACAAAAAATACGTGTTTGTTTTTTTCGTTTTTTTCGAGTGTGTTTCAACTGTTTTTCCGCCTGTTGACAATTTTCGTAGTGCACTTTTCTTGAGTGGTTTTCTTGTTGTTGTTGCTGTAAGTAAAAGCTACTGAAAAAAGTGCATAAATCTGTAAAACGTGCTAAAATATTAATAACAAATAATAAATATATATACATAATTACGATAACAACTGCATCTAAGAATAGACTAAAGATACTAAAGAGTGCAGGTCGATCATTGATCCATTTTGAGTTCTTTATAAAGAGTTATACTATAAAAACAGATCCATTGATGGTCTCTGTGTTACGATTAGAATTATGAATTTGAATTTAGGAAGTTAGTAATCCTCTTGCAATAAAAAAACTCTCGGGATTAAAATGTATTCAAAAATTAAAGAAAATATAAAGAATATAGTATAAGCGTGTAAACATACAAGAAACAACAACAAATTATTAAAAATAATTGTAAAAAATTGTGAACATGTACAACATTATACAACATTTTGCAAGCGCATGCGAAAACAAAACTAAACAAAAAAAAAAACAATAAGAATAATAATACATTCAAACCGAAAAATCGACGACCCTCAAGCCTCTGTTAACATTTAAACTGAAACAACTTTTGTTGTTGTTTATTTGTTGGTTTTTAATGGCGAGAGAGGGAGCCGAGCAGAGCAGAGCAGAGCCGGGCCTTAAAAAAGCTTTTTCATAACGCATTTGTGTTTGTGTGTGTGTGTGTGTTTTTTTTTTGGCATCTAAAAACAGCTTTTGACTGAAACGAGAACAGATTCCGTTGTGTTGTGGCTAACTAAATACGAACAAAAAAAAAGTACAAACCGAACTGTAATTAACTTTATTTGTTGTTGTTGTTGAAGTTGCTGTTTCTGTTCTATTTCTGTGTGATTGTGGAAAACCCCCATGGAAAATTGTTGCGCTTGAGCTATTCTTCCCAACGTCGAAAGCATTCGAAAACCTGGCCTGAATGCAAATCACATCACAATGTGAATCGAACGTGATCATCCATCCCCATCCCCATCCCCTGAATCGGTTCGAATTGAAACTGAAACCAAATCAATGAAAAGATTTCAATGAATGGGTTACCCAAAAAGGGATTCAGCTGGGATCATGGATTACATTCATGAATAACTAACATTCACTGACTCACTAAAAGATCCCAAAGTAGAACAATCATTAATCTATAATCTATGATTAATCGAAAGATTAACCATTTAAATGTCGGTTGAAAAGGTGAAGAATATAAATCGAATAATTACTCATAAATATTGAAAGTTCAACCACAAATAGTTGATCGATCGCCAGATATTAGGTCGAAAATCGCTTAATCTTTAATTCACATTCCAGACAGTTCTTCTGCTTCTTCTAGACCCAACCAAGGGGGGTGACGGGTGACGGGTGGCGGGTGGTGGTCGCATCAAATCCATCCATCCATAATTTATCTTGTTGAAACCGTTAACCTCCTGTCCCTTGCTCGCTTTTCTGTTTTCTCCCCCAGAGGCAGACGCAGATGCAGAGGCGGAGGAATTATCATTTGTTCCTATATTGTAATTGATTTGCCTGCGAGAGCCCTACGCTCCAGACTCCAGACCCCAGACTCCGGAATGGATCTTGCAAACCCTGAACCTCTCCCCTGAGACGACGGAGTCTGTCTCCTTATTTTGTGTGCCCTCTGCATGGGCCCCTCCTTATCGTTAATGGGAGAGTGTTCCCTCCTCATGGGTCTGTCTCTCCGTCTGTCTGTCTGTCTGTGGAATGTTGTTGTTTGGGGCAATTACAAGTTGGCACTCCTTGGAGTCCCACGGAATGGGGAGCCGGCCCGACCGGACCGCCCATGTAGGTACTCGAACTCACAGTGAAAGCTCTTTTAACTGTCACACATATTTAATAGCAAGCAATAATAGATGGCTGTCAAAATGTTACCATAAACGAACGGACACACTTAGCCTTCGTAGAGTCTTCTAGTCAATAATTGTGTGTTTTATGAATGAAAAAGCGTTGCAACGGCGGGACAGCTCGTCGATTGGGAATCACCCATAACCGCAGACATTTCTTAGATCCACTTTACAAGTATTTTTGATTATATGTATGTATATGTATATGTTTTCATCCAAATCCTTTCGATTTCGCGCTTTTATCACACAATTTCTCGATGTTTCACTGTCGCCAAATCTCTATATGTCTCTCTCTCTCTCTCTGCCTCTCTTTCTTCCGATATCTTCCAGTCTCCCTTTCGGTAAATACCTGTGCAATGACTCACCCACCACTGGGGCGATGCCTCAAAAAAGAAAATAACCGCTAAAACACCTGCAAAAGCAACAGAGCAACAAATAAATTTAAAAAAAACCACACACATTCCAACGAACGCAAAATGCATTTAATAATTAAAAAACGTGCGGAATTTCGTAATCGCTTGGCGGCTGTGCAGTCAATGTCTCCCCATCGGTTCACTCCACCTCATCAGTTTCCCTTCTCAGAATGATGTCGTATCCCCTGTCCCCTGTTGGCTCTCTGTTCTCTCAGTTGTTGTTCGCCACCATCAACAACCGACAACCGATAAGAGACGTCAACGCAAACGTTTCTCAAGCAATTACTTTATTCCATAGAGTTATAAACAGATCTATTATCATCATGGATATCAAAGATCCAACCCATCGGTTGGGAGAATAAAACTTTAGCTTTTTTTTCCCCCTGTTCAGGTCTGTTCAGGTCTTCGAATGGGGTTAGTTTTGGTTAGTCAAACCTTTTCAAAGATAGACTTGGCTTTGTTTTAAGATTATATCAGTTTTAAGTATCGATAAGGATAAAACTTTAATTCCCAGCAAACGGAATATTCAATTTCAATTTCACTTTAAAACGCAATAACTTCGTTTTATTACAAAATATAAAGAACTTAAAGATGGAATTTATAGGTATTGTATATAAGTATTGTCAGTGAATATCAAATAATTTTCTTAGTTATGTGATTATTGAAACAGCTGATTCAACAGGTGTTTTAATGTACAATAATGGGAGTGCAATACGAGGAAGCGATAGAATATTTTTGTATACCCACATTGGTATCTTTTTGGGATGTGACGAATGTGGCTGTTCTTGGCTTGGTGACCCTGACCCATATCTCGAAACGAATGCCCTGAACTGTAAGGAATAATTCGAAAAAACCTTATTAAAAACCGTATATTAAATGTTTTGTGAACTTTAGAACGTGACGGAAAAGATTCAACGAAAAGTAACGTGATATTTTCGTGTAATCAAAATCAAGTGCGCACTCATCAGCTGTTTCTAATATCAAAAGAAAAGCCGAAGTCTACGAAACGAGTGCTACCCTACTTAGTTGATGGCAATATAATTTTCCCTTAAAATGTATTCTGGAAGAAATACCTTTCCAGGGTTAATCCCCACTCCCACGAAGTTCCACTCCTTTGAAGCTGAATCTCAAAAGATTACTGTTATTATCACTTCCTCTCTCGAAACGAAACGAAGAATGAGAAAAAGGAATGTCATAATGAATCACACAGGTGTGCGTGTGTGCGTGTGCGTGTGGATGGGAGAGTGAGTGAGCAATACACGGGGCAACAAAAGCTACAGCAGAAGAATCAGAAGCAGCAGCGCAATGCCTTGGCTCTCCCACATCAATCGGTATTTGATTAACTGTTTCTGTTTCGTTACCCGCAAGAAGGGAAATGGAGAGAGAGGTGAAGAGCAGAAGAAAATAAAACAATGAAAACAGCAGCAGAAGCAGCAGCAGCCGCAGCAACAGCCCGGGCTGTGATATCAGTGTTCGTCTGTGTGTGTGTGTCTGTCGGTGTCTCATGATTGCACAAAACACAAATAAAACAGTTAAGGGCGTAACTCCAACCATCAGTAGGTACCACCTGTACCAGCAGGTATTCCTACAGGCATACAAAAGCCACCTAGACCACGGACCACGTCTTTGGCTGCTGGCACCGTTACAATTCGACAATTCGAGCTTTAAGCTATTTTTAGTGCATCGCAGCAGCAGCACTGCAGAGCTGCGCTTTTGCACTCTCACTTGCTCCTCTCCTCCCTCTTGTTCTTTGGGTTGTATTTATCTCCTTTCCTGTGCCGTTGCTTTACTTGATTTCTCCTCTCCTTCTACTTCTACTTCGTTCTTGCTCGTAATAAATACCCGGTACGGCGGGAGACAACTGCTACGCTACCCTAGATCTGGCAGGGTATCTAGCTTTTATGAACAGGTGGGAATATATGGGAGAACATTTAATCAAGAAAATATTAGCTAAAGAAAACGTGTGCTTCTTTGGGAGACTCTTCTATACGAATAGCTGATTCATAGCATAGCTATAGTCCGCATACTTCCATATATTCCATTCTGATCTTTTCTGTTGCTTCTGCTTCATAGGGGAGCCAATTTGTCTCGCCGCCATTCTGCTGATGCTGCCGCTGTATTTTTTTCCTTATTGCATTTTTATGAATGAATGGCAAATCTACGAGTCTTTCTAGTTTATATGTACATATGTACATATGCATAACGTAGGAGTATTTTTGTTAGGCTGATAAACCCGCCTTGAGCCAACAACATATCATTATCAGGGGGTATACGCTCGTCGTACGAGAGTTTTATTATGTTATCGACAGCAGAGCTGAAAGGGAAACGCGAACGCGAACTGACCTATAATAAGAATTTTCATATTTGAGCAGTCCACAGAGGACAGAAGGGGAGGAGGAGCAGCAGTCGGGGGTTGGGGGTGGGAGTCGGGGCCTTCCATTGCAATCGAGGCATAAAACAGAACAGAGAAAAGAATATATAATAATAATAATAATAAAATGCAAAAAGCGCAAATTAAAATTCCACGAAAACACAAAACCAAAACAAAATTAAAACAGAACCGCAGCATTAAATACTCTTAGGATCTTCAAGATGGTTCTTCGGAATATGTGAGATATGCACTGCCAATTGATGCTTCCTATGGGACTATACATATATATGTACATATGTACTAAGAAAGTTCCTGGGGAACTTCCATATATAACCGATATCCCTCTTTTCTTAGGATTTATATGTTAAATAATGTCATAATACCTGCATGAAGGGTAACCCACGTACCATTGCACCGTATCTGATGGATTACACAAGATTACTCAAGATTTCAACAGGTGCCACTGCCACCGCTACTGGTATACCAATGAATGGAAATATTTAATTCCAATCACACTTTGGGCCTTACCCATTGAAGGTCCCAAAAAGACAGACAGACAGACAGGAAATCGAATGGGATATTTCCGCCCTGCACCTGTTGATTATACTCGTACACATATGAAAATCCTGTTTGAAGAAAAGGCTTTGCTGTGCTATAAAAGAAGCGCCAAACAAAGATGGTTCATTCATAGCATTGTAAGAACTTAATGGGTATATTGGTTGTGCAGAAATCATGGAAGAAAGTTGCCTTAAAAGCGTTGCCACCAGAAATGATTTTTTCTATACTAAAATCATGTGACGTGAGGTGACGTGTGACGCATGATGCACCTTAGCGGAAAAGGGCTATAAGTAGAGCTGTAAATAGTATCCGACCATAAAATGAGTGCACTCTTAGATGTGGGCCTTCTACTGGGAACAACAGTTCTTAAAAAAACACACACACTTTATGGCCCCCATTCATTCATTCCTCATGTAATCATTCCGGATGATTGTCTGATTGATATGCCTGACGCATACTCACACTCGAGGCTCTGGCTCCGCCTCTGTTTGCTTATGATAAGAGTTTTTTGTTTCTTTTTCTTCTTTTTTTATTGTACCAATGTCAAGTTGGCCATACAAAAAAATGTTGCTTGTTGGACAACATCGACAAAAAGCGGATTCAGAAGGTGACCCCAATTCGAACGGTAAATGTGTCCACCCACCTGCACGCTTTTCCACTTCCAAACAAAAAAAATATAAATAAATAAATAAAGAGTTGACATTGTAAATTAGGCAGCAAGACAAAAGAAAAGTAAATTAACCAGCGAACAAATAACAACAGAAAGATCTCCGGTGACGTCTTCGCGCCCAGTCCAGCCATCATCCCAGCCATCGCGTTGTAAATCAGATCATAAATCATGCTGCCACAAAGCCAGACAAATAGCCTGAAAAATACCCTGACAAATAAGAAGATCCAAGGTACATATATACACCGAAGATGAGGGAGTGCCTGAGATCCAAAGAGCCGGAGTAGAATGTTATATGTTATGTTACCTGCACGAAACCTGTAGAAAGCAGCTAATACAAATTATTAGTGCATAGGAAGAATATAGGAAGCAAATAAGATTCCTGGAAAATTGTAAAGCCCTCACCTTATATGAATATACCTTTATTTCTCATTTCAGTGAAATAACAGAATCAACAACAGAACGTTAACCAGAAGAGGCAACGGAGCTTTAACAGAAGCATCAACACCAACTGTTAACCGAAGACTTAACAGAGCACTCGCTCCCGCTCTCGCTCCCTGCTTCACCTACACTTAGCCATGTCACAAACCAAATCTACGACAACGCTGCCGCTGCTGCTGCTGCTGTTCATCGTTAGCAGTGCGGCTGGCGTCTCTGTTGCCTCGTCGGCCAACCTACAGCCCTCACCACGCTTCTTCTATGCTGCGACGGCGGCGGCCACCCCCCCATCAGATGCCGCCTCACAGACGAAGGTACGCCTGCTGCGACAGACAAACGGTGCTGCCGGAGTACCCGAGGATGAGGGGAGCTGTTGCCAGGGAGCAGCCGCAGATGCCGGAACACCTGTAACGGTGAGTGGATGTTATATGTTAACAGTTAACAGTAGGAAGCAATAACAGAATAACTCTCGCATCGTGCGGGGGGTGGATGGGGGGACATGCTGTGGCGCCACAGCACTGATGGGGCGCCGCATAGACGTCTAGAGACATTGCATATTTGGGTCAGCCTCCTCCGATCATCGCATTTGTTTGCAGTTTGATAAGCCACAACCCCAACTCGGACCCCAAATGCAACCCCATCACCCATCACCCATTCCCATGGACAGTGGCGTTGCCGTGCGACGCGTCTCAGCTTCTGCCTCTCAGCCTCTGCCGCTCTCTGGTTTCTGAGTGTTGTTTCTGGGGTCCCGTTATGCTTCTGGTGGCATTGATAGCGATCGCCTTGATTCCAAAACAAATAATTCGCATTAAGTCTTACCCATTCCCATTCCCCGTCCACCATCGTCTGCCCCAGAACTTTTGTTTGCGTCAATTCAAAGATAAACAAAAGGCAGGGCAGGGCTCCAGCTTCTAGTGGAACTCCGTTTACTGCTCCTCCTCCTCCTCCGCCGTCTACCACCCACACCTGCTGCTCTCTGTCTGTGTCTCTGGTTCGTTCGGTTATCCCCTTTCGGCGGATGTGGATAATAGTGTAGGGTTTTCGGGCATTATTTGCTGGGTAAACATCTGGTAGGGTAGGATCAATTTCTAAATACACAAATTAAATACTGATCACATAGAAAGCCGCGTTTCATTTCCTGGAATAATTCGGGGGGCAATTATTTATCAGAAGATTACGCCAGACCTTATCGCCACAAAATGGCATAATTATTCGAGAATATTCATTATGGTAGGCATGGGAATGGGTCTTAGCTATGATTCACTTCTCGAATTTTATATTCTGGAAGAAGTTCTATGGATAAATCTAGATTTGTGGTGATAGTCAGCAGTCCTTTCAGCTACAATTCCTAATGGAGAGCAATCATAATTTGCTCCTTATACCAAATGGAATTTGAGATAAATATTTCTATAGTTTTTAGGCACCAGAAAGTACTATTCATTTTTTAACGGCCTTCAGAGAAAAACAAACCCATATTTCCCCAGCTTGACTGGCGATCAGTGATCATGTTTTGAGTTGATCATGTTTTGAGTGATGGATTGTACTATTTGTACGCTACATGTGAGCCATGAATTTATGCCAAAATTGTATCATTAAAATCACTAATCACTGATCAAGTTGTGCTGCCTTTTGGCTCAAGAAATCTATCCTATCATTTCCCCCTAAAATTGTCTTTGATAAGAAGATCAATCAATGATTCATTTACGATCTGTATGCAGAAACAAAAGTTAATTTTGAGGTTGACACTGCTATGATATCTCTGCGGCTTTAAGCATTTCCTCACGATCTCTGTTGCCCTTGAACTTTCACTGTGATAGCTGCTGCTGCCGCTTCCACAATTAGCACAAGAGAGTGAACAAATGGCAACCCGTTTGGATCCGTTCCGTTCCGGGGCGCTAATGAATCATGGCCAAGCGATCGTACTGGCGCCGCTACAGACGCACGCTTGCTACTACGTTCGAGATGGCGATGCCGTGGCAATTGGTCAAAGCACCTGACACGTGGCGTTTCCCTCACTTCACCCCAAAACAGAAGCTATCGGATGACGCACCATAGCACCAGATACAAAAACAAATAACTGTTGGAGCTTCCAGCTATTTATTCCCCGGGAGATAGCAACATTTCTATGCAGTTGTCGTCTGTCATTTTTGTAATGGCATTCGCAGACGTGTCTACGTCAATTCAGAGGGAATCGAGATAGGAGGGGAGGGAAGAGGAGAGGAGAGGAGGGGCGAGCGTATTGGAGAGCAGGTGACTAATGATCGCTGGACTGATCTCTTGTACGTGTTGTCACAGTTGTTTAATAATGAAATAATAGTTGCTATCTCCATATGCCAGTTGCTACTTTTTTTGTTTAATTTTTCAGAAAAAAAACATTTGATAACGTTTGATATAGCTTTAGAGCTATATATAATTGGCGTTTTATATATGTTCAAATATCAGAAATTGTAACAATAATAAAAAATTAAAGCTAAAGTTGAGTCTTTTACTCGAAAGAACTGATCGTCACTGTTATACGCGTGTACGTGAGCAACAGCAGCGCACTATGCACATATGTACGTAGCATGTTTCCAAAGATCACAATACAATTCTAAACTTATTTGTGGTCTTGAACTACTTGTGGAACTACTGAAGTTTTTAGTTTTTTCTTAAAATTTGGATAAACTTTTCATTGCATTCTGAACCACTAATTGCACTTCCATTTTCAATAGTTGCCACTGGAACTTGCAACGGACTTGAGCAATATTACCGCCGACTACGATGTCTCTGGCGAAACATCATCCAAGGGTGAGTAGAATGCCATTTCAGTGAATTTAAAATTAATTCTTCTTCTGTTATTGCAGAAAACTTCAAACGCAGCGTCACCAGATGTAAGATCGTTGTTGAAAAGGCAACGCAACCTGTTAAACGTTAAGACAAGATTAACTTGAATTTATATAATATTTGCATGGTGTAAACGGCAGTTTATTAGATTGTTGTATCTTTTTGGGATATCATCGTACAAACACCAAATACACTTGAATCGGTTCGCTTAGGGGAACATTTGTACAGCGAATCCATGCTGCGAGTAACAAATACTCGTATTACAAATTAAACACATGTACATATGTTTCATAGGAGTCTCTTTGTCTCTCTTGCAGCTGCCATACGGAATGCCACGCCTGCGATCTGCTCGCCTCAGCCAACAATTGTGGAGCTGAAGCCGCCGAGCGATGAGGCGGGGAGCTTCAATGTCTACTACACGCCTGCATGTACGCGCATTAATCGCTGCAATGGCTGCTGCGGCTCCACATTGATCTCCTGCCAGCCCACGCAGACGGAGAAGGTGCAGATGCGTGTGCGCAAATTCGATCGTGGTGGCACATCCAAGCGGGGCTCGGAAATCATTGTGGTGGAACAGCACTTGGCATGCCGCTGCGACTGTCGCATCAAGGCCGAGGACTGCAACGCGTATCAGCTGTACAGGCGAGAATTGTGCCGCTGCGAGTGCCAGAACACAGACGCGAGGGACAAGTGCTTGGAGCAGGCCGACAGCAAGTATTGGGACGATGCAAATTGCACCTGTGCCTGCCGCTACAATCAGAGCTGCACCACCGGCACCGTTTTCGATGAGACGCAGTGCAAATGCACCGATGTGAGTGTGCCCTGAGGTGGTGCCTTGGAGGTGGTGCCTTGGGAATTATATATAGTCCTTAAGGGATTGATAAATTGGTTGATAGATTGGTGTCTTTCGGTTGTGGTTAAATCTTAAGTTGTACTCCCAATGCGGAACCACAGGCGGCGCGCGGCTCCCACAACTGATTTGTACTCACAAACATGGAAAACACTATTCGAAAATTCCACAAATAATTCCAATTGGTTATATACATATGTGCATATGTATAACTGTAGTTTAAGTCTTCTGTTTTGGTCTTGCTGTTTATATGTATGTATGTTTTTTTCCCCATCTTTTCTGTTTTCTCTTTATGTTTCGTTTTAGATCAAAAATGTCGAGTATTATTCGTAATTCGTTAACACACACTCAAACACAAACACACACACTGTTCCACTATTTTGTTGCCGAGACATTTGTTAAACATACTATGTATTTGAAGAATTTAATAACCATTTAAAAGATATAGAGAGATAGAGAGAGCGAGAGAGCGAGAGAGAGAGATAACGTTTCTTTGTGATACTTTCCTGCAAAATGTAACTAAACAAATTAGAAGCCAATGGTTTAAGGAAATTTATTGTAAAATGTAACTTATAATAGAGCTGTGTTGAGGCAAAAGAGAGAAAGAGAGGGAGAGAGAAAGAGAGGAGTGCGATCCCCAGAAGGTTTCATTGCATTGTGTGAGTACTTTCGTCCTGTTGTCCCCCCGCCCACCCCCATCCTGCATGCGCATATATGTATATGCTCTCCTCTAATGCTGGCATACTCCCAATACTGCCTCACATTTCACAAATCACTGCTTCTATTCCTATTCCTAAACTATATCTAGATGTAGTTTTTTGTGTTTAATTGTTTGATTTACTAATTGAAATTCTATGTCTATTCTATTCCGTATCTAGCCATCGGCACCCATTGATGTGGTGGATCGCAAGCGTTTTATTGTCCAGGCAGTGGAGGTAGAGCCCGACAATACCACTCTGTATCATGTGTAAGAAGCGCGGAGGAGGAAAAGAAAAAGTGAGAGGAGCACCAGTAAGAGGAGCACTACCTGTGCCTACGACCTGGAATGGCGAGAGATTGTACTGAGAAACCCACAAATTACACAATGATTGCTTAACTATGCTTAACTGCACACGTACTTTATATTATTTATAGTTATCGATTTAAACTTAGTCTATTACTGCAACCCACACACATCACACTCGCCACACCCCACAAGCCACACACATTCCTTCAACACCCACCCACCCACTCCCCCGGCCGTCGTATTCAGTATTCTGTCTCTAGTTCCGTTCCCTCATTTTGTGCGTGCAGCCTAATTAGTATTTTTTTTTATTAATTTGTTAGCTAACTTTTTAGGCGCCTGTTTCCATGTTTAAGTTTTATGTTTTTCAATATTTCAACAGAAATTTCACTTTTGCCGCACATCCCCCCATAATTGTGTGTACATTTTTGTTTCGTATAATTTGTATGAGAATTTTTATAGCTTTAAGTCGAGCCATTCCAAGAAAACGATGCGAGAGAATATACAAAGATTATTGAAATAATATGTACAAATGTTTTTAAGACATTCTTTCCTTTTGTTCTCCTCTGAGCCATGAGACCTGGAGTTGCTTTTATGACCACTCCTGCAAAGGATGCAGGATACTGTGAAGCCAGTAAGTTGCATTTCCTGAAGCTCCATAATGCATCCATTTAAATACTTCTGGATGAGCAAAGGATGACTCATTACCAAAGGATGTTCTACAGGGATCCCAGCCCTACCTAAAGCCCCAGCCCTAGCCCTAACCCCACAACGTATTCCCCTCTAACTCCAGCTCCAGTTGCTAATGAGCTACGATGTCCTGGCCACTCGATGTCCTTTGGCCCAAAGTATTTATAGTTTTTCAAAACACTCCATGTGGTCGGAGTAGGAGGAGGTGAGGTAAAGTGTGCAGGGGCAGAGACAGCGTACAGCGGGGCAGGAAGTGAATGCGGGTGCTAATAGGATTTGAGCTCTGTTTATGTGGATGCTAATTAGAGGGCAAAACTCACACATGTTTGCTGCCTTCTGGGTAATTGATGAAATGAAAAGCGCCAAGGGCCACAAACAACTTTCCACTCAATTATGAAAGACCAACAGGGCCAACTTATCAGACGGGCGACAGTCCTGGCAGGTCCGCTTGCCGCTCTCCGGAGCACGGACACTGTCAAATTCAAATGCAATTGCGCCTAAAAGTAGACAACGGTGGACGATGAGAGATGAGTGAGTGGTGCTGAGTGGGTGGGCAATGAGTGTTCATTATTAGTCCGCAAGAGTTATCAGCAATTGGCACGGCATGCAGATGGCCCCCCATAACTCTTTGACTGCGGTCAGCAATGGTAACCGTCTGCGGTTTCATCGTTTTCTCGTTCCCTGCCCCTCCTTGGGAGGAGTCCTTTTTGGTCAATTATGAAAGACAATCAACGCGCCATGATTGGCTGCCAGGAGCCGCGTAACCGTAAAAGCCCAGCCGCAGCTGTGCGGTTAATTGGAGAACTTATTGCTACCTCAATATCCCATTTCTCAGTTCTCACTCAACGGGAGACTAGTGCGAGAAAGCCTGGAATTTGATTTTCATTTGATAAGCACCATAGAAGAATATTTTGGTGCTTGCAAAATTAAGGTCCCAAAACTTTTCAGTATTTTGACATTTATTCAGAAATAGGGTGTACGGAATGTCCATACTCCGTAAATACATATGTGGTTGATGTGTAACAAATGTGTAGTTGCCGTGTAAGAAAAGGGACTTATTTGTTGACCTTATTTTAGACCGAATTCAATAAACGGAGTTTTTTTAATTGGTAAATCTTGTAGAAAACTTTTTCATCTATCAATTAAAATTATTTGTTAAGAGCTCAGCTGGGAAAAAATAATTTTAACAATAATCAAATGGAAAAGGGTATAAATATGTCCGTTAAGTTTCCAAATGACGTGACATTCCATGTTCACTAACGTTTTCTTACGGCGCATTTCATGCCCACTTACGTTTTATGCCTTGACCTTTATTACTTAAACGTTATTTTATAAGCAATCTAAAAATTGTCTTCTAGACAATTAATTCGTATAAAAATATGTGTTCAGGCCTGAGGGTCCTAGTTAGCTAGTAATATTAAAGAGAATATCAAAATCGAGAAATATAATTTTCGTTGGTATTTTTGTCATGGTATATACTGCTATTATTTTCAAAATAACCGCCAATTCTCAAATTATATCTCCATCGTATGAGCTATGGAAAGGTAGGGACAACAGGAAAAAACAGCCAATGTAAATTGCAAGGCTCATACGAACCTCACCTCACCTGCGAAACTATATATGACGTGAGGACAGGCCTGCCTTCACGATATGTTATGCAATGGAGTGGATTTACCTTGTAGGCCTTGCATTTTCTGGGCCGTTTTGCCTCCAAACTCACGCATTGTTGAACTGATCCTTCAGATGGGAGCCCTGCTGCACTGCTATGGCATAAGGTTTCCGAGAGACTCCTCGCCTACCACCTGAAGATCGCAGTTGGTTAACTTCTAATTGTCACAAAATAGTTTTTGTGTGGTTTGCACATTGCGATTTGCTAGAAGAGGGCACTCTCTGTGGGCAATGATGGTCACACCAACCAGACAGCTTAAAATTTAAAATTATGTGAAGGAATTTTCAGGAATCCTGTTAAAGCAAAGCCCTGTTAAAAGTGAATTGTTAGGTATTTGGTTGGTATTTTTGGCAAAAAGAAAAACTAATTGGGTCTCACTTCACTTGTTCTTCTTCTCGCTTGTTCTTGGCCTATAAAATGAAAACAAGATATTATGGGCAACAACTATTCAAAAAATACTACAACTAATAATTATTATTGTGAGTATTTTATAATTAGTTAGTTCGTGATAATAACCTACCTACCTAGATAACTCGGCCATTTAAATGGATGATCGATGGGAAGTGGAGATGGGGAGATGGGGCTCACCACACTCAATACTTTGTTTGTTTTTGTTTAATTTTTAAGTAATTTTGTTGACCTTGGAACGAGAGAAGACTCATCGTCATTCCAAATAAAAAAAAAAAGGTTCTTTTCGCTGAATCTCTTTCGTTGATTTGCCGCTCTTCTGGTGCCTCTTTGGTGTGATCCTCGCTCTTCTGTCATCTCTTTAGTGCCCTCTGTGCCGCGAGAGAAGCGAGGCGGCCGTGATGCGGGCGGCCAGTTGCAAGGATGCTCTTGCCCATACCCGATTTTTTCCGAAGATCCTCAGCAATTTCCCAGGGAAAAATATTATAAGCTTCCTAGGACGGCGAGGATTTTTTACAGCGGGCGGATTTGAAATGAGAAAGGGAGTTAATAAAATACTGGATAAATTGCTGAAATCAAAGTAAACTTTTTCATGGGAGATTAGTTATTCGATTATGTTCTCTTTTACTATAATTTATGGGTTTCCTTCCAAGGAGTAGCCCCAACACTTTATAGCCCAAATTATAGTGAACAAATAAAACAATAGCCCCCAAAACAACTAACTTCGACACGAGCGTTACAGAGCGTTGCCCACCAGCCATTGTAAAATTGTTATTTATTCATGGCTTTCACAATTTTACAATTTTAAAATTTTTTCTCTGTACGTTATCTTTTTGAAACTCATTAAAATGGGTTCTTGCAAAAATATCGATGTTTGAGAAAAATATCGATGTCTGCAGTTAGGACCCAAACAGTGTTGCCAATTTCGTTTTTTTCCCGTAAAATCTGGCTTTTTTTGATGCCTAATTGCGGGATTAATTTTGCAAATGCGGGAAGCAGGAATTTTGGATTTTTTAGAAATTTATTTGGCTTTTTTTCCGCTTTTTTGTTTTTGGCCAACATTAATATAAAAGTTATGAAAAGTAGTAACTTTATTATCGATACTTCAATGTTCCACATCTAGTTTAAGCAAACTGTCATCTTTTTGTTATTTATTATTTCGCAAATTGAGCGCCAATGTAAAGACTTAGTCTTAGTCAATTGGGAAAACGTTGTCGACACAACAAACTTTTGGAAAGAAGCATATCTCTATAAAGATTCGGGAGGTAACCGTCGATTTTTAGACCTGTCCATGGTTGCTCTTCAAATTCTGTCGCTGCCATGGTCTAACGCAGAGATAGAAAGAGTTTTTAGCCAGGTTAACCTTGTTAAATCCAAGCTACGAAATAGGATTAATCTTAGCACAATTAATAGCATACTCAGCATAAGGTAAAATTTTTTGTAAGTCAAACCCGTTTAACTGATTTTTATTTCGAACTTATGTACATATACAGATATGGGCTACGAAGGAAAGGAAAATGCTGTTATAGCTACGAGCTGCCTTCTAACTACCTCCGTATGATTGGTACGAATATGTCGTACGAGAAGGAGTCCCAGGCCGATTTAGATTTAGACGAAATTACGGAAATTCTTTCTGTAAAATGACTATATAAGCAATTATGTGTAAGACATAAAAAATAGATTTTTTTTACGCTCTCGTTTTTAATTTTTCAGCTTTTTTTAACTTTTCTCCCCGTAAAAACAGCTTTTTTTTCCAACCAAAAGTTGGCAGCACTGGACCAAAACATCGATTATATCGATGTTAACATCGATATGTCTGCAGCTCTGTCTGTCAGCTCTGTCTGCCGCGAACAATGAAACAACAAGCTAGTGTCAAGTTTTTTTCTAAACTCAGAAAAGTCCGTTGATAAATTTGCAAAAAAAAAAAGAAAATATCGCCAACACATATATATTGTCAAAAAAAATACATTGAACATCCCTACAGTTCGCCGAGTCGGAAGTCGGAGTTGTGTGCAAAGAAGTTTGAGGAAAAGAGCCGAAAGACGAAAAATCGAATAAGGCGGATAGCGAGAATCGCCAATATTAACACATCTGCTTGCCCAACAAAAAAAAAGAACCAAAACCAAGACCGCCTTACATTGCATTGCACCGCACTCTACGCTGTCCGCTGTCCGTTCTCCCACCCCCTGTATTGCCTGTTCTTCGAAAACCGAACCGAGCAACAGAAGCAGCAGCAGGCCCCAAAATCAATAATCTGGTTGTGTGGTTTTCGCGGCTTTTTTTTTGTGTTTTCTTTCAAAAACAATCAATACCCGAAGGTAACGTGTGTAGAATCAAAATCTAACAATTCCATCTCTCAGTGTGCGTTTGCGTTTGCGTTCGTTGACGCTTGACATATTGGTACACATTTTCTTTTATATTTTTACCTTATTTGTCGTTTTTATAAAAAAAAAATCCCCTGCATGCAAACGCCATCCCCCCAATATCCATTGTACAAGATCAGCATCATTCTCATCCCCATCCATCCTGCTCGACAACCTACCTTAAGGCCAACCATCCTTCCCCCAAAAAAAAAAATCGCACCAAAAATATGAAATACACATACGCACACACACACACACAGACACAGACACACACCCATACAGCCGTTCGTACATCTATCTGCATGAAACTTTAAAATTATTTGCTTTTTCCGTAAACGGAGAGAATTCGCTAAATATATGTATAAAAGAGTGGAAGAGAAGAGGAGAGTGAAGAGAGAAACATGTTAATGCCAAAACAAACACGAAACACGAATTTTGCGTGCAAACGAACCGCTCCGCCGCCGCCGCCGCTTTACCTGAAAAGCACAGCCCACAGCCACAGAGAGATCTCTCGCGTATGTACATATTGCTGCGGTACGCAGTGCCGCCGAAACACATGACTATTGTACATAGAAAGGGTGTTGGTGGGGTGGGGTGGGGGCTCGGGCTCGGGGTACTGTATGTATTCATATGTACATATGTATGTATATTGTTTCAGGCACTCGAACGCCCTAATTATTCATACACGAATGTACGAATGTGTGTGTGTGTGTGTTGGCGGCGGCGGGCTGCCGTGTAAAATAATGCATTTCGGATACGTACGATATACGAGTATGTATGTATGTATATATGTATGGGGTAAGGTTCTGTTCCGCGATCTAATCATACCAAACATTATTGACTTATAGGCCCAATCAGTGGGCTACGTTTTGTGGCAGTGTTTCCATTTTGCCAATATTGTTTTTCTTTTTTCAAATTTTTTAATCATTGCCCCGCAAATGTACATACCATGTACCACATGTATGTATGTATACATTTGGAACACATACGTGTACCTTCTGTCGGATGTTTATGCGAGTGTCAGAATTTGCAATAAGCTTTGTTCTTGCAATTGGTTGTACGGTACACGTGGTCGGTCCACCCACACCCACCCAACCTCCCATACATGTATCCCTTCCTACTGCTCCGCTTGGGAGTCATGAGGTGGCTATTCGTTATATCTAATTAGTTCCAGGGATCTACTATTACTAGGACTAGCACTACTGCTAGTTTGGGGTGCGGTCCAGCCCTCTCATCCTTCCTATCATAATGTTTGCGCGCATGAACTGCGGGGGAGGGGAGTGTGGAGTGTTGTAGTATACTTAGAAGAAGCTTCGGCCTGCCGATTTGTGATTTCTGATTTGTATGTATGTTTGGCTGTGTGTGTGTGTTTTGCTTTTATTTGTAATATACATATTCGCATAGTTATTTCCATACATATGTACATATATGGTGTTATTGTTGTATTGTTGTATGTGTTTTTGACCCGACCTCTGACACACCTTTCGTATATTCACATGATTGATAAAAACCGAATGATAGAATGGGCACAGAAACCAAGAGCAACAGTTACACAGGACAGATTTCAACAAGTGGCGGCAATCCAAAAGTGATGAAAGATTCTCTATCCTTAGTTCGTCAGACGGTCAATCAGCAATCGCAATCGAATCAATATCAAAACGATAACGACCATTTGAATTCAAATTCGTATTCAACAACCGCAACCAAAAACCAGCCAGAGACAAACAACTCGAACAGCAGCAGCAGCAGCACGTGCCCCGACGTGTCATCGACCAAAGAATCAAAGAAGGTTATTGTACCCTTTGTACCCATATTCGTTGAGGAGGCCGATGTAATTCAAGGTGCTAAGGAACTATTGGAGGTTATACGACCGAACTGGGATCTCGCCCATGTTGAATTTAAGGTAATGTACAACCCATCATCCCAAAAAAAACAAACACCTAAAAACATCCTACACCTCCATCCTTTCCCAGAAACGAAACAATCAACCAATCAACCAACATACATACATACATACATACATACATACATACAATCTATTGCCCATCAACATTCTCTACCTCTACCTTCAGCACCATCTTCTGAGATTATTGTACATGTATATCTCAAGTGTTGTAGTTCTGTGATGTGATCAGTTGAATCACCAAAGGACTGACTGTCCCGTCCCCCACAAAGCGATGCTGTATTTGTACGGTAAAACTTAATCGTATATTTGCTATGGCTATTCCTTAATCTTTTCTACTGTACATATACAAAATACATATATCAACTATCCAACTAATGTACTGGGAAAGACAGACACAGACAGACTGCAAGACAGACAGACACACAGAGGGAGTAGTGGAGTGGTGGAGTGGTGGAGCGTGCAGCTGATTGCACAACCTCCAATAGTAATTATTATTATATATAGTATAGTTATATACTGCGGGCTACTCCTCTACGCTACCTTGAATTATTGTAAATAGACTTTGTTATTTTCTTTATTTATTGTGAGCCCTATTTGAAATTAACATTTATTTTTTCCACGCTGCTCTGCTGTTGGTGTTGGGGTGTTAGGACAAGACGACCGAATCCGAGACGTAGTAGAAACCAGTTTTGTTTTTTATTTCTTACAATTTTTTGTAATCTCACGCCAAGAGGGGAAAAGCGAGCGGAGCGCCCCGCCTCGCATAGAAATAGGCCTGCGTATAGCCTCTAGAATCTAGATTGTAATCTCAAGTCCTTCTCTAACAGGTGCATTGACTCGAGTGGCCCAGCACCAGAGCCCAGTCGTATATTACGGATGAAACAGATACAGATACTAATACTAATAGTACTATACTATATATGGGGTGTGTGCTTGGGCTGTGCTGTGCTGATAATGATGTTCCACTGATACGTTGATAAGAACCAAAGAATGTGTGCCCACCATACATACACTGAGAGGAAAAAGCAAGCAACTCATAGAAAAGTTTCCATTGTGCGGTTCAGTCCTGTTCATACTGGATTCCATATATTTTTTGCTCAGTGTAGCCATAAAGTGCTGCCATAAGCCATAATTCTTTTTAAAAATGGGCCGCTCGACTCTGTCTTATCGGTACGCTTATGCCTTGACCTCCCTCCTACTTATGTACAAGTAGTACCTATGTACATACATATATACATTATATATGTATATTTGAAACGCTTAATGTCGAATGAGTATTATAATATGTATGCTTTAGGTACCTACGCACGCAATCTAATTATCTTTAAAAAAAAACAAAAAAAAAACAGTAGGTACGTGTCAGCACAAGCCAAGATCTATCTGGTATATGATAGATACTATGCCACAGAATGATAGTGGTGACGTGACTGGATTACAAATCAGTTTCCTATATCATATTATTGGAATATTTCATCTATTTCAAAACTTTAACAAAATTGTTACGAAAAAACCTTGGAGTATATCTCATGGCGATTGGAACTGAAGTGTCCCTTCACCTAGGGGAACTCTGTGCTCTGTACCTCCACTTATTTATGTATATACTGTATTTCTTAATTAATATAAGTATTTTTAAATCATGTCAAAGGGCGAATATTTGCCTGGCAATACGCCATGTACTTGATATTTCCGAATCATATCGCACACACACCCGGTATATGTGTGGGGGTTATCAATGAGGAGTGGAGTGGAGTGGATTGGGGGGGGGGGGGGGGATTAATTCGACGGCATGACAAGGGGGGGGGGGGGGGGGGGGGGGGGGGGGGGGGGGGGGGGGGGGGGGATGGCTAATGTCAGAAAAGTTTATCACTAGCAATTATTCACGTACCCCTGAATACACACACACACACATACATACGCGTACAATATGGTATACTATATAAAATATGTGTATGCGTAGCATGTGCCAGAGATAAGGAAAAGCCCCCCCCCCCCTTTTTTTTTTTTGTTTTTGCTGTTTTTGTTTTAATTGTAGAACGGTTCCGGCTTTAATGAACTTCAGTGTTTTTTTTTTCGAAATCTTTCCATTGAAAAATTCCATACTAAAACCTTAATATTCCTACGGTTTTGGTTAGCGCGGTGATGCAATAACTATACTATACTATATATACATACTATATATTCTAGATACTAGAAGCAACAACCTCGAACTAACTCTCACCCCCCAGCCCCATAACCCCCCAGCCCCCATAACTCCCCATAATGTTGTTGAATATGTAATGTAACTTGGCCAAAGGCAATGGGTTTTTAGTAATTGAACATTTTTCGTTTGCGGATTTATTGATTTCAGAGTTTTACCGATGGCATCACAAACAAACTGGTTGGATGTTTCCACAAACCAACAACCAAACTGAAGAAGAGCGATCAGAACGATGATAAAGATGCCAACGACGACGACAAAGACAAACAACAAGAACCATATGTACCACCAATCAAAGTTGAGGAGGATCCAGCAGTACAGGAGAACGAGGATGAGGTGGAGTTCACGGCAAATGGGGAAACAGATGGCCTACCTCTACAGTACTCCGATAACGTAGTCCTGGTCAGGGTTTATGGAAACAAAACAGACCTACTGATCGATCGGAAAGCTGAAACGCAAAATTTTCTACTATTGCATACATATGGACTAGCGCCATCGCTATATGCAACATTCAAGAATGGCCTCGTCTACGAATACGTACCTGGTACCACCTTAAATACTGAAAGCGTTCTATGTCCAGAGATTTGGCCTTTGGTTGCTCGTCGTATGGCTGAAATGCATCGTAAGGTTAGGAAGAATGTGGGAGATATTATCGGAGGTGGTGCTACAGTGGTGGATGCTACAAGTGCGGATTCAGCTAAACCATTGCCAATGATATGGACGAAAACGCAAAGCTTTCTTGATTTAGTACCTGAACGTTTTACTGATGCTGAGAAACACAAAAGGTACGAGATACCCATACACCCTCCTCGTTTTGGAAACCATTTACCAACCAAACAACCAAACCAAACAACTTGAACTTTTCTTTTGCAGAGTGAAAGGAACATTTTTACCTATTTGTCGACTGCGCGAGGAATTCAACAGCTTGTACAAATATCTGGTGGCATTAGGCAGTCCAATTGTTTTCTCACACAACGACCTACTGCTGGGCAATGTCGTCTATACGAAAAGCATGAAGACGGTTAACTTTATTGACTACGAGTATGCCGATTATAATTTCCAGGCATTCGATATTGGCAATCATTTTGCGGAAATGTGCGGTGTCGATGAGGTGGACTATACGCGCTATCCGAAGCGTGAGTTTCAATTGCAATGGCTGCGCGTCTACCTCGAGGAGTATCTGCAGCGTACGAATATACAGAGCGCCGAGGTTGATTTGCTCTACGTCCAGGTTAATCAGTTTGCCTTAGCATCGCATATCTTCTGGACAGTGTGGTCCCTACTGCAAGCCGAGCATTCCACCATCGATTTCGATTATGTTGGGTAAGTGTAACATATATTAACATACACATACATATATAGCGTGTGTATTAATTGTGTATTGGTTGTTTTTTATTCTAGCTATGCGTTTCTTCGTTACAATGAATACTTGGCCAGGAAGGAGGAGTTTTTATCATTGACTGCTGCATCACAGGAGAACAATAAATGAGTTGTCTCTCCCTCTCTTCTCTCTCGCTATTCGGAGAACCTATATATATATGTATATGTATATATATATATATATATGTATATATTATGTGCCCCAGTGATATATGTGTACACTAAGGCTGGAACGGATCTCAATGTTATACATATGTATATATACTAAAACGTGTGTGCGTGTGTGTGTGTGTTCACAAACCAACAGAAAACAAAAATCTTAAATAAGTGTCGCATTCGTGTCAGCCTTAGTATATGTGTATATATATATATATATATGTATATGTATATATATATATATGTGAAGAATTTTTATATGTTCTTTAATTTGTAAATTGATATTTTGTAGTCATAAATAAATCGAAAAACGAAGTAATGTACTTTAAAACATAAACATACACATTCTATTGCAAATGGTGCATTCTGAACGTTTTAAACAATTATTCTACTATATGCACTACTATTGTACTCGTGTATATGTAAGCCAGCCAAGGGATCATACTAATATATAGTACTAGATATGTACAAGGATACAACCCCAACCCTACGCCTCCCCCCGAACATGGAACAATAAGAGAGAGGCAACTTTTGTCGTTTTACTTTTACGTTTTCTTCGACATTTCTTTCTGAACAACGTAGTGGATTTGTTTGAAACAAACAATTTTTTGTTTTCTGGTGAAATCAAATATCTCCCTTTTCAGTTTTGGCTTTTAAAGACACTATTGTGATTATTAATTGTTGTAATCTACATGTAGTATATTGTTTATGAAGGCGGATTTGTACATGAAGCTTATTAGACTTTACAAGAATTTCGATACAATTTATTTAGTTTATACAAAAAAATTTTCGTATATTTTGTAATGGGTGTGTTTGTTCAACAGACCATTTTTTATTATACTGTTGTCCGGTTTCCATCACCGCCGAGTTTTTGAACAATCTATAAAGATATACAAACAGAGATAAATAAATAAATCGTCAATTATCCAAATTGGTTACAAAATTACATATCATATACTTGTTGTGTATTAGTATGATATGATTTGCAGCATTTCACACCTAAATATCTACCAAAAATGGCTCAATCTTGATAAATGAAACTTTTTTAAAAAGATGCGCGACATCGATTGGAATTCGAGCGATTCCATTAAAGCACCCCTGGTAGGGCTGCTTGAAATTCTGATATCGCAGGTGACTGCTATCGATAAGTCATTTAGGGACAACTCTCACCACCAGCTGTAACCAGCTGTCATATCTAAAAAAAAATAGAGCCAGGCGAACGAATTTCTAGAATTATTTTCAATTCCGTAAATAATGGCGAGCTACATTGCTAGAAAGGGTCCATCGGTTTTCTGTAAGTATTCTTTCAGACGGCCGCCACAGCGATGCTCACGAATGTGCGGCCGAATTTGCGGCCTGAATGTTAGAATGATTACGTAAAAATGTAACTTGAATTTTTTTTTGCATTTGCAGCTAACCTGGGCAGATGGGCCTACAACATGTCTGGATTCAATCAGTACGGTAAGTTTAGCACTAATAGCATTGACAATTGCAACGAACGTATATCTTACTATGGATTTGCATTGAATGTAGGTCTGCACCGTGACGATTGTCTCTACGAGAACGAGGATGTGAAGGAAGCAATCCGCCGTCTGCCCCGCAAGATTTACGACGAGCGCAACTATCGTATTATGCGTGCACTGCATTTGTCTATGACAAAAACAATTTTGCCAAAAGAGCAGTGGACTAAGTACGAGGAGGATGTCAAATACTTGGAGCCCTATTTGAACGAGGTGGTTAAGGAGCGCGAGGAGCGTGAGGACTGGAACAAGAACCATTAAAAACTTAGCGCCCCTTCCCCTAACCACTCGATTTGTAAATGTTCAAATACATAGCTTAGATTAAAACTAAATAAGCTATGAAATTAGCCTGTTTTGCATAGTCAACTAAAGGGGAGATGATATTTTAATTTATTAGTGGGTTAAATGCTCATGTGGATCAATCTGGAGCGTGGAGTCGTCTCTCCATTTGTGATGTGTGTGTGTGTGAATGTGTGGAATGATTTTGTGAGCTTAAGCATTACGATATGCACCATTCGGCCTTACCTTTTGCATAAAGGGTAAATTGAATAGCGATCCCAAGACGGGCACACGTCCAAGGAAATTGATGGCCACGGGGAAGAAGCCACTGCAAAGATACAAACAAAAAACCCATGGATATAACGATGGAATACTCTAGATTGGAAAAGATTGGCAATTGTGAAATGGAAGATATTGCCGTTTCTTCGCATTCATTTAAACAATTCCGAATGCATGAACGCACGTACGTACATAGAAAGCGTGAACGGACGGACACAGACAGAGCTACAAATCAGGCAATCACAAAATGATATGTTAATTTAAACTCTGCTTTTGAGACTGTAGGTTTGGGAAAGAGCTGCCAACATTTGTGGTCCATCAATTTTGTGATGCAAACTTCTTCCTATCCACGTAATTCTCAAGAACAAAATATAGATGTCGAACCTGAATAGTGCAAAGAATCCATAGGATTCAACAATCATTCCAATGATGGGGAAACCCAACAGAACGATGAAGATTCCACCAAAGAAGGCGGTTGTGCCTTTTACTTTATGCCTTTGAAAGAAAAAGCGCAAAGTTCGCTCCACGCCGATCACACATCCCAGTCCCGAAATAAACAGAATCTGCGGGCGAGGAGAGGAGAACATTTTGTTAATTCTGGGTCGTACATTGGGTGGTGTGTCAGCTATTGCACATACATTTCCAATTGCGAGTAAACCTTTGTCGAACAGAAGCAGCATGCCAAGAAACAAAAACGATATGCCGAAGCCAGCCAAGCCGATGCCAATTTCTATGAAAAGGGTTTAAAATAAGCTCACAGAAGTATCACAGTAGTTGTATAAACAATGGACGTACTTTGCAGATCTGTTACTTCAATCATTGCGTCCGTTTCTGTCTATTTAGGTGAGAGTTTTCGGACCTGATCGGAAATTCCACGTAAACACGTAAATTATTTAAAAATTGGAACAGCTGATTTCCACAATCTAAAAATGTATCGTGTTAACGAATATAAACAATCACTCGCAAGGTTGCTGTGGCCTGAGTGTTGGAAAACGAAGTTACGGTTAAATAAAATCACTATTTCTTGTGCAAATCATGTACATAATTTTTATTATTTAGCTCTGGAGATCCATATTACTTATTATTACTTATTATAATCCATGACATTTATTCACGACAACAATATCACTACAGAACACTGCAATGGTCACGATATTTGTATTAAAATAATTGTCCAACGAACGCAATAACTTATGTACTTTTTTTTATTTAGTTATTTATAAATATTATGCAAAAGGAATCTTCCCATTTTTAAGCTATATAAATGAAATTTTGAAGTTTGTACTCGAGACCTACGGGAATATATATACGGGAATCGAATTAAATGCATGAGTAGGTACAAAAAATTTCAATACGAGAAAAATGCATTACTAATTAGCTTGGAAAGCAGTATTTTTAACATTAATCCAGAAGTAGGGTATACTAAATAACCATACTCCCTAAAAAGGTTTTTGATATGTAGCAAAAGTGTAGTTACCATTTACCAAAAGGAACTTATTTGTTGACCTATTTAGACCGTTGTTAGCGGACATCGATGTTTTCGATATTTTGAGAGGGAAACATCAATTAAAAATCGATGTTAATAAAATTTCCTTTAATTTCTTAAATGTCCTTAAGAGGTCGATTTATATATGTATATGTGGGTAAATAAACTAATATATAAGCAAGCCCATTCATGGGATATTTAAATATAGCCATTTTTTATTTAGATTATCAAAAACTAATTTCAAAACAATACTCTTCAATGGAATTTCTATATCAGAGATTAATTAATTCGAGATCAACGGTAAACTTATTTATATACAATACCTTTCAATGGGATTTTAATATCTGACATTTCCACCAATAATGTCCTCTTGTGTATACGTATCTTTTTGAATTTTTTTCACTTTGTTTTTCCTATAATGTTCTCTTTTTGAAACTCAACCAAATTGCAAAAAAAATCGGTGTTTGAGAAAAAATATCGATATTTTGTTGCCGTATAGCCGTCGTGCTTGTTGGGACTTTTTCTGAGACTTTTTGAGGGATTTTGATAAGGCGCTAGCGCCCACACGTCATGTAAATCAGGTGGGGTGGATTTTACCTAGCAGGCCGTGCATTTCCTTGGGCCGTTTTGCCTGCTGTCCATACCCGATTTCTTCCGAAGATCCTCAGCAATTTCCCAGGGAAAAATAATGTAATCTTCCCAGGACGGCGAGGATTATTTACAGCGGGCGGATTTGAAATGAGCAAGGGAGTTGCTAAAATACTGGATAAATTGCTGAAATCAGAGTAAACTGTTTCATGGGAGATTAGTTATTCGATTATGTTCTCTTTTACTATAATTTATGGGTTTCCTTCCAAGGAGTAGCCCCAACTCTTTATAGCCCAAATTATAGTGAAAAAATAAAACAATAGCCCCCAAAACAATTAACTTCGAAACGAGCGTTACAGAGCGTTGCCCACCAGCCATTGTAAAATGGTTAAATCTATTATTTGCGGCCATAAACTGCAATATTAGATGCGTGAGAATATCAACCTTCCTGCTTAAAACTTATTTTAAACCGAATCCAATAAGCGGATTTTGTTTTAATTGATCAGTCTTGTAGAACATTGTTTTATCTATTGTATAAAATTATGTGCTCAGGCTTGAGGGTCCTAGTTAGCTAGTAATATTAAACGGAATACCAAATTGGAAAACATTTTCCACCAGAGCCGATTAAAATCATATCGATTAAATTTAGGGGTGTCTGGCAAAAAAAATCGATGGTTGAGAAAAATATCGATGTCTGCAGCTAGGACTATATCGATGTTAACATCGATCTGTGTCCAGCTCTAACAGGGTGACCGAATATGGTATTTTAAATACTTTTTGGTATTTAATTAGCTCAAATTTTGCCCAATTGTATATTTGTTGTATATTGGTATATTGTAGTGTTTTTGTTGGAAAAATGTGGTATTTAATAGTATATTGATTGTTTTTGTGGTATTTAATAGTATATTGGCCATTCTGTTTATATCAGGTCATTCGCGAAAGAATTCTGCACTGCAATTTTTTCTATTGGAAATTATATTGCTTGAAAACACGAGTTATTGGGTTTGGCTGCTGACGAACAAAATGTTAGATATCAACCACATTTTTAATATGGTTGAACTAATAAAGAAATTATTTTATAGTATACGCCTTATCCTTTGTGAGCAATTTCAAAATGTGCATAATACAATATTAATTACGTTATAGAGAAGCTTGGAAAACAGTATTTTATTATTAATCAAGGGAAAAGAGGTATAAAAGAGTCGATACTACCGGTTAATGACGTGACATTCCATCCTCACTTACGTTTTCTTACCGCGGATTTCATGCTCACCTACGTTTTATGCCTTGACCTTGATATATGCCTTGATTTTATGCCTCACTTGATTCTCATTATATATTATAATAAATATTTTTAGTTTTAAGTCAGTTAAAAGTTAAATAAACTTGTATAAAAAGGATATAAAAACATTTTTTTTTGACCCCCGATCAATTGCATTTATTTATTTATTCGTTTTATATTTTGCAAAAATAAATTCAAAGCCTTTTAGCTGCAATTTGTTGTTGGTATTTTTATGGTATTAAATGAACATTCAAATAGTATATTTTGGTATTATTTCGGGCCCAAAATAGTATATTTCGGTATTGCCGGCGCGGTCACCCTGAGCTCTAATCCTCCGCCATTTTGACTAAAGAATTTGTTCTTGCACATAGCGTCCGAATCCAATCCATATCCGTAAAATCCGTGTTGGGAGTAATATTCTCCTGAAATTGTGTTGTTGAAAAGAGTATTTGCACACGTTATTTGTGATGGATCGTAAGTAGACCATCAAGATATATATTTAAGGGGAAAAAAACAGTGAAATGTGTGTACTTTAGGTGGAGGTTATGGCGGCGGCGGGCAGGGCTTTAATAATTTTAATGTCCCTCCACCGAATATGCAGTCCAGCTACAATCAACCACCTCCAACCCAACGCGGCGGCGGAGGTAAGCAACTATTTTGCATGCCAAACTTTGAGGAAGAAAAACTGATAAACGTCTTAAATGTTTCTAGATTACGATTCCGGTATTCGTGGTTCTGGCAGTGATGGCGGCGGCCCCGGCTCATGGTCCGACAAACGAGGCGGCAGCTCATATGGGTATGTTATTAAAATACATTCATTATGTGCAAATCGGGACCGGGGGTACAGTTTTTCCACTGAGGTTGCCATGTTTTGTAATTTTTTTTTTTTTTTGTTATAAGAATGTGTACAACAAATTCATAAACCAATTCCATCGGCGTAATACGGGCCTGCAAAAACATAAAATAAAATAAAAAAATAAAAAAAAATGTGAGACGCGTGAAAAAGCAATCGATATGTGTGTATGTATGTGTGCATGAGAGCATACATGTGTATTGCAAATGATTTTTTGAGGAAACGAAAAGAAGGCACAAAACGCGGAAAAAACAGAAAAGCGAAAAATATTAAGCAACCGACTAGAAATAAAAATACATTTTCAAGGAGAAAGCGACACTAGACTACGATTTGTTGCTTCGTCTTTTGGTGGAAATCTTTAAAAACAAAACAACACACGCACACAAAAAAAAGAAAACAGAATCCATTTTGGTATTTGCAAAATATAAATATAGATGGAAATTGCAGATAAAACTTCGTTGCATCTGCTGTGTAATGCAGTTCTTATCAATTCGTAAATGAATATGTGTGGCATATTGTACATAAGTTGGACGAGAACGGATGCCTGAGGGGTATGATAACAAAACAAACAAAAAAAATGTACCCAAAAGCTGTTCAAAATTTGCATCTTTTGAAGAAAGAAAAACAAGTCAGTGTGGGTAAAGATAAATGTGGTACAAATAAGGGTCCAAAGATAGATGCAAATATCTATTGTATTGTTTTACACACGCACACACACACACACACACTGCATTAACATTTACATAAATATTAAACAGGCATCGAATGAAAGGGGTGGCACAAAAAAATGCTTCGCGAAATATAATAATACTTCTAAGAAAAACAAGCCAAGCCACAACCGAACCGAGAGTTTGTATGTTTAGGCTATGAAAACAAACACTCAAACATAATTTGAATTTTGATTCACAGGCTACAGGCGCCACAGAATATAACACATATATAAGACAAAAACAGAGTATAAAAAAACAAATACTAATCAAAAATAAAAGCCAATAAATCGAAAAGAAACGGATAAAAAAAGAGTCGCGAGTCTCAAATGGTAATGTGACTGCGACTAACCTCAGTAGAACTTAAGTTAAACTCTGGAACATGCAAAATTTTAGAGAATACCCCAGACACCACACCCCAGACCCCATTCCGATTTATGAGTTTTGCAGAATGGGTGGGTGTGGGTGGGGCCACCCACCAGATGGTAAGGCAAATGCTATCGATGGGGAGAATGAAAACAAAACAAACAATTTGGTATTGCAAAATCGTATTCAAATATCATTCAGTATGGGTAAATGTAACATTAAATGAAAGCATGGGGGGGGGGGTATCCAAAGACTTAAGTTCTGTATCTTTAAGCTGATATGAAATACCAACCAACCAGTTAAATATCATTATACATAGAATATATCATAGAATAAGCATTTGTATTGTGATGTCATTTGTCTAGATTACAATTAATTATGTATATATACAATCATATGATTATTAAGTACATATATAGTGAAAAAAAAACAAACCAATAGGTTGCGGTGTCCACCAGAGCATTTGTGATCAGCGATTCGATTCTTCGGCTCGGTTCGGTTCGGTTCGAAATTGGATCGATCTGTGGATTCTTCGGTGTGATCTATGCTGGTGGATATCTACCAAAATTTTTGGCACAATATATTTGAAAAAAAAAAAAAAACCAAAAACAAATATGTATTTGATGCCTTAAAAACAAAACCCCCAAAACAAATCGAAATTCAAACATTAAATAAGTTCATTCAATATCCTTTTTTAGAAATGGAGGCGCCAACAAGGACAGCTACAGCAAAGGTAAAAATAATGCAAATAGACTGCAATCCTATCGAGTAATGTATACCAATATTTTTCTACATATTGAACTTAAAAAAAACAAAAACAAAAGGATCCTAAAATCGAAAAATTTCAATTCCAAATCGAAAGGAAAGAAAAGGAAAGCAAAGCAAAGCAAAGCGAAAGAAAAGCAAAATCTAAGCAAAGGCGGCAAAGGCATTCTTTGGTCGTTCTATTCCATCGTTCAATTAGGTTATTTAGAGTGTAGAGTGTATCGAGTGTACATACAATATCTGAAGAATTTCATGGTGGTTATCTATATATGGTTAAGGACGGACTCAATAAGTGCTGCTGTTGTTGTTGTTGTTGTTATAATAATACCTCGTGTACTCTTGGGGTTTCTAGGAGGTGTCCAGAAGAGTCATGCAGAAATCTAGCTATACTTTTTATCACGTATTATCACAAATTGTGTTGTATCTGTCGTGTGTGTACTATACATATGTATGTATATGTATATTGTTGTGGTTTAATGTAAAGCTAAAGCTAAAGCACTATCTATCTGAATATATATATATACAAATGTGCAAGGTTGTTTGTTGGTTGACACTGAAGATGAAGTGGTTTGGTGGTTCGGCGGTGCTGACTAAAGGCACTGCTTAAACGAGTCGGCAGCTGGCTTTGCTATGTGGTGGGTTGAGTGGTGGGCCCATCTACGACAATAACATACTTTTGATGGTGAGTGCGAGTACATACAGAGATGGGCAGAGTCGCTTTCTTGTTTCCAGACCGTATAACTGCTGCTTTATTGTTTAGCCAGTGCTTAATCACTTCTTCTCTCTCTTTGGCGCTCTCTCTGGCTCCTGAATCTCCCTCTCTCTCTCTCTCTCTCTCTCTCTGCTGTGGGTGTGTTTGTTGTCGTTTGGTGGGGTGGGTGGATGGGGAAGCCAGAGAGAGTTTCCCTCTCTTTATCTGTTCTGTCTCTTTTGCTCGTCTCTTCCCCCCTCTACACGCTCTGTCCAAAAGTTCTTCGAAAACAAACAAAAAGAAAAAAGATTCGGTTCTCTGTGAAATTGTTTTGGTGTCCCACAAATCCCGCTGCAAATCCTGGTCTTTATATTGCTAAGAAAGTCTCGGCAAGGGCGATGATATGGTGGTGTTTACCCGATCAATTGATCGGCAGTGTCCGGCGTTTACGAGTATATATATTATATGCCAAACACATATACGATTTGTACATTAAGAGTGAACCCTCTTTTGGGGTGAGGAGGGGCTTGACAAAGGAAAGGAAACCAATCCGCAAAATCCAATAATAATTTTAGTTTTTATAAGCTGTTTATTGCCCTCTGTGCAGTGCATTCTAACACTTTTTTTGGCCATTTTTGTAGGACCCATGGGCGGCAGCGGCGGCGGCGGTGGTAGCGGCGGCGGCGGCGGTAGTGGCGATATGATAACCCAGGACGACACCATATTCGTCTCTGGCATGGATACAAATACAACAGAGCAGGACATTGAGACGCATTTCGGTGCCATTGGCATTATCAAGGCAAGTACATATATCAAATTGAAACACTGAACAGAACGGTGTGTCCGTCCGTTCGTCCCAGTGTTAAAATCGAATCATAATTAACTCTGTTCTTTCAAATTGCAGAAAGATAAGCGTACAATGAAGCCAAAGATTTGGCTCTACAAGAACAAGGACACCGGTCTGTCGAAGGGTGAAGCCACTGTCACATACGATGACACCAATGCTGCCCAGTCCGCCATCGAATGGTTTGACGGGCGTGTCTTCAAGGGAGCCAATATAAAAGTATCGCTCGCGCAGCGCCAGAGCACCTGGAACAAGGGTGGCGGTGGGCGCGGCGGATTCGGTGGTCGTCCCCGCGGTGGTGGTGGTGGCGGAGGCGGTGGACGCTTCGATCGCGGCGGTGGTGGTGGTGGTGGAGGCGGCGGCGGAGGAGGAGGCGGTGGACGCTTTGATCGCGGCGGCGGTGGTGGAGGCGGCGGCGGTGGTGCCGGTGGCAATGTTCAACCCCGTGATGGCGATTGGAAGTGCAACAATTGCAACAACACCAACTTCGCCTGGCGCAACGAATGCAACCGGTAAGTGCGCGTGCGCGTGCACCTTTACCCTCTCAATGAGATCCTATCCAATTCAATTCCAATTCTCTGATCTTTTCCAGCTGCAAGACTCCCAAAAGCGGTGAGGATGGCGGTGGTTCCGGGGGCAGCAGCGGTGGATATGGCGGTGGTGGAGGCGGCTACGGAGGCATGAATGACCGTAACGATCGTGGCATGAATGACCGTGGAGGCGATCGCTCTGGCGGCGGTGGATACAACAATAGAGACCGTGGCGGCAACTCCGGCGGTGGTGGCCGCTATTCAAACGAGAATGGCCGTGATGGCGGTGGACGTGGAGGCGGCGGACGTGGTGGCGGCGGTGGTGCCAATCGCCGAGATGGCGGCGGTGCTATGCGAAACGACGGCGGCATGCGCTCCAGGCCATACTAACGACCTGTTCGCGGCAACCCCATGTTTTTTTTCAGATTTACGTATTAATCGTAGCGAAAAGTAAACCTCTATCAAGCATGAACCCCAGTCAAAGCGGAAGATGCAAATGCGCAACCACATCAACCATTTTATCTGATTTCTCGCCCCCCAAAAACACCACACACACACAAAAACCACTCCACACACACCCTACTCTACCCTACCCTACCCTCTTTTATCGATCGTTTTGACTTAGACTATACATATATATGTAATCTAATTTAACAAACACTATTTGTAATATTGAAACAAAAACAAAGTATAAACTTACATATATATATATGTGTGTATTTTTATAATTGTAAATACATACATATATATATATATATACACCATATATATAATAGAAGAGGTCTCTAAATCTTTTATTGCAATCAAGGGTCGTAAGGGGCACTCACAAGCCTATACATAAATATTTAGATGTCTAAAAGTTATTACTTTTGTGGCAACAGATTAACTTGGGTGTAGATCCAGCGGTGAGCATGCCATTTGTTTTCTTCTTTTTTTTCGTATTATATACATACATTGTATAGGAATTGTATGTGATTTTCTATAGTGGGGAGATATTATATGTTTGGATATCTATTCTGGCCTTGTGCTGGCCGATTTATGATTGTTTTGTTACCTCCTTCTAATTGGGATAGAGTGTTTTTAAAGAAAGAGTTGGGGCGTATCATACATATGTGTAGATGTTTTGAGGAATTAAGTGATGTTTATGCGAGTGGATCATCAATGGCAATGACAGTCGATAACCTTTTACGAGTATACCTATGTGGCTGGGAATCCAGTTAAGTCACATTCTTGGCAAGTGTTTGAATACGATTGGTATTGGTAAGAGTAGTAACCGCCAATATTGTAAATAAACCATGAAAACCATTATAAATATAGGGAGATTTTAAACATTCAAAATAATATAACTTTTTCATTCTTTATAATGGCATTTGTAATGATTGATTCATAGTTCGGTTTGTTGCCATTTAATGACACTGAAAAAATGAAGTATTAAAAAAATATCCTTGCCACATTTTTAAAAATTGTCATTTGAAGTTGAAAAAACGTAAAAAATGTTGGAAAACTTAAACTTTGGCTTTATATATCTTTGGGTTTAGACATTGTATGGACACAAATCATACATTGGTCTTTACAGTCCTTCAATTATGATGGATATCCATCCGTGCTGTGGATGCCGAATGAAAATGTTTAATATATTGGGAATTAAAAAGATTTTCTGGGTATATTGCAAATTGTAATGCTGGTCTAAGATAAGATCTACTTGATCGAGTTTACAACCATAGTTTGGTCACGTGCAAATTACATTCTAGCAAACAGATGAACAGATTTGAAAGTCGACTGCTAGCTGCTAAAAAAGTAGTTACATATTTGTGTTGGGAATGTGTGTGGGTGTTTTTATAAAATTTGTTGTTTTAATATTATTTGTTGAATATACATTAGTTAATATTACAGTTCATCTTTTTCTAGCAAAGTATAGCGATGCTTGGATGGGCCCAATTCCTTGAATTTCGATTCGGGCGGTGAGGTACCTTTGCCGGTATGTGGATCAGGATGTATATCATTACTTGAGGGATCCGGCCCATAATGAAACTCCCTGTAACGAAATGCAAACGGAAATAAATAAGATATTTGTAAAAACGTTTTCGTGTTGTATACTGTACCTGTGCAGCTTCCCGCTGTAGAGATCCTGAAGGAATTGCTTTAGCTTGCCCGGCGTGTACATATCACTAAAGTGGGGGAACAGATACATGTGCTTGAACGAATCGATGGCTATCAATGGCAGGTCGTCCTCTGACTTTCCCAAATGATGCAGCGGATGGGCAAATCGTTTTCCATCTGCCGTCAGAAAGTTGACATTCTCTGCAGGAAACCATAAATTCACAATCAGATTAGATGTTTCCTAAAGAAGTACAAAAAGGAGGCATATTTTTGCGTACGTTTTTCATCTAGCAATTGACGCTCAATAATGGACTTGTAATCCTTGATGGAGTTGAGATCGTCTGGCCGGTGGAAGAGTATCAGGAACGGCAGTCCTTCTTCGGTAAGCTCCTCGGCATTTTCGAATGTTATCTCCCTAACCAGCGGCACACACTTCTCCTGTATCCATATCTTCAGTTCATCGAAATTCTGTAGGCTGCCAGTGTAGGTCTCATCATTCTCATGCGACAAGGCCACATCGGGTCTAAACACAATGATGGGGGTTCCTATATAAATTCGAAAAAATCAGAGATAGAGAAAGCGAAATGTGATGATCCGTAAAAGATTAAATGTATCATTGATCATTGACCCTTACCAGGTGGATGCATGGCCTGTGAAGCATCACCGAAACCCACATGGAACTGGCAATCCTCTTTCAAATTTGTGGCCACTTTGCGGAATGTATTATATTCCGGCTGATCCCTGCGATCAAAGTATCCCAATATGAGGCGTTTCTTTGAGTCCAGATGCTCCAGATCCTTCAGCGATTTGAACTCCTGGATGGGATCCTCCAGCTGTTTCTTGACAAACTCCAAGAAAGCATCCGCCGAACGCTGGCCGCGATATTCCCGCTTGCTAAGCTGTCCGTTGCGTACAATTTTCAATGTTGGATATTTGTTGATATGAAACCGGGAGGCAATAGCCGTCTCCTTGTCGCAATCCACTTTCCCAAGCACAACACGGCCGGCATCGGGGAATTCCGCCTTGATCTGTAAGCAAATACACATTAGTCTTGGCAACGGTTCAAATTTGAGGATATATTATATTTTTGGCTTACCTTATCCGCAGCCTCACTGAATATGGGAGCTAATATATTACTAAACCGACACCATTCGGCATAAAAATTAAGGAAAACCAATTCATTAGATGCTGCAAAAAGATACAAGATACATTAAACCTTAACAGCTTCTAAACGGAATTGAGGGTGTTGTTCAGAGAGAGAGAGAGAACGAGAGAGGCAGGGAGGCAGATAAGATAAAGAAAGACCTTGTCTATAGGAAGCCAATCAATCTGTCAAGATTTTAGCCATACCATACGCTGCTTGTTTCAAGTAATTTAATGACTCACTCACGTGGCAGTCAATGTTTATGATATGAAAGGAACAAACAAGTGCGAAACCAGATGTTTGTGTAACAATTAAGACGGATATTGCATTGTTATAATATCCACCTTCATTTCTGTAGAGATGTATGAGTTTTAGCCCCTTTTGTTGGTTTTTAGACACGCTGGCAGCAGGTCGCTTCAAAACGCCTGCCAACAACAATGCCAGATCAATTTATCGGGCCAATGGCTTTGGTGTGAAACTTGTGACACGTCAATGCCCACCCGAATGTTGGCTAATTGATTTTCTGTAGTCTGAGCTTGCTTCTGATTCTAGCGCAGCGGATGCACCGTGAGCACTGCCAGGAACCTTACCTAATGTCATATCAATGTTTTCACTGGTCATGGGCACCGCTCCCGCCGCATCTGTGGCCGCTGGATGTTGCAGGAGATGTAGTATCTGGAATTATGCATAAAATCGCGCCTCTTAGAGTTCGGTTTGCAGACATTGTAGTGGTGTGTCGTGGGATGTTATGTATGGGCGTGGAGAGACAGACAAGCGGGCGGGCGTCTGGGCAGCCGGGCGACACAATTTTTCAAACTATTTTCATGCCTAAGCCGGGTGATCGAGCGAGCAACCGCCCCGCCGTCTGCCAGTGTGTTTTCTGCGGTATTAGAACACGTCGACTCACCGCTAACAGAGCTATACTGGGCCCCAGCTTTTGAATTCTTGCTTCAATCATTTTGAGGGGCTGGCTATGGGTGGAGGGGCTGCGACGAATTGCACACAGAAATGGAAACCAAGTTATTGAATTTGATTCAGTTCGGCATGGATTGGAATGGAAATTATTGCCTATTGTCGCACTGCAAACGTATGTACAAATATGACCTAGAGTTGGGGAAAAAACGATAGCGCCTGTCGATTGTATCGGTGGTTGAAAATTTTGTGTACTGAATGGCGCATGTGTTTGGATGAATATTCTGAGCGAAAAACCGTTAAAAATAGGTCTTATTCTTTTTATTTGCTAATGAGGTTTATAATAGAAACAAATCAACTTTATATCAATTTTGTATATGTTAAATTGTTTATGTGAACTTTAACATTTTCCGATGCTATCGATGGTGTTCACTATCCCACTATCGATGTTTTCCAACTATCAATAAAATATACCACTAACCAACCCCCTTTATTTAAACAGGTGAACAACTTGAGTTAAGCCGCGGAAAATATTTCTGTTTGTAAACTCTTCTTGTGGATCCTTCCTATCCTTCCAAGGATATCTTTCTCCTAAACTGTGCAGAAATTCTTCAAGTTTCAATAAACACACATTTAAATGCCCATTGGTCGACAATGGGTTAATCGTTATCTGTCAAGTTCGAAAACAGTATCCCTCAATTTTGATATGCGGTTGAATATTACTAGCTAGCTAGGAACCTCAGCCCGGAACGCATAATTTTAGCCGAGTTTTGAATCAATTTCCTACAAGATTGGCTAATTTTAAGGACATCTTGTTATTGGATTGTTCATAAAATAAGGTTCGAAAAAAAAATGTCAAAGGGAATAAAACGTAAGTGTAGTCAGAATGTTACGTCAATGTTGCTGGTCAAACGGTTCATGGACATTTTTATACCCTTTTTAAAAACTGACATTCGATTTGCTGTATATATGTATATCCCGAACCGAACCCGCAACTTATGCTATGCTCGGTATCTGTTATATACTATTTACACTGGGGTTGAGTTTTTGACCAAAATTTAGGTTTTTTTACATAGGATAACCATAGGGGCCAGTGGTGGCAAAATGGTGTCATAATGGTGTATGTATATATTATAACTAAAATTTGGGTTTAAGTGCGTTCACAGTTACAAAGTCACGCTTTTCGACTATCGATACTCCGATATCGATAGGCCCAATTACAGATGTGATGGAAATATATTTGCGAATCTTTGTTTATAATAGCTGACGTTTATGGATTTTATGGTGGTAAATAGAGCAAGGAAAAGCAGAAACCAATCGCGTTTTTAATTCGGCAATACATTTTAATAGTATATGTACATTCCAAAGACTTTTTACGAAGGTTTTTTTGTTTGGCCACAAATGTGTGTGTGTGGTGCGTACATGCATATACATATGTACGATTGTTTTGTGTTATTGTTGCGTTCGAAATATCGGAATATGTACATACAAACATACGTATAAATATTTAATTACTTTGTTTATGACAACATAATTCCGTCTTTGGCATTGAACAACTCAAGCAACAAGGATCTAGCCGAACATTTCAAGTACGACAATTGTATTATTTTTCTCAATTTGAAACTTATTGGTAATGGAAATCACGATAATCTAGAAGTAAATATACAAACATACACCCCATATGTACACACATCCATATGTATGTAGTGCGAACCTTCAAGCGATTGCATATGTATGTGCGTATGCATTCCGCATTATCTATATTGCCACCACGACATACAAAACAAAATTAACTTCGATTTGTTCTAAAGGTGTTGGTATTTGTTGTATTTAGTGCTCTTAGAACGTATGTATGTATGCTTCGTTCAAACATTCACACAGATATGCGTATATATGTGCATATGCAGATACATTGTATAAGTGCCCCCGCGTCGCGAACGGAACGCCAGATTGCCGACGTCCCATCCCGTAACGTACCGTCCCATCCAGTCTGTTCCACGCACACACAAACAAACAAACACACACACACACAAACACTCACACACAAGCCATAGGGAGTATCGGCTGGAAAGTTCCGTAAGATTTGGGGTGACAGGAGAAGACAAATTTCCAAGACGAGAAATCCTTTCCTGGGAACTCTACGTCTGTCAGGCAGAAATATGCATGGGCAAAGTTCACTCCACTGATATAGCCAGGACATGGCTGGAGAAACTCTCGTCAGTATGGGGCTAAATTATCTCGATCTTTGTACATGTATTGAATATGTGAAACATTGAAATATATATACATACATACATATGTACGAATGCACGCACTTGTAGTATCTCTAGATATACATATGTACATACATATATATGGCTAGTGAATGCTAACCGGATTTTTGCACACACATTCGACTAAAAAGAGAGAAAAGATGCATTAAATATAAGCAAATAAATAATACTGTATACATTATATATAGTCTTATTTTAGCCGATTCACACAATGTCAGATGGATCACCGCCTCCATCGATTTGCTTTATACGCGCCGCCGAATCTTATCCAAAATCACAAATGGAGAAGGAAGACTCGCAGCTCTTTGTACCCTTTCCAGAACGTATGTGTGCCAATAACATAAAGTACTACATACATATACACATTAATACATACCTTCGAAACTCATTATTTTTCAAACAGTTGCTGGCGAGTCAATCAAGTACCTAGGACGCACCGATGATGGTGTTCTGGCGCTGTCCAATTATCGCATATTTTTATCAAAAAAATCAACCGCATACGAGACTTACGTGCCCTTGGGCTTGATCGAGTCGGTGCAGGTGCGCGACCTGTTCCAGCTGATTGTCAATTGCAAGGATGCCAGCACAGTTAGGTGCTCCTTTCAGTCCGCCGAGCAATGCTCGGAATGGCAGCGACGCATTCAGTTGCTAATCGGTGTACCTGTATCGCTGGAGACGCTCTTTGCCTTCCCCTTTTACTCGTGGACCTGTGACATTATTGGTTCGGCCAATGCCAATGCCCACGGCCATGCCCATGCCTATGCCCAGGCTCAGGCGAATGGTAATGGCCATGGAAAGGACCGCATTCCCTTTCAAAATGGTACTGGATTTGGATCTTGCGTGAAACCTCCTGCCCTATTGAGTGAGAACTTTCCATCGGCTTGCGAGATTGTGTCGCAGGCAAACAGTCGCTTACAGCGAGCCGTACGATACGAGAGTGATTTTAAGAACGAAGTGGCACGCCTGGGCTTCGATCTGAAGGGCTCGTGGCGCATATCGACAGCGAATGCAGACTTTAAGCTCTGTCCATCGTATCCGCCAAAGTTGCTTGTTCCATGCTGCATTACTGACGAAATGCTCCACAATGTGGCCAACTTTCGTGGCTCACGGCGTCTGCCGGCCGTCGTCTGGCGGCATCAGAGGTCTGGGGCCATACTAGCACGCTGCAGCCAGCCGGAGGTCGGTTGGCTGGGCTGGCGGAATACCAAAGATGAGCAGCTACTGAAAGCCTTGGCCGATGCCTGTGCCTTTGACAGGGGGGAGCATAACAGACGCCAGACACAACCCACAAAGACCCAAGCCGAAGCTCACGCCGCCGCCGCTGCCGCTGCTTCGAAGGACACAAACGGGCAGTCAAATAGCTCCGGCAATAGCTCACCCTCGCTCGATGACTCCTCCTCACATGAAGAGCTGGCCCTAGACGAAATACGAGTAGGTTTTTGCACTTAAACTTTTGCCAATTCTAAAATCCTAAATCTTTATTCAATTTTCCCTGAATTTTCAAGAAAATTCTCATTGTCGATGCACGAAGCTATACATCTGCCGTCACGAATCGTGCACGCGGTGGCGGCTGTGAATGCATTGAGTATTATCCATGCGCCGAAATCGAATTCATGAGCTTGGGTAACATTCATGCGATTCGTAAGAGTTTTCATGCGGTCCGTCAGCTGTGCGCCTCATCGCCAGACGATCCAAAGTGAGTAGAACTTTCTTCTTAGAAATTCCTTAGAATTTAAAGAAATAGAGAGAGTGGACAGGCAGGGGAACTTGCTGCTTGACTGCAAGATCACATGCCCGCTCTGGCCTCATTCCGACCCTAGCTCCGATCTCCCTAATTAAAGGACAGCAACAAAGAACCACAAGAATCTCAAATATAAATTAATTATATTCTGTTTTCCCAATTGACTTTTTCTAGTTGGTTTGGACAGTTGGAAAAGACCATGTGGATGCAGCATTTGTCGGGTCTATTGGGTGCAGCCATGACCGTTGTTCATACCATCGAGAAGAACGGACGACCCGTGTTAGTGCATTGCTCCGATGGTTGGGATCGTACGCCTCAGATTGTGGCGACAGCGCAACTGTGTCTGGATCCATACTATCGAACTGTTGAGGTATGTCACTCCTCAATCAATCCATTCCATCCCTGAATAATAACAATTAAACCCATATTTATTTTTGATGGATAGGGTTTTCGTGTTCTGATTGAACGGGAATGGTTAAATTTTGGTCACAAATTCGCCGATCGTTCGGGCAATGGCCCCAACTCTGATGAGGTGAACGAGCGTTGTCCCGTTTTTTTACAATGGCTGGATCTGGTGCATCAAATCCATAGACAGTATCCATGCAGTTTTGAATTCAGTATTGGCTACTTGGTAAAATGATTCCCATTGACTTTCACTATGGTCTGGTCTTCCTTTTACTATCCTATTAACTGATGTTCGTTCTTCTTTCAGATAAAACTAGCACAACACTCGCTATCCTGCCTGTTTGGCACTTTCCTGTGCAACTCGTTGAGGGAACGCATCGAGAATTCCGTTTTTGATCGTACGTTTTCAGTGTGGCCATTTTTAGCTGAAACTATGTATAGAAATCCACTCTATAAGCATGAGACTGAAAAGGTATGCTTGATAAATATGCCCTGGAGTTCCATCTTCTTCTACATATATTCGCACTGCCACTATATTTGTCTTTCTATGGCTTTGTTTTCAGGTTCTTTGGCCAGCGCACAGTGTGCGGTTTTTATATTTTTGGTCTGACGTTTATCTTGGTAGCTTAGGCAACAAAAATGGCACTGATCTTCCATTACTAAGTAATGAACGACAAAGTGCCCATAATGGTAAGTAAATAAACGACTAGAAAACCAAACCCCCCCTCTTCCATTAAAAGAACATTCGATATAAACATTTCGACAGTATTTTTTTCTTATGGTATTCCTTTTTTGTATATCTATGTATATTCATCTTGAAGCCTAATACTAAGACAAGATAAATTTCCAGCTAGCGAAAAGATCGCCTCCATACGAAAATCATCCCTGTTTTTAGACAGTTACATTTTTGTAAACAGACAAGATAAAATACCGTTTTGTATTTCGTTGGACACGATCAAAAGATAGACATATTCAAGACAGCGAGCAATATATATAATTTTATGGATAATGAATTAATATGGAGAGAAAAACATGTGGATTCCATTCTGAGAGCTACATTCCTGCTTACTTTCATAAACAATTGGAATTCTTAACAGTATTGCATTTTAAACTAAAAACAGCTGACCGCACTTCAGTGTAACCGTAGCGCTTGGTACACCTGGTCACACTCTGTGCACAGCGAAATATATGACAATTTCGCTAGCAAAAACTTTATCTTGTCTAACAAAAAAATCTACCAAAATATATCCACTGTTTCCAGAGCTATATTCATAGTTTTTTTAGCGAGTGGCCACTGTTTGAGCTTAGGGAAAATTTATAAAGTGAATGATTAATTTAATTGTTTAAATATAACTTTAATTCGGATACAAATGAAACAACACAGCAAAAAGCTATCATTCTAATAAAACTATACCCACCATTTAGGTTCGTTGACAAAAACACGATCCTCTGAAGATCTTACAACGAACGAATTGGGACAGAGCACCATTTCGAGGAGATCGAGTGATCCGAATTTGACCGTAGAATCAATGTGAGTATTGTAAATCGTAAGAAAGTAAACGACATTCAATCAGCAACTAATTATACCTCCATTCACAGTGTTTCCGAGTGCGCTTTAAATGTGAATAGTAACTCGATGTTTGATATACGATCGGAGGCAGACAGAAGGCAGTGTGTTAGTGAAAATAATGTCCATGATAATGTTAAAGACTCCAAAGAATCAGAGGTAAAGCGTAAGGATGCCGAAGACGAGACCGATGCCAGTGGTTGCCCTACAAAGTGTACCTCCAAGCAGTTCAAAAACGACCAAAGTACAGCTTCTAACCGTGATATAATATTTGAAGCAGCAGCATCACCAGAAGCATCACCAGCAGCAGCAGCAACAACAGCAGCGAAAGTGCCAGAGTCCTCTCAGTACCAAAACTCTGAAACCGCAAATGCTGTCTATGCCTTATCGAACGGTTAGCCCTGTAAAACTCAGTTCTTTCTAATTCTAAGATATCTTTTTCTTCAATTTAGATCGAGAACAAGGAGAGAAAAGTGATACAAGCCGCGCTCTTTGGCATGGCCCGATTGATACTAGTACAGATACCCTAATTCCTACAGAGGCCGTGCAACAAACGAAATCTGACAATAACCACCACGTAGCGCCTTTGGAGAATCACGTGATAAGTACGGACAAAAAACCAAATGACGGAGTCGCACAGGTCGCTGTCCCAAGTGCTTCTACCGCCAGCAATAAAATCAGTCAGAGCTACAACAATTTGCCTCGGGTACACATAAAGCCGAACACGAATACGAATGCGAATGCTACTGCTGCACGATGCACGAATACGGCGCATAAGAAGGAAGCAAATTCACATTTTCCGCACCATTTGGATTTGCATGTGCCCAGCAGATGCAAGGAGGAACAAACTAATGCCAATGGTTCGTTAATTGATGACCATAACCAAAGTGCTGCTGATGAAAGCCTGTACATGTCACCTGAGCTACTGCCCACGCCGGGCAGTCGAACGCGAAGGAATACTTTTGGTTCAAGCTACAGCCGGGATGTTGGGTATTTGAAATTGGCAGAAAACGGCAGGTGAGAGAGTCACCTGAATTCACCCAATCGATACAGAGTAATGAACCGTGTATGTGTACTTTTCAGCACACATAATTTCCCATTGACGGGTGGACTAATTTCATTGCCACCGACACCACTGGGTATTCAGGAACGCCCGCAATTCACAATATCCTGTCCCGATGGCCTGGCTCATGGCCTAAGTGAACAAAACATAAGACTTCATCAGATTGTGCAAGAACACAAGGTAATAGTTGGTCAAATTGATGTTCTTAATGCTAACCGATCCCGATCTGATTTTTGTTTTTGATTGACATTTATATTTCATAGCAACGCGAAGAGGTACTACTGCGGGAAATACATGGAATGCGACTGGCTCTCTTGGAGAAGGGCTGTCCCAGCTGCAACAGCATCGTCTCAACAAATGTGGAACATGTAATTGCCCTTAAATCTGGCTTAGAACTTATAGAAAACCATATGTAGATTTGCGTATATTCTTGAGATAGCGAGAGGTTAACGTATGGTCTAGACATTTGTATCAGTATATTTGATAATATATGCATGTAGTTGTTTTCGGGCTGCAGTAGGACGTCTCCAGATTGTATATTATTTTGTGTGTGTTTTTTGTATAAACTTTTGCAGCCTTCCACAGTCTAATGATTTGAATCTCCTTTAGGAAAACGGATCGGATATCGTTGAAAATGCTTCGACGTGTTCTTGGGAGGCCGTTGAAGAGCGTAGTGGCCCCTCATCGTATGCCCCATCTTCGATACAAGAGAAAAAAGCAACCAGCGTTCTCTGGGTACCAGATCATGCCGTTTCACGTTGCTCCAGTTGTCAAACTGAGTTCTGGCTGGGACGAAGAAAACATCATTGTCGGTGCGCATTACTCCTTTCAGTAATACCTACACACACTCATACACACTATACACTATATGTAGTTTTTCTTTTTGGTATTTTTATTTATATATAACAAATTTTTCTCATACCTTTTTGTAGCTTTTTAACAACCTAATCTTTGTAGTTGGAATCCTAAAACTACTTCAATTTTCCTACAATTTATAAATAGATTTATTCAATTCTTCTTTTGAATCTCCTGCTACAAGAATAGTAGCTCGTAGTGGCCCATAAATTTGCTTTTCAAACTGAGACACATGGCTGGACTAGAAGACTAGTGCTAATCAAGAATATATACATACATATATATATATCTATCATTATATGCATTATTATCAAAGAATTTGTTCTGAAATCTGTTTATTTTAAAACCATTAACTTTATCAATATATTTCTTGATTGCATTCTACTTTAATTATTACCTGCGCTTTCATTTCAGATCATGTGGAGAAATTTTCTGTGCTGACTGCTCGGAATTTTGGGCCCCGTTGCCGTATGAAAAGCTTTTCAATCCCGTAAGGCTATGCGGATCTTGTTATACTACAGTCACATCCAATGTCCATGAGTATGCTGCCGTGCCTTCCGACTCCACGGCGAATGAAAGAGCGGCTGGGCGGCCTTCGGCCAGCTCCTAAGAAAAGCTTTCATTATGCTGTGGGTTGCTGCTCCTCCTCCTCCTCCAGCGATGTATCGATATGTACATATAATGCGTATACTCAGCAAACAATATTTATTATTACATATGTATGTGTTATAGCACCATAATAGCGGAAATTCCTTTGTGCGATTGTAAAGAACACGAAATTATACAAATTTTGTTAGATATATATTATGGATATATGGACACAAAATGTAAATTTAAATACAAACTTAAAAAAAAACCTATTTATTTTAGCGGGTGTTTTTTTTTTAATGTGTGTGTGAACGATAGTTCAAAAAACAAAAACCAAACAAGCCATCACGAGAATTTTGTGACGACGAAATAATGAAATTAATAAAGGCTGTCGAGAAGAGCGAATTTTTATGAAATTTAGGGAATGATTGCATTTCTGTTCAGTAAAAGTGGATTAGTCCAATATTGCGATGCTTCATCTGTGTATTATCGTTCTCCGGCGCCACAGCGCCCACAAATAATACATTCCTTCTTGCTTTGATACAAAATTTGAATTTTTAACGTATTTATTTTATACAGTGGTCATTTTACATGCGATATGGCAAAATTAGCATCTAATTAAAAATCGTGTATAAAACCATTAGTGGTATTCCTGCAATAGCTTTTAAACTTGGTATTAAAACAAGAAGCAGACAAGCTGAGAGCGGGTCTGATTGCTGGAACAGCTGGAAAAGCACAATATTTGTCTACGAATTTGAAAAATCATAGAGCTGTTTACTTTTAGATATTATATTCAATAATAAGATATGAATAGTCTTATTATTTATTTCTGTTAATATATATAAAATAAATGGCACCAAAACCAAGTGTGCCGCAATGGTATCCCGTTATGGACTTGAAGACTAAGACAGCTGTCCGTGTTGGAAAACAGTGTTTTTGGCAATAATAGTGAGAGCGCTTGAGCTGATAGCACTGTGGAGATGGCTACTAACACTAATTAATCCTAGTGTGTTATGCAGACTAGATTGCTCTTGAAGTCTCTTGAAGTCGGGTGGAATATAAAACTTAAACATAAAACCTACTTTATATGCAGCTTTTAACGTATTATTTCATTACTCCATAGATTGTGGAATGAAATGATTGAATTATATTTTGAAAATGGGTGGTTATTTTCTACAACTTAAAAATAAAAATAATATAAAATAAAAACGGAATAAGAAAATAATTAATTTCAAATACAAATTAAAAATATTGATTTTTTGGGCCATTGTTTGTAGCTGCCCTAAAATGATATAACACCCATGCGCGGAGTGGAGTCGAACGATGGCCGAAAACGCAACCTAGTGTAGTAACACACACGCGGTCATACACGATGGTCTTTTTCGGTGCAACTCTGGTACGACACATTCGGCACCACAAGTCGGCGGCATTTCAGATTGCAGAGTCCGCCATTTTAGCTAAGAAATCTATAACCCTAGCTTCGTCAGCGAGCACCGGGAACAGAGGTCAGTTGCAGTTTGGAATTCAGTTTGTTCGCGAATATTCGAGAGCGTCGAAAATGAGTACTTTGCCTAGAGTATTTTTCGATATGACCGCCGATGGGGAGCCCCTCGGTAGGATTATCATGGAGGTAAGCAGACTTCAGTATTTTTTAAATTTGAAAAAGAAATGAATATCATTTCTCTGCCTTTTTTTTTGTTTTTTCATTTTTAATAAAAAAGTGTTAATTTGCTTAAGTGTGTGCATGTGTATGCGAAATTCATATGCACATGTGCATATATATTCAGGTAGAAAGTTAACGTGCACGTAGATTTGAACACGTGATTTAGAGATCGTAAATGAAACGGTTCCGGTTGTTTGCGCTCGTAGATTGATGAAAATAAAAAAATACATTATTTGTGCTTATTTTCATATTAAATAGCACACATTTTTCAGCAAATTTCCGATTTACATACGCGTGTACAGACACACATATACATACATATGTAATTTCCATGTGAAGCATGCTTTATCTTTTCGGCATTTACTCTTAAATATAGATATCGTGTCCTTTTTCTCATATACACAATCTACCCAATAATTAAATTTATGACAATACCCTCGCGTGTATGTATTTAGAATGTTCATTTTACGGCCAGGTGTGTGCAAAAATGGCATTTCTAGATACGTTGCAATGGAATTTTTTCAAATTTGATTGCGGTGCTCCATAAACGTTTGTGTGCGCGTATTGGTGTGTTTGAATAGTTTGCCGGTATTTCTACACGTACATGCGGTGTATACTATATGCATGTGTGTGCCCATACACATTTCAATCAATACAGTGAAACATAACCTCTACGTTGCGGCACACACATGGACATGCTACATACACACTATATGCATGAGAATCTAGTAAACCCGTTTGACGAATGAACTCAAGATTAATTCCGTTGATGATGTAATAGGGCATACGTGAATTCTTTATATTATTGCTCATTTTTTGTTTATTCAGAGAGAGTTCTTAGCACTTGCATCGTAATATATTTTTAGTAACAGCCAAGTCATTGCCCGGCATGACAAAACCGAAACATGTACATACATGTGTACATATCATATGTATGCATGTGTGCGTGAAATATTGCGTGTACATGCCAATGGGCGGGCGCGCGCGGGATGATGCCAATTTTGAAACCCGGCCCGCGCACGTTTTCAGGCGAATTTGATGTTCAGGCTCCCACGAGATTTCTATTTCTTTGTCACCTCTAGTTTTTGTCACAGTTTTTACGTATGTACATATGTTTGAGGATACATGTATATATATATATATATATATATATATATGTATATGTGTATAAACGAGACCATATATATTTGATGATAAGAAAATATCACTTGAAATTGATTTTCTCTCACCAATGTGTACCCCTTCTCTCTGTCTGTCTCGGGGGTAAATGTTTTGAATATAATGTTTTTTGTATGTATATTCAAATAAATAATCAATAACGACTGTGTCTTTTTTGAATACATTTTCCAGCTGCGCTCCGATGTGGTACCCAAGACTGCCGAAAATTTCCGTGCCCTGTGCACTGGCGAGAAGGGATTCGGCTACAAGGGCTCCATTTTCCATCGCGTTATTCCCAACTTCATGTGCCAAGGAGGCGACTTCACCAACCACAACGGCACTGGCGGCAAGTCCATCTACGGCAACAAGTTCCCCGATGAGAACTTCCAGCTGAAGCACACCGGCACTGGCATTCTGTCGATGGCCAATGCGGGCGCCAACACCAATGGATCCCAGTTCTTCATTTGCACCGTGAAGACCGCCTGGTTGGACAACAAGCATGTTGTCTTTGGCGAGGTTGTCGAGGGCTTGGACATTGTCAAGAAGATTGAATCTTTTGGCTCTCAGTCCGGCAAGACCTCCAAGAAGATCATGGTTGCCAACAGTGGTTCTCTTTAAACAACAACAACAAAATCCAACAACAACTACAAAAACACCATTACAACAACAAAAAACGGAAAAATGTGTTAAGACGAAAACCATTTGCATTTTCTCCAAAACAATTTTTTTTTACGATTTACTTGTAATAATACGAAATACAATACAACAAGAAATAATATTTTCAATAGACCTTGTTCGAATGTTTCCCCCCAGTGGGACAGCACTCCCAGAGATTCTTTAAATATGTATATTATATTATGGGGTGGAGCGCCGTACAAAGTTCTGTGCAGTGTACGAGAAGAGATCTGATCGATATGATATATTCGTTTGGCTTCTAGCGTATAAGACAAGATAGAACGTATACCATAGATACATACATACATATAGAAGAAGCTTTAACGGGTTGTCGTCCCTCAATTCTGAAGGCAGTTGCCGACCGGCGTTGTGTCTCGCGGGAGAGAGTTGTGTGTATTGTAGATTTCATTCTAGTTCAAATGTCATGTCGGAGTAATGAATAGTAATTAAATAGTTGAAAAACAAAAACAAAACAAAACCGAATAACCTTTTAACTTCCACATTTCCATTGGAAAGAGGTGCCGGACCGGACCGCCACAGCCTTTGTGTGTGCCGCTGTTTATAATCGATCTTGCGGTCTAATCGAAGAAAAAAAATGTTTGTCGATTGAAATTAGCATAAAGCGCTTTCTAAAACTAGTTATAACTACTATCTACACGTTCTACACGATATGTACCAGAATCAGAATTGTATTTTCGTCTTAATAAAAAAATAAATAAACGGCCCCCAACTATCCAAATCCTAATACGAAACGACGCTAAACCATTCACTGGGAAGGGTCTGCCGCATTTTTTTGGGTTTAACAGTAATCATTTTTATTGAAAGAATATTTCGGCACTGCTCAGTGTGGCATAAAGTAAATTGTACTCATGCTCATAGGCATTCAGATGTCGCTCTGTGATGGCCACTGTTTGCAGTAGCTTCTCATCGACCGGATCCGTTGACTGTTGGCCCGCCATTATGTCACGAACCTTGGAACGCTCCGATTCCATTTGCTGTGTGGTCGTCTGGCTCCAGCCCAACTCGTGGAACTCCCCCAGCTGATTGAGCATCGTCAGTATATATATCAGGCCAACGGCAAAGCCATCCTCAAAGAGTGAGAACTTGGCCAGATCCTTCTTATGGATTTTCAGCTTCTCCTTGACCCGGTAGTCAATGTAATTCATTATCAGGGCCGGGGCAATCAGGTAAAATGTCTTCAAATGATGATTATTTGGATTGCAAAGAAACGGCTGAAAACCTTGCAAAAGTAGCTGCAAAGGAGAAACAGAAAATAACTTTAGTTCACAATCTTTAAATCGAAATCGAAATCGATCGTTTGTTTACCTTAAAGTAGTTGGTGCTGTCCGAGTAGCACTTTTTCATATGACCCACACTCTTCTCGTACTCCTTGATGGCGGATTCTGTCGTCTCGTGTAGGATTTTGGTGCCACCGCAAACGAGGCTACTGTGGAATCTGGACATGTACGAGCGACTTTTATAGTTGGCGCTCTTGCTGCCCGCCTGCAGGAGGCGCACATATCCAACAGAATTTCCTAACAAAAGAAGATTTATTTATAATATGTAGATTGTTTTCCTTGGAAGTGCCAATAATACATACCAACTTGTGTTATCACTTTCCTGAACAGATCCATATATGTCTCGCCGCTGCCAGAGAGACCCAGCTTTTTGATCTTCTTGAGCAGGGTGTCTGCCCGCTCATACGGATACGATTCGTTGGTGTGCTTGTGCTCCGAGTGATAGCGCAGCTCCTTCAGTAGACGCGACTTGATCTGTTCGTCGTGCAGGAATGTGGAGAACGTGTAGAACTTCTGGCGCAGAAACTGATAGATAAAGTTCACTGTGGTATTGATGATGCCAGTGCCATGGGTTTGCACCGAATTCGCCACATGACGGGTGCCAATGATATCCAAATGCTTGCTCTTGCTCTGCATCTCCACAAAGATCTGCAGATTCATGTTGTACGCATACGAGGAGGCAAATGTGTGGATATTACGCATGATCTGCAGTACATCAATGCCCTGTTTGAATCAACATTAGGCTGTAGTACATCATTAATGGTTTTATGAGAAATTTAGTGCATTACTTGGTCGATGATTTGGTTGGGCAAATGATCATCGATGGGACACAATTGTAGGACCTTGTCGGCATAGTGGCGCATCTTCTCGTATGATTTCCAGTCGTGTGGTGCGATGGTTGTTAAATTGTAGAATGTTTCAGTGAAATAGTTCTCAAGATTATCTAAAACAACCAGCAGAAGTCTGTTTAGGTAGTGTGGCATGTACGATAAGATCGATGAGATAAATAATTGATTTTAAATGGATTTCCAGAGTAGCAGAGTAGCATAGATGTGCAGTAAAAATGTCGTCTGATTTGGACGTACCTCTGATTACGCTGTAATCGCCTTGGAATTCCAAAGCTTCAACATTTACACAGTTGCGGTAGTCCAGTAGACTCGTTTGAAACGGTTGATCCTGGTTCAAAAACAAATGCGACAAGGCCTCCATACGCAAGAAGAACTCCAGATGAGTCTTGAGAAACTCATTGGCCAAGTCAGAGGCCGATTGCTTGGAGCTATCATCACGCCTGAATATCCCCAAGGTCTTGTCCAGTTGATTTGTCACTGCAATTATATTCTATAGATATGGCTGGTTAGGTTGGCTCCAAAATTCAAAAACATTCTGAGTGTCATTGCCAGTACCTGCAAGCTGTAAGGATTCCGCTGCAGCTCTGTGTACTCCTTGAGCAGGGATGTGCTTATAAAACAGTAATTATACATGAGACTGGTCGAATCAAACTGTCCCTTGATGTTTCGCTGAAAGTTGCTGAGATTGTTGATGCGCAACAATATCGATTGAAATTGTTTTTGCATGTCGACTGGCAGCAGGCGATCCTTTTCCAGGAACTCGCTAAAGGCCAGATTCACAAAGGTCAATCGTTTTTTGCTGGGAAACCCCAAGATGGATCTTTCGGCCAGCTTAATCGTTGAAAGAATGTTAATTTTTCGTTGCAGTAGTTTCAAATCCACAATCTTCTTCTTTGTGCTCAACAGGAGATGGAGGACCTTCTGTTTCTGCCATTGGACGAGTGAGTTTATGAACCGCATCACATTGATTTCGTTCGATTCGAAGGTCTTTTTAAGGACTCTTAAATACTGCAGCAGACGGCACACAGTGAACCACTCGGACTTTGACAATGGTGTCGATAGGGCCACATGGCGATTGATTAGTGAGTCCATCGTCAGATTAACTTGATCCGCATACGATTGGCCCCTGAGTATCAGCTGCGAGAAGGTCTGCAGCTGACCAAAGACACCGCCAGCAAACACCCTCTGTATGTGGATCGTCCACAGGGCGATCTGCGTGCCCAGATGTCGGCACTTCTTCTGGTCGCTCAGCTTGGTCTTCTCCATGAGCGCGTGATGGGTTTTGTGGTTATCTTGTGGCCTGGTTTGGTTGGGTGTCTTTACCAGCGTCTTGGCATGCCTGGCCAAAAAGGCAGACGGAGACCAGCAAACACTCTGATTGAGTGGCAATATTCTATACCTGCTTGCCACATCCAAGACACTCTTTATCAATTTTCCCTCCATTTGAATGCCCAGCTCGTGGAGCACTGTCACAAAGGCTGTGAGGCGTATCACATTCTTTGGGTCTTCGTAGTTCTTATAGTCGTTGCCATGATTTGCCTCAATTTCGAGCATTTTTTTACGAATATACGCATTGGAATGTTGGTTAATATGATGGACGTCTTTCAGGGTGAATTGTTTCTTCAGCTCCAGCAGGCTGTTCAGCAGTATACCAAATAGATTGCCCGTAATCATAGTCTCTATATCACCGAGGGAGGTCAACAGTCCATTCAACTCCATGCTGCTGCATTGGCCAGTGGTCTGTTTGCTGTTGGACATCGTCGTTAGCCACTTTTTGTACAGCGTCCACTTCGCCGCAATTTTTGATTGATCCGAAATTTCATTAAATACAACAACATCTTCTAGTAGTTCAGTCATGGCATCAAAGACTGTCTGTAATAATAATAATTATAATATATTTACACACCACATACAAATATGATCTGCCTTCCTGGGAAATACTTACAAATAAGTGCACTTCGCTAATGTCCAGTGGCATGCTAGCAGATGCGCTTATCTGGTTCCAAAGATTTTGGATCATCAAAACAATGCGTTTGAGCAGAAAGTACACCTGACAGAAGAAATCTATGGCGCTGCTCATGCGGTGCAGGCATCGTTCCAGTCCGACTGTGTCGGATACGGCGGGTAGTCGTCCATCGCCCAGTTGAGAGTCGTTGAAGAGGAATGCCAACTGATACTGCTTGGCCGTTAGGGACAGATCTCGGCATTGATTGCACAGATTGGCTAGGGTTTTTAATGGCTTATTGGCCACCAGTTCTGATTCCTCCACATTCATGTCACAGAATGTGGCATTGGGACCGCTCCCGCAATTCAGTTCTATTGGAGATGTCATGGCCACCACCACCACAGAGTCGACTGTATTTAAGCTAAGCATTTCATTCTTTAATGATTTCATTGCACCATCGTGCTCCTCCATGAACGAGCCGTAATCCCTGAGGATATCCTCGGCGAACAAAGCTGTGCCAAAATGTATACAATATGCAGTTTCAGAGTCGGGTAACATAAATTAAGATTCTTACATATGGTACTTTGCTCATTTTTCATGATTGATTGCCTGGCTGCGGTGAATGTAATGTTTTGTTTTGATTTTCTTATTAGTAATTTAGAGATGGAATTCCAAGTGGGAGTATTTCGATGTGATTCCGATAACACAGTCATCAAATTGTCCACCCGACAAACGTTTTAAATGCCTTGATCAGAATAGGGGAAGCTTATGTAGATAGGCATCCAGGTAAGAGAGACAAATCACAAAATTAGTATTCGTAGCTGTCTCCAGACACGTCTCCCGGCTATTTTTCAAAGAAGTGAGGCTCTACTTGTGACAAAATTATGTTTCTCAGCCAGCCAGTCAGGAAAATGGGATCTGAAAAGTGTAACCATCAGCACTAACCATACAATATATAGATGCGACATTTCATACATTGAATTTTACCGCACCAACAGGGCAGGCATCAGCTACCCGGCGAGTCGTGAGAGTGTATGTGTGAACATGCATTCTCACGTACTTTGCGTGTTTACAAGTGTGTATGAGCGCACAACTGATATTTTCGCTCTTTCAACTTTGTTTTGATTTTTGTGCTCGCGCCACCCTTCACTTTAGCATTTTTAGAGTCGACCCTTTTTGAAGACGCTTGCCTCATAATACCAGAATAATTGTTATTTTGTACATGCTTTAGATGCTAACTTTGTTTAATATACCACTTACTAATATAATAAGCTGATATATGTATATATATTCACAAATATATATTTCATTGTATGGTGTATTGTATTATACAATAATAATTTTGATCATATATAAAAAAGTAGTGTGCGCAAAAAAAAAATATATATCATCCTTGAATATGGATAATAATGACATATAAGTGGGTAATAAATGGGTCCATACGGATTTTAGTACCACACTTGCGAAACAAATTTGAAATCATCCCTCTTTTTCTGATGCGAATGTCTATCCACAGAGAGAACTTGCAAGTACGTTCATATGTGTTTATACGTGTGCAGTGCTGCCGAATTGCCAGCAAAATATTTTTGAGAAGATTTCTTGAGACACAAATTTATTTGCTGAGTGTCGCTTATTGACGCGACGCACTAATACCCTATAGACAATTAATATAATTTGATGTCATGTCTGATATAAATTTTGCACTTGTACATATTTACATTCGTTCATTATATTCGTTAATAGTACATTAAACAAAATTAGCATATAAAAGATATTCAATATATAAAATTATTTTAATTTTGGGCAAGCGTCATCATCAAATCATAACTTCCAATCAATTCTAAAGTAATGGGCGTTTTCTTAGCAGCGGCGTTGTAAAAACCAATACAAACAAGATATGTGCACACATACAGCTAAAGCTTATATTAATTGTCTATAGGGTATTAGTGCATCGCGTCACACTCAGCTAATAAATTTGTGAGTGTGAGTTCCTCACTCAGAGTTCCTTACTGCGAAAGAGCGCCAAAGAGAGACGGAGAGCGCTCTAGAGGCAAACGCTCTGTATGTGAGGCTGAGCTTTAGCTGTATACATATGTGCCCATATTGTAGGTCTGCTTGTTCGCCTACTGCCTTGCCATTGGTCACAATAATGACAAATTTTTTTAAAATGGTGAAACGGTGTGCTTGCGTCAATGGGCTATGCAGCAGGCCACAGGGGTAAGAATCGCATCGTTTTCGCTATTCTCCAGTGTGCCCTCGCTGTCTTCTTTTACGTGAAGCTGATTGGGATTATAGTTTATTATATTATTTATTTATTATTTCTATTATTATTTCTATTATATGCTATTTTTTAAGGATATTGAAACTCCGCCAATTTAATTAATTGTTTTATTCAACACGGTATATTTTAAATATGAGACCAAATATTTACGTATATTTCTATACTTGCATACACACACGTTCTTGCAGGTTCTGTCTTTGTATATATGTACATACATAGATATATAGATATAGATATAGTATATAGATGGGACAGTTCATAAATGTACGTACAGTGGCTCAAAGCTGAAACTGGGCAGTGTCAAATAAAAAGTTTAAGGTGGTACAGATTTTAAACTAGAGGAAAAACAAAAAATGTTTAAACGCCAATTTGTTGTATGTTTTATCACATTTAAAAAAATAACTTTATTTGCTGATTAAATATTGCTCAGTTTTAAAAATAAAATAAAAACTTAAAATATATCTTAAATACAGGTCAAAGCTGAAACTAAGCAGCCACAAACTAGTTTAATATTAGTCGAATAAAAGGTTAAAGAGGTATTTTAATACTTAGTATGCAATCCCTTAACCTTTATTACTGCTTTTAACCTACAATTCATGGAAGACACCAGCTTCCGAGTGCTTTCCGGGCTTATTTTGCTCCATTCCTCCAGCAGAGCTTTTTTAAGGTCGTTTTTGCTAGAAATCCTGTGTTTCTGGATGTTTTTCTCCAGCGCAGCCCACAAATTTTGAATAACATTTAAGTTTGGAGACTGGGCTGGGGAATCATCAAGTGGGGGCAGTTCCAGATAAGCCAGGACTGTCCTATTCCGGACGAATGTTTCGGGTCATTATCCTGGTAGAACCGGAAATCAAGTCGGATTCCTAGTTTCTCGGAGCTTTGGTGCAAATTTTCTTTGAGAATATTGAAGTACGTGAGCTTATCCATCGTAGAGTCAATAAACGCCAAGTTTCCGACGCCGGCTGCGGCCTGTACATACCCATACCATGACACTTCCTCCGCCGTGCTTGACTGTCGCTTTTACGTGTTTGGGATCCAGCTCAGTATTGGGCTTTCGCCACACAAAATTCCTTCCGTCGGACCCAAAAAGGTTGAATTTGGTCTCGTGTGTACAAATTACGGTATTCCAGAACACCAAATCCTTGTAAAAGTCGGTTTTTGCGATCGCCAACCTTGGCGTTTATTGACTCTACGATGGATAAGCTCACGTACTTCAATATTCTCAAAGAAAATTTGCACCAAAGCTCCGAGAAACTAGGAATCCGACTTGATTTCCGGTTCTACCAGGATAATGACCCGAAACATTCGTCCGGAATAGGACAGTCCTGGCTTATCTGGAACTGCCCCCACTTGATGATTCCCCCAGCCCAGTCTCCAAACTTAAATGTTATTCAAAATTTGTGGGCTGCGCTGGAGAAAAACATCCAGAAACACAGGATTTCTAGCAAAAACGACCTTAAAAAAGCTCTGCTGGAGGAATGGAGCAAAATAAGCCCGGAAAGCACTCGGAAGCTGGTGTCTTCCATGAATTGTAGGTTAAAAGCAGTAATAAAGGTTAAGGGATTGCATACTAAGTATTAAAATACCTCTTTAACCTTTTATTCGACTAATATTAAACTAGTTTGTGGCTGCTTAGTTTCAGCTTTGACCTGTATTTAAGATATATTTTAAGTTTTTATTTTATTTTTAAAACTGAGCAATATTTAATCAGCAAATAAAGTTATTTTTTTAAATGTGATAAAACATACAACAAATTGGCGTTTAAACATTTTTTGTTTTTCCTCTAGTTTAAAATCTGTACCACCTTAAACTTTTTATTTGACACTGCCCAGTTTCAGCTTTGAGCCACTGTATGTATGTAGGTGTCCGCAGCGTTTGTATCAGTCTATCTGTATCTGTGTGTTCATCTTAATATATGTATGTATGTACATAATATACATATACACGTTCCCGAGGGATCGTAGGTGGCACCTGGATCTACAGCTGCTACCTGGCGCCTAGTCTCTCCCTGGAGGCCTTCAGCCGCACCATGGACGAGCTGCGCTGCGACCTACGCGGACGGAACAATGTGGTAGTCGGGGGCGACTTCAACGCCTGGGCCATGGAGTGGGGATCCACTCGCACAAACGCCAGAGGACGCATAGTACTGGAGGCTTTTGCGACGCTGGACCTCGTCCTACTGAACGAAGGATCCCAGGAGACCTTCAACAGGGCAGGAACAGGGTCAGTAATTGACCTAGCATACGCTAGCAGTGCGCTGGCTCGCCACGCCCGATGGAGGATCTGCGAGATATTCAACGCCAGCGACCATGAGGCCATCCAGTGCTCTCTGGGGAGAGGAGTCCCACCCCGACCCCGACAGGGGAAGGCGTAGCGCCAGGTACTCTGAGGCTCCTGTCCTTCGCTAGATCACTGCGGGGTTCTAACCCAAGCGAGGCAGTTGGAGCCAACGAGGAGATAGCCGAGATCCGCCGAACGTGCATCCGCGCCAGAAGGCTGCTCCAGCGAGCTCGGGGCACACCGCGAATAAATAAATAAATAAATAATATAATAAACTATAATCACAATCAGGTGCTTGTAGAAGAAGACAGCGAGGGCACAATGGAGAATAGCGAAAACCATGCGATTCTTACCCCTGTGGCCTGCTGCATAGCCCATTGGCGCCTGCATACAGGTTCACCATTTTAAAAAAATGTGTCATTATTGTGACCAATGGCAAGGCAGTAGGCGAAGCAGACCTACAATATGTGCACCCATACAGTTAAAGCTCAGCCTCACATACAGAGCTATATTAAACAAAGTTAGCATCTAAAGCATGTACAAAATAACAATTATTCTGCTATTATAAGGCAAGCGTCTTCAAAAAGGGTCGACTCTAAAAATGCTAAAGTGAAGGGTGGCGCGAGCACAAAAATCAAAACAAAGTTGAGAAAGCGCGAATATCAGTTGTGCGCTCATACACACTTGCAAACACGCAAAGTACGTGAGAATGCATGAGCACACATACACTCTCACGACTCGCCGGGTAGCTGATGCCTGCCCTGTTGGTGCGGCCATTTTCAATGTATGAAGTGTCGTATCTATATATTGTATGGTTAGTGCCATCAGCCACAGCGCTGCTTCCAGTTCAACTGGAAAACTAACTGGAAGCATATATCTCTCTCTTTCTTTTTGCAGTTAATCAGTTAGGAAAGTATATAATGATTTTGCAAGCCTAAGGAACAAAATGTTTTTGTTTTTACTGTTCCACAATTATTCTTCTTCTTATCGATGACGAAGGCGAAAATTCATCGATATTTTTAGGGTTTTTTACATGATTGGAACCTAGTTACACGACTTGGAAAATAATAAAATAATATTACAAAAAATCTATTTATGGTCTAGTATGGTTTTTTCTTTTGAGTAATGAGATATAGGGTAGTAACTATAGTGCTTAATCTCAGGTTTACTATTGCTCGACTATTCCGAACAATATCGTTGGCTTATTAATCGAATTTCTGTATTCGATACGTGTGTACCAACCCTAAGGAACGTGCAATGAAGTGTACATGTGTGTACACAGAGACATTACGAATTCGTTTCATCGGCCCTGGTAGAGGCCGAAGGTATCGCGTCGTATTTTATAAGTAAATTTAACCACCAGTATATTTTTTCCGTCGAAATATTTTAATTAATTCAGGATTTCATGCACAAAGTATTTGTTTAATTTCTTGTTCGATACTCACAAAGCCAGTAAAAATGGAGGCGTCAGAGCAAGGTTGATTACAAAATGAATTGAAATAACCAATACGTCTGTAACTAACTGTTTATTTTCGAAGAAAACGCGTGCGGTGATGACGCCGAGGCATCCGCAAAGACTTCAGAGACAATGACCACGGACACAGTTTCGAAGGAAGTTCAAGATTCGACATGCGAAGTAACTTCCACCACAACAATCGATGATGCAGCACCCGATGGCCTTAACAAAAGCGTTTCCGAGTCACCAGCAACTCAGGAGGAAACCAGTTCATCGCGCTCAAGAAGCCGCACTCGCGATGGAAGCGAGCCCACGCGTTCGGGCAGTGGGTCGGAAAGATCGCGCAGCGGATCCAAGGCTTCGGGCACAAGTTCCCGCAGTGGCTCACGATCACGCAGTGGCTCACGCCACTCTGAAGGATCTCGTCGGTCACGCAGTGGTTCAAGGCGCTCAGGTAGTGGCTCCAGGCGATCGGGCAGCGGGTCTCGCAGCAGATCTGGCTCGAGGCGTTCACGCAGCGGCTCAGGATCTAGGCGCTCTCGCAGTGGCTCTGGCTCCCGACGATCTCGCAGTGGATCTGGCTCAGGACGTTCTAGGAGTGGCTCCAGGCGCTCCCGCAGTGGCTCAGCCCGTTCTCGTAGCGGCTCCAGACGATCTCGCAGTGGATCTGGCTCTAGACGTTCCCGCAGTGGCTCGAGGCGTTCTCGCAGTGGTTCAAGACGCTCCCGTAGTGGATCTAGACGTTCTCGCAGTGGATCCAGGCGCTCCCGTAGCGGATCTGGCTCTAGACGTTCGCGCAGTGGCTCGAGGCGTTCTCGCAGTGGCTCGAGACGCTCTCGCAGTGGATCCAGACACTCTCGTTCCCGCAGTGGCTCCAGGAAATCTCGCAGTGGCTCGAGAAAGTCTCGCAGTCGTTCCAATAGCGTTGGATCACCAAATAAAAAACGAAATGGCTCCCAAGACCGTTCACGGTCTGGCAGTGCTGGATCCATTAATGCTTCAAGGCGCCGACGACAGGCCATCAGCGACTCGGAAGGTAACTTTTTGTGTAGCACTCAATTAAAACAGTATTCAATTCCTTAAATGTGCTTGCAGATGAAGCCCCCACAATCGAAAAGAAACGTCCCAAGATTACGGATACAGACAATGAAGACGACGATGAGACGCCGGCAAATACTTCCGGCACGGAGAAACCACAAGACAAGATTGTAGAGAGTTCTGATGACGAAAATATACCCATTTCAAATGAGACAGAGTAAGAGGATATCCGTCGACAGTGTAAGGATTTTTTAAAATTTAATTTCGGTTTTGAAATTGCAGCCACAGCAATTTTATGTCGGACTTTGATGCAATGCTACTGCGTAAGAAGGAGGAGAAGCGCGTGCGACGCCGCAAGCGAGATATTGATCTGATTAATGATAATGACGACCTCATTGATCAATTAATTATAAGCATGAAGAACGCCTCGGATGATGACAGGCAATTGAACATGACCGGACAGCCGGCCACCAAGAAAATATCGATGCTGAAGCAGGTGATGTCGCAGCTGATCAAAAAGGATCTGCAACTGGCCTTTTTGGAGCACAATATACTCAACGTACTTACCGATTGGCTGGCTCCATTGCCAAACAAAAGTCTGCCCTGCCTGCAAATACGCGAGAGTATTTTACGCCTATTATCTGATGTAAGGAGCGAGCCAAGCCCTTATCTGTATATCTGTATAATCGTATATCCTTTGCTCTCCTCTCCCTTAGTTTCCCACGATAGAGAAGGGTTTGCTGAAGCAGTCGGGCATCGGCAAGGCTGTGATGTACTTGTACAAGCATCCCCAGGAAACCAAACAGAATCGCGACCGTGCTGGTCGCCTAATATCCGAATGGGCACGCCCCATCTTCAACCTAAGCTGTAATTTTTCGGCCATGAGCAAGGAGGAGCGCCAGGAACGAGATCTGGCACAAATGTCACGGCATAGGAACAAGAGTCCAGAGCCAAATCAAACGGCCTCCGAGGAAAGCCGCTCCCACGCACTTAGTCAGACCTTCTCCAGCGAGGACAAGCAGCTGCGTCCCGGTGATCCCGGTTGGGTGGCTCGTGCACGTGTACCAATGCCTTCCAACAAGGACTATGTCATACGGCCCAAGTCCACAGTGGAGGGCGAAATATCTACGGTAAGTCTTTGTTGTGTTTTCGCAACAATGGCATTTCTAACTCCCAATGTGTGTGTTTCAGTCAACAAAGCGTAAGCCAAATCGTTATGAAAAGCACATGAAACGTTTCCTCGACTCAAAGCGTTTGAAGGAGAGTCGCCGTGCCGTCGAAATATCCATAGAAGGCCGCAAAATGGCGTTGTAAGATGGAAATCCTACTTTTAGCTAAGTTTCAATGAAAAAGAAAAATCATCCAATCCCAACATAGAACAAAATTAATAATATAGATTCTATTTTTGAATATAATACTGATATACTCCTCCCCCTCCCGCCCCAAGAAAATGGTCCATCATCACAAGCACTCAATATAATATACATACAAGAGAGAATTACACAGCAAATGAAGCATCAATTCAAATAATGAGTTATATGAAAAAGAGAGAGACAAAGACGCCCCCTTCGGTCGTTCTTATACTAGTTGTACATATATAAGTCTATGTGTGTATGTATTGTTTAAATATGTATGTATTCTGTTTAAGTGAGGAATAAATGGCAGTGCTTCAAATCGCAAATCTAATCTACCATATACAAAACGATCACTAATATGTATATGCCTCCCTACTAATATTTGCTAATAATCTTTAAATAATACCCTAGAGACTTCACAGAAATGCCTCCTACTATCATCTACTATCATAAGGTAAGTTATATTTAATAAATATTTTAATAATCACCAAGAGATAGCCTTTTATCTAACGAGTGTTTAATTAAATATAAGAATTATTTGTATTATTTTATTGTGCTTTCTTCAAATTAAAAAGACAGAAATATGAGAGTATTATAGTTAATTATAAGAAAACATAAGCGCTAGGGTCGAGGCCTGAAAAAAATGTTATAAGCCAGAGTTTTTTCTGTATTTCCATTGACAAATGAGATAGTGTCTGATCTTCTCGAGGGCATTCTAAATTTGATACTAGATAGCTTGGCAATAGATAAATGGATGCATCAATTAAGTTATGTATTTATTACATGACCTAATGATGACACACGTACTGCCAATTAATAGCCGATTAACCGAAGCGATTTTAGTGTGTGCATCGATGCATCGATGACTAAAAGCATATGTTTTATGTATTCTATAATAAATACATACATAAATATGTATGAAACAGTTCCAGTTAGAGCTGCACATGTACCTACTGATACTGATGCTGCCACTGCATTGCTTTTGGTTAGCAATTATTTGTAGTAGTGGCACAACAAATCACAAAGCTACTACCTCGGTCACCTCTTGTCGCTTGTCGTGTTGGAATTAATAATAAATGTCAAATTAAGGGCATTTTTGACACACACACACTTACAACAACCCCCCATTTGGAAATCGGAGTACTATGCCCCCCCTATACACTCTACACTATCCCGCGATAGACTGCTGCACACGCATGTGGGGTGGAAAAATACCGAAAACCAATGGTAAAATATAGATAAAGAGAAGGTTAACCTCTGTCTGGCCACGAGCATATCGTATGGGGATAGATGTTGGGAGACTGGGCATGCCGTCTTGTCTGCATGACTTTGTCTAGGATGACGAATTGTCTAGCGGGGTGCTGGTGCTTCTGTACTATCGCATAATAGCTGTGCTGGGGAAGGGGGGGGGGGGCGGGGGCTCTTATTATCTCTTTGAACAAATCGCCAAACACGGCTACCAACACCCCACAGCCGCCACACACCACATATTAGAGGAGAGGCAGCACTTGGGTTGTTTCGGGTTCACCTCTGCTGCTTGTCCGCCCCTTATCGCCTTAATATTAAACCGGTTGCGCTGTTGTACAATTTTTCAAACGTCTCTGCACTGTCGTCTAGGTTGGTCTGGATTGATTCGTTAGAGCTCTGCAGCCGAAACAACACAAAGAAAGCACACAATCGAAAATGTCGCAGGTGAAAAAGAACGAGAAGGTCGGCATTGTGGGCAGGTAAAACCAGAAACAGGATCTAACCAAACAGGATATCCCTGCTACATACATATGTATATTCTGCTCTCACAGCGGTCTCATTGGACGCTCCTGGTCGATGCTGTTCGCCTCTGTCGGCTATCAGGTGATGCTCTACGATATCCTGCCGGAGCAAGTATCCTCGGCGCTGACCGCCACACAAAAGGAGTTGCTCGATCTGGAGGCCAAGGGCCTGCTGCGTGGCAAACTGAATGCCAAGCAACAGTTTAGCTGCATGTCCGGCACCAACGACATCAAGGAGCTGGTCAAGGGGGCCATGTTCATCCAAGAGTGCATACCCGAGCGTCTGGACCTCAAGAAAGCGCTCTACAAGCAGTTGGATGCTGTTGTGGATGCCAAGACCATACTCTCCAGCTCAACGAGCACCTTCCTGCCGTCTCTGTTCAGTGCGGATTTGAAGAACAAGCAGAACGTAAGTAAACACAGTGCAGCTATATATCTATCAAGACGCGACGGGACGATACGGGACCCCTGATAAAGCCACTCCACTCCAATCCAAATAGTGGAGCAGTAGGCCAGTGCATGCATCGCCGTGTGCTGTGTTTTGTGGCTGTGTGTCATCTGTCCTTGACCCCGTTTTGGCTTAATCTGTATTGCAAATGTTTATAATTTTTGTATTTTGGTTTTGAACAGGTTTTGGTCTCACATCCCGTCAATCCACCATACTATGTTCCTTTGGTGGAGATTGTACCAGCGCCATGGACCAAACCGGAATTTGTGGTCAAAACCCGTGCATTGATGGACGAAATTGGCCAGAAGCCGGTGACGCTGTCGCGTGAGATTGAGGGCTTTGCCCTGAACCGTATACAGTATGCCATATTGAATGAGACCTGGCGCTTGGTGGAGGCTGGCATCCTAAATGTCAAGGACATCGACAGTGTGATGAGCGATGGCCTGGGCATGCGTTATGCCTTTTTGGGACCTCTGGAGACGGCCCATCTGAATGCAGAGGGCATGGCCAACTATTTTGAGCGCTACTCAAAGACCATTTACAGCGTCAGCGAGACCATGGGACCCACACCCAAAATGGAGGGGCCTGTGGCCGAGTCGGTGTCCAAGCAGCTGAACGATATGGTGCCGCTCGACAAGCTGGCCGAACGACGCACCTATCGCGATAATTGCCTGACACATTTGAGCATACTGAAGAGTAAGCTCAATAATCAGTAAATCAGCAATGCCACCACATTCCATCCATGCCATGCCCCACATTTTCCATTGGCTTTTCCTAATGTTATGTTTCTTTTCGTTACAATAAATATATTTTCGATTAACTAAATAATGCTTAATCCTTTTTGATTTTATTTGATAATTCATAGAAGAGGTTCAGGTTGTCTCATTTTCAATCTAAGTAAGGTTCTATTTAAATGGCTCTTATCTTATTCTTAGCTTAATAATAAAAAGGAGTATTTCTCGTAATAATAGCAAGAGCATCTCTTGTACTAAAAGAAAGAGTATTGAGTGTTTCTGTTTAAACCTATTAAGTACTCTGGCGCTGTATGAGCGGGGCGGGGGGTTCTTCATATCAGTTCACTTTATCTCAAGACGTTAAAAACAAAACAATATAAAAACAAATAAAGAGAAAACTAATACTTCATTTGGGAGATAGCCAAAACACGCTGCGTGATGTGGCCATTCCGCCGACCTTTTGTGGGGTAAGGTTTATCTTCAAGGTTAAACAACATCACATTTGTAATAACTAATTCACTTTCATACGACATTGGTGGCTTGCCTGCTCTGGCCCTGCATCTCTGCTTCCTATCCGGAACCCGGCTTCTTTGAGAAGCTGGGGCGCCTGATATTTGGCGTGGAATACGATGCATTGACCACTGTACTCACCGCCACTGGCTTCAACGATCTACGCTGCTGTAAGCGCATCTGTGGCAGCGGTGTGCTCGTACAGAAGATCTTTTGGCCAGCCTTTCCCTTCGCTGGCAATGGCGTATCTGGTGGATGGACTGGATTGAGGTACGTTCCTTCATGGGGAGCCACACTGAGTGTGTTTACAATGGGTACAACACGCTTAATGGGTATAGATGCCTTCATCGAACCATTGCATTTGGACATGGATTCACTAATGGACGGTGTCTTCATGCGGCTGCCCAGGATCGAGCGCCTGTTGGCCTCGGCTCCCTTTACTGGCGGATTGACAGTCGAGAACGAATTGCGACGCTGTCTGAACGGGGTCGGACCCTCAGGGAGGCTGCTGCTCGGTGCCGCATTTGGCGGCTCTTTTGGTGGCACATTCTGTATGTTGTCAATCAACTGTTGGGCCTTTCTCTCCGGCAGCAGCTTGGACTTGTCGTGAATGGACAGAGACGAGGATCGTCGGCGCATTGAGCCCGCCTCATCGTTGGTCATATTCGCTTTAGCTGCAGGCTGCAGATCTGCAGATGGCCGCTGTAAATAGCAGCTACTTGGATACTGGCCCCCATTGTTGGGATTGACCAAGAGAATGACTGTTCGTGGATCGGCGCCATGCTGTTCGTTGTGGCTGCGATTGTGGCGCTCCAGGAGCTCATTAATTTGAAAGGCCAGTGATTCGTCCACCAATTCAGTCCTGTATGGCTCTCTCTTTTGTGGCCCTGGCGCTGGGGGGGCACTCATCGGATGTAAATCCTTGTCATATAGCTCGGGGCGGGAGTCGCCATCAAATGTCGCCGAAGAGCAGACCATAGCATCGGGAAAGTCCTGCATTTTACTGCCGGGTGTCGTTTGATCCTCCACAGACTTTGTCCTCTTGTCCTGCAAGAGAGTAATCTAACATTAATTCCTGCCTTCAACACTTGCTTGATGGAAATTAAATAACAAAAAACATACATTCAGTTCGAGGTCAAAGGTTCCCTGCCGTGTGTACGAATGTGGCAATGTCGTCACTGGAGTGGTACTGTCCACTCCTGCAGTATCAGTAGCAAGTGCCGCAGCACACATCGAAGTGGGCGTGCTACCAAAGATGGCAACATTCAGGGCCCCAATCACCGAGTCAAAATGATACCTCTCCGTAATATCCACCTTGTCATGCACTAGAGTTTTCAACTCCTGCAACAGTTCGCCCACATTCTTTCTTTTTGACTGATGCCCGGAAAGCGATTTAATGTCGGGCGTCTGGATATCTGTCTTGTGCTCTTCCTGTGGTGTTTTTGGTTGTTCTTCCTTGGCCGTCAGGGCGTCCAGCATGGGTATGCGTAGCATTTTTAGATCCTCCTCGAAATTGGCACTGGAACGATAGCCACTTTCAGCGGGCGGCTCGTCTTCTATCAGCTTGAGGGGCGATTCGGCGGCAATCATTTGCAGATTTTCGGCCAGAATTGTTTTCTCGAATTGAGAGTCGCCTGCTGCCCCCCTCGATTTCGAGCCATTATGCGGCGGTGTATTTATCATTGATCGCGAAGCATTCAGCTTGAGCAGTTGCTTTTGAAACGAGTTGTTTGTGGGTCGGTGGGGCGGCCGTGCTGCCTCGCCGGGCGTCACATCTGTTCGCATACAAACGGGTGGACTCTCATTTTCCAGATCAGGATACGGATTCTCAGATGCCTTGGCTTCCTCCTTCTCTTTCTCTTTAATCGTCAAATTAATTCCCTAAAATAAAAAGTAGGTGTGTATGTGCGTAAGAGTGTATGCTTTCGCAAACAGTAAAAAATTTGGTAATGTGAGTGCGAGCAGCTAACCTTGATGCAAGCCTCTTTCTCTATAGAATCGAAGGGATCGTAGGGACCCTTGAAACTGTTGGACTCAACAAGCATTGAGGCTTCCGGTTCCTCCAATATTGTCTCCTCTTTTTGTGGTTCATCCCAGCCGGTCAGGTCAATAAGGTTGCCAGTATCACACATTTTAAGAAGTAACAAAATCTAACAAAAAGTAGCGGAACTCGCTCAACTTCGAAACAACGCCAAATTTCCCGCTACTGTTGATGGACCCTACCTTTGTATTGGTAATTAATGATGATACCTGGATGATTAGAAATATATCGATACCCATGCAATAGGTGCTTTGGATATGAAACGATGGAACTGACTTCTAGCTGCGTTAGTAATTTTCATTTATTTCAATATTAATATTGGTTAAACATAAACATGGTAGCAATATATTAAAAGCCAATGACTCTACAAAATTTGTAATGAATTCCCAATTCAAATTCAAACACAGTTTTCATTTTATAAATTATTATGTGCCAGGGACTGTTTAAATAATGTGTGCATTCAAAAAATGTTAATATTTAAATACTGGTTGTATGGTTTTATTCGGTTTAATAGTTCCCCAACTATCTTTACTTATTTTAAATTACTAAAATTCTATGTTTAGTTTACAGCTACAATATATATATTATTTTTTGTTTTATGAAAATTTTAAAATTTAAATTGAGTGTTAAATACATATTTCATTCAATAATACATAAATATATAAATTTGAAATTTATCCAAAAGCTTGCGCAATGATGTTTCTGTTCCATTCGTCCGTTCCGATATCTAACCGATTGCACTTGTTCATACCGATGATAAACAGAATGACTAGATGTTCATAATACAATTTATAAGCAACAACTAGTAATTACCTAATTAAATTAACTTTTTTGCTACTGCTAAACAGTTTGCTTTGCTTAGTCTCGCAAGCCATTAATGGTGGGTGAGGAAACAACGGCGTAATATTAATCAACTCAATAATAGTGAAATAAAATACAAGCAATATTTCTCATCGGGCAATTGACTTCCAAGCAAAGAGATCATAATTAACAAGCCAATCAATCAATCGAATCGACAAGATGAACAGGAAATTCTTGCCAATCGCAGTCTGCGTAGTCCTACACGTACTCCTCAACAATGTGGGGATCCAGGCACAGCTGAACCTGGACCAGATTGAACTGCAGAAGCAGCTTCCGGAGGAGCTTCTCAAGTCGAACTTCACCTTCAACGATGCCAAGGATGTGTTCCGCAACAAGTGCATAGAGGTCGCCGGCGAGGAGGCTGGCGGCAAGGCGTACGAAGATATCGAGTCCGGATTTGCAGTTCTCAGCGATTGCGTGAACGGCATTGTCAACTATACGACAATGCAGCAGGAAATCGAGGAGGCGAGCCCCGAAGGCGAGCTGGATGTAGTTTTTAATAAGTATTGCAATAAGCGATCAAGTGCCATTGAATGCTTTGATGTGTTCACCGCCAAGCTCACGCCTTGCCTCGACAAAGAGGAGCAGGAGAGCAAGGATGTTATCAAGCGAATCATTCAGAGTTTATTGAACTTTGTTTGCCACAAAGATGGAGACCAAATAGCTCTGTTTATTGCCGAGAAGGGGCCAGAGTGTCTCGAGTCAGAGAAAGACAATATCCAACAGTGCCTGAACAGCACCTTTTCTACGTATCTTAACTCTGCGGATATCCATGACAATAAGATCAAATCAATACCCAAACTGACTGTCGGCCAGCGGCAATGTGATGATATGCTGAGCCTCCAGTCGTGCGTGGTCCACCGGCTGGAGCAGTGCACCGACATAACGCCAGCCAATCTTGTGGAATCAATGTTCAACTTTATCAGAAACGAAACCCTATGTCGCAACTATCAGAAATCTCCCCTAACAGCTGCCGCCGCCAGCAGCAGTCCCGGCATTCAGGCAATGCCATTTTTGTACTATCTGTTTCCCATGTTTATTTTCATGTTTGCTTTCCACAAATCTGCATAGTTCTAAGTTGCAAAGAAAAAATACCGCTTGAATCTCTCGAATATCTCGAATATATTTACTTTTTTTCATTCGGCGGCACACGCCTTATCAAGATTCAAAAGTCAAGTAAATAATTGATGGAAGGTCGCGTGGTGTGTGTATATGGATTTTATAGATATTATTTATGCACTGGATTTACATACATACATACATACATATATCTGTACTCGTTTTTAAGTGTTTACTCAAAATATTTAATAACTAATTTGTATTACCGGTGCTAGCACTATTCCATAGGTCAAACCCAAATATGGAGATGGGCGTGCCACATGGATGGCTACTACTCTTTTGCACGCAACTCAGGTCGCGTTCATGTCTCTATAATAGTAATTTACATAATAAAAACTAAAAGGTACGACAGCTTAGACATTGTCGTACCCTTTTGGCCATGTCGTGCGTCCATCCCTAGATTATGTATTACATTTAATGAGGCCCTTTGCCCTTTCAAGTCTATTGCTTGTTTGCTTTTGTTTTTTGTTTTTTTTTTCGTCACGGCAATGAATCTTGTGTATTAAACTGATCGAACGGATCAAAGCACTCAATGGGATCGGATTAGGGAGTGGGTACCAAACGGTATGGGCTAAAGGAAATAATATTTATATATGTATATGTACTGTACGTTTTTTAAATGAATACAAGTATCATAAATGTGCAAATAAAGTGATATAAATTTGAAAGAAATTTGAATTTAAAATGGTTATTATTGAACGACATGGGAGCGATTGATAATGTTCATATGTTTAGACATATAAGTTAACAACTGACATCCGACGATTGGGAATATGGATGGATGGATGCGACGATTCTTAATAGACGGCGGCAGCGAACTTCAGGTTCAGTTTATAATCATAAGTCTTATAGATAAGTTTTATTTATAGATTTTGTTTTATTTTGGTTTTTGGTTTTCCATTTGCTTTTTCATCTAGAGCAGAGCCTATTCCCGGCTAAAATTTAAATAAATGAATTGTTGATATTTTCGATCTAGTATGGTTTGGTGGTTCGATAGCTCGGATTAGATTATCGATAGAAATAGTTCCCTTTTGGGTAATTGATCGCATTGTTCATTTGGCTTTTTCCCTTTAAATGTAACCCAAAGACTCCTCCAACTTGTTTTCTTGTGAGTTAAGATCATCATTAACCAATTTGCTAAAGAAAACAATATATTTACATACAAGTAAAAGCACCATTATAACAGAAAACCAAACGAACTGATCAAGTGAACAGATTCAGAGCGGCCTGAACCAATTCGTTTTGTCATCTCTAATTGCTTACAAGTTCTTGTCTCGGCTTTAATTTTTATAATTTTTGAAAATAGGAGGTTGTGAGGTTGTGCTGTGCCAGTATGCGGAGTCATCTGCTAGTCAGAGCCAAGCTGAAGGTTTCTGAAAAACAATGAAGAGCGCTAGCACGAGAATGGAGGAAGTAGTCGATGCCTCTGTGATGGTGCCGATCTCTCCGCTGAGTATAGTCCTAACTGGAGTCTCCGTCGTATTGCGCTTCATTTCCATCATCATCAACTGGAGTCTGGCCTATGATTATTGGCTGGAGGGATCATACAACTACACCGCCTGGACAATTGCATCGATTCTGTTGCCCATGGTGATCACATCGACCATATACACAAATGTGTAAGTATGCCAATGCCAAGACCTTGAACGCATGTATTCTAATATTCAGTTTCAGATTGGCTGCCAGCAACTCCGATCAAAGGGGCATGTACTCCACTGTTGTGCTATCATATCTCTTTCGGGACGGATATGCTCTATATTATGCCCTGGAGTACAGCAAAGCAAAATCGCAAGGCCACAAAGAGTTAGAATTAAGGTTAACAAGGCGCCGGATCTCGCTAGCCATGTGTTTCCATTTCGGTAGCTGCATCATTAAATTGTCTTGCCTTTCAGATACTATCAGCAACTGCTGCGGGAAGAGTGCGATGTGGGTTTTATCCGGCTCTTTGATTCGTTTTTGGAATCTGCGCCCCAAAAAATACTGCAGCTTGTCATACTGATGCGATCTTTAATGAAGTTGACATGTAATATAGCTATATTAAGATTCATATGGGACACATTTTTAAACATGATTTAATTTCAGATTTTCGCCTGTTTGCATTCGTCATATATTTTTTCAGCATTGCCTGGTGCATACAGGCCTATAATCGTTCCAATCGCTTGGTGCAGCTCGACAAATATGATATAGCGGCCAAGGGGCGTTTTGTGCAATTCCTTTTTCTCCTATGCCTCACGGGTAACTCAATAAACCTTGTAATTACTATAAACGAAATGTACTTTATATATATTTTTTATTTCGTAGTTTCACGCACTTTATGCATTGCGTATATGGCCAGTCTCTTCCCACTGGAAACACTGGGTGTGTGCATCCTTCATATATGTTTTTGTGGCACTGTTGTCTTTGTGTTGGACTCGCCAACGATTGCCCAATCTAGAATGTTAAACTATATCTATTGCCTGACCTTTGGCGTGGTGTATATATTTATTTTCACCCCTGTAAAGGATGGGCCAACAAAGTATAAGTATACCTCGTACCTGACATTTTGCCTTTTGCAGAACATTATCGTCTGTGTGCTATATATCGCCTTGTATTTTTCTATTGCCATTATTGCCATGTATATTTGTGGTATCATACTCACGATCTATTACTATCTTTACTGCCACCCAAGTATTTTATGTCCATAGTTTATCTACATATGTATGTATATTTATTTCTTTACAATTTTGTTAATTTCGTCGGGATAATAAACGTTTTTTCCTGCGGTATTTTCTTGTGATTGTTCTGAAATCGTACTCATCAATGCTGGAAATTGAACAATTAGCAGGTTGTAGAGGGGAATGGAATTTCATAAATTATTATTTTCAAAATAAAACGCCGATAGTTCCGATAATCGAGAGGTGGAATCAGATCAGCAACATTTTTCATCAATTAACCAATCTTGTATAATATTGATTCGATTTTCGGATAAAATTATATGTTCAGTACGAAGGGTCCTAGCTATCTAATAATATTATACCAAATATCAAAATGATTTCCGATCATTGAGAGCGATGAAATAGAGGGGGATTAGTGGGTTAAGTTCGTTGTGTTCAAAAATGTTGTTAATATGTAGCAATTTTGTAGTTTCTCCACGAAAATTATAATTTTCTTATTTTGGATGTTATTGATAATTATTTCCCGTGACTTAACCATGTGGTTATCCTTACTAAATAAAGGGAGCTTACGTGGGCTAAGTTCGTTTTTCATCGGTAAATATTATCGATGCATCCCTAGTCTAAATATTTGCGCCAAAAATCTTTGACAACTCAGTTTTCGCTCAAACAAAATAGTTAAACAAATTTTCGGGCAATTATGTCGGCACCGATACCGGTACCGACAGGGAAGCGCGTGCTGACGCCCAGCAAGCAAAACGGATCTGCCTCACCCAGCAGCAGCCAAGGGCAGGTCAAGAAGTTCAAGAATGAGCAGGACTTGTGCGACGATTTGGAGAATATTTGCTGGGACGACGATATGGATTTCGATACGAGTGCCTTAGAGGAGGCGATGGATGCGGCTATGTCCTCGCACAAACTGGACCTGTCCACATGGCAGCGCTGCGTTATCGAGGACTTTGAAATTGACATGAAATCAGGCAATGTCAAACTGGTAGTAAAAAAGAGTGGGAGCCAGGCCGAGCATCCAGAAACGGCCGAGTGTCTCGTGAGTTCGCCTTGGAATATCGGTGACATAAAGAAGGGCGATATTGTTTCACTGCTGGCCAAGTGGCAGCCCTCGCAGAACGTCTATGTGATCGACAAGGAGGACGGCTTCTGCGTGACCAATCCCGATTTTCTGGTATCCGGCACCACCGTCATGGGTTCCCTCTTCTGCCGCCGCAAGACGGTGCTGCAGGAACGATTCCGCGGCCTCCACGGAAACAACCGTGTGGTGAGTACCCAGCAGCAAAGCCCAGACAATCGCTGACCAAAAGGATACTAATTTGAAACTCTTCGACAGATGATCATTGGCACACTGGTGCATGAACTGTTCCAACGTGTGGTCTCCGAGCAGCGGTACACTCGCTCCCATGTGCAGACTATCCTGAATTATATGCTGCAGAGCCCCTCCTTGGTCCAATCCCTCTATGCCGGCTCCCTCACCGAAGAGGAGGTAATTACTGATATGAAGAGATTCGTCGATCCCATCGTTAGGTTCGCCAAGCAGTACGTGCTTGGGACGACGCCTGCGATTCCATCGCCAGTGAATTTTCGCGGGCGCATTGAGAAGATCGAGAACACCGAGGAGAACCTGTGGGTGCCTCAGCTGGGCCTCAAGGGCAAAGTGGACGTTTCTGTGTCCGTGACCACAGCCAATGAACCCATTCCCCTGGAGCTAAAGACGGGCCGCTCAACCTTCTCCATGGAGCACACGGGCCAGCTGATCCTTTACCAGATGATGCACTCGGCTCTAGGCGTTGAGACGCGCTCCGGACTGCTGCTCTACCTGCGCGAAAACATGATGCGCGAGGTGTTCGGCAAGCGCAACGAGATGCGCGATCTGATCATCATGCGCAACGATCTGGCCAAATATCTGATCAAAGAGGTGAAGACCCCAGTCGCCGAAGAGGAGGACATCGAGGACCTGTACCTGCCCGAACCCATCCACCACCACAGCGCATGCGAAAAATGCGAATACAACACGCTGTGCGCCAGCTACGCCAAGCGCGATGACAAGCTGCGTTTAGGCGACTCACATTCGATGAAGAAACTCATGCCGAAGCTTCTCGAGCACCTAACCGAGAATGATCTGGAGTTCTTCCACCGCTGGTGTGGTATACTGGCCCTCGAGGACAAGCACTCGCGCGCGAGCTTCAAGCAACACACCATCTGGACCGAGGATCCCGTATCGCGCCAACAGCAGGGACGAGCCATTGCCCACCTAAAGCTATATCCTACCCAACTGGCGCTCGAAACAGACGGCCGCTTTGAGCAAAACCTGGAGCTGGCGGGAGAGGCCGATCCCAGCATAAAATTGCATCTCTCTGGGGTATGATCTAGGATCTAGGAATCGCCCTAGATCTCCCTTCCGTGGAACGTGTGTAATATTTTGTTCTTCTCTTGTGCAGTTCGATGTGGGCGAGTATGTGGTCATCAGCACCACCTCGCGCATGGCTGTTGCTTCTGGAACCATCATTTCGTTGGAGAGCCGGCGCCTGACAGTCTCTTTGGATCGCGACCTCAAGCCGCAGTATGCGAAGGAGACCTTCATCATGGACAAGCACGACTCGCAGACCTTCAGCACATTCAACTACACCAACATGGGCATGCTCCTCGCTCCCACCCTACGCGCCATGCAACTGCGCTCCATCATTGTGGCCATGGACCCGCCCGTACCATATGACAGCCTGCCCGATACCATTCTTACAGAGGGTCTTCACATTCTGAATAATCTGAACAAACAGCAAACCGAGGCCGTCATGCGCTGCCTCAGCAGCAATACACACTTTCTGATCAAGGGTCTGCCCGGGACCGGCAAGACCCAGACGCTGGTCGCCCTGGTGCGTATAATGTATCTGCTTAACCTCAGCGTCCTGATCACGGCCCACACGCACTCGGCGGTGGACAATCTTATGAATCGTCTGATGTCCTATGGCCTTCCCATGCTCCGGCTGGGCCAGAGCTCCCGCATTAGCGAGCGTCTGGAAGAGATCAGCGAGGCCAATTTAACCAGACGCTGCCGCACCGTCGATAACCTGGTAGAAGTCTTGGAGACGCCGGAGATTGTGGGCGCCACATGCCTGGGCATGGGTCACCCCGTTTTCCGAAACCGCACGTTTGACTTCTGCATCGTGGACGAGGCCACCCAAGTGTTTTTGCCCACCGTTCTGCGTCCCCTCTGCTACAGTGAGCGCTTCGTTCTGGTCGGAGATCCAGATCAACTGCCACCTGTCGTTAAGTCCCGCGAGGCCCGGAAAAGAGGAGCAGACGAGTCCCTCTTTGAACGCCTTGACTCGCCCGATTGCACGGCCGTGCTGAGCGTACAGTACCGCATGAACAGCACAATCACCCGGCTGGCCAACAAGCTCACCTACGATGATGGCCTAAAGTGCGCCAATGAGAATGTAGCCAATGCCCATCTACAGCTGAATTCCTTGCGGAACGCACCCTTGTGGGTTCAGCGCGTGCTGCAGACCCATCTGGACAATGCCGTAGTGGTGGTGGACACCGGCGACTGCTCCGTGCCCTGCCAGGAGGTGTCCAAGGGCTTACAGTGGCTGGGGAAGGCCGACTGCAACATCGATCTGAAATACGGCGAAAAGGATCCGGAAGTTGAACAGGCGAATGTGGGACAGCATCCAGAAGGTCGACGCGTTTCACAGTACACCAATACCTGCGAGGTGGGCGTTGTGATGCACCTACTGCTCCAGCTGCAGGTCGCCGAATACGACCTTTCCACCGTGGGTGTCATTGCACCCTATCGCGCCCAAGTGGAGCTGCTGCGCAGACTGGGCGAGCGGCTGGACTCCAGAGTTGAGTTCAACACGGTGGATCAGTACCAGGGCCGCGACAAGAACATCATCATCTACAGCTGCACCAAGACAGGACGCGATTCCACGGAGAAGAAGCACTGCCGCGCCGCCGAGATTCTCGAAGATAAGCGCCGCCTCACGGTGGCCATCACTCGCGCCAAGCAGAAGCTGATCATCCTGGGCGACGTCACGTGCCTCATGAATTATGGCCCGTTCGACTCCCTATTCCGGAACATCCCGCATAGACATTTCCTGACTTTGGTCGAGGGTCGCTTGGAGTTCGCCTGGAAGTGTCTGCACACGGACCTGAATCGCCTCATAGAACCATAAATCAATTAGTCAGTAGTACTTAGACTTTTTTTTCTGTTTTTGTTTTAGTTTAAGAGTTGCAAGGGCTTCTGAGGAGTTAAAAGATACATACAAGATTCACAAGTGTCAAGGAAGCGAATTGTTGAATGGATCGGTTGACCGGTGGATCGGTAGGGATCCCTAAAGGCTGTCAATGTTAGAGAAACGAGCGTTAACACAAGGAATCCTCCAAGGAAACCAACACATTTTTAATAGGAACTCGTTAAAACTAGGAAATAAATTTTAAAATGGTTGGCCATGTTGGCCAAAGAAGGGTCTGAGCACGACTGTCTCCTATCAGGTATATATTTAATGTTTTTATTTGATAAACGCATGGATGAAATATATTCTTGTACGTAACTTGTAGTTGCACAGGGGACTCTGTTTGGTTCCCAAAGTTCTTTAGAAATAAATTCAATTATACGGCGCTCGTGAAATGTATAAATTATCTCCTAAATGCTGTGCAAATTCGTTGGAAATGTGACCTTCCTCGATCACTCTTTCTTAATTCACACGACATTGTCCACTGTCGTTGTATCCCACTGCTGGAGGTATTCATGCTTAACGGTTCTTGCTGCTCCCCCCTTTCCCGATGCCCCCTTCCTTCCATTGACAAACCGGAAGCTGTGGCACCTTCGAGTCTGTTCCGTTCTCTTGTCCGCGTGCGTCACGTGCCCCGAATGCATATTAGCAGGAGATATGCAAGTGCGTGTGGAAGAACTATGTGGGGGAGGGGGGGCCCATATGCAGCGGATGCACTTAACAGCCGAGAGCCGGCGTGAGTCATCCTCATGATTATCATTATCGTACTACCATCCCATCCCACCCATTCCATGTCATCCATTCCATTCCCCTGGCCTGATGCTTGTAACCAAATGTGAGATTGATTGGTCCCAAAACCGGAGAAAACCAAACCGAAGCAAAGCGAAATGAAATGTCAAGAAAGCAGGCTGGATATATTCGACTGTGGGATACCTCAATCGATCCTAACAGCCACCTCCCACAGTGGGAGCAGAGGACAAGAGTTGACCAATTGGTATCTACATATTATCTACCTTGGATATGTATGCATGTATGCACTGCTTACGTGTTATCTACATGCAATCTTAGCGGCATCTACATGTTTTCATGTAAAGATTAACCACAAATGCCGCATACCCCCACCCTCTGGGCCCTACGAGTGCTGGGTAATAATATCAAATACAATTTGGAGAGCAGCAAGCTGGCTGGCAGTGGAGAGGGGAAAGGCGTACGAGGGACTGGTGGGGGCTGGGAGAAAGACCCAGAGACACCAATAACAGTTACAGTAAAAACAGGCAACAGGCCACAATGGACGTAAGCAAATCGCTTGATAAAATATTTCAAATTCATTTCGCGCCGCCTCTTGGCAGCCGTTGGCATTTCGATGACAGCATTTAATGCTCATTATGTAATCTCTTTAGGTCTTTGGCTTGCAGAGAGAGAGAGAGAGAGGGAGGGGCGGTGCGGGGGTCCACCATTCAACAAAGGTCAACCACAAAACTATTAAGCACACTGTCGCACACACCAACACACACACACTCGAAATATTGAATTGATTTTGAGTTCCGGCCAAACCCTAAATGTATTATTTTTTTTTTGTTGGTTGAAATACCCAATAGATACAACACACACACACAGAGCTACCCATCTCTTTTGCACGCACTCTCGCTCTCACTCACCCTTTCTCCCTCTGTTTTTTGGGTGCGCAACAAATTAAGCCCATTAAGACCATCTTCAAGATGGTCCCCCGGTCCCCCCATCACCCATATCGCATCAACCATCACCCATCGACCATCACCCATCACCTGTTGCAATATTGAACGCTCTCACACTATGTAGATTGATGCCTGGGGGCAGGCATTATCAATAAACTGTGCCTTGAGGCTGTGCGAAAGGCGTACGGTACGAGTATTTTCACTTTCATTTCAGCCGAAAACTAAGAAATATTAATTTAAAATCAAGAAATCCTTTAAGGAATACCTTTCCCTCCATAGATGATACATTTTTATAAATGGTATAGCCCACCGAAATGGAATCAACTTCATTTATAAGGTAGGGTTTTAGTTCCATTCCTCTCCTCTACAAATTATCATCGCAGCTCGTCTGGGTGACTTTAAATTAGTCTTTTGTGAGAACTTCTATCATAAGCCCCACTTTAAATTATACAATAAGCTTTAAGCTCAATTTGCGATAATTTGGCGATCTGTGCAACGATTTCTCCTTCAGTCAGATATTCGCCAGTCAAGCGTTGAATAGAGACCAAATGCCTCCACCAAATGCCTGGCCTGGCTTGGTCTGGCCATTAATCGCTGAAGCCGCAAAAGTGTGGCCATAATTGATCAGTTTTTTGGCTGCCGCGAAACTTCATTAGAGTTACGAATACTTCATTATGGCCATCTCTCGAAGAACATCCCCCCCGAGGACCCCCTAAAGCAGCAACACAGGCTTTCCCCGCATACAAGTTAGCAGCATTATGTTAACTCTTAACATAGCTCAACAGTCGCTGTTAAGGGGCCGCTTTGCGGCTGCGCACTGCTCCGGTAGCAGCTCCAACAAGTTATGGTTACGCTGCGTCCCCCTGACGACAGAAGGTATTATGAACTTGGCCAGGAGTTTGGCCTGCAATGTGGAGAGGAAAGGGCAAAGACGATAAAAGAAAACGATATATGTATAAGGAGATATCATAACTTTATTAACTTAAATTGTAAACAATTGATAGTTACATGCAGTTTAAAGATATTTGGCTAAAGATTAGTAAAGGACCTTTTGCTAGTTGCAGGAATAGATAGGGAATGGAAGAGCACTATTCTACTATTCGAGTATTCGAGTATGTGGAAAAGTTGTTATCAATAATTTTAGCCTAGACCCTGCAACATATGTATGTATATCTGTTTGTCTTAGCCACAGAAGTAGTAGATTAGCCGCTGGGGAATGTAGTGATAAATAGTTGTATCCTTAGCAAATATAGGTAAATATACTCGTATGTATGATTTATATTTCAGAACCATCCTTTCATCATATGTTCGAGGGTATCCATCGCTTCGTCACTCTATAAGAGACTCTTGCTTTCTGGTTTCTGGTTGTCTGCTGCTGGCTGTCTGGTGGTCTGGCTGGTGTGTGGCTTGGCTTCTGTTAAGGCCTGGCCTGTTGGCGTTGGCCTGGCTGTTGGCCACGCTTTTTGGCCACAAAACGAATTCAGTGCAACGGCGACTCTTGAACGGTATTGTTGGCCATAGCGGTAACTCGCCTCTGGCCGTGCATACTAAAATATATAATTTCCTTAAATGTGGTGCATTTTATTCGCATCGCAGCGAGAGACACACAGACATACTGCTAAAAGTTTATACGATTTTTTTGGTTTATTTTTTGCGTGCATCGTGCCATCGAGTGAATGTGGAAAATGTGCAGATAGACGGATAGATGGATAGATTTCTATGGATATTAGTTATATATATATTTATAGTGGGATATATGTACATACATATGTGTGGTTGAACAGAGACGCCGCCGCCGCGCCTGGTCGAAAGTGAAAAACTGAATGCGCAGACGTGTGTAACAGTTTTTACTTTCGGCCTCGTTTCTGGCTTCATCTCTAGTTAGTGCCAATGCTGCTGCTGTAGTTGTTGGCTTTGGTGGTCAGTGGAGCATATAGCCATCCGAGATCTATGCATATTGCATAAAAAACATGCACACTCAGCCACAGCCACAGCCACAGCCTCAGCCTCAGTAGCGGCAGCAGCCACACAAGCAGCATTTAGCCCACTTTTCGAGCAAATATTTTTCAAATCTAACGACAACAAAAATCTCACACATAAATCCTAGCGTTATTTTTTCCGTCGCCGCCGCCGCGTTGCGTTTTACTTGGACAACAACTAGAGCAGCGACTAAGTACAACAACAACAACGACAGCCACTGAAATAATAGCAACAACCAGTGCAAAGGAGCGCCACTGCCTTGCCACCTCGACCAGCAGCAAAAGCCGCCAAAATGCTTCCGGTAAGTTGTTGTTGGGTTGCCCAAAACGGAGCAAAAAACTGAAAACTGAAAACTGGAAAATATCTGTGCAAAAACCTGGGAAAACTGAGAAATCATTTTTATATCGGTGCTTTTTTTTTTGTTGGCATTGCGACGACCGTATTTTGTACGCAATTAGCGCAAATCTGGCCAAGAGTCGTAAATATTTAGTCCAGGCCAAGTGGCAACAATTTCCTGCCTCGACGGGAGGGGACGCTAAACGGGCACCGAATTGGAGGGTTTAACGAAAGGGAGCGAAAAGGACAGACAACCTTGAAGAGCCGAAAGTTGTTTCCAGATCCAGGAAGGGGCTCCTTGTCCTTGCCCCACGGGCACATAGATACAGAGATACAAATGTGCATACAACTCATCGGAGAACGCACAGTTTTATTGCCCATAAAGATCGCTTCTTGATCTCGCGACAAACGGGTTCTGGGTCTCATCTTCATTCTTGAATAATTGAATTATTCATTGGAGACGGAGACCCGGACTCAACTTGATTTCGTTTTCGTTAGCTTGTGTCTCTCTCTGTTGTTATTGAAATGTCTCTTGGATGATTGCATAATTAATGCCATGCCAGGCTGACAAAACTTCCGACTTTAGTCGGACTCCAACCAGAAGAATCGGCATCCATTGAAAGTAAAAGTTACAAGTCTTTGGCGGACATGATATCTGGGTGATATCCAAGGGTTTCGTTTCTTTGTTTTATATGGAATAATGTTTGATTAGTTATCACCCAAGTGCGGAACACACAGAGGGATAAACACCTTCGGTTTTTGGTGTTTTTGGGGCTTATGTAATTCTGAAAACTTTTACCCGATTAACACCTCTGCTGCTGCCGCTGCCGCTGCCGAAGACGAAGACGTCTGTCGATTGCAATTGCCATGCTAATCGAACGCAAAGGAGTGCAAAACTTTCAAACACGATTTGAGAAATCGAATCGGAAAGGCACTCGCACATTGCATGCATATTAAAGATAATGCTGCAGACACAAGATCGCTCGTGGATCCTAAACCAAGAGGCATGCGATGCATAAGCAGCTCAATCAAAGATACATAGATACTTTTTCGATACTTTTACTCCCCGACAAATAGAGGCCCCGAGGAGACAAATGAAATCCACATCAACATCGAATGAAATTAAATTAAATTTCGTTTCATTTTGTTTCGTTTTGGGCATTTGTTTTACATCCGCCTGGGTATTGGTATATGGGAGGTATTACGAGTATAGGAGAGTATGTATACTCTCAAAAATGTATGCCCCAAATCCCTACTATTGGAAGGGGTCCTAAGGCTGACTGGGGCCTGGGGTCTCATGCAAATTTCATCGTTGTGGCGTGGCGCATGCGCAGAAAACTTGTTTAGGAATTGTTTTGTATTTTTGACAATTTTCGGCTTGAACTTATTTTTGGCTTTTCGGTTTTTGGCGGGCGCGCGGGGGCGAAACACGTTTGGCGACAAGTGCTGCCGCTGCTGCTGCTTCTGCTGCTGCTGCGAAACTGCAAACTAGCCAACGGATTCCTCATCATCATCGTCGGCGTGATCATCATCATGTAGTGATTGGTGGTTGGTGCCCATCATCATACCGAGCGAGTGCTTGACGTCAGGCCACAAAAATGCGTGTGAAGAGGAAATCTGCTTGAGGCTTTTGTCTCTCTCCGGCAAGCGGAAATCGGAGCCCAGCCCGAAAATATGGCAGACACAAATTTGCACATTCATGCAACCAACCAAACGACAGGGGAGTGGGTAGAGGGGGATGCAGCAATGGTGCAACAGTGCAACGCCAACGCCAACGCTTTGTTGACTCTCCGCACCCAAAGACAAAGACAATGACAATGAACTGAACCCATCCCATGCCATGGCATGGCATGCCTTGAGATACGATGCGATGCCATCCAATCATCCATCCATCTATACAGACATCCATCTGCATCTACATGTGCCGATAATCAAGGAGTTGCCTCTTAAATACTCTCACGAATGGGGTTCCTTTCCTTTCCTTCAAGATCTGTATCTTCATATTGAAATTCTTAAATGGTATCCTCCCCTCTCTGACAGATTACAATCCATGGCACTCGTACTCGTACTCGTAATAAATAACCGATTGCAATCCACATCAACTTTGACCCCCGACCATCGAAGGTTAGCGCTCACCTTCTCCTCCACATGGGACCTACATAAGTATATCCCACATCCCATATCCGTGTGTATGGGCGACTATAGAAAGGTTTTCTGATTGGCAAATCGGAATTCGTATTCGCATTCGCATTCAACGGGCGGAAAGTGAAACCAGTCGACACTCACAAAAGACAGAAGCAGGGAGCGAGGGAAAAGTGAATGGAAGACTGGAAAGGGGGAGGGGAATTGATGCGTTTTGGTATCTGTATTTTTTGTATTTCTTTTTTATTTAAAAAAGATTATAGAAGAGTCTGAGGGGATCACATTAAGAGTTACCGGTTTGTTGTGCTATTAAACCGCATTTGCCTGAAATTCCAGCATTCCCAGTCGCATCGCACTGCAATCGCTTTGGTAATTGTATCTGACAGATACACAGATACACACGTGTGGTGTTTTCAACCTCATTGCAAAATTTGCTACCTACTATTTGTTTTTTGTTTCTTCCTCTGCTGCTGCTGCTGCTGCTGTCGCTGCTTTTGTTATGTACGTTACGTACGGAGCAGAGGAGAGCAGGCTGCAGCCACACTACAAAGGAGGGCACCAGCGATAGGGGAATGGGTAGGGGTAGAGGCTGCATGGCATGGCTCACTTAGAGACAGAGACAGAGACCGAGACCATGCTCCAGAGACCGCCGGGATGAATCAATTCCATGACAACGACAGCCAGGAGAGAGGGCCAGAGGGGCTTCAGCTACAGACTGAGCTTTGATTTTACATGCAAATCATTAACACTCCTACGACAGATTGGGACGTTGAGTCATTCCCAACGGAGGTCTCGCTCTCCATTCGCTTTGCAGTTTGACAGACTGATTAAAGCTTCGACTGCTCCCCAGAGAGGCCTGGCACACACACACACCGCCTGGCTTAGCCATCCCTGAAGCGAAAGCTCACACATGTGCATGCACGTGCATGCACCGATCAGGGCAAAACATTCTGAGCTTTCAATCAGATACGAGTACAAAGTACTTTCGCCCCCAAAAAATACTCGTATCAGATTCCCACCCTTGAAACCAGCCTCTGGACATTGTCACTCCACACGTAACTGTAAATCCGCTATGGAAATACATCTACATATGTACATACATGTGTACATATATAATATGTATATTGATATATATATTCATGTATCGGCTATGCGGCCTGAAGGTCAACTTGTTTTGCAGGTCTCTCCGTGTCTGAGTGAAAAAAAGCAAAAGTTATAAATTAATTTATTAAGCCAGATCTCGGAGCCAGGCCAGAGACCAGCGCCAGCGCACAGCCCGTGTCTCAAAGTCGGGCCAAGCCAAGTTCCACTCTCGCCGTTTAAACTCGTTTGGGGGACAACAAAAGCACTTGCTGAAAATTCCAGACTCTTGACCAACAGACGACGACTAACTGACCCCCAATTGGTATTTAAAAGAATGTGGCTATTGACTTCACAAAGACCACGACCACGACGACGACGACGACGACGACAACATCAACGTAACGAACAAGAAATAAATCAGTATGATGTATGCCGAATGCCGAATGCTGACTGCTGAATGCTGCATGGGGGTTAATGGGGGACAATGGTCACCTTAATTGCCACAAGGATAACAGGAATACCCACCCTCAAAAGGTAGACGAAAGGCATGGGACCTGTGGGGGGAAATATAGTACATATGTAGTTTCTGTCCAAGTTCATGTCTAAAATAGAGTCGAAGAAATTTCCATTTTGCTGATCGAAAAATGAGTTATATTGTAATGCAAACCGCCCAGTCATGATTCGAACTAATTAAGTTTTGGGCCAGCCAACTCGAGAGCCATCTAATCGTCTTAAACAATGGGCATTATCTTTATGGCCAAAAGCCCATAACCCATAAACCATAAGCCATAACCCATAACCACTCTCGACCTCTGCCCCTGGTTGCCGCCGCAGTTCGTGCCACAGCTTCAGCCCCAGCTTCAGCGGCTGCTTCATGGCCGCCGCATCCACAGCATCCGAAATTAGCCATTACCCATCTCCCATCTCATCTCCCTGCTCCATCTTCCACTCAACTTGAACCTGAATTGTGCATCACGATTAATTTTTCTTTCTGCCGTGAAGCTTTTTGTTTTTGTTTTCTGTTTTTTGTTTTCTTTTGGGTTTTGGGCTTTGGGTTGGTTTGTTGCCGGATGCGCCGCACACAGGCAAGGCAGCGCAGAAGCTTAATAATTTCCACCGAAAACTGAAAACCGAAAACCAAAAACCGAACCGAAAATTGAAAGTGAGCAAAGCCACAAAAACGGCACTGTCCGAGTGTGTGCATAAATAAAATTGTATACTAAAGTTGTGCTTAAAAGGGCATAAAAGTTACATAAGAAACGGTCTGTCTGTCTGTCTGTCTGTCTGCCTGCGAGATTGTGCTGCTTCTTCCGTTGGTTCGTGGTGGCTGGCGGCTGTTGGCTGGTGGGTTGGTGGTTGGGGGATGGGGGATTTCTTTTATTGGCGCTTTATTGTGTGCATATGACATAATTGGCTCAAATGAGAAAATGAACAAATGAGCGAGCGCCTGAAAGCACCCAAACACTTTTTACAACTGTCTAATTTTTGGCAAGAAAGAAGCGGACAGGGGGGGCGGTGGGGAGCCTTATAACACCTGCCGTTAGTCGCTGCAGCCAGTGGGTTTTTTGCAGCGTTTACTTTGCCAATTATCGCCTGGGACGGGGACGGGGTGCTGCCGTTAATGTTAATTGCAGAGCAAACGCGTTGCGACTCTTTGGTGGATGCGCCACCGCCACCGCCACCCTGCCACCCTGAGGGTGCCCTGGTGAGCCATGGAGTGGAATGGAATGGCTTGGAATGGGTAAGGTGTCAATCAGCCTCGACTTTCGATTTCACTTTGAAGTGCGCCACACACACACGCATTCACACGCATTTTGACAGTAAAAATTTGCTACAGAAATGCCTCACCTTTTATAGATATACCTTCGGGCAGAGGGCAGCAGCTCTTCCTCGTCTTCCTTTGAGGTATCCCTTGATACATATGTATGTATATCCCTGATCTTTTCTTTTCACTCTCTCTCCCTCCCTGATTAGCTTGTTTTACTTCTCTTCGCTGAAAGCTTTCACCTCGCTGTTGGCTATTGGCTAATTATTTGTATACTTTTGACGTAACTGTACATTTTGACAACTCAAATGATAAATGTCAGCCGAAGAAGCCGTTTAAGGGGGTGCCGGTTTCGAGCGACATGCAAATCCGCTCATAAATCCTCTGCTCGGACTCTACATTTCACCTGGCACGACAGCCATTCAGGCAGGCAGGCAGGCTGTCCAGGCTGTCCTGGCCGTATCAGGTGCGATCAGAGACCAACCATTAAGGCGATTAGCCATTAATTATGGTATTAACACGACGGCCAGTCTGGCCACACTGGACATGTGAGGAGGCACAGCGAAAGTTTAACAAACAACTGGAATTACGAATCCATTCGGATTTCTCCCTACTGATCTGATGATGTGATGTGATGTGATCCACAGCCAGAATCTGGATCTTCTGGAAACTATTTCCCACTGCCCCTAGGCTCACTCTGAGCATCTAAAAATCTCTAGCATTTAATAAATTTCTAAACCACCCACCCACCTACCAGTTTCTGCCATAGCAAGTGTCCACTGTATCGGCTTTTTTGTCTATGGTTTTGTTGATTTTGGCTTGGACTTTCGCCAAACACCTGACTGATAGTGGCATCGGCATCGACATCCCCATCCCCCCCGGCCTCTGTCGATGGCGATGGCAACTCGTGCTAATGGGGAAAATTGCACCATTAACAGCGACAAATGCAAATCGATAAGGAGAAAAAATAATGGATTATTCATTAGCCATATCAGTTATACGGCTTGTTAGTTTTGACCAGCATCGATGGAGTGCTTTTGGCCAACACTCACTTCAAAGCTGATGGCTGATGGAGAGCGACTATTGAGATTTAAATTCAAATGGAAATTAGCTTTGACTTTGACTTTGAATTGAAGTTGAAATTGAAAGTCCGAAGAGAACGTCTTCTGGCTTCACCTGACATTTCACGTTTTATCGACTCGGTGTCCGTGTCTGACTCATCGATTATGTGCGTCAATGGAATCTAAACGGATTAGTTCTGGCATCTATGTATCTTCTATCTATCTATATATTTATCTATCTGTCTGTCGTATATCACAATGGCTTCGCGATGAGTCAGCAGCAGCAGCAGTGTGGAGCAGTGGACTGATTGACTGAAATCGAATCAATTCGATTGGCCTGGCATTCGCATCCTGCTGCTGCTGCCGTTGCTGCTGCTGCTTAGATCATTCAGGCCTTAAATTGAATTTTTACGCTGCACTGCTCGAAAAAAAGGAGAACATATTTTCAGCTTAAGCCCCACAAATTCAGCGGAATACCTAAACCCATACCTACACCCTTTCCATGATGGCAATAGACAGCCATTAGATAGGGTATAGGGAGCCACTCTTCTCGTGTGCTTAAGCTTCCATCAAATTCAGCGAAATTCTCATTAAAAGGCAGCCGAAAAGCCTTTTTGGCGTATAATTGGATTTAATGAACTGCCTGCCTGCCCATTGTTGTACCCCGTACCATCATCGTGACGATGATGGGGATTATGCTGATGATAGCCCCATGTTCCCCCCCTCCCCCCTATCGTATATGGCCACATCAAGGTAATGCAGACAATGGGGATTATTACTGGTACTCGTAATCGTAGCTGAATGAACTTGAATTCTGCATTCAGCCAAATGCGAAATGCGAAATGCTTGATGCAAATTTTGACATCGATGCATTCCTTATGAATACACGAATGAATAGGAGTGAATGAGCATTGACATTGATCGGTCTGAAGATGATCTTCTGGGGGCTGGGGCTGGGGATGGGGCTGGGGGCTGCCTTGGCCATCGCTTGGTGGTGAAATGAAAGAGGAGATTTCTATTTTGGCCGGCCTTGACAGCCGACTGGTCGTCGGCTCAGCTTTCAGTGGGGTTCAGCCACAGTTTTACTGGTTTATAGGTTTACAGACGGAGATGTGAAGATGTATGAAAATCATTCAATTTCACAATCTATTGATAGGCTTTTTATGGCTCAATTGTGTGTGCGTGAGCGGTCGTCGTCGATGCGTTTTGAGAGAGCTGGAAAACCGCTTCAGAAACCAAAGAGTGGCTTTTCTTTTTTGGGTGCAGCCACCGTTTGCTGACCCACAATACATTGATCCATTGATCGATCGCACAGAAAGAGAAAAATACTCGAACACGAAATAAAGATGGACATAATCTTACCCCAACAGCAGCGGCAACGGCTTTGGCAGCAGCAGCATCCGGCGACATCAACTTTCGCTTTTCCTTTCGGTTTCAGTTTCAGTTTCGGCTTTTGGTTTTTAGTTTTTAGTTTTCTGTTTTTCTGTTTCGGCTTTTTGGGTGCACTCGCATCTCTCGCATCTCCCGTCGCCTGTCACGCCAAATGGCGATTAAGAAAGCCAGGCCACGACCAGCCGCCAAGCCAAGTCAAGTCAAGGAGTCAAAGGAAAGCCAATCCAAGCCAAGCGACTCGATGGTCGAGAGTCGAGTCCGGGCCAACTGGTTTCCCGCAGAGCCACTACTCCGCCGGAGTCAATGACTGGCTGACTTCTGCTCCATAATTGGCTACTTTATGTGTTTTAATTTTTGTGCATGTGTGTGTGTGTGTGTGTCACACACACACACACACATGCACAAAAATTAAATGTGTGTGTTTTGGCCTGGTCAATCCGCTTTTCACTCATCCGAACGAATCGGTCAGCCATTGATGAAAGTTCATACGAGTCGTGACATCGCTGGACATGCACTGCGCGAAATACTCGTTGCACTTATCCTTGGAAAAGCCCCCTTAGAGATAATTCAAAGTCTCGAAAAGTGGAGAAAGAACTTGGGACAGCCTGACAGCCTGCTTGATGGATCTCTGGTTTCTTTATTCTGGGGAACTATCTTCCTCATTCCCATCCGATCCTCACTTTGAAGGGACTTCCTTCTTGGATCCTTGCAGCGCATTCAAAGTCTTTGGTCACCGCTTTTCGCCCTGTGCATGGGTCTGTTTGGTTTTTGTTTGTTTGTTCTTTTGGGCCAACTGAGCCGCTGGCCATGATTCAGTTTTGGTCGTGTGGTCGTGGCTTTGGATTGCTTAATTGAAAATGCCTTGGCGCTTGGCTCTAGCAAATGGGGTAAAAGCGGGGGAAAAGATTGAAAGACTGCAAAGCAAAATCTTTCGCACGGTAATCTTGATGTTGGCCAACAATGCTCAGAGCTTGGCTTTCGCACGGCATAAATCCCGGCTAAATGCAAAAGTTAAATGCATCAACTTATCGCCCGATCTGTGGCTGTGGCTGTGGCACTGGCGGCCATTGTTGGGGGCACACAGTGGCACACCCTCGGGATTGGATTGGATTGGCCGTAGTGCCGGACGGATGCTGGTGCTCCAGATCCCCGCGAAAATGTTTCAAATGCCAAAAGTTTTGTTTGCAAAACTCTTCAGCTTTTGGGCTGGCGCACCTTCTCCTCCCTGATGGCACACCCACCTACCACACAGGGCGTATACGCAACTCTTGGCAGACATTGATCTTTTGCCACTCTTTTTTGTGTACGTTTTTTTCTGTTTTTTTTTTGTTTTTTGTTTTTTGTTTTTTTTGTGGGGCGTTGACATTGTGACGCGCGGCGGTACGTGAAACGTGACATGACGTGAGGCACATTCTACGTGCCGTAGCGGAAATTTCCAGTCAATGCCAGGGCGACAGCGGCGGTACAGGAGCCAGGGCGGAGCGGGGGCCTGGGAGGACGAGAGATGGAGCGGAACGGTCTTTGAATTTTAAGTTGCAGTTAAAGCCTGAAACTGAACTTTACAGCATACATCCATACATATGTGTATGAGTGTATGCCCCCCACCCGTATTATAGCCAGTCATGGAATGTGAATTAGTGTGAGTGCGAGTGTGAGTGTGAGTACTATGAGTGCACGTGAGATGCAGCTGCAGACCACACTGAGGTAGGGATTTTGAATAGTCCGTCCGCGTGCCCGGGCCTTGTCTCTGGAATGTTTGGACCAAGATTGATTGAACCAAAAATTTCATTTCATTCATCATGATTCATTCACACACAAACACACACACACACTGGCACGCTGATTCATGGTACAGTACAGTAATTAACGAGTGTTTAGAATGAGTGCAACTGGCACTCATATGCATTCACGGCACTCAAGCGATGCAAATACTCGTACACTTAAATCATTTGTGATAGCCCTCCCCTCCACCCCCGCCAGTTCATTCATGAGTGCATTCTGGGCGCATAATCGGAGGGTGGCAGTACCATTGAGATCGGGTTTCGCTATGGACTCCAGTTCTTGCCCCCCAACCGATTCGCGGAGGCCATTGTCCGGAGGCGCGACCTGTTCCCATTTCGAGAGCAACTACTCCAATCGCATCGCATCGAATCGAATGGCCGAAGTGGTTTCTCTTCTCTCTGTCGCGATTCAAGGTTACGAGTAGATCCAGATTTTATGCAAAGCCAACAGACAGCCCCGACCCCTGCCCCTGCCCCAGCCGCAGCCGAAGCCCTGGCCACAGCCTCAGCCTCTGGGAAATTGCAAATACATATGTACGCAATATTTGTATAGTGTATTTTTTTTTTGTGTTTTTTTGAGCAGCGTAATGCAGCGATGCCTTACGTAAGCAACGGTCTATCCAGCTGCAGTTGCAGTTGCAGGCGAGTACTCGCACTCGTATATGTGCCACAGTTGATCTGTCTCTCTGCCTTTGTATCTTTTCATGTGTTGCAACTTGTCGTCGTCGCTGTCGTCGTCGTCGTCGTCGTCGTCGTCGTCGTCGTCGGCAGCAACAACTTGTCCATAAATTGTGCCGCAGTCTTTTACAGCCGCTGGCTGTAAATCCGGCCAAAAACGATTCTCAATTTTGGCCCGCTGCCTCTGTTGCAGTGGCTGTTGCAGTTTCAGTTGCAGTTGCAGTTGCAGTTGTGTCTTGGTGTGTGTGTGTGTGTCTGGCTGTGTGTTTGGGTGCCCTGCAGCAACACACATCACATCACACATCACACAACCTGCCAGATCCAGGTCCAGGCCGCATTTAGCGCTGATTTAATTGCCAGCCGCCACTCGCAGCCATTCGCAATTAAAAGATGCAGAAACTAAGCCAAAACCAAAAACCAGGCGATAAATAATGCCAGCCAAAGCCGAAGATTTCGATACACTATACAAAACGAATTGTCTTATTAGATTAAGAGAAGTATTTTCCTTAAGCAGGGATCGTTAGGGGCCAAATGCCAATCAAAAACAAGTGTAATTTTCAATTTTTATTAAGAAAAATTCAGAAATAATAATATAAATAATATAAAATACGAAAATAAAAACTAAACTTAATACATTTTTCCATAAAAATTAGGAAATATACGTTTGTTTTTCTGATATCGCTCATATGCATTTAGGTGTATTCCATGTGACATTCATAACTCTTCTTTGCGGAGCCTGTCGTTTGGAACTCTTTGGAGCTTTCCGTGACCCCACCTATGCCCTATGTATGGCTTTGCAGATGAATCGAATGCAATGATCCCCTATATTTGCAATGGTCTATAAAGTATGCTCCATAGAGAGGAGAGGTATACCCTCTATGGAGTACAGTAACTCCATTTAAAGATCAAAACTCGAGCAAAACTCTGGCAAATCTGGCATTTGCCTTTAAGTACATGTGTTGCAAAGACGCCTGGTGGTTGTTGCTGCCGCTGCTGCTGCTGCTGCGGCTGCGGCTGGTGGCACTTTGTGTTCACTTTGCGTAAAATCGACAAATTTGTCAAGCCAAGTCGCGGCGGCGACGGCGGCGGCCAATCAATGCGAGTGCTCATGCGCATTGTACAATCCAAATTGTTGTCATTTCATTTTCATTCAAGCTGTTGTTGTTGTTGTTGTTGTTTTTGTTGTTGTATTTTTTTTGTATTTTTTTTGTATTTTTGGCATGCATTTTTATGTAAGCAGCTGCTGCAGTCGCTGCCATAAAGAAATGTTAAGCAATGCGTAAGCGACAACAACAGTAACAGCAACAACAACAGCAACAGCACTGGAACAGCACTGTAAATGTAAATGTAAATGATGGCTATATATAAATGTTAATGTAAATGTAAATGGCCAAAGAGTTCCATAAACATTTCTTGTTTAGCCTCAATGCTGGTCCAATGACCCAATCAATGTCTGAACACTCTTTTATTTTGTTTTCTTTCGCATGCGTTTTTCTGTGTTGTGGGGATTTGTGTATATTTTTGGCTCGTCAGTAGGTAAATGTGCCATTACCCTCTCTGCAGACGTATCCCCATAACCATATCCATAGAATGTGTTTGTGTTGAGTGGCAAGCATGCCGCAGCTTGCCGGATATGGATACGGCTGCGATTTACGGCTTATGGCTTAACGGGGGGAAAGCTTCGAATCCTCGACAGAGTGTGTTCAATGGATTTTCTATGCCGCATCGCATGCGATTATTGTATTGCAATAAGCATTGAATTGCATTGCACGCTTTGGAGTGGGCTTTCAGCTCCAATTGCGGGGGAGGGGGGGATTGATTCTGTGCTCGCATAAAAAGTGTTCTCCTTCTTCATCTTATTTTAGTCGACATTTAAGTATTGTCGTCCGATTCTGAATACAAAGTTTCGCAAATCATTAAACCAGATTGGACTGACTGGAATCTTAAGTTCTCGATTCAAAGATTGCCTCTACACTTGAGAGTCTCTCTCTAAGCTCCTCTCGCGCTCTCCCTCTCTCTCACTCATTCTCGCATGACAGTGATTGATTGCGAGTGATTTCTGGCGAATTATTTTTGGTTTCCAAAAGAAGATCTTTCAAGGGTTATTTTAGTATTTTGCTAGGAGAATTTCTATGTCATTTTAGTATTTACTTGCTTTATTTTTGTCATATATATTTGTAGTATTTTTCTAGTACAGAGATATTTCCTTTATGGTTTTTTCTGTATTTTTTCGTTATTTTTCTATATATTTACAGTATTTTTCCAATACATAAGTATTTCTTTTTATGGGATTTTCCAGTATTTTTTCGGTCTATTTTTCTACATTTATCTGCTGGTTTGTTGGTACTTCTTTTGATATTTTTCTGGTATTATTTCCATTATTTTTCTAATATTTATCCTAGTGCTTTTCTACTGCCTTCGAATATCCTTATAGGGATAATTTCCTCAGCCAATAAAAAAAGAAAAACATTGTATTTTGATCAGCATATCATTGTAGATTGTTCATATACATAGATTATTATATGATTTACGCTATTTTAAGATCGATAATTGCTGTCAGCAGAAACTTTTGACAAATAGAAAGTTTCGCCTTCGGTCCGACAGACTTTTGGATTAGCAAAAATTCACTTTTGATTCATCGGAGCCCCACGCTGGTACACAAATATCATATAAGTACGAGTATACATATATACGAGTATATATGTATGTATTTATTTACGACTGTGCATTTGGGGTGGGGCGGGGGGAAGGGGGCTTTGCTAATTAGTTATGAGAGGCAAGCGATGGATGGTTCAACCTGTTCCGAGATGTCTTCATGGCAGATGTTTTCGCTGCTGCTGCTTTTGCTGCTGCTGCTGATGTTTTACATGGGGACTTGATCAATTTATTTCATGTACAATTCACTTCGATGAATGAACGAACGCACACACACACACACACACACACACACACATACACACGTGTGTGTTTTGGGGCAACAAAAAAACCGGCATGGCTAACACGCACACACACGCAGTCGAAGTCGTCTAGGGGCTACAAGTTTTTGTTTTTGTTTTCTGTTTTTTTTTTTTTTGGCTGCGTCTGCTTATGTAATCTAGCTGTTTCTCTTTCTGCTGGCTGTGTGTGTGTGTGTGCGTGTGTTTGTGTGTGTGTTGCTGACCAAAATCCCAAAACAGATTTTGGGCCCATTGTGGCTGTTGTAACACTTTGGCATTTTAATATGAAAATCCGTTTAAAATATCCGTATATTTACGAGCGAGCCATGAGTCACACAGAGTCAGAGGCTGAAGATTGGAGACTGGAGACTGGAGGAGGCTGTAGCCCTCTGGGATGATCTAATTTCTGTTATGCGAAAACAGAAAACTTCCTTATGCCACACATCACACATCACACTTCGCTCGTAACACCAACTGGGCGTGTCCGTTTCAATGGCATTTGCATTTGCATTTACATTTGCATTTGCATTTCATCAAGTCCAATTTGCATATGAAATTCATCTCCACAGATCATCTCTTGCACGAGTATGAGTATGTATGGGTAGGGTATGTGGTTATGTAAGCCGCATACTTTTGATAGACGACCTTCATGGGAACCTTTTCCAGTTTCCAGTTTGGAGTTTCGAGTTTCGAGCTTCGAGTTTCCGAGCGATGTCTTTTGTCTTTTGTGTGTCGCCCAGATTTATGCGGATCTGTCCATCGATGTCACTGTGTCAATGCTGTTTCTTGCCCCCCTCTCTGCCTGCCAGCATATGATAATCGCTTCCGCCTTGAGATCCAAATTAAAGCGAAAATAATTACCTATCTACTCGTACACCCCGAGACAAAAAAAGCCCTGAGAATCGAATAATTACACTTAGATCTAGAAATGTATACCTGTTAAGACCCATAAAGAAAAGTCTAGACATTTGCGAGTTGAGTTGTAAAGTCGAACTGAGTTTTATTCAGAAAATTCGAGCCTTAGAACGGGTACATCGGTACTGCGGGTGGCCAATTGAGGCTACATTAGATTCTTAATTGCTTACTGCACTAGACTTTTGGAATGTCGTGTGTATTAATCAAAATAAATTCATATTTAATATCGTTTCCTTTTTTTTTGTTTGCAGTTCCGGCGTGGAGCGGCCTGGCAAACGCTCTTCCTGCTCTGCGCACTCGCATATTGCATAAATGGTAAGTGGCCCACTACGAAAGGGTTTCTAAATGATGTGTTCGGAAATGATATATGGTGTATTCAATCCGATTCGATTCGATATCCGAACAGAGGCCAGCAGCGAGGGTCGTGTCGTTTGCTACTACACGAACTGGAGCGTCTACCGTCCGGGTACGGCGAAATTCAATCCGCAGAACATTAATCCATATTTGTGTACACATTTGGTCTACGCATTCGGTGGATTCACCAAGGACAATCAGATGAAGCCCTTCGACAAGTACCAGGACATTGAGCAGGGTAAGCCCCATGCCCCATCCCCCATCCCCCCATCCGAAGTTAATTGAACTCGATTTTAATTTCCTGTCTGTCTACATCCATCCCATGACCTGTCCCACACCTGTCCCACACCTTTACCTCTCCCAGGTGGCTATGCAAAGTTCACCGGCCTCAAGACCTACAACAAGCAGCTGAAAACGATGATTGCCATCGGTGGGTGGAACGAGGCCAGCTCCCGGTTCTCCCCGCTGGTGGCCAGCGGCGAACGGCGCCAGCAGTTCATCAAGAACATCCTCAAGTTTCTGCGACAGAATCACTTTGACGGCATCGACCTGGACTGGGAGTATCCGGCCCATCGGGAGGGCGGCAAGTCACGTGACCGCGACAACTACGCCCAGTTTGTCCAGGAGCTGCGGGCGGAGTTCGAGCGCGAGGCCCAGAAGACGGGACGCACCCGCCTGCTCTTGACCATGGCCGTGCCAGCGGGCATCGAGTACATCGACAAGGGCTACGATGTGCCCAAGCTGAACAAGTACCTGGATTGGTTCAATGTCCTCACCTACGACTTCCACTCCTCGCACGAACCCTCTGTGAACCACCACGCCCCACTCTACTCTCTGGAGGAGGACTCCGAGTACAACTACGATGCAGAGCTGAATATTGTACGAGCCCCACATATAGATCTTGACTTGAGTGCCACGATGCTAATGCTTTAATGATCTGCCCTTTCCAGGACTACTCCATCAAATACTACCTGAAGGCGGGCGCCGATCGGGATAAGCTCGTGCTGGGCATTCCCACCTACGGCCGATCCTACACGCTGATCAACGAGGAGAGCACGGAGCTGGGAGCCCCCGCGGAGGGTCCTGGCGAACAGGGCGACGCCACCCGGGAGAAGGGCTATCTGGCGTACTACGAGGTGGGTTGGCCACTTACCCTCCCTTGCCATTCATTCCGCTCATCCTCGTGCTCGTTCACAGATCTGTCAGACGCTCAAGGACGACCCCGAGTGGACGGTGGTGCAGCCGAATGCCAATGTAATGGGTCCCTATGCCTACAGACGCAACCAGTGGGTGGGCTACGACGACGAGGCCATGGTACGGAAGAAGGCCGAGTACGTGGTGGCCCATGGCCTGGGCGGCATCATGTTCTGGGCCATAGACAATGACGACTTCCGTGGCACTTGCAACGGCAAGCCGTATCCCCTGATCGAGGCTGCCAAGGAGGCCATGGTGGATGCTCTTGGGTATGTGTGGAGTGTGGGGCTGGAACCCTTTTGCAACATTCACTAATCCGAATCCGAATCCGAATCCTCCCTCCCTCCAGTCTGGGCATCAACGAGGTGGCCAAGCCGAGTGGACCCCAGAAACCATCGCGTTCCCGAAGTCGCGACAACGCTGGACAGAATAGGAATCGCCTGAATGCCAAGACAGAGGCCCCGACCCCGACGCCGGCCAGCTCGAGGCGAGGCCCAAGCGGTGGACGTCGCACCAGCAGCACAGCAGCACCCCCGCCGCCCAGCACCACATTTAGGCTGACGGAGGCCGAGGGCTCCTCGCTGTACATTGGAGGACGAGGCTCGACCACACCCCCGCCGCCAACCACACCCGATCCGGGCTCGGACTTCAAGTGCGAGGAGGAGGGCTTCTTCCAGCATCCGCGAGACTGCAAAAAGTACTACTGGTGCCTGGACAGCGGCCCCTCGGGCCTGGGCATCGTGGCCCACCAGTTCACATGCCCCTCGGGACTGTACTTCAATCCGGCTGCGGATTCCTGTGACTTTGCCCGCAATGTGCCGTGCAAGACCAAGAAGTGAGTCCCTCTGACAGTCCCTCTTATGCCCATCCTCTCAATCATTCCCTCAATTCCCCATGTAGATCGACCACAGCGTCTCCACCAGTGACCTCCACGACGACGACGACGACTACAGCACGACCCAATCGGGTGACAGCGGCCCCGCCAGCGCGACCCATCTATGCACCCCGCACCACCAGCAGCACCACCTCGACCACAACCTCGACTGCAGCGCCACCCGCCGAGGATGAGTTGGAGTACGAGGAGGAGGGCAGCCTCCACGACGATGAGCAGTCGCCAGGGGAAGAGGATCCCCAGGTGATCAAAGAGCTGATCGATCTCATCCGGAAGGTGGGCGGAGTGGAGCAGCTGGAGAAGCATCTGCTGCGGAACAAGGACGGCTCCATCACGCTCAAGGAGAACTCCGCGAGCGGCGCCCCGACCACACCCTCGACCATCAGCAAGTCCCTTTACGATCGTGTGCTCAGTCGTCCCGGAGCTCTCAATTCCTTCACGCGCAATCGACTGAAGATCAACGAGGCTCCAGCTGCAGCCCCAGAGACCAGCACCGAGAGCAGCAGCTCCTCCAACTCCAACTCCAACGCCAACTACTCGAAGTACTCGTCGGTGTTGAGAGGCAACAGTCGTCAGGGTCCGCAGAACGAGGGCATCGAGAAGCTCACGGAGTTCGATGGCTTCCTGAAGGAGCGCAAACAGTATGTGACCATCAACCGCCATCGTTCGTCCAGCCAGGGAGAGTCCGAGGCCCAGTCCGAGTCCGAGTCCGAGGAAGCAGTCGGAGAGCAGTCCGAGTCCGATACCACCACCCGACGACCCATCAGTGCTGCCACGCCATCGTACACCAGTCTGCGACGCTCGCGGCCCTCAACCACAGCGGCCCCAGCCGCAGTATCCTCCCAGGAGGAGGAGGAGGAGGAGGCAGAGGAGGTGGTGCAGTCACTCAGCCAAGTGAAGTCCTATGCCACCTTGAGCCGAACACGGGGACGCAGCACCACCGAGAGGCCGGAGGCAACCACGACCACCAGCACGGCAACGGAGTCCGCCCTGAGTTCGACAACAAATCGGTGAGAATCTCCTTGATTACATCCGATATAAGTCCTTCTCTCACGTTTCACGTTTCAGCTACAAATACTTTGAACGCACAAGGCCCACGAAGAGCGGCTATGTAGAGGATGCTGCAGCAGCAGCTGATCCCGAGGGGGATGATGAGGAGTACGAGGAGGATGAGCCGCAGCAAAATGTCACGGTACAGAGCAAACAAAGTCTCACAAGCCACAACCAAAATACACGTAAATATGCGAGCATTGGTCGCAGCAGAACAACAACCACTTCAGAAACACCAACAGAAACAAGAACCACCAGCGGCCCAGAGACTGCCAAGGCCAGCACCACCAACACCACCACCAACAACAACAACAACAACAACAGCAGCTACAATTCGAAACAGAACCCTACAATACCAACAACAGCAGAAAGCATTACAACACCTCAACCTCAACCATCGAGCACCACCCAACCAGAAACCACAACTAACGAAGCCACTGAACCAATTGAAAGCACTACTTCAACCACTAACACCCAGCACACCTCACCCACAACCCCACCCACACCCACAACCACAACCACACCCACACCTCTGTTAGAATCCACCACCACCACTAGCACCACCAGCATTGACCCAGACTCGTCGGCAACCGATGAGCCACTGGGCGATGCCTCTCCCACAATCCCACTAGTCCTAGACGTAGCCACCAGTACGACAACAGAGCCCGAACTGGGAACAACAACAACAACAACACCAAGAACAACAACCACCACAATCACTGGCAACACCGAACGCAATGACGTGGACGTGGACGACAGTGACGAGAGCGAGGTAACAAAAACCAAGACACAGTACACAAAGTATGCAACCACGAATCGCAGACGTGTAACCACAACGAAAACGCCGACAACAACCACCGCACAGAACGACAACAACAACAATCCAGAAGCTGCGATCGATGCTAGTCGAAACGGTTTGAATAGCATTAGCAACCCTAACGTAAATAGCATTAGAACCACCCACTCTGGTAGAAGGCAACCACAAAGAACCACACAGACAACAACCACCCCAGAACCACCTACCACTAACCCGAATACACTGGGTAGCATATCTAGTCCTAGACCCTTTAGTTATCCCAGACGTCGCACACGACCCACAGTCCAAAGCACCACCACTAGCACCACAACGATAAACGATAACTCAAACGATAACGATAACGCAAACGATAAACAGATAACAGATGCAGTTGTGAATGTAGTGAAGAAGACACGACTATCCGTGGATAGGCCCAAGGTGAGTGCCAGTCTTACCGCCGAAACAACCACCACCTCCAATACAAGTGCACCACAGCACCACCAAAACGTAGCAGTAGATGTAGATGGTAATGGTGGCAATATCTTGCATGATGTAGTTAGAACTATTATAAGCAAATCCCCTAATGACGTAGACGCAGACGCTGACGAGATCCACACCAAGACCAAGTACACTTGGCGCTCGGTGCGACGACCCACAGCGGGAACACGACGTCCGGCCGGAGCTGGGGCTGGGACGGGGCCCAATGCCCTGGCCGGCGAGGACAAGGACACACGTAGGTATGCCGGCAAGCAACTGTCCGCTAATGATATCGATGAGCAGCAGGAGCAGCAGTTGCCCTCCAAATACCGCACTCGCCGACTAAATTCTGCGGAAGAAGAGTCCGAAGCAACCATTGATTCATCAACCACCGCTTCCTCTTCGGGTTCGCGCAACTATCAAAGCATTCAACGATCGGCCAGCCGAGGAGGAGGAGCATCATCGGTTGACCAGCAGATCCGGTACCAGGCCATAAGCCGCGACACCGAGGGCGCTGCACACCTCACCGCAGGGCGCAGCTCGAGCTTCGTGAGGGATTTGGGGCAGGCCACAGAGACACCACGCAATTACCAGCCCATTTCCCGAGGTGGAAAGATTGTGGTGGAGACCACCACCGAGGACGAGAATGTCGCCGCCGAAGTGATCGACGATGAGCCACCAGCGGTGGCACGCGGTAGGACGAAGGCACCCGCCGCGAGCGCCATCAATGCGGATGACAGCAACACGGCCACCGAGCAAGAGTCACCGGAGATTGTCACGGAAAGTGCTCCTGAGCCACAAATCCTGAACTTGGAAGAAGTAACCACTCTGCCAACGATAGATGAAAGCGACAGCAGTACCAGCAGCACCACCAATCCACCACCATCCTTCAGCAGCACCACACAAGAACCATTGGCGAGCAGCACCACAACTGAACCATTTGCTAGCAGCTCCAGCGAAGAAACCGTTGTGGAAGAAACCACCTTAATCTTTAACGAAGAAACTGCAACTGATATCATCCAAAGATCAAGCGTTACTGAACCACCTGCAATTAGCTCAAGCACCAGTGAACCACCTCCAAGTAGCACAAGCACCACTGAACCACCTGCTAGTAGCACAAGCCGCACAGAGTCTCAACCGCAAGAGACAACAGTGAAACCCGGTCGTCGTTCTTTCAATCGCGGCAGCACGACCACAACTACAACGGAAAGCAGTGAAACAACAACCACCGAACCCACAAAACGTCAATCTTTCCTTCGAGGTGGTAGAACAACAACCACTGAAACGCCCCTTAGCAGCAGCACCGCCAGAGTACAAGTAAATGATTTGAGTACACCAGAAGAAGAGCCCACAACACGACGATCTTTCTTCCGTGGTAGCAAATCAAGCACCACTGAAGAACCGTCGACAACAACCACCACTGACGCGGACAACAACAGCAGCAGCTCCACAAGCGAAGAAACGCAGGCGGAAACAACCACCGAAGCCACCACAAGACGCTCTTTCTTCCGTGGCAGCAAAACGAGCACCACCGAAGATCCTTCGACAACAACCACCACTGAAACGCCACCGAGCAGCAGCACCGCCAGAGCACAAGAAAATGATTTGAGTACACCAGAAGAAGGGCCCACAACACGACGATCTTTCTTCCGTGGCAGCAAAACGAGCACCACTGAAGAACCGTCGACAACAACCACCACTGACGCGGACAACAACAGCAGCAGCTCCACAAGCGAAGAAACGCAGGCGGAAACAACCACCGAAGCCACCACAAGACGCTCTTTCTACCGCACTAAAACGCCCAGCACCAAAGAAGCCACAACGACAACAACAACAACCACCGCCGAGGAGAGCCAACCAGAGACAACCACAAGGCTGCCTAGACGTCGCGTCATAGTGCGCGGCAGCTTCAGGCCCCAAGGCAAGGAGGGGGATCTTTCCTCGCTACTGGCCGCCGATGCCAACAAGAGATCGAAGTACAACCACCAAGACCAGGAAGCAAAGGCAGACCAGCCGGAAGCGAAGGCAGAACAGCAGGAAGCAGAGGTAGAAGAAAAAGAAGCTGGCAAACTCCACAGTCGCGCACCACTGAACGGTGCCGCGGTCCGCAATCGCACGTCGACAAAGACCGAATCCCTGGGCAATGGCATTACCCGCACACGCACCACCTATGTGCGAACGCTGGACGCCGGCCAGAAGGTGGTGAAGCGCATTCACACCAAGACGGTGGAGGAGAAGCCAGCGGAGTACGAGTACATCTACGACGAGGTGAGCCATGCACCACCGCCGAGCACCACCCAGCGGGTGATTACCCGCAATCGCGGAACAGTGCGGTTCCAGAGCAACGATCTGTCATCGCTGCTGGCCCTCGACTTTTCATCGCGTGGACAGCGCAAGAAGACGCCACCATCAGAGGCGACAGTGACAAAGACACGACGCCGTCTGCTGAAAAAACCCAAGGAGACCATCGAGCATGAGGAGGTAGAGGAGTTTGAGTACGAGGCTGGCAACGAGATCGAGGCAGAGGAAGCACCCCAGACCAGACCCGCCACCACCACCACCACCACAGCTAGGATCATTCCGCGCAGAACAAGGCCCACAAGAACCACCACAGAGCGACCAACAACAACCACCGCAACCACACGAGCAACAACCACTCGCAGAGCAGATTCGATTGAAGTTGAGGCCAGTACTCGTCGCAGTGGCTTTGCCGGTTTCAAGCGTCCCACCACAACCACCACCACAGAGGCACCACCTCAACCACCCACAACCACCACCACCACAGAGGCACCAGCAACAACTACAAGAGCAACCCCCACGAGACGTGTGGTGACCCACCGAAGACCCGTAGGCACTACGACCACCGAAGCACCCACAGAGCCACCGGCAGCCACCACAGAAGAGGATCTGAGTCTTCTGAAGCAAAAACTGAGCAGCGCCCTGAACAGCCTGCAGTCGGGCAACGAAGTGGAGGCCACAGCAGGAGGAAATCGGGCCTCTGGGGAGGACAAGGCTAACAAGGACACCAGCGAGGAGGAGCAGCTATCACTGCCCATCTACCACCGCCGGAAGTACTATCAGTATGTGAAGGATTCGCCCATAACGTATATAGACAAGTCCCCGGCACCGCCGGACATTGAGAGCGTGACTGTGAACATCCGTCAGCAGATCCACGATGTCTTCAATGTGAGCGCCAAGGATACGATCAATAATTCCGTAGAAGTGGAGGATGAGGAGGTGGAAAAAGAGGAGAAGGAGCCATTGGAGCACCGCCTGGCCATGGAGCAGGCCAAGGAGATCAACGCCGAACTCGGTCATTTTTTATTGAAAACCCCCGGGTCACAGTAGGCCACCCGGGGGCAAAATTGGTCGGATCAGGTGAGGAGACATTGGACGACAACGATGACGAAGAGCTAACCGCTCAAATCGATGCTGATGATGATGAAGATGAGGAGGAGGATGGGGTCGGGGTTGGAAAATCGCAACGCAGGGGCAAGACCTTCAAGACCATACCACTGACGACGGCCTCGTCGAACGAGACCGCGAAGATCGTCAGCCTCTCCGTGCTGGACGATGCCGTCACCGATGCGGCTGCGGCTACCCAGCGAAGCGAAGAGGATGCCCGAGGACTCCGCACCTACGCAAAGTTGAATCGCACGCGTCTCACGCTGTCCACCAGGCTGCAGGTGTCCGAGGAGCAGCCAGCAGAAGCAACCACTAGAAGAACCTACGGCGTTCCCCAACGCTTCCGCAGTCGATCGACAACAGCCAGACCAACCACAAAAGCAGAAGCGGAAACGGCAGAAGAAGGAGTTGCAGCGGGAGTGGAGGAAGAAGTTGAAGCGGAAGCGGAGACAACCACACGACGCAGCTTTGCAGCGTTGAACAGACTGAGAAATCGCGGCACAACCACCAAAGCCACGGCGACAGAGGCGACAACAACAAAAGCAACAACAACAACCACTGGTAGAAGCACACGACAACCATACAAGGCTCTCAACCGCAGGCTGCCAACAACAACCACAGAGCTGCCATCTCCAATAACAGAGAGGGAAAATGAGGAAGGGGCAGCAACCACCGAAGGCTCCACAGAAGACATTCCACAGGCGGATACCACCCCTAAGGAGAGGGAGAAGGAGGAGGTGGAGGAGGAGGAGGATGAGGAGCTTGTGGCCGAACAACCCGATGACAATGAGATCTCCGATGAAGACGAAGTCAGTTCTATAACAGCAACAACCACCACCTCAACCCCCACAACAACCACCGCAACTCCCACAACCACCACAACCACCAGCACCACCGATGACAGTCTTGACAACGAAATAGAGCCGAGTAGCACAAAACCACTCGCTGGACCCCCGTCACGTCGACCGCTATTGATACGCCGACGCTTTAATGGGACGACGACAACGACGACGACGACGACGACAACAGCAAAACCCACCGCCAGAACGGTTCAACGGGGGGGTTCAACGACCGAAGCCGCTGATACCGAGATAAGCACACGTCGTCCGTACGCGGCTTTGAATCGCTCACGTAATCGGTATAGTACAACAAGCAGAACAACAACCACCGCAGCCGCCGCCGTCGCCGCCAGCGATGATGGCGATGACGATAACGATAACGATAACGTGAACGCAAACGCGAACGATTATGAGGAGAGCGAGGAGCGTGTGGAGAGCTCGACGGCACGCGGTGGCTTCCTTCAAACGAATCGCCACAGGGCATTGAAGCCCGTCAGCTTTGCGACACGTCGCAGTACCACAGCGGCACCGCCGAGAATTAGCTCCAGTACGCGAAGAAATCTGGTGGCCCTCAATAGGAATCTCTACCATCGAGCGGAGGAAGAGCCAGAGCCTGAAGAGGAGGAGCAGGAGGAGGAGGAATACGATGAGGAGGAGGAGCCCAGGAGCACACCCAGATCTTCAACGAGATTGAGTCAATTGCTTGCCAGCAGACAGAGAAACACTCAAACACCACCACCACCGACAACTGACAAGACAACAACCAAAATTGCAACCAAAACTCTGACTGAAACCGAAACAGAAACAGAACAAGACGAGGACGAGGACATTGAGGCGGATGTGGATGAGGATGAGAATGAAGATGATGATAATAGTTCCGTAGAGGTATCCAACACTAACAGCAATAGCAATAGCAGTAGCAGGGTAAATGGTAGCACCACTAACACTAACCACAGCACAAGCACAAGCACCACCACAGCACCAGCACCAGCACTGAAACTGGCTAGTCGTAGTCGTAGCAACAGCACCGTAGCCAATTATTTGTTGAATCGTTTCAAGCTTAACCAAAACCAAAACCAAATCAAAAACCAGTTAAACATTTATACAAACAACAACCACACGAAACAACAACAACAACCACAACAGGTCACTGTTAAAGCTAATCCTAAGGATAACGATAGTGATGATAATGTGAATGATAATGAGAATGAGAATGATCATGAAAACGATGCTAGTCCAGGTCCAGGGGATGATAATGATAATGAGAATGATATTGGGAATAATGTGAATGCAAATTCGAGTGTTGTTGTAATAGGTAATGAAGTTAATTCTAAACGACGTTTTCAGAATCGTTTTCAATTGAGCCGCAGCAGAGCAGCCAGCGGCAGCAGCAGCACCACCACCACCACCACAGTGGCACCAGTAGCACCACAATCAACGCCGACACGTCGCTCCTTTGGCTTGCGCCAGCGATCACAGCAGGTAACTAAATTAACACAAGTCGATCAAGAGCAGACTGAGGAGAATGAACAGACTAAGGATAGCCAAGAGTCCGAGTCCAACGAGTCGAACGACGAGTCGCACGAGGAGGCAGACAAAGGCACACCCACAGACACCACAACGGCAGCGGCAGCAGAAACAACAACCACCAGCAGGCCGACACCAAAGCGCATACGCGTACTGAAATTCCGACGACCCATCAATACCACAGACAGCACAACCACTAATAGCGCCACTGAAACAGACACCCACACAGTAGAGACAGTAAACACCACCAGCACAACAGCAACCACACCCACCGACACCACCGACACCACCAACACCACCAACACCACCACTACCACCACCACAGTGAACACCAACAATACCAACACAGTGAATACCAAGCGTTTCCGTAAGATTGTGCGTAAACTAAGACCCGTAGAGAGCACCACTCCCAGTGGAGCTGAAGAGAACTCCGAAGATGGCACCACCCGTAAACCCTTTTTGCCCAGCCACACGCGATTTGCAGGAACCACCACCGCCGAGAGCCAGGACCAAAACCAGAACGATCTTCTCAACCTGCGCCAACGCCTCAAGGAGCAGCAGGCCAAGGGCGAACCCCTCGATGGGGTATTGAGCACACGCCTGAAGGCGGGATCGGGACTGGCACAGAAGTCAGGCTCAGGATCAGAGGATCAGGACATCTCGGAGCTGCAGCGATTGAGGGACAAGGTGAAGGCTGAACAGGCGCGAGGCAATGGCGACCAAGGAGTGATCAACGATCGTCTGAAGAAGCTGCTGGCCGAGAAATCCGAGAAGTCGGACAAGTCACAGAAATCGGAGACATCCGAGTCCGAGTCCAATCAAAGCAATGAGGCACCATCCACGGAGGTCAAGGCCTCCAGGCCTCCCTTCTTCAAGCGGAAGCTGGTGGCCAGAAGACCCTATACACCGGCCGCAGCAGGGGCAGCAGCAACAGCAGCAGGCACCACCAAGGCGCCACTCAGCTTCAACAGCTCCCGACCCACACCGAAGTTTGTGCGCCGCAAGAACGGACGCTTCGATCCATTCAATTCGAGTGTCCGCAACAGGGGAGAGGGATTCGTGCGCAGCGATCCTCGAGGTTCCCGTCTGCCCGGGGCCGAGCGCTTCAAGACCCAGAAGGTAGGCGGAGGGGACAACGAGGAAGAGGAGGAGCAGGGGGAGGATGACGATGAGGAGGAGCAGAGCGAGGAGGCTGTAGAGGCGCAGCAGGAACAGCCGCTGAATAATCGCCCACTGGGCGCCGCCGGTGGAGCCCTGAGAAGACCGTTTGTGCCCAAGGCCAGGACCCAGCCTCAGTCACAGCCACCGAAGAGCCAGGACGAGGACAGCGAGGAGGAGGACGATGAAGAGGAGGAGGAAGACGACGAAGAGGATGAGGACGAAGAGGAGAAGGAGAAGGAGGAGGCTAAGCCACAGACAACCGAGGAAGGCAGCGGCACGCCCAAGCCAAAGTTCAATAATCCCTACCGCCCCAAGGACAATCGCGCACTGCCCGGCAGTCGTCCGAGCTTTGCCCCCAGCGCAGGTGGTGCCACTGGTCCCGGCGCCAACGGCGGCAATGTGCCCTTCAATTCACGCGGTCGTCCGGGAGGATCTACGACGGCTACTGGCAATGGCAATCGCTTCGGCGGCAGCACCAAACGACCCCGCGTGGTCAATCGGCCACCGGGCGTGGCCACGCCCAACCTGACCCTCAGGCCAGTGGCCAGCGATTATGAGCGCACCACACCGCTGACACCGCTGAAGCCGGCACCGTTCATTCCGAGCAACACGAGGAGCTACGAAAGGAAGTACACCGGACCCTCCACGGAGGCCACGGAAACGGCCAGCGAGAACTCCCTGATCGAGGACCTGAACATCGATGCACTGAATGCGAGGAACAAGAAGATCTTTGATATCCACAGCAAGAAGCACACGACACTCAAGCCGAAGGTGGTCAAGGTGGAGACGGAAGCGGAAACGGAAACAGAGACGGGAGCGGGAGTGGTGACGGAGTTGGAGACTACTGGTACTGAGATGGAGACCACTGAGCAACAGGAACAGGATCAGGGCTATGTGACAACCACACCAAGCACACCATCACCCACCACACAGCCAGACACCAGCACCACCAACACCACAGACACTGCAACCACCGAAACATCCATAGATACCACAGATACCGCACCACCACCACCACCATCACCACCACAGATAAATGCTAATGAAGCCCCCTCTTCACCCCCACAGGATGCACAGCTCTCCGCCAGCAGCACCACCCAATCGCCGCCGCCGGCCACTACCCTCCTGCATGTCTTCACCCTGCTCGAGGGCGAGGGCGAGGGGGAGGAGCAGACGGCCTCCACCTCCACCATTAGGCCAGCAAAGGCCCCGCTGCACACCAGCACCATCGCCGAGCCCAAGCACAAGCTGATCGAGATCAATCGCATTGTGGAGATCAACTCGAAGCAGGCCAAGGCCGCCCAGCGGAAGTCCAAGGCCAACCAGCAGGACTTCGGCATGCTGCGGGTGGAGTCGCTGCCCCACGTGGAGCAGCTGGGCGAGATCAGTGTGGTGAAGTACGTGCATCTGGTCGACGGCAGCGCCATCCAGATCAACGATGGCCACAGCACCGTGGCCGATTACACGCCCACCGAGCCCACAGCCTTCCGCAGCGCCTCGGCACCCGTGAGGAATACCCTGCCACTCAGCGAAGCGGACACAGGGTCAGAGTCGGAGGCAGAACGCAGTGGCAAGTCCCTGCTGCCGGAGGTGATCAGTGGTGCATTGGAGACATCCACCATATCGCTGGAGGGCCTCTTCGATTCCGCCCGCAAGGGCAAGCAGTTGAGCAGCAACAGCATACTCCAGGACGACACAGAGGAGACAACGACCATCGAGAGCGAAAGTGAAACCACAGTGGTGCCACCCACCGCCTCCGCTGCCGTTCAGGCCACATACGTAAGACCCATTGTACCCCTACTGCGTCCCGAGTCCAACGAATCCTCTCCCCTAGTCATCTCGATAGCCAATCTCGATAAGGTCATACTGAGCAAGGTGCAGAAATCGCTGGCCGAGTCGAAGGGTGCTGGTGATGGTGCCGAAGAGAGCACCACCGATGCCCCCGATGCCATCGATACCACCGATGCCACCACCACCACCACCACCAGCAACGATTCGAATTCGGCATTCTCTGTGCGTCATGCCTCAGTGCTGCAGGCGCCAATAATACCCGATACCAATACTCACAAAACACAACAACAACAACAACAAGAACAACAGAAACAACAAGAAACAACAACAACAACCAACACAAATGACAACAATCAAAATCTGCCGCTGGGCAGTGGCGCTATTAGTGGACAAGACAGAGACACAACAAAAACCACAATTAACATTCAACAACAGCTGTCGAACAACAACAACAACAACAACAACAGTGGTGACAGCAGCAGCAACACCGCACAAACAACAGCAACAACAACAACAGCAATCACCAGCAACAACACCAACAACAACAACAGCATTGGCAGCAGCGTGAGCGAGATAGTCAGCTATAGCACAGAGACCCATGTGGTGCACCGCAAGAAGAAGGCGGGTCGCAAGGGGCGTGGCCGAAGACTGCGCAAAAAAACAACAACAACAACAACAGCCTCAACCACATCGATAGACGACACCACAGTGGTGCCGCCTCAGTAGGGCCGCTAAACCACTACTACCCCCTCCCCCCACACACACGTAGTTAGTTATTTCTAGTCTTATCCCCCCCCTCCCCCCCTCGTTTCCCGAAGAAGAGAGCTTTTTTTCGGGCGTTTAACCCATTGCTGCCACTGCCACTGCCACTGCGCCCCTTGTAAATAATTGGCTGCGTTGCTTTGTCATTGAATTAACAGCAAAAACAAAAACAAAAAACAAAAAACAAGAAACACAATTTTTAGGCGCTGATTTTTCCAAATTTTCCTACATTGGCCCATTTTCAAGTGCTGCCTGCTTTTCGGAATATTCTACTTCAACTTTCATTTCTTTATATATATTTTTTTAATATATTATTTAAACAATTCGTATTCTTCAAGCTGCCATACCTAAACAAACAAACACATACACATACACATACACATATACTTACAACACACACACACACACACATATATACATTCAACCATGCAGATACGAAAAGTCTTTCCTTGGTTCAATCAATCAATCAATCAATCAATAGTACCCCCCAGTGGATGATTATACCTTAAAGTTCTTTTAAAATGTTGCTTTTGTTTTTTTTACCTTGCGCAGTTTTTCCTCTTATTTTTTCTCTCTACTATTTTTCCGCCTCTTCTATTCCTCTATCCGAAAAACATATCTTATGTATAGCTCTAGTTGTAAAATATTTATGCACAACAAATAAAATAATGAACAAAAAGAAACCAATTACAGCACATATCTTTTTTCAACAACAACAACAACAGCCACAACAGAACACAACAACAAAACCCCAATCCCAATCCCACCAACAATCCACCAAAAAAGTCTCTTAACTTATACCCTACATATATAATGGTAACAAATCTTCCAAGTTTTGTATATGTATTTGTATATATATCTTTTATTTTGTTTATTGAATATCGCTTTTAACACTTAAATTTTACTAAATTTACAGACAGCCTTTTGGGGATTTCAAAGAGTTTTCGATTATTAAAGCTATAAGAAAAACGTTTGGTAAATCTTTAGATGTCATGAGGCAATCCCCTGCTTTGACTGCAAGCAAATGTCACCTGTAGAATCTCATTATCTGGGTCTCCTCTTGGGATTCTTCTGCCTGCTCTGAAATGTCATGACCTCATGAATATGCAAAGAAACACTCATTAAAAGCCAATGCATAGACAGCAAATGGGATAGTAAAATTAGTTGAAATATTCTCACATTAGTTACAGCGACTATTGATTGCTTTTGCATCGTAAATGTGCAAAATATCTGATAGTTTGTAAACCTTACAGTGTCTTCTTGTGTGTCTATCATTTCGAAATCCATTCATTCCATATATGCTTCGTGCATATGGGTACATAATATGTACATATGTATGTACATACCCCTATATACCCCTGGCTCGTCCGGATAATCGGTTTCAACTATCGTTGCATCCGCACAAGATGTGCAAAGTCAGCGAAAAAGAGCAGAGAAAACATAAAATAAAACAAAACAAACGAAACGAAAAACGAGTTCACATTAAAACAATTTGCAAAAGACTTGAGCAGACAGGGGAGACATGTTTCATAATCGTAATTGTCGTCGGTTTGGTTGGAACTACTCCACACAGTCCCCCCCCTCAAATGATAATTGCCAAAAGTCAAATCACGCGCTGCATAACAAAAAAAAAAAAAGATCACCACTGAAGACTGACAAAAATAAAAGTAAAAAAAATGTCAGAAATCAGGTTGACAAAAAGAGTCGTTAACGTGAGAAACATTAAAACGGTTCAACGGTTTTTCAAGTGTCTTGAGGAGACGCTGCCGGCGGCTGTGTGAGATTTTGTCTTTGAAATCCTCGAGTGGATGTCAAGAGTGCATGAAAATCCAGTTCGAGAGATGCAGTAAAAGTTAACAAAGGCAAAGAAATACCCTCGTAATGATGAACAATAAAAAGAAGCCCAAGCAAAGCTTAAGTCTTCTCAACTGCTCCCCGAGTTGAATGCCAATGAGGCTTTCAGTGGGAGATTCCAAGAAAGATTACCGCAGCTTTGGATGATTTTGTGATTTGTGTTTTGAATGTTAAGCAGAAAAAATAGAGGACATCAAAGAGTAGAGATTCCGTTTAAGATTTCAAAGATAAACAAATCTTTTTAGAATCAACTCTATTGATCTTTTATCAATAAAAAAACTTTACAAAGAAAGTCGCTCTCTCTCTGTCTCTCTCTATCATTGCAGCTGCAACTTAACCTTGAAGAAGCTCTCACTTCCATTCCACACACACACACACACACACACACACACACACACACACACACACACACACACACACACACACACACACACACACACACACACACACACACACACACACACACACACACACACACACACACACACACAGAGCCCTTCCAATTCCAGGGGCGCGCTTTCACTCTTGTTTCTTGAGTCTTTTGATTTGCACATGTCCGCCCCAGAGGCAACTTTCACAAAAAGTAACGAAAAAACAAGATACGCAGCTGACGACGCCCTGTACGCATCATTTGCTGGACTCTCCATCACTTGCACAATATTTAATTAAGGTTCCCAACCAGTTTGACAGCGCGCATCTGCCTGTACAGCAGCCGCGGCGGCAGCAGCTTTGGTGCTCCGGGATTATGCAATCAATTTGGAATGCAGTCGGCAGCTGAGTTGCCAAATACCAGATCTGACCGCAGGCTGCTGAGTTCCAATCTTCCAATCGATTCCAAGCGATGAGCACCGGAATCTGTTATGCAAGCTTTCTGCCCCTCCCCTGCTCCTCCACCTTCTCGACGCTGAAAGTGTGTCATCCATCTGCCCCGCCATAAAGCTCCAGCCCCAGCACCAGCACCAGCACCCACTCAAGAGATAATCATATGCGTGTGCCACACTTTGGAGATAAACTGGCGTCGTCTGTTTTCGTTATGCAAGCTTTTTGTCTTGAGGCGTGTCTGTGTCGGGTTGTGTGGCTTCCCATCATCGCATCGCATCGCATCGCCCTTCCTCCAGCGACATTGACACTTGCGTCGAGGGCCATTGATCAAAGCTCTTGAAGAGAAACTCACTCTCTCTCTCCCTCCCTGTCTCTCTCTCTCAGCCTCGTTTTCTATTTCTTTATGTGTCTCCTTCTTGGAGCTGTTTTCAATGTCAACAACATTGTCGGACCGGACACAAAAACAACAACAGAAAACTAAAGAAAAAACTAGCACAAATTACTCGCAAAGCAGCTGGCATTTTGCTTGGGTATTTTTCCACATCACATCTATTATCGAATGGTATTTATTTTGCACTCGACTCGAACGTCCTTCAATTAAAATTCCTGACTGCATTTTTTGCTATTTCTGTTGCTCTCAGCAATCATGTGCTCTCGTTTGTGGTTGACATTCGCATTCAATCAAATCGACTGGAATCGACTGGGGGCCAGCCGCCGTTAGAGCTTTTGACAGGCATTGAAATGGAAAGTACATCGTTCAGTACAGAGAGGTACTTTAAAGGGTTTCTTTTCTTTTAAACTTTGATCCACTGGAACACTGAAAGGCTTAAACATTTAGGATCTGAACAGGAATATGTACTTTGAAGGGCTTCTCTTCTGATACTTCCAACGATATGTTCTCCCTGTGTCTCTCGCTTAGGGATCTCCTGAAAAAAGTCTGTAAACAAAACAAAACAAAACACAAAAAAAACCAAACCAAACGCCAAAATGCCTAACAATTTATTGCACAAACAAATGTTAGTAGTTGTTTAGCTATTCTTTTCTTTTTAGTTGAAACTTTTACTAATACTAATGCTACAAGTATATTTTGATTAAACTGAACTAATTATTTTATTGTTTTACAAATATTTATCAGCATGTAGCGCGCTTTTGAATTGTTGTTGTGAAAACTGTGAAAACTGCACCGCCAGGAAACTGCACAATCCAACAAAAAATGAAATATCACAAATCACAAAATGTACCAAAAATATTACACAATAAGTATTACAAAAAAAGACTGAAAAAGTAGAACACACACGCGATAAAAAGTGAATACCCTGTAAATACCCTTTCAAACCGAAAGCTAACTGGAACTCTGCTTGCTGTCATCTCCCTCTCTTTCCATGTACCGCTAATCACCGCAAATCGCACCTCCGACCGGCAGCTGCGCCAGCCGACAACTGCCAACGTCTCGAGGCGCCCCGTACTGAGTGTGCGCCGGCGCATTATCAATACGCCAACGTCGGCGTCGGCGGCAACAGCAGCAGCAGCAGCAGCAACGACCACGCAAATTGCAGAATTTACAACGACCTCCAAGTACAATCGACTGCGCAGCCGGCCAGCGTCGGCAGCAGCAACACTAATACCAGCAACAGCCGCCACAACTCCGTCAGCAGCTGCTGTTGGGGCAACGTCTGCAGCAGCCAGCAGTCCAGCAGCAGTGTCCAGTGCCAGCAGAGGCAGTAGCAATAGCAACGGTTATCTGAGCAAGCTTAAAGCCAAAAGCTCATCATCTGCAGAGACAATACCAGCGATCGCCAGCGGCAGCAGCAGCAGCAGCGGCGCTAGCAGCAATGACATCACACAAAAGCAGCACAAATTCCAGCCAGCGAGCTTTGCGCTGCGACGCCAGTTCCAGACGCGCCGACTGACGACCTTTGCGCCGGGAGCGAGCAGCGGAGATGAGAGTGGTGAGTAGTGCAGCGGCGCCAGCAGCAGCAGCGGCTGCTACAGCGACAGCGGCAGCCTCAACCTCAAGGTATATTAAAGAGAAGGTAGGACAGTGAGCACCGCTCTTAACTTCCATTTAATATACGCATAGGCAACAGAGTGGCCAGAGGTGAAATGTGTACAACCAATGTTTCACTCTCTCTCCCTCTCTCTCTTTTACCCCCACGACGCTCTCTCTCTGACACGCTCTGTCTTGGAAATGATAGATGTTTTTTTGTATACCGCAGCCACTGAGGTGCCGCGCACCCAGAACCCCCTCTTCAAGCGCCGCCTCACACTGATATCCACCACATCACCCCCGGCCACGCGCACCACCATTGTGCCACCGCTGACGGACACCACCACGAATCTGTATGCCAACGAGGACGATGAGGATCAGGTGGCTAAGTCCAGCATCCACACGAGCCGCTTCAATCAGATCCCCTTCGAGAGTGTCGCCAGCAGTGGCCCGATCACCACCACCACCACCACAAGCAGCAGCAGCACCACTAGCACCACCGCAGCCACACCACTGGCCGTCGCTCCGGGGATACGTGAGTCCCCTGCCCCTCCCCTGGAATATAAAAGGCCTCTCTCTCTCTCGCTCTGACGATCCAATTTCCGTTTTATTACAGGTCGCCAGCTAGTACCACGCCCTCGTCGGCCACAGTCCACCACAGTGGCCACGCCCTACTACTCAACTGGAAACCCTGGGGCCGGACACTCAGCTCCGCCACTGTCGCGCCGCCAGCAGAGTCGTCGCCGGCCCCACAAGTACATCGAGGTGTACAGCCGCCCACCCAGCAAGCCCGCCCTGGTGACGGCCACAGCCAGCAGTCGGCGCAATGACTACCCGGCGGCCCTGGACTACGAGGAGGGTGGCCAGAGGCGCCGCAGCAGCAAGTCCCAGTCCGCATTGCAGTCCCAATCCCAGTCGGAGCCGAAGGTAATCGTACATGGCAGGGGCATCATCGAGTGTCGGGCCCAGGGTAATTTTCCGCATCCTCTCAACTGCCGGAAGTTCATTTCCTGCGCCCGGTTCGAGGAGACCGGCGGCATCGTCGGATGGGAATACACCTGCCCCAAGGGTCTCACCTACGATGGCATCGGTGGCATGTGCACCTGGTCGCCCTCGGATCAGGCTGCTTGCCGGGATTAGGTGGCAATGACTGAATACATACACACACCCGTACCCGCACACTTGCACCACAATGCATCACAATCCAGCATTCTCCAGCATTCGCCCATTTCTAATCGAATTTCACACCACTCCCATCTCTAATCTGGGCACTTCCGGTTCCTGTAGCCATCGCAAATTGGTTTCCCTTCCATGACCCACGCCCCATTCCCCATGCCCTATGTTGTAAATGTTTTTATTCTAATTTGTGATTAGTTCTGCTGATGAAATGAAGATGAAATGATGACGAAATGATGATAAGGATGATGAAATTTTATGTTAATTATTTAAGCTTAGTGATATCTCGAGAACCATGTCTTTTGCGCCCTGCCAACTCAGCGAGTAAGCAAAAAATGTTGTCTATAGCTCCATCGATCGCTCAACTCTACGCATTCCGATGTCGGCTATATGCTATATATTATAAAGGATAATATGCTTTCTGTATCAAATAAACATAAACATATCTTGTAATCCAATATCCAAAGGCGTGTTTTCATTTATGGGATAGATCTAATAGACTACTTATAGAGTATTACCGTATAAACTTCTGTAAGGTACAGAAGAAAGCCTAAATAAAGATTACTATATAAAGAGGAATTAGAATATAATCAGGATGTGATTTGGTTTTCTATGGTACGAGGGTGCCTTTCAGCTCCTCCTGAAGAACGACAAATTGCACGGGAAGAGCAAAGAGAGGCAGCGCGCCAAACGGCTATACTATCCAATATTTCACGAGTCGATCCCAAGAATTCCATTTAAAAGAGATCTCATATAATAGTGCAATGATTTTTTATTGTGGGCTAAAAAAACGAAGCGTAATCTTGAAGTTCGATGACGAAGGAAATTGCATGCTCTGATGGATGGTGTGGGGGTTCGTTCGCATGAGGGTTGTGCGATCCGGTTCGAAAAGGGATCCGGATTGGGTGTATTGGAAGTGGAGAGTCTATTGGCGGAGTCCCTGGCGCTGGCCCTGGGTGGACTGCCTCCAGGCCTCATGGACGGCATGGTAGCCGCTCTGGGTCTGGGCGGGAGTGCTGCGGCCGAAGGGGCTCTTGGAGTTCACCTGGAGCATGTAGTCACCCTCGACATCGTAGTCGGTGGCGATGCCCATGTAGGCGCGCTTGCCATAGCCGTTGTTCTGCTTGTACTCCTTGTAGGAGCAGGCGGCGACGGCGGGGAAGTTGCGCTCGTTTCCAGGGCGGACGGACTCAGCGAAGTAGCGGGTGGCGCGCATGGAGGCCTCCACAACGTTGTCGGCGCCGGGAACACCGGTCGATGGTCCGTTGGGGTAGAAGTCCACATTGGCCAGACGCTCTGGGGTGCCCATGCCGTAGGCGGAGGTGTGGATGGCGTCGACAAAGTCGGCATCGCCGCGGGCCAGGCCGGTCAGCTTATCCTCGGGCTTGCCGTAGATCTTGGAGGGGTCCAGGCCGGTGATGCGGCGCAGCTTGTGTCCGGTCTGGCGGGTGAACTGGCGTCCGGCGACTCCGGCAACATGGGCGGCGGGTCCCTGGCCAATCAGGTGGATGATCTCCTGGGGCACGTTCACGGCGTTGGTCAGCTCCACAAGGCGGTTGCCGATCAGCTTGCCGAGGCGCTCCACATTGAGGGTGGCGAACTGCTCAAAGTCCTCGATGGCATCGCCGAGATTGATCACGATCAGGTCTCCGGTCTTGGTGTCGTCCTGCTCCTGGCTCTGCTTGCGGCGCTGCTGCTGCTGCTCCTCGCTGCTGGACTTCATCTGCTCCTCGCTGCTCGACTGTTGGCCGGGGTAGGGCTGGAGGTTGTACCGCTGCTGGTATGCCTTCACCAGCTTGCTGGTGGCCTTGCGCACCTGCGACGAGCTCTGGGGCAGGCCCTGGATGAAAATGGTCACCTCATCGTCGCCAAAGTTGGGCTGACGCTTCACCGTCTGGACCAGGTTGTTCAGGTTGAACTCGACCTTCTGGCCGTTCTCGCCCACAATGAAGCCCTTAATCTGGCTGGGCTCTGGGGTGTACTCGGGCTTGAACACGTAATTGATCTGGGACAGATGATCTACAGACGAATTGGGATAAAGGAGAGGATTGGGAAAAGTTAGGAAGAGTAAAAGAGAGAGAGAGAGAGGACTACTTACAGAGCTTGTCCAAGAGAGTGGCACCCTCCTCGAGGCTCATCTCCTGCAGCTTGCGCAGATTCACCTGTTTCAGGGAGGGTAGCTCCTCAATCTCACGAGGATTCACCCAGTTGCTGGGCTGATCGATGTTGCTCAGAGAATTGGAGCGGCGGCTCGAGCTCGAAGAGCCCGAGTTGGAGTTGGCCATCGACGCTGCCACCAGGCAGGCCATCAGGCAGAGAGTGCGCAGAGGATTCATCAGTGATCGGGGATCGGTGATCGGTAGAGACTCGGACTGGATGATGTACCAAGCTGTACTGCATAATTCTGTCGCGGCTTCTGTGCCTTTTATAGCCCCGTCCCCAAAAAGGGGGAGCTCGTCGATCGTCGCACGTGCCATGGATCGACACACGGATTCATAATCAACGGAACGGAAGCAACGATCGATCGATTGGCTGATCAGCAGAAATTCTAGAACCGATGAGCATTTTTCTTTTTCGAGTATTTTCCGCTTTATCGGTCGATTTTCTTGATGATGATGCGGCATGTGTCTCTGTGGCACTCTACTCCAGAATTGGGCAACTTTATGGGAAACTTACGTAACAGCACAGCCACAGCCAGAACAGAGGCAGCTGTCGATCGATCGGGTTTCATTTGGGAAAGTGCATGAGATAATCTCATGATCGATCGATCGGGTTGAAAGACCTCACAGATTGATAGATTCCACTAGATTCTATTCGACAGATACAATAGATAGACTTTTCAAGGGCTTTATATTAAGATATTGTATTGTTAAGCAGTATATATGGAAATATATTATACTATTCTGTTTAGACTAACTATTGATGGTCTTCCTTGTTCCGAAATGAATTCTTTTCAGCAAATTTCAAATTGGGAAAGCATTTCCGTGCATTTCCAATGAAGATCTCCCAAAATTGTTCCTAAAAGACCGAACCCATGGGGAACGGAGCTCTCCACTTGATACGAAATGAAGTAAGTTCTGGCCCATATCATCGTTTGGCTGTCTCTTTTACATGAAAGAGCGGCAACAAACTTCTGTTTGGTGTTCGGAAATTGACTCAAATTTCCCTTAACAGAACTTTGGAATCAGAGAGTACGATATTAGATGACAGTCAGCAATTGAATTGGAATAATTCATGAATGAATTCTTAGAGTTCAAAGTTCCAACAGGAAAGGAGTTCGCTTAAGCTTGAGCATCTCCACTTGTAAGGGACCTTGTAACCTTTGAAATCCATCTATCTATTCCATTTCTATCTGCCGTAGTGTTACAAGTTTCTTATCGTTTCGGTTCGATGGGGAATCAATGGAAGAAGTGAGAAAAGGGATACAATAACCTCAAACGGAGATACGTATATACAGGTTATAGTCCTAAACGATGGACTTAGAAGTGGAAACTATATATAAATGCCCTTAGATTCACAATCAGTTGAAGGGACTACATTGTAATTACAAATTAATAATTGATTCATTATGACGCTCGCACTATCATCGCTCATCATTATCATCATGGGTGCTAAGTCATCATCAGCTATAGCCTCGTACTATAGTACTCGTACTCGTATAATCATCAGTTTGTTCCCATGATCGGCAAGAATCCCTTACTCTGCAGAAACCCCAATCGGAGGGGAGCTCACTGCACTGCACGGCACTGCATTGCACTGCCCGAAATGCCTGACGAGGCAGAAAGGGGCAAGGCAAAAATGGGAATGGAAATTATAATTTGAAAATATGAAAATATCAATTCGATTGATAAGCAAAACAGATCGATCGCTATATAAGCAGGGGGCTGGCCAACGGCAAGACAGTTCCACTCATCGACTTGCAGCTTAAGTGTTGAAGTCGTAGTCGAAGTCGAAAAGTCGCTCTATACCCGGACCAACCATGAATCCCATGAGAGTGCTCAGCGTGCTGGCCCTCCTGGCCGTCGCCGTTATGGGCAAGCCAGGCATGGACAACTCCGTTAACCAGGCCCTCAAGCCATCCCAGTGGCTGTCCCCCTCTGCGCTGGAGTCCATTCCCGCCGCCGATGATCTGACTGTGCACCGTCTGGAGAACATGTCCCTGGAGAAGGGCGCCGAGCTCCTGCAGCAGATCTGTAAGGATTGAAATTGTACCCTTTACCCGTTCTCGATTTATACATTTGTTGTCCCCTCAGACCATCTCTCGCAGATCAACCACAATGTGGAGCCGTCCTTCGTGCCCAGCTCCAGCAACATCGAGGTGTATGTGCCTTGCCGCAACAGCGAGAAGATCGTGGCGTCCCTGGACGAAGTGATCCCGCGTCTGAAGCAGAAGCAGCAGCAGTTCGGCGACGATGAGGTCACCATCATCATTACTGGCCTGCCCTCCGAATCGGAGACGGTGAAGAAGGCCAACCGCAAGCTGGTCCAGGCCTACATGCAACGCTACAACCTGCAGCAGCAGCGCCAGCATGGAAACGGACACGATTACGACGACAGCACCGAGAAGAAGAGGCAGCGCACTTCCAGCGAGGAGAACTCCAGCGAGGAGTCCAAGAATGCCAAGACCCAGAGCGGCAACATCATGGTACGTTCCCCCCAAGGAGCTCTAGATGTCCTCTAATCCTCTAATCTCTCTCATCCCTCTAGGTGATCGACTTGGGCTCGACTCTGACCAACTACAAGCGTTATGCCATGCTCGACATTGAGAAGACCGGCGCTAAGATCGGCAAGTGGATCGTCAAGATGGTCAGCGAATTGGACATGCCCTTCGAAACCATCCATCTGATCGGCCAGGGTGTCGGTGCCCACGTTGCCGGTGCCAGTGCCCAGGAATTCACCCGCCTGACCGGACACAAGCTGCGCCGCGTCACCGGTCTGGACCCCTCCAAGATTGTTGCCAAGACCCGCCACACCCTCACCGGCCTGGCCCGCGGCGATGCCGACTTTGTCGATGCTATCCATACATCCGTCTACGGCATGGGCACACCCGTGCGCAGCGCCGATGCCGACTTCTATCCCAATGGTCCATCCGCCGGAGTTCCCGGAGCCGAGAACGTCATTGAGGCCACCATGCGCGCCACCCGCTACTTTGCCGAGTCCGTCCGCCCCGGAAATGAGCGCAGCTTCCCCGCCGTCCCGGCCAACTCCCTGCAGCAGTACAAGCAGAACGACGGATTCGGCAAGCGCGCCTACATGGGCATCGATGCCGCCCACGACATCGAGGGCGACTTCATCCTCCAGGTGAACCCCAAGAGCCCCTTCGGCCGCAACGCTCCCGCTCAGAAGCAGAGCAGCTACCACGGTGTCCACCAGACGTGGAAGAACGACAACAAGGACTACGACTAGGCAGTGCCCCTCCCTACCACATCCATGGATGGACAACGAACGGACTTCCTATTTAGCAATTCCTAGACACTAAGCTCAACCCATATTGGCATTTTCTCTACCCATTTAACGAACCACTCGCAAAAATTCAGATCGCAAATAAACGCTAAAGACTCCTTTTGAAAAGGTCTCAAAACGTATCTAGGAATTTTGTTATTAGCAGTACCCAAAGGGATACCATCTATTGGGAATCTTTGGGATATCCTTGGACCAGATCTTGGGCCAAACGTCCGACCGACTGTGGGCAAGAGGTCGCATCTTGCATACTACCAGACCCCTCCAAAGCACCCATACTACCTCTGATGTCTGACTTTTGTAGGATGAAGATCGCTTGAGGAGTAAGACTGCTAGGACAACCGGAGGACTGCCGGAGGGCTAACCCGCAAACTCGAGGTATGTAAACCCGAGAGTAGAACATACATATATACTGACTGAGTACCGAGTTTAAGTTAGATCTGCGGCCTTTGCCGCGGCTAACAACGTTCCCCCTCCTTTCTTTTGTATTTTTAAAGATTAATTTTTAAAAATGTTGTTAGTACTTGACCGGGAGGTGGTTTGATGCCAAAAACAAACTTTAATTTTTGAATCTTTCAATATTTGCTATTCCCACAACGAAAAATACCCAGAAATGTACCCCATCGATTGGTTTTTGGAAACTTCGATTTATTTCATTGTTGTCTGTGTGTCGGGTGTCGGGTATATGGGGTTCCGTAGATTGCATTTCTTGGGCTTACAAAAGAAGATCTTTGGAGTGTTTTATGGATACTGGATTAAGGATTCTGTGGGGTAACAATATGCTGGGGAATTGCGTGAAGCAATAATAACAACTAGAAATACAGCCAAGAGTTAGGATCAGGGCTTAGCCATGAACTTATTCTATTTATTTTGTTTGTTTGGATTTGGTTTAGTTATAGTTATAGTATATTATTAGCTAGTTCTTTAGTTAAGTGCACATTCCGAATTGTTAGAAATAGTATTTTCTATTTCTAATAAGTTTTTTATTTTTTATTTGTTTTCTTTGTTGGTAGCTCTAGCAGATCAATGCAAAACGAAAAAATTGTCGGGCCAAGGCAGCGGCCTAAAAAACATTGGTAAAAGCGCAGGCCAAAGTGTCTTAAAAGTTAGCTACAGTCTTTCTTAAAATGTACCCCACCAAAAACCTCTATATATACATATGTATATATCCTTATGTATGTATGTACATGTCCCCCATTATATGTATGTGTATATATTTTCTATATTCCTTTATGCAGTATATTTTCATATCGGTATATACACTATTTAATCGCTTGTTTAACAATTCATTTTGATTTTATATAGTAGGTAGTATTTTATAACAATTTCATTGTTTTTCTCCATTTTTGGTTAGAGTTTACTGTGTGGAAGCAGCTTTTCTTTTGGGGTTTTTCCCTGGGAAACGAATATATATTTATATTTAATGTAGTATATATATTTTCCCAGCTACAATAGCATGTTAAATATCGCATATCTATATAATTTGTTGCTTAGTTTATTCATTGGATTTATCATACTATTTTTATTCAATTGAATATTAGTAGCTTGTGAGGCCGAGAACTAAAGCACGTGGCATTTGCGCCATTTATTTAAAATGTTTATCAAACTTGTATATCGATATACATATATACATATATCGATTATCGATTTTCGATTATATATGTATATATAGATCATTTGGTGCGCTCTACAGTGCAAAATATTTGCTCAATTATAAAATTGTTTCACAGTTTGTTAACCATTCCAACAAAAAACCAAAACACCAACAAACAATAAAAAGAAAAACAACAAGTCAGAGTGGAAAAGCTATATAGTCGAGTACGACTATGCGAGAACCGTTTTCCGCCATTTAATCTATTTGGAATGTGATAGATATCGTGGATTTGAAGAATAACGGACAACGGACAACGGATAGAGAACTTGCGATCGGAGTAGAAACGGATCTCAGAAGGGAATCGTCAGAGTCGGAGTCAGAGCTTAAAGCAAACATTGGTTGGTTTTCTCTATATAAATTGATTGGATCCATACTCGTACGATGGCTGTGATGGCATTAACATTAACTAGGCAAAAATTGAAAACTGTTTTGTTGTAGCTTCAGCAAATTCATGAATAATTATACGTTCGTTATTGGTAAATCCTTACAATTTCCGTTCAATTGAATTTGTATCACAGCAATATATTTGTTTTTGTTTTTTTTTGTTTTTGTTTTAGTTTAGTTAAGTTTAGTTATTATTTATAAGTTAGTCTATATATATTCTAGATATTTGTGTTGTGGTGTGGCGTGGCGTGGTGTATCGAGTGGTGATTCGGAAAAGCAAACCAAATCAGATCTTGGGAAGCGCCCAATACATAATACATATAATATGTAACTGTTCTCTGAAGCACGGAGGAAACCGAAATGAAATCAAACTGTATCTAGTACTAGACATTACTCGTACTAGTAGTACTCGTATCTGTAACAACTATAGTGTAAGCTCTAATAACAATCTAATCCGAGATCAAACCGCAATCAACAACCTATGTGGTAAGTGTTTGTACTCTCAAATACGTTTGATGGTGGGACCTGTAAAAAATACCGAAACTTTGCGCTTAAATCTCTCCATCGTGGGCTCGTGCTCCTCCTCGTAGTCGTCGTCATCGTCATCGAACACCACCACAGGTGGCGGCGGACGATAGCCAGGATGGCCAGGGGGATGCAGGCGACTGGGTCGCGGCTTCTGCCCAAAGACAATGGTGCGTGTAAATCGCACTCGTGCCTCCTCCTCCGCTTCGGCAGCCGCTTCCGCTTCTGCATCGTTCTCATCGCCACCTGCAGCACCGCCTCCTGCACCTCCATCCGATTCGCTGAAACCGGGATTTAGTATTATATTCGGTATAAGCTCAATGCTGTCCCAACCATCTTGCAGTTCTTCAAGCCACAATAGAAGAAGATAATAGAAATCATGAAGGATATAGGATATATATAGAGATAGAGAGAGAGAGAGATAAAGAGAAAGAGAGAGGGAGAGAGAAACAAATACATTTATTAGACAAATTTATGATAATTGTTCTGTACTTTACCTCTTTTTTTGTATATTGGTTTTTATAGGGGGGGGAATAGTTTTTTTTATGCAGTTTTTAGCGTGTATTTGTTGGGGTTTTTTTTTTTGTTTTCTTGTGGGTGTGTGTATATAAGCCTATCTGTGTGTGCGTGTGAGTGTGTGCAACAGTTAAACAACAGTTAAAGCTCGACCATAGAGACATTGAAGAGCAAATCTTTGAGTTCAAGTTACACCATGGGGCATGCCCATTCCACCGACCACCAGCTCTGAGCACTGGAGAATGGCTACAGTTTGCCATTCTCGTGTACACGAGACAAAGAGTATTCAATGTGAATGGCAATGCCGCTGCGACTGCCCATCGTGTAACAGCAACTTGTGGGGGCCTCTAGATAATAGTATATTGTATATAGTATATATTGTATCTGTATAATAGGGTGTCCAGTGTGTGTGTGTTTGTGTGTGTGTTGTGTGCAGATTCTATGGCGTGTCTTCTGTGTTTGTGTAACGAACATAAATCAAACTTTCAACAAAACATTTATACATTCTTTCGGGTTTTGTTCTTTTCCATTAAAACGTTTAATGTTCTCGTGCTTGGTTTTTAAATGCAAATAACATAATAATATTCAGTAAATTACATAAACGGTTACAACATTGATAAAGCGGTTTTTGTTTTTGTTTTTCTTTTAGTTTTTTTTCTAAGCATTTTACAATATTAATTAAGCAATATTTTTCTAGTTTATTTTTCGGGGTATATGTTTGTATCCTTTGGTTATCCTTTTCTAGCCGTTTTGATGGCTTCAAAATTTATTTAAAACTCTAAAAGTGCTGAGAGTTCTTTTTTATTTTTTTATTTTATATTTTTTATGCTTGCTACAAGTGCGCTGGCTATCACAGTTAAAGTGCTTAAAGCTTTGATTTCTTTGGTCTACGATTGCAATTGTTTGATTTCTTTTCTTTCGCATTTTCGTTAAGGCTTAAATCTATAGCTGGGCACGGTACTAGGCTTCTAGGTTCCATATATATAAAGATTTCTTCAATGCATGAATTTAGATGAATTGGGATGATATATTGAGCTACTTGTATTCTTCTACCGCCTGGAAATAAATCCCATTATATTTGACTACTTTTACGCGAAAAACTGCTTGAAATAGGAGAATGGTTTTACTGTGAAGCAGTGCTCGGCACGCATACACACAAGTTGCTGTAGTGTGTAGCAAAAACCCCAACATGCCTGCGGGCGAAATCGGTTTATTAGCAAGTGCCGAAGTCGCATTGCCGAAGCCACACGAAGGCTTGCTGCTTTTTTATACTGTCCGTGAGCGAAAGCGCAGCAGCCGTGCTCGGCCTTGCCGACACTGCCGAGCACTGCTGTAAAGCCAATCTACTATTTTTGAATACAATATAAATATTCAAATAAGAGGTCTGAATGAATAAGTCTAGGAATGAGTGAATTTCGAATGAGAATTCGACTTAATTTGTGTGTGAAAGTCGTGAATGCAAATCAGAGACGATTTATTTCTCTGCACAACACTCATTTATTCAAGTGATCGGCATCTCGACTGAATGCCGTTATTTTTCAACACTGCTCACTCATTCCAGAGTGTTATATAGGGCCATTCTATGGGAGAGGGACCTCTCAGTGAAATGAATGTGAATTGAAGTGATGAAAAAATCTTTATATACATATGATAGCATACGGTATATGGTATTCGTATTTACAGATTATACAGGGGGCATTGGTACTCTACTAAAGCTATATATGTACATACAATGACTTATAATTATAAACAACATCGACAATAAAGCAAACAATTGTTTTGGGGGCCGTTTCCAGACATGGATATATGTAGATATAGATAGCCACTCATACGTCACGCAAATTATAACTGAATGGAACTTTAAACAACAATTGCAACAATATTAACAATAACAATAGCAACAACAATAACAGCAAATAGCAATAGCAATAGCCATAGCAATGAGAACAACAATGCGTGAGAGTAAACAAAAGGTGAAACATACAAAACTCAAAAGTTAGCTAAGAAACCAAAGATTGTAGAACACTTAGATGACGGTAGACGGAACGCTCTCATTCTCTTCATCACATCATCTTTGGGGTTCCAAAATCTTTGCTAAAACTCAAAAAAATGAAACACAAACAAAAAATGGTTCTAGTCCATTGCATTGCCCAACACTGGCACACACAAAACACAGGAACACAGGAACGCAGGAACACAGGAACAGTAACAGGCATTCGCTGCACAGCACTGGCAAGCCACACACAAAACGTGAAATCTTTTGGATTTTGATTAATTGATTGTTTGTTTGGTTTGGAGTTTGGAGTTTAGAGTTTTTTTTTGTTTTTTGTGAGTTTCGACTTAGTCTGTACCCATTTGCGATGCTTGGTAGCACTCCTTGGAGAGTACAATGCAGAGTCCAATGGCTAATATCACAAGTGTTCCGAGCACTATACTGACGGCCACTATCCAAATGCGTGGATCGAAATTGTCTAAGTCGGGTTTAATAAGGCGTATGAGATCTGAACGCGCAATAGGAGAGATGTATATATAGAGAAACAGAGTTATATATATAAAGAGACAGAGAGAGATACATCACACACAAATCGAGCACTCCCGAAAGGGAGACGGAGAATAAGAGAGTGAGTGGGGAGAGAGAGAGAGAAAGAGAGAAAAAAAGAGATATAGATGGACAACAGAAATAATTACAAAATATACTAAAAACAATGATCTATACGATAAAGATTACGATTACGATTACAATTTAAGGTTAAGTCAATCGTTAATACACTAGAGTTGCGGGGCGATGGCAGCCAGGGTTGCAACTAGCTTGGTGACAGCCCTGGCCGCATCCAACTACCGACAACAACAAAAAGAAAACAAGTACAGTTTACACATTGAAAGAAGTACATAAGTACGGATAAGTACGGATAAGTACGGTTCTCCACAACAAAGAAAAAATGTACAGTCAGAGCCTAGAACTTAACCTATGTACGATAAATGCCTATCCTAAGATACAGATCGCCTAACTATCGTATGAGAGCTGTATGTATGTGGATCTCGGATCTCCACTGAATGTACTCACCCTCTTCTTTGGTCTCCGGCAAGGTGGTGACATTGGTGGTTACCACCACGCCGCTGCCTAGCTCATTGTTGGCCCATATCCGGAACTCATAGGTGGTGTTGGGCGCCAAACGATACACCTCCATTTGACGCTGAATCATTGGAATTTATTTGGTATTGTTTGTGGTTCAGATGTACATAGCTGCAAATACTGACCACATTGGGTGCTATATTGATGGGATCCATGCGGCTCCAGGCGTGCTCGAAGCTGGCATTTGCCGGCGGCTGGCTGTACGAGACATTCCGGAATTCGGCCGTGAAGCTGCGCACGGGATAGCCGCCCGACTGGGTCTTGTTGAAGCGCCAGATGAGAAAACCCAGTATTGTGGATGCCTTGAAGTACAGCTGCGTCACAGGGCCGGGTACGGTGCGTACCGTAAGCTTTGTGCGCTGGTATGCCTGATACTCCAGCTCCTCCTCCTGCACCTGCTCCAGCTCTTGCTCTTTGGGTTGTGTTGTGGTTGCGGTTGCGGCCTTCTCCTCTGGCAGCTGCTGCTCCTCCTCCTCTCCCCCCTTCTCCCGTCGCCGTGAGGTAGTTGTCGCTGGGCTTGTGGTGGTTGTTGTTGTTGCTCTTGTAGTTGTCGTTGTGGCAAAGCACACATAAATGCCAGCATCCGATGTGCTTACATTACGGAGCACTAAGACGCGACCAGTCTGGGAAAAGGGAAAAAGAAGTACATTCTGGGAGTAGATTGATTCATTTGGGGCACCACTCCACTCCACACTACTCACCTGAACTATCGTGCTGTTGCTGCCATGTTCTTTCACCCACATTATGTTGCCCTGGGCGATGCAGGGTATGCTGACATTTCCGCCCTTATCCGTTGCGTATTCGTTGTACTTAATCGTGGAGCTGAGCACCGTGAGCACTGCAAAAGAAAGCAGAAGGAGCAAGGATAAGCGATAACGGACAGTCAGCAGTGACTCGTCATGCAGCAGTGCACCTCGGGTAACCAGCTTCGCCCACCCATATCTAAGATAGATCTTAGATCTGCCCCACTTGGATTAATTGGCTTTGATAGACAGGGGCGGTTCGAGCTTTCGGCTCCTTCCTCCAGTGCCTGTTGCGATGTCCTCCGACGACTGGCTAGACCGCTGTCTCTGCGGATACTTTCAGCTGCTTGCTCTGCGTTGCAGCTACTCCAATCGTCGTGTGGGTCGCCTGCTGAGCACCCTCTACCTGACGCTGGTGATCCTTGTTTTGTTGGGACAGATGAGAAGCTATCTCCAAGGAGAAGAGCCCATGGTCGATCGAATGCTCTTCTTTCCCAAGGCCATGCTGGCCGTGAATGTCTTCTACAAGCTGGTCCATGTCCTGATTGCGCTCCTTGCATTGCTGGGTTGCCAGCGGGAGCGTCGTCTTCTGAAACAGCTGCCCACCGCGCATGCCACACCGGCAATCTATCGACAAGTGCTCCTGGAACTCCTGATGGTGGTGTACGCACTGTGGATGGCCTTCACCTATTTCCTGAACACCGACCGGCTGCTTGACAACCTGCGCTATATCTTCAGCTCTCAGGCGGTGCGCGCCCGCTACCTGCAGATGCTCCTTCTGGTCGGTCGCCTCCAGGCACAGCTGGAGCAACTGCAGCGCCAGCTGATCGATTGCTCTCTGGACGACTACCAACAGCTGCGCTCCTCGTATGCCCACCTGGCACGGATGTGTCGCTCTCTGTCGCAGCTCTATGGCCCGTCGCTGCTCCTGCTGAATGTCCTCATTCTGGGCGACTGCATTGTCGCCTGCAATGTGTACTTCATGGTGGAGCATCTGGAGGCAGGGCCTGCCACATGGCTCGTCTTCTGGCAGGCCATCTACATTGTGCTGCCCACCATCGTGAAAATCTGGACAGTGTGCGCCGCCTGCGATCGTTTTGTGGCTGGGGTAAGTGTCTTCCGATTCGAGGGCACATTCGAGGGAATACCGATGGAATCTCTTTACAGTCGATCAATCTGCAACAGCAACTAAGCGAAAGGCGCGGACGATCGTCCCAGGAACGCAGCCAAATCGAGGAGTTTTCACTGCAAATCATGCAGGATACCCTCCAGGTCAATGTCTGTGGCATCTACCATCTCAATCTGCAGACTCTGGCGGCGGTAAGACACCTCACACACCGGACGGACACACAAATGAAAGAAACTCGAAAGGTTCTGTTCTCTCATCTATTTTCTTTGCAGATGTTCTTCTTCATATTGGAGGTCCTGGTCATATTTCTGCAATTTGTGTCGCTCATTCATTGACTGAATAAATCATGAAATGTTGTTGTTGGAGCAAAACAAGGCACAACACGAACATGGTTTTCTTTGGTCGGCTGGGGGGTTTGGGGAGGTGGTCGAACAGAAAGAAAAAAAAAGGCTTCAATTTCTGGCTGTTGCAGAAAATGTTTCCACGACACGCGATGCGCGAAGGTCAGGAGGCGGCATACAAAAAACACGCACAAAACACAACACAGGGCGAAACGAAACGAAGCAACGACGAAGCCCACTTGCCATGGCCCATATCCTAGCAGGAGGTTGCTGTTGCTGCTGCTGTACTTTACATCAAACGCAGCCAACTGTTAAAGTATTTTTTAACAGGCTTTCAGCAGTTATGTTTTTTTTTGTTTTTTTAAGGGTCTCTAAAGTGATGTTTTTTTCTGACAGATTCCTTCGCTTCCATTCATCTTTCCAGCGAATGCAAGCATTCGCACTTGATTCACTTTTAATGTCAGTCCGATGATGATTTTCTTGTCGGATGAGTGCTCTTCCTGAATGAATCGATCTCTCTCTCTTTATCGATATTTATCGATTAATGCTCGATATTGATGATGAGTATTTGTATTGCATTTCTGAATGAATTAATATTCATTCATTTCCAGAATGAATTCCTTGCATGAGCATCTCTAGAGTCAATATTTCCCTTGTTCCGATATTTATCGATAAATAATCGATATTTAATCTATTTCCTATCTAAAGATATCGGTTTTTAATCCATCTATAATGAGATACTCATATCATATGTACATATGTCTACCATAGAAATATTCTTCATTTGCTTGCTTTGCTTTCTTTGTGGCAAAATCAATGCCTAAACACACAGGAATTTTGCCAAAAATACATACGTCACCGGCAGACAATGGGCGTCCTAATTGATGGACAGACAACAATCGAATGAGCCAAGTGACTGAGTGATTGAATGATTGAATGAGTGAGTGGCTGACTCACTGAATGAACGAAGAGTTCATTCGATTGGGGTGGTGGGTGGGTGGCTCCGTGTTTCAAATCAATTAATTGACGTCAGCACATGGACATGGACATGGATGGACGAACGGATGGTTGGATGGGTGGATGGATGGAGGGGCACAGTGTCCGAGAGACAGAGGCAGAGTCAGTCTTACATCCAATCCCCCCAAAAAGTGGTGTGCCTTGGCCCTCACTTCCGGGCCAAAAAGCACAAACTTTTGGCCAATTTCTTATCAAAATTATGGATAAATGAACAGCAGGCACTGGCATGAAGGTTGAAGGTTACACACATATTTTGCCTATAGTCAATTTTGCATTGAGATTTATGTACATGAAAGTACAGAGCATTTCTGTTGCAGACAAACCGGAAAAAAGCTTCCATCGCAAATGGACTTTCATTTAATTTGCGTTCCCCAAAAGATGAGCCCAACTCCTCCTCAATACATTTCCTCCAATGGGGCGCTGCGTTTTTCTTCAGTTGTTGAATAATTAAGTTCCTGCGAGCCAGGCTGCCTCCAGAGGAGCATAAGGAGCATCATTTGCGGGCAGATACAGGTACATACATACATATGTATATCCACCTTTCAAGGCAACACGCAACAAGCAAATCAACATGAAGGCATCCTGAAATAGGACCCTGCTGGGAGATCGAATCCAATAGGTTTGCCGGCTGCTAGGAAAACTTTTCAAGTGTTTACTCCCATAGTGGCCCGCATGTGGGCAATCCTTTTCGAAAATTGTGCAACTTTCAAGTGGGGAAAAAGACTGAATTTTCACTGTTGCTTACAGCATATGTACATACAGTGGCTCACAGCCAAAATGATGCAGTGTCAAATAAACTTCTTAACTGTGGTATAGATTATAAACTAGAGGAAAAACAAAATGTTTAAATGCACCAAAGCTTCTAGAAACTAGGAATCCGACTTGATTTCCGGTTTGGCGTTTAAACATTTTTTGTTATTCCTCTAGTTTAGAATCTGTACCACAGTTAAGCAGTTTATTTGACACTGCATCTTTTTGGCTGTGAGACACTGTACATATGTACATGTATTTACATGCATGCAAATTAAGCGCACTCCAATCTCAATTCAATCAGAACTTCAATCAGTTTTCGGGGCTTAATCAATGTCAAATGCCAAATTTTTAAATCAATTTACTCGCCGATTCAATCTGTTCAATCTCAAGTCCTTTTGAAAGCCAAAATATTCATAATTTACCGATTCATTCATCAATACCGGATAGGTATTACCGGTATAACAACGAAATAAAGTTGAAATCCCTCAAATACCACAAAGAATGCTACTCTTAATTATTTTCCACGTTGCTACATTTCGCTGTAGAAAATTCCCATAAACGAAAGGAAAATTGAACTGCAAGAATACACGTAGTTGGTTAACACTCTATTCTGCATGCACTGCATATACCCGTAGTGCTACCCTATGACATGGTTCTGTCAATTTTGAGTTGAAATTGTTTTCAATATTTATGACTCCCCCTAGAACGTCCCTCGTCGCTTTCGACGTGTGTCAGCGACAAGCAGCAACCGAAAAAACCCTCCAGCAGGGGCTCCACATATAAAGTACATATGCATATACATATATCTACATCTATGTATATACATATATACACTATATACTATATCTTAATACATACACATGAAATATAAACAGAGAAGACCCTGACATTTTCATGGTGTTTAATAATGCACTTGTCTTAGAACCATTGAATCCATTAGAATCGTCGTTCATCGGATGCATCGTCCATCGGATGTGGGGTGGAGGGGGCGGAAATTGTTGTCCAGACAGAACATTAAATTCCAATTCATAAGGCATTCGGATGGCCATGAAATACAATCAAATAATCAAGCGCCAAGAATGTGGAAGAAATGCAATGAATATTGAAATGCAATGCATCCAGCATCCAACATTGCCCTTCGGATAAACCTCCAAATATATTCCTTCAATCGGACATCAAAGAATGCATTTAACATTGCAATTCTTGTGGCAGAAGAAACATTCCTTCGAAGAAACGTTCCTTCAATGTTTCCACAAGGTGAAGCGCACCATTCGTGCCACATTTGAGAGCAGAAAAAAGCCATTCGAGTGGAAAAAAGCGAAAAGCAAGCGACAACAAAAAGAGTCACACAATGTTAACACTTTCCCTCTCTTTGTAGTCGTATTTGTGTTTGTATTTGTGGCTTCAATGTCAAGTTTCGCAGGCAACAAAAGAGAAAAGCTGTCCAAAGAATTTTCGTGTGCAATTCCCCAGAACTCACTTTATTATTATTGCCCCGACGGGGTTTTTGGGGCAACAAAATAAAATGCCAGAATTAATTAAAATTCATAATTAGTTGCATTTTTGCCCCACGATTCGACTCGACTCGACTGCGGTGCTGTGCGGTGCGGTGAGAGGGCAATGAGGTCACGACAAGAGCTAATCCCCACAGCCTCTGAGCTGTGGACCATAGTCTGCGCACAGTGGGAACAAAAGCATCTAAACAGCGTGTCTTTTCGCTAAGGGGAAATTTGAACAGCGACTGCCATTCGCCTTTCGCATCATTTAACGATATTTTTTTGGTATCACTCGCGACGAATGGTTCGCCATTCTAATTGTATCCTTTCACCTATGGAAACGTAAATTTCATTCAAGATCCGCGCTGTTGCCGCTGATTTTCATTCCATTCCATGGGGAGTAATTCTATTGATTTTCATTGCATTTCTATCTTCTCTCATGCCACTGTGCTCGTTTCACGTCAATTCTCATTTCGCTGTTTATTTGTTTAGCAAAAACTTGCGTCCTGGTCTGCGTTCTGGTGGGTCCTGGTGGCAAGGATTAAGCCTGCCAGGACTATAATGAATTGGCTCCATTCGTGTCGCCATTCAATCCCAGCTGCTCCCCCTTCTCCTGCCCTTCTTCTGCGGGCGCACACTTGTTGAACTTTTTGCTGATTGAGCTCTGGACGATGATCCTTATCCTTATCCCCAGTATCCAAGTGGAAAATCAATGCAAAAATCAAATGATACGAGGACACGTGGGTGCTCTTTTGGTTGCTTCTGGTGCTTGAGTGTTAAGGGGGTTGCCGGTGCTACGGGTGTAGAATGACACTTAACCTTTCTGTTTTTGGCATTGACATTGAGAGTTCCATCGCCGATGCCGATGCGGATGCCGACGCCGACGCCTTCTCTTTGTCAACAAAGACCACATCTGCCAGAAGCAGATGCAGCATGCACCAACATTCCCCATTCGAAGTGTCCTTTCCGTGTATACCCTGGCCCAAATGGGGGGAACAAAGACATCTCTCTATCGCCTCAAGATCGTTTCATATCGTTGAACCACAATTTCCATAAGCGATAGGACAGAATGCATTCGTTTCAACTCTTTCAACTAAAATATCTTAACGTAAAAGTTTCTTAAGTTAGAATCCATTCGATTGTAATGTCGATGGAAATTGTCAACATTCCAAATAGCCAAAAATAGTTCTCTATTCTAAAAGTGATTCCAGCTCTAGTGGATGCCTCCCTGTGTATCCCACAAGGAGTGCCCAAAGAAATCTATGGACAAGAGTATTCCATGCCACGACCTTGCCCTTGCTTTCTGGCCTTCTGCCACACACAACACATTCCATTCTGTTGGTGCCACGCTGCCACACTCTAGTTCTCAGAGGTGTGTGTGTGTCTGTGTCTGTGTGCAGCAGAATGACTAAAAATAGTTGCATTTGTTATCCTTTGTTTGGGGACTGGGGCTTGGCTTTCAGAGTGCAGAGAGTGTCGAAACCGCAGGATGGGTCAACAAAAAGGTGCAACGAAATTTGATTAGTCCTTGCGGCCTTGTTGGGGTGTTTCCTCGGGTTTTCCTCCAATTAAAAAATGCAACGCCTGAAGCCTCTAATTGTTGATTCCAGCCAAGACTTAGCCAAGAAAATCAATTTCCCTGACAAAAAAAAACCACAGGAAAACCGAATTTCCCACTTCTTTTCTTTTAATTAAATGCAAACATTTTATCGCAAGAGAGGGAGGAACAGAGAGAGAGAGAGAGAGTCCCAAGATAATGAGAGCTTGGCCAAGATTAACTAACCAAAAAGCCATCTCTTCCATCTCTTCCACTCCTCCACTCCGTAGCCGTACCCCTTGCCGACCAAACCAAGAAATGGTGGAACGTGGCTTCAACAATTCAAGGATTTATACGCAATTTGCATGCAAATCAAGTTGGTTACGACCCCAAAGTGGGGGCCCAGGATTAAGGCACTTTGACTGAGATTTATTGTCCAGCAAGAACGGAGGCAGTGGACTACAGGACTACATACTGTGTGTAGGGGGCGACTCCGGGGGAGGCTTCAGTTGTACTTGTAGTTGGACTCTTGGTAAATCAACGGCAAATTAAATGGCAAATGCCGAAGACAAAACCGAAACCGAATTGGAAACACCCTCAAATGGCAAGCAGAATAACCTATTAGGATGTTCTTCGTATGCCGAAGCTTCGCAGAGAGACACGAAGAACCGACCGACAGGCACCACCGCATGACGCGTTTAGGGCAGAGCATGCAGTAAAGGAATGGCAAGAAATTACAAATATAAATTCTAGGTAATAATAATAATGGATCTCCAATAAACATTCATTCGATTCGATTAACTAACTACTTAAGTTTCGAAGATTTATAAATGTTTTTACCATTATAATCATTAGGAAATGTCATCTATAATATATTATTATCAATTATTCAGAGTTCTCAGGATCAAGAACTTCGTCCTGGTGTTTAAGGGCGGTGATATCTTTATTTTTCACATTTTTAATAACATTTTTCGTTAGCCCTGTTCCTCATTAATACCAAAAAAAAAATCATCATAAATTTATTATCATTCCCCGGGGGTACACGGATTCGGATACCCCAGGCACAGAGGCCACTCGACTGAAGGATGGCAACGAAAGGCGAGGCGAGGCGACTCAAGCCGGAACCCAGACCCAAATATGGGAGCCACATGGACATTAATTATGAGCAAGGAAATGAAAAGATAAATGAATGACCGAACCCAAGAGCACAATCTCCCTTGGTCCTCCTCGCTTGGACCGCTACCCATTCATTCAGCAATCAGCTGGAACATGGGTCGTCCCGGGGGGTTATGTAAAAATATATATACATATGTACATATGTATACGTTTGTATCGTATGTCCTTACCTTGGGTGAAAAATAATAGATTGAACGATGACAACGTTAGCACGGAGCTGGACGTGGACGACATGCTTCCATATTACGCTTTACATAAGCGTTGGTGTTCCCGTTACCGTTGCCGTGTCCGCCCGTCGTTTGCCTTTACTGTACCGTTCCACGCACCAGTCTTCCCCGTTTGCCGTCTGCTGCTGCCGCCGCTCCTCCGCTCTGCAGGACTCGGCGCTCTCTCCACTCCCCCTCTCCCTTAGACAAAGCCGGCTTACCAACAACAACAACACAGTAATAAAAAGAAAAAAGGGAGAAATGGCAAAACAGAGCACAACAAAAACAAGTGAAAATAACGGAAAAGACAACAACTGAAAATTAACGGCGACGCCGCCGCCAAAGGCAGTTTGTGCTCTCCTTCGCCAACACCTCCTTGGCGTCTTGATCTGCTTCTTTTACGCGTCGTGGGTGCCCAGGCGGTCGGTTTGTTTTGTTGTTGCCGCTGCGACTCCTTTTGACGTAACTCCTCCGCAATGCCGCTCTGCCTCACTCACTCTCTTTCTTTCTCTCTCTCTCTCTCTCTCTCTCTCTGGCACTCTTTTGGATGATTTCTGCACTAAAACTATTGTTCTCCTTCTCTATTTTAGAGCAAAAAAAAAGCACGCACACGTTAGATTATTACTCTGCTAAACTACATTATATTTGTTGCAAATTGAAGTGAGAGTGCGGCCTGAAGTGCGGGAGGAGTCACACTCTGCTGCGCGACGTTCTGGTCCGACGTTCTAGCTGTTGCAGTTAAAGGTCACAATATAGGGACAAAAAATAATAAACTTGGCCACAGATACGAAAATACAGTAACTGCTTCTGTCTGTTGGTGAATAAGTACGTTAATACGCTAGAACACGACCGTCAGCGCCGAAGTTTGTTTGGATTTTGATTGAAATATTGAAGGAATGACCGCTTGACTGCTCACCGATGGAACGCAAAACTGAGCATCGTGCTCGCGTTTGCCCGAGGATGAAGCTTGCGTCTCCTCCACTCTCCTATCGCCTGCTCCATGCCTGACTTTCGGCTTCCCCTAGTTTTTTTTTTCGGCGAACTGAACGCTTGCTTCGGCGATTGCCAATGCCGATGTGTGCGAGTGGGTGGGTGTGGGAGAGCATAGAGCCTTCTTGTACCTCCCCACCACCCCCTATTCGACACTCCCATGCGAATGCTGCTGCTGGTTGTGCAACTCTGGGGACGCCTGGAACTGTGTCCAACTGTAAATTCACCTTGGCAGGCGTATGAGAGAAGATGCAGTCCCCCCACTCCCCCCACACACACACACATAACACAACCATTGAACAGCTGTCTGTCGCAACTCACGTGTGCGGGACAGAGACGACAGACGCCAGAAAACGACAAGTTCGCTGAACCCGCGGCATATAACGCGAATGGGATTCTATGGGCAGTGTTGTGAACTGTTCTACATACATAAATGCAAGGCTCTATGTTTTATGCATAGCATTTATTATAGTTTTAGTTTTTGCTTTCTTTGTTGTCTTTGTTATCAAATGCATTTGCTTTAATATTAGGTTATAATTTACAATTAAAATACACACTGTGCACACTGCACGGTAGGAGGGGCCACGACACAAATCGAATCGAATGGAGGCTATCCATTAGAACACGGAAATACATCGCACAAAGAGAATTTCCACGTTTCGCTTAAACTAAAACAAATTATATACCGGATGGGTATGGAAGATACTCGGTACGGGTACCTCATCATTCTAGTACATGTACAAAGGCATTATTCTAGTATTTTTCGGCTTCACTTGGAAATGATTGCATTCGGAAATGGTCGATCCTCGTGTTTGGCAGTCGCGTGCCAGGAGGTGATTAAAATTTCCGGAAAAAAAAAATAATACAAATCTCTCTGGATCTGTGTCTATCTATACTAGCGTCGCTTTTTGACGCGTTCAATGTATTTGGTTTTGTTGAGGGCACGATTGCCGGCATTGGGATCCATCATGCGTTTCCAATCGGTCTGCCCCACCACGAAGCCAATGGCACGCATCTTGTCCTGGGCGCGTTTCTCCTCGATGTCCGCCCAGCGCACCTGAAAGCGAAAGCAAACGTGAATAAAGTGTCCTTGCAACAGACGGAATCTAAATGGCAACACAAATTACAAATTTTAAATATCTCTCTTCTTAAGGTTCGAATTTTTTCAAATTTTAGGAATCACTTCTTACAACCAACATCCATCTGTCTTAAAAGTTTCATTGCAATCGTATAATAAATACAGCTGGAAAAAAGTTCCCACAAAATGGAATGCCTCCACGTACTCCTGTACTCGATTATCAAATATCTTTCTTCCTACAAATCGAATTTATATGAAACTTCAGGAATCACTTGCTATAATCATTATTTAACTATCCTTAAAGATCGATAACAATCGTTTTATAAAAACACTCGAAAAAAGAACATTGGAAAAAGAGACAACTGTACTGCCCATCCATTATTTCTATCTCTTTCCTTCTAATGGGGTTTTCTCCTAGACCGCGACCTACGTGTATCCTTCGTTTAAACACAACACAACTCACTCGTTTCTTGCCGTCGACTGCTGTTTTTGGTGGCTCCCAGTCGTCCAGCTGCAGATATTCAGCCATGCTGGCGGTCTTGCTCTTCTTCAGGATGCGCATGGTGCCGTCCAGACGGGCTACAAGTTGAATAATTCAGTGAAGATGTTCGATACTTGAGTAGATAGAATAAGGGAAAGCAGGCAAGGCTTACCTAGATTATCCTCGGTGTTGTCGCTTTCCCACTTGCTTTTCAAATTGCCAAACTGCACGGAAGGAACCACAAGGTACCAGATGGAACCACCGATTGAATAGAGGGAGTAGAGGAAGGGGAGAACGTGGAGAAGTTGTTTTTTGTTTGGATCCCTCAATAACACCAAAACCCCACACTGGATGTTTTTTTGTTTTGTTTTGTTTATTGGTTAACACTTACATCGTAGCAGATATCATCGCCGTTGCTGTCATCTGTCGTTCCATCGACAGCGGCAGTGGCGGCGACGGCGATGGCATCGGCACTGGCACTGGCACTGGCAGCGGTGGCGGCGGCGGCCACAACATCCCCAATTGGCCCAGTGGCGCTTGCTGCCTTAGCGGTAGCATTCGAAGCAGTGTCGTCGCTATATGCATTATCATCCTGAAATAAATGAAGCCGCCATAAATCAACAAAACGTTCGCTTCGCCTTTTTGCAGCACATTGCCTTTACTAAAGAGCTTAACAATAGGATCGATCGATCGATCGATCGATTCATTAATCGATTCAGGTTTTTCAGAGATCTACAGTGAATATCATGTCGATTGTGGTGTCATGTCGCTTTCGCTTTCACTTGAGAACTTATGTGCTAGAATCTTGGCGATACAGAGCGCATATCCATATCGGTATATCGTAATATCGGTATATGTATTCATAATAATCAATCAATTATAATCATTGCATTCCACATATGCCAGAGAAAAAAACTTACGTCTAAGAGCATCTATGTATATCTCTAAGTTATAATCTTTCTGTTCTACTGTTCGACAGAAGGGCAGAGTAAAACTTAAAATTGTTTGAGTATTCTTGGAGTATTCGTAAATGACTAGATTGAGCGCCGACGGTGGCGGTGGCGAGAGCCTTGGGGGCACTGGCCTGCAGCGCCTGTAGCCAGCCGCCACAGAATCCTTCTTCATTGTGGTAACAGGCTACAGGCGGCACAGGCCAGAGACCAGCACAGGCCAGAGACCAGCACAGGCCTACAGGCTCCCGCCCCGTCTCACTGTGGCGTGCAGAATGAGAATCGTTCTCATTCCCATTCCCGTTCCCGTTCAACGCGATAGAGAACCGCGCCTCGGATTCTAGGGCATAGTTACCGTTGCCATATTCTCAACATCTTCCATCTCGACCACGTTCTCCAGCAGCGTGGCCACGTCCAGCTTGATGTAGTGCAGCGGCGTCTCGTTCCAATTATCCAGCGCCAACTGGATCTCCTCTGTGGTGCGCTTGTGCGCATTGCGTCCCAGACAAGTCTCCACATCGCACAACAAGTCGACAATGTAAGGCTGCAAAATATACAGATATATATATACATATACAGACATAAGATCAGATCATTTTGAAGGACTCACCACAAAATTCGAGTCCTTTGCATGGCAGTAAAACTCGTTGAGTGTGCGCAGCGAATTGTTATTACAATCAACAATTATAAAGTCGTACAGATTATCGCTGAGCGTCTTCTTGAACGATTTGATCAGGTATTGCATGTAGGTCTCCTCCATGGTATCGTCGTATTCGTACAGCAGCTCCTTTTTGGGTATCTGTGGCGGCACAAGGGAAAGTTGGACCACTTTTAACCACTTTTAAATCCAAATCTCGCCAGATCTGGCGCACTCACCTTCTTTCCCGTCTTGGGGCACTTCTCCTCGTAGTCATTCTCAATGATAAAGTAATCATCGATGCTGAGTATACGCGGTGTGGTACCGCCCATTTCCAACTCCTTCTCCTTGATGAGGCGTGCCACATACGACTTGCCGCTGCCCGGTGGTCCGCGTATTATAATACACATGCGTTTGGGACGCGTCAGGCGGCCGGGCGACAGCAGAATCTCATCGATTGATATGGTATTGCGATTCTCATTCGTGGGCACGCTCATCTCCAAATGTGGGGCAGGGACATGGCCGGCGGGTATATCCTCATTGGCCTTTGCCTCCGAGGGGAACAGAGATTGCGGCCCCGAAGGAGTATCCTCGGATGACGACGGCAGTGGTTCTGTTTTCGGTATCAATGGGCCCTCGCCCAGCATGCGACGCTGCGGATTGGCGGGGAAGGCCTTCCTTGAGGGTTCTCCACCGAAAGAGACGCTATTATTGATGTGCATCGATGGCGGCGATGGCGGGGAGTCATCATCGCGTACTCCCACGAGATTACTGGAAGGATTCGAAGCAGGGATGCACGTTAGACAGTGGCTCTGTGGCGCTGTGGGATGGGACTTACTCTTCACCATCGGATATATCCTCGAGATCATCGGACTGCTTCGAATTGTTCTGCCCCTGCGGTGGGACAGGTGTCTAGGGGGATGGGGGGAAGAATAACAAGCGGGTTAGGTATCGAATAAGAGGACCAGAGATGTGGAAGGGGGGGGGCTTGGGGGGCTTACCTGCTGATCGCTCTCTTCGGACGGAATCACTTGAAGCTGACGACTCTGATGCATTTGTAGGCGCTCCTGCTGGCGCAACTGTTTCTTTCTTTTTTTGTTCTTTTTCTGAATGGATCCGGGTCCGGTTCCAGCTAAGGGTCCGGCAGCACCTACTCCTACTCCTCCTCCTCCTCCTGCTAATCCTGGTCCCATCCCCATTCCGTGTGGTCCTCCGCCGCGTCCACCTCCGCGTCCAGGTCCCATCATTCTTGGTGCTTGTCCCGGCATCATTCTGCCTGGGCCTCCCACTGGGCCATAGCCATTGTTTGAGGCATGTCCATAGTCGAAGGTCTTCAGGGGCCGAAATTCGGGCAGCCCATCGCCAGAGGATGCTGAGGGGGCAGCGCCCCCGCCCCCGCCCATTGCGGCCGACTTGTGGCCATAGTCGATGACCTTGGGGGCGGGCGTCTTGTTCTGGTAGTCGAACACCTTCATGGGACGGTACACGGGCTCGTCATCGTGCTGGTTCTGGTTCTGGGGCAGACTCTGGTCCTGGTGTGGCTCCGCACGTGAATGAGAATGAGAGTGAAACGGAGGCGGACCCTGTGCCAGTGGATGCTGCGGCGGCGGCTCCGGTCTGCAACGTGGGGGTCAACGTGTTGTGGTGGTAGTGATGGGGCGTGGGGGAGTGGAAGGGGCGCAGTGGCGTGGTCGGTGGTATTGTCGGTATCAAATATCGGTATTTTTTGTTGGTATTTGTTGCAGTATTTTTAACGGTATTTTACGGTGTTTCGGGTGGTATTTTTGGTTGTTGTTCGATTTATCGATTTTTTTCATGGATTCGATTATCGATTTTTTTTTATTTTGAATTCGATTTTTTGTTCGTTTTTTTGAGATTTTTTTTTCAATGTTTCAAAAACCAAAAGAAAAACACTTGAACTTTTACTTTTCTTTGAAATTTACCAAGCAAAAAAAAAACGTATTCAAGATGTGCGGGGCTGGGGGCGGGTGTGAACGTGGCAGGGGTTGGGTCGTAGGTCAGAGGTCCTAAACTTTGCAGAGAGAATTTTACACAGAAAAAAACGGACAAAGAGGAGACACAAATGCCTCTCGGAAATTCGGATCCTCAGTGGATGTTTCAACCCCCCCCACCCACCCCTCACAGAGAATATATTGTATGTGTATCGATAAATAATCGGAAAACTTTGGTAAACTCTTTGGAGAATCTTTCGAGAGGAGGAAAGAGGAAGGATACCATACCAAAAGGTATCTTCACATTCCATTTATCAGCGGACAAGCAATATATAGTTATCGTACATATCGTATACTTTTTATTTCTTCTTTATTTCTTTATTTATTTTCTTTATTTCTTTAAAACTTTCGAATTTTGAGGCATACAGTGCGTTTCAATGGTCAATGTATATAAGGGGGACATCATATAGCTTATACATATATAGTTTTACAGTATATTACAGCTTATCGACTTTTTTGTTGGTCAGTCATCGAATATTTAGCTAACTATCGATAGCTACCGATAAAACAATTAAGCATTTCAGATATAGGGAGATAGACGGAGAGTGAGAGAGAGTTATCGACAATAAAATTCATATCATTTATCGATTGTTTACAATTCATCGAGAAACGATTGAATTTATCGAACGGTTATCGAAACGTACGTTTGTTCTGCGTATCGCATCCAATAACAACGGATTAATACCGTATATATTGGTGTCTCTTTTAGCTATCGAACGAACACATTGTTCAGTTATCTTAATTATAAATCATCCATCTTTCGTTTATCTATCGTTTATCGTTTGTCGTTAATCAAAAAAATTCAATATTGGTCAGGCAATAATAATAATATGTGGCGTGGCTCAAGCGCTACCTGTATTTAATGGTTTCTCTTTTTCTGTTCTTCTGATCTTTCATTTCGAAAAGTTCCTTCCTGGATCCTTTGCTCCTTTGCCCCTTTCCTAGCGGCTATCAAACGCACTGTACACCCCACTGTACACTGTACACTGTACCTCTCTCTATCGATTTTTTGTAATTTTAGTTCAAACATCAGACTGACCCCAGACGACACTGGACACTGGAAGCTTTTGTTATCGATGTAGTAGATCCCAAAGAATAGAAAAGAATGCGATTTTATTTTTATATATGATATATACATTGATCTATCAGTGATCTCTCATTGGATGACATGTGAGTGGATATAATGAACGGACTGACTGAATCGATATCGGAGAGTTTTCTCTGATGTTCCAACCTTAATCTCCAACATTGATTTAGTTTGATCTTCTTTTATTGGTATATATATTAAATATATCATTTACGACTTATACAACTTTCAATTCTACAAAAGAATACATCGTGATTTTAACTTTCAAAAACTTCGATTCAGATACAGAGATGGAGTGAAGAGAGAGAGAGAGAGTCAGAGATTGAAGAAGATGTTAAACGTTGCGAGAAAAAAAAAAAAAAAACAAAATTTAACAATGCGGAAAAATAAAAATGTTTTATAAACCAATTCTATAATTCAAATTTTTTGGGAGCAACAAAGTTTTTCCATTGTTTTGTTTTCCATTTTTATGGATATACTACAGGTCTAGATCTCTGTTTCTGTTTCTGTTCTGTTGGTTTTTGTTTTTTTTTCTTTAGGATGTGTACATGGTGTGTGTGTGTGTGTGTGCTTATTTTCTGAATTAAACTACTATATCTCTATATAGTGCTAGGTGTTTTTCGATTTTTCGATCTTCATATGGTCTGAAGAAGTAGAAGAGGAAGCTCTGAGGCTGAGGCGGGGACTGAGAGGCTTGGGGGTTCAGAGGAGCAGAGAGATGATCAACTGACCTGACCTCTGGTACCACTGGATCCTCCATACCCACTGCCGCTTCTTCACTGCTTCCTTCTCTAATACTCTCTCTCCTACTCCTAGATCCTGCGCTGCTTCTGCTGCTGCTGGACGTTTCTATTGGTCCTGCCCTTGAATTTAGCTGGGACTGGACCGCTGCTCAGACCACGCGGACACCACAAGACACCATTCATTCATTCATCGTATGGGATCGCATGGGATCGCATGGGTTCGTATGGGATCGCATGGGATCGCATGGATGTCAGGATTTAAGCATCGATCGATCGATTCACACACCAACCAACAATCAATACCATATTTCATTATTTTTTCGTTGTTTTTTTTTTTGGTATGGGTTTTTTTTTTTTTTTTTTTTTTGTATTAACAACAGTATTGTGTGGTATTTTTTTTGTTTCGTTTCGTATTTCGGATTTTATGGTTTTTTTTCAGTTGCATAGAAGTAGAAGAGAAGAAGAGAAAACGGGTATGGAATATAAATTCCAGCATTAACGATAACTCGAAAAAACACATCGCCTGCACGTAATCTACATAAAGGACTTTTGGGGGACAGAGAGACAGAGAGAGAGAGAGAGAGAGAGAGCAACAAACAGACAGAGAGAGAGACAGATAAAGAGAGCGACAGGGAGGGGGGTGGGATGGAGGAGGGGCATACGATGAAAAATATCGACAAGGACTCGTCGGACGACGGAGAGGAATGATGGGAAGTAAATACCAATAAATACCGGTATTTTTTCGGGAATTATCTGGTACTCAAGTCTGATATTTATTTCAAAAATTGTATTTATCTGGTATTTTTTCGGAGTAAGCAAGTATTTAAGTGTGCTATTTTCTTCGTAACATACTAATTTTTCAGCGTGGTATTTTTTCTGATAGCTTTCGGGAGTAAACTAGCATTAAAGTCTGGTATTTTCGAAACAAGCTAGTATATAAGTATGCTATTTATGTGGTATTTTTTGCAGGAATAAACTAGTTTTTTGTGATCGGACAAATGTGGGACTAGAATCTTGCATAAATTTCAGTGTTAAAATTAAAGAAAGGGAATACAGCAGCGCATTTCTGCCTGTGATTTGCATATATGAAGCTTTTGCTGAGGGCAGTCGTATCCGTATAAAGACTAAATACATAAGAAGCTGCATTCCCCACTATTCTCAGCTATTTCCAACACCTAATCGTAATTCAAAGCATTTCTTATAGATTAAAGTGGCAGGAAAAAGCACTACAGGACTTTCCCCAGGAAAGGCAACAAGAGATTTAATTAACGTTTAATCAGAGAAAGATTCAGCGAACAGACACTCTGTCGGGGCAGGAGAGGGATATGATATCCCTTCTTGGGGGTATTTTTTATCTTTAAGATTTTGCTTTTTTCGCACAAGAAATCAAAGTATTCTGTTGTTCGATTTTTTCGTTAAGAGAAGAGTTATTCATAAAATGTTAAGAGTTCTAGAGAGCTTTGTTTTTGGACACATACCCGTCATCCCATGGCTTCCGGTTTCCGAAATTCATCATGTTTCCACCGCCTGCTCCTGGTCCTGGTCCTGGTCCAAAGTTTCGACGATTGCGCGGAGGACCTCCGCCCATGTCCTCGTCAAAATTGGGCATCGGGGGACCGGAGTTGCGCCGGAATGGGTTATCACTATTGTTGGGATTATTCGGGGGTCCTCCGTGTCCGCCACCGAAGTTGGGTCCTCCTCCAAAGTTTGGTCCAGGACCTCCAGGGCCACCACCAAAGCCAAAGGGATTAAACGGTCCCGAGTCATGGCCGGGTCCAGGGCCGGGTCCACGGAATTTCGGACCAAAATTGGGTCCGGGTCCCGGCCCCCCAGCGCGATTGTGGGGCCCGAAATTAGGTCCGAAATTGGGACCAAAGTTCGGGCCATTTGGTCCATTATTTGGGCCAAAATTCGGTCGGAAGTTGGGGCCATTGGGACCAAAGTTGGGTCCTCCAGGACCAAAGGGCGGGTGTGGGCCACCGTTTGGACCGAAATTGCGGCCGCCATTGGGGCCAAAGTTAGGTCCGGGTCCGGGTCCAGGTCCGTGTCCGGGTCCGAAATTCCTGCCATTCGGCCCGAAGCCAGGACTATTTCCATCGAAGTTCTTGCTGAAGTCCGTAAAATTATCGCCCGGCACCTGGCCGGGTCCCATTTGATTCATTTGATTGGGACCAAAGGGCCCCGGACCATCACGAAAGCCAGGACCAAGACCAGGGCCAGGATGAGGGCCGGGACCATCGCCACCAAATCCACGATGGAGCCGCGAGGGATGCTGCTGATCATCCATGTCCGTGGGTCCACGGCTGCGACTGCGCGCGTCGCCGCCATCGCCGCCACTATCGCGACTCATCATCGACTCCCTGGAGTCCTGCGATAGCTTGTCCACATTCCCGGGCGATTGAGACTGCGAATGGGAATGGACTTTTTTCTTGCGCTGCCATTCGGCAAAGGACAAGGGCCGTCCCTTATTGGCGGCGCCTCCTGCCTCCGATGAATCGTTGACTCCTGCTCCTGCACCGCCCTGCTGCTCGCTCATCCGCTCCTGGGCCTTGGCCACGGCCTGTGTGAGATTGTTCATGAAATCGGGATCCTTGAGGGCATTGGACACATTTGCCGGCAGAGATTCGTCCGCCGTCTTCTTGGTGTCGCCCTCAGCGGAGGGGGCTGCTTCTTTGACGGCTGCCGAAGCAGCACCAGGGGGTGCAGCTGCCTGATCCCCAGGATTCTTGATGACCACATCGAACAGCGACGGGATCTTCTTGTCATCTGTGGCGCCTCCGCCGACGCCCGGCTTGACTCCGTCCTCGACAAGATCGAGCCCGGGAATGCCATCGCTCTTTTTGAAGATGCTCGTCATGGGCGTGTCCGGCAGTTCCGACTCTGGCTCTTCGTCTTCGTCATCGTCCAGTGAAATGGTGAGAATGTTCTCCTCCTCTTTGGTTTGCTTCGCCGGCGTGGAGGTTGCAGCGGCACCCTCGAATCGCCGCTTGCCAAGATTAGACGTTGGTCCAAGTCCAGGTCCAGGTCCAGTAGCTGGCGCAGGCGCAGAAAGAGACGAAGGCTTGCTCTTCTGCTGCTGCTGCTGCTCCAGGGGCTTCTTGGGCGACAACTGTTTCTGTGGAGATCCTGTTTGCAGCTCCATGGGAGGCTCAACGACATCCCGGCGCATGGGCGGCGGCGGCTGCTGATGGGGTTCCTGCTCACGATACTGCTCGTGATTACCGCCTAGGAATGGACCAGGTCCTCTGCCTCCAAAGCCAGGTCCTCTGCCGCCAGGTCCAGGTCCACCGCGATTGGGACCATCAAAAGCAGGTCCAGGTCCTCGTCCTCCAAAGGGTCCTCTCTCAAAAGCAGGGCCCGGTCCGTGTCCCTGGCCCTGTCCCTGTCCGTCCATTCCAGTATCACCTCTGTTTGGAGCCTCAAAGGACCCGCCACGGAAGCGTCCTCCACCGTCTTCCATGTCTTCGATGGGATCTTTGCTGCCTATTGGTCCGACTGGTGGACCATCCGGGCCTCCTTGTTGTCCTGGACCACCTGGACCCTCTTGAGCCTGACGGCGACGACGCATCTGCTCGCGTCGCTCGGCAATGCGACGACGCTGCTTCTCGAACTCCTCCTCGTAGCGACGGTACTCGTCGCGATCCGGATGATTGGCATTGGCCCGTTTCCAGTCCTCGAACTGTTGTTCCCACTGATCGAACAATCGATCGAAGCTCGCCTCATCGAGATCTGTTCCAGCAGGAGCTCCTCCTCCTGCTCCTCCTCCTCCGCCACGTGGATGCTGCTGCTGTGAATTGTTGTTGTTGTTCCTTTGGCCAAAGTTTCCACGACTCTGGCCACCGCCATCGCTGTTGCCTCCTCTCTCGTCGTTGTATCCCTGATTCTCCCAGCGTCCCGCATTGTTGTTGTGGTTGTTGTTGGGCGGTGGACCACGGCGATTGTTGGCTCCATAATTGTTGCCAAAGCTTCCAGAATTATCGGGAGCTCCTCCTCCTCCTCCTCCTGCGCCATAGCTGTTGTTGTTATTAAAGTTCGATCCTCCCCCTCCTCTGGGGCTATTGCCAAAGTTTCCAGAGTTTCCGCCAACTCCGCCGCTACCAGAATTGCCGGTCACCGATCGTACAGGTCCAGGTGGACCTCCGCCGCGACCACCACTGAATCCCTCTTGATTTGAGCCAAACTCCTGGCCAGAGTTCTGTGTAAATGGATTGTGGCCACGTGGCGGGGTAGGGCCATCTCCTCTTCCTTCACCCTGCTCCCCAGGTCCATCGCTCCAGCCCTTGCGCTGGAAATTCTGGTTCGATTTATTTCCACCATGACGCTGCTCCATATCGGGATTATTCGCGGACCAGCGATTCATTCGCTGATTGTTGTGGCTGCCTCCCGGCGGCGGCTGCTGCTGCTGCTCCTGCTGTTTGTCCTGCATAGAAGGTGGTGGTCCGTCCCAGCGTCCTCGATTAGGCTCAGCAGAAGACTGCGGCGGCGGCGGTCCGTTCCAGCGATTGTTGCCATCCGCACCCTGCGGTGGCGGCGGTCCGTCCCAGCGTCGGTTTGCATCGGCGGCAGATGGCGGCGGTCCGGAATTCCAGCGATTGTTTGCATTCCCTCCTGAAGGGGGAGGTCCATCCCATCTGCCGGGTCCCACGGGACCTGGCCCTGGGCCAGGACCAGGCCCATCTGTGGGCCCCTCCCAGCGTGGTGCATTGCGTGGCGGCTGGTGCGACTGATGCGGCTGATGCTGCTGCTGGTTCCATTGGTTCTCCATGGCATTGGGCGGCGGCTGACGCATCTTGGGATCTGCGCCCATAAATGCAGGCGGCGGCTGCTGCAAATTTGGAAAGGGATTCATGTTGCCTTGCATCTCGTTGGGTGGCTGACTGTATCCTCCCATCTGTGGCTGTGGCTGTGTCTGTGGCATTTGGTTGTAATGAGCCGGCGGCGGCGGTTGCTGGAGGTGCTGCTGCTGTGCCGCCGGTGGGGCGTTCGGCCACATATTGTGATTCGCCTGATGCTGGTGGTGCGGCTGGTGCTGCGGCTGCTGCATGTAGCCTCCGGGATTGGCATTCTTCTGCGGTGGCGGCGGCGGTGGTTGGCTGTACATCTGCGGCTGGGCCATAATCTTGCTCGGCATCCCAGCCAGCGCTGGATTGGGGGGCACTTGAACGGGCACTGGAACCACCGCCGGCGGGGCCTGGTAGTATGCCTGTTGTGCCGGGGGATAGCCCTGCACTCCCGGCGGTACTGCCACAGCGGTGGGCATTACGACTGCTGCTGGTGCTACTACGGGAGCTGCAGCCACCGTAGGTGCGACAGCGGCAGTAGCCACGGTTGCCGGATTTACTCCGCCAGCTGCTGCGGCAGCCATCTCCCGTTTGTACTGGAAGAAGCCAAAAAAAAGGAAACGAATTAAAGGGGGAATGCTCCACAAGGGGAGTATTAAGTCACACACCTGCTCGCCGTATTGGGCATGCCACTTGGCGTACTCCTGCTGGTAGGTCTGCCACTGATGCCAGTGGTGCTGCAGCGCATACTGCTGCTCGGGGGTCATGGCCGCGTACTGGGCAGCCGTGTACTGCTCATAGGGGTTGGTGGCCGTTTGGCCAGCCGTGCTGTAGGGGTTGCCTGCCAGTGCCGCGGGCATGGCGGCTGGATCAGCAGCAGCGGCGGTAGCGGCGGCAGCGACGCCGGCGGGCGCCACCGAGGCGGCTGTGGACGCCTGCTCAGCGGGCGGCGGCGGTGGCGGTGCGTCGGGCAGAGGTGGCGGTACCGAGGGCTGTGGCGGTGCAGCCATTGGCACTGCGCCTGGCACCATGGCCGCTGCTGCAGGCCATTGGTTCCACATTTTCACTCCTCTTTTTTTTCACTCTTTATGTTGCAAGAAAGTGGGTTTTTTCGCATTATTCTACTGTCTACTGATTGTACATGTGCTCCAAATATATGTGATTGGTCATTTAACTTACCGTAATGTGTATTTTATGCAATTTGCAGCAAAAAACTAATTTCCGAACTGAAGAAAAAGTAAAGGTTCCACACACTTCGCCATTTTTGGCTTGAAAATTAGAGATGTGGAACGGGATATTCGATGGCCGCAATACGCATACGATAGCACTAAGTCATATCGATGGTGGTGCAGAGGGTATTAGAACATACAAAATAAAAGCATTGAAATGAACTATTATTAATTATACATATTTAACATATATTCATGCAAATCTTCCAATCAGGGGAATTCCCCAAAACCTACATTTGCGTGGACACATATATTTTTTCTTGTATCGATAGTCGCTCGATAATATCAGAGATTGTATTAAGAAAAAACCATCTAGTCCTTTTTATTTTGTTATAAATAAACATATTTAATCTGATATGACCTTCCATATTATTGTTAAATTGTACAATTTATTGTATGTAATGTACAAAAAAATCTATCGCATGGCACCGATACTTATGGCCAGCACTATCGATAGCAGAGCGCGACACGTGCTGTTTTCCTTTTATTTATATGTGAAGAAGAATCGCAATTAAAATGAGCGAAACAAATGGAAAGATCAAATATATGGTGGCAGATACTACTGCATTCATCAATGCAGTTCCCCTGAATGTAAGTCCACTGCGAGATCAATCAATCACGCTGTAACCACTCATTTAATCCGTTCGTTGCCAGGAATACGCTGAGAGTGTTCTCACTGTGCCCGATGTGGTGGCCGAGGTGCGCAATAAACGCCAGATACGGAGACTCTGTGTACTGCCCTTTGGCCTAGAGGTGCGTGAACCGCGTCCCGAGAGCGTCAAACACTGTGTGGAGTTCGCCAAGAAGACGGGCGACTATGCCAGCCTCTCCGGCATCGATTTGAAGGTGATCGCCCTCTCCTACGAGCTGGAGAGCGACAATGTGGGCACAAAGCATCTGCGCACTGAGCCAGTGATGGCCCAGACCATTGCCTCCAAGGAGGAGCCCAAGGAAATGCAGGAGGCCAACAATAAGCGTCTTGTGGGCTGGTACATGCCCGATGGCGAAGAGGAGGAAGACGAGGACGACGATGATGAAGATGAAGATGTTGACGATGAGGATGAGGATAAGGCTAATGAGGATGAGGATAAGTCTGTCGATAACGTAAAAGCTGCCATTGAGGCTCAGATCGAAGGAGTGGCGGCGCCGCCCACCGAAAATCCCACCGAGACAAGAGAAGATGACATCTCCGAGGAGGAGCTGAAGAATCTGCTGGAGCAACTGAGTTGTGAGCCCGACGCCCCAGAGTACGATCTTCTTGTGGCCCAGACCAATACAGAAGAGGATGAAATGGAACAGGAGCCGGAACAGTCCTCCAACAGCAAACAGGACGATGACGTCGGTGACGACGGCTGGATCACCCACTCGAACATCAAGAGCGCCAAGAAGGCACTCGAGGGCAAGGTGGAGTCCGATGCTGTCCCGCTGGTGGCCTGCATGACCACAGATTATGCCATTCAGAATGTGCTCAAGCAAATGAATCTGAACTTGGCCGCCCTCAATGGCCGCATCATCAAGCAGCTGCGCACGTACATCCTGCGCTGCTACGCCTGCTTCAAGACCACCAGCATCATGACCAAAGTCTTCTGTCCGAACTGCGGCAACAAGACGCTCAAGCGCGTTGCCGTCAGCCTGGATGAGAACGGAAAGCAGGTGATCCACATCAATACTCGTCGTCCCCTGACGTCCAAGTACAAGAACCAGAGCCTGCCCAAATTCCAGGGTGGCAAGCATTCGCGGAATCCCATTCTCTTCGAGGACCAGCCCATGCCGCGCCAAATGCCGTCGCGCGTGGCCAAAACGAAGACCAATGCCATGGACGAGGACTACATAGCGGGCTACTCGCCATTCGTCCTCCGCGACGTGGACTCCAAGTCGGCCATGCTCCGCTCCAAGGGCAATCTCAAGGAGTGGGCGCGAAACAACAACTTTGAGGAGGATCGTCGTCGCAAGCACTACAATCGTCTCTACAAATAGCGGGGGATTAAGCGGGGTCGGGGCGTCTGGGTCTCAGGGTGGGGTCCATAGCATAAGCTTTTCATTACTGTGTAATCTGTGTTTATTTGAAGATTAAACGCGTCCTACACTAACACACACAAATTTACAGTCTGATAACCAGCTTGGAGCCGTAGTCTGGCAGATTGAGTTCGTATTTGCGCTGCAGGGCCGGCGGCACAAAGCGTCCGCCCAGGTAGTGATGCTCGCCCTTGAAGTGCTCCGCACAGAGCTTGGGGGCCGTCAAGGAGATGAGCAGTTTCGGCTCAAAGTCGATCTCGTTCTGCTTGCCCTTCTCCACATCCCAACCACTGGGTATGTCCACACTGCGAAGAAGAGACCCCTTCAAGATCTGCTCCCAAAGAAGCTGCTGCTGATGCTGCATTCTCACCTGGCTATTGGCACCTTTGTTTGTTGCATCATCTTCACCAGGGGCACAAAATCTTCGCGCACCGGCGGCTTGAAGCCGAAGCCAAACAGAGCATCCACGATCAGATCATAGTCCTCCTCGGCCTCCGACACAGAGGGGCACTTTTTGACGCAGGGTATCTCCATGTGGTTGCACTGATTGCTCAGATTCTCGTACAGCGACATCAGTGTGGGCTTCGGATAGTAAACGCTGGGCTGGTAGCCCATCAAGGAGAGGTGCCGGGCACAGACCAGCCCGTCGCCACCATTGTTTCCCGGCCCACAGACGACCAACACCCGCGGATGGGCCTGGGCGGGAAAGCACTCGGCCACGGCATCGGCACAGCTTAATCCGGCCAGTTCCATCAGCTGGCCCACATGGAACGTCTCGAACAGGTCGAGGTCCAGTTGGATGGCCTCGCTTTGACTCAGATACTTGACCATGTTTGTGCAAGATTGCAAGCCGAAATTACGCTTTAATTGTTTTTGTTGCTGGTTTTCGATAAATGCAGATTGCGAGAATGGCAGCCGGCTTTCTGTGTTTTTTGTACGCCAAAGCAATTGAAAAGCCCTTGGGATGCATCCATTCCACCTGAGACATTGCCAGCTTAGCATGCTCATATTTCCACAGTTAATTTAGTTCTTAAATAATTGGAAAATCGCAAACAAGAAATAAACCAAAATAAAATTGTACCGGCTATGATTTCGATAGTCGGAAGCGATAGATAGACGGACAATCGATGACCCGCAATTTGAATCACATTTCAAACGTTAAACACTTTATTTGTTCTTATATCAGGTACACACTAAAGCTAACAGAGGAATACAATAAAATATGTTTTTTCAGATGACTTCGCGACCCCCGCAGGTCAGCTCCTGCTCTCTGTGCTGGACTAGTAGAGCTGCGCTGGAAAATCCCTCGTTACAGGTGCCGCAAGTGTGCGGCTTGTGTCCGCTGTGACGCTGCTGGTGGATTTCCAGGGTCTGGCGCGTGACGCAGGGCTTGTTGCATTGCGCACAGGCGTAGGGCCAGAGAGTTTTGTCATGGCTGCGCATGTGGGAGGCGAGCCGCTCGCCGTCGGAGAAGCACTTGGAGCACACATCGCAGCGGGAGGGTCGTTGCTGGTCGCTGGCGTGCAGGCGCTCGTGCCTTAGCTGGGAGGCATGTGTCCCGAAACGCTTTTCGCAGTGCACGCACTGGAAGCGCCGCTGGCCCTCATGCACCACCCGCACATGACGACTGATGGCGCTCTTGTGGCGGAAGAGCTGCGGGCACTGCTGGCACTTGAACTTTTCCCAACTGGGGTTGTGTATGCGCAGATGGGTGAGCAGCTCTGTCCGCGTCACCTTGGCCACGCCGCAGTGTTCGCAGACGTGTTCCTTGCGTTGGGCATGCCGCTTCAGGTGCTCGCCCAGGGCGTTCTTTGTGCTGTACTGCCGGTTGCAGTGCTCGCAGATCAGATGTTGCGCCTCCTCCAGCTGCTGCTGGGCAGACCCGCTTCCTGGACCGCCACTTCCCTGGGACGATGGGTGGGAGTTGCGCATGTGTGAACGGAGCTGCTCATAGCGCGTGAAGGACTTGTCACAGTTGCGGCAGAGGAATGGCTTGGCATGACCCTGGTGCACGCTGCGGATGTGGGCCTCCAGGTAGGGAAGCTTGTAGACCTGCTTCCCGCACTGGTCACAGGCCAGAGCACCTCCTCCTCTCTTGCTGGACGATACTGAAATCGAGGCGGTGTCGGTTTCCTGTTCGGCTGCATCTGCGGATTCTTGCTGAGTCAGTTCCAGCTCAAGTTCCTTCTCCTCCTCGCCCCCGCTGTCTCGGGGCTCGTCTTTTATCGGGACATCGCTGGGCAGCTGAGGAGAGACGCTAAGAGAGCATTAGGCAAACGAATGTAGGCATAAACAAGTGTCGTATATCAACCAGCTGTGTTTCTAGGTGCGGTGGCTGTGCTTCCCCCCCGGCTTCTGCTGCTGCGTCGGAATTTTTGGCCTGCGCCTCGAAGAGTGGCGTCAGCTTATCGTTCGACTCTTTGGCGACCTTGCACAGTTCTTCGAAATACTCAATGGCGTTGTAGCAGAGGGCGCAGATCTGCTTGGGAAAGCCTTGGGGCTGCTCCAGCACATCGATGCCGAAGAACTTCTTCAGCATGTGCACCGAACGCGAGTGGAGGTTGTCCAAACTATGGTCGGAGCGGTGCTCCTTGAGCTCGCGCAGTTGCCGCAGGCAGATGCGACATTGTCGGGCTATATTGGCAATGGTGAACATTACTCAGACGCGGCCAGTTGCGTTGCGCACGGAACGCCCGAAAGGAGTTATCAGCAGACAAGTTTTAGTTCTTGGTTCTTCTTCTCCTCCGCGGAATCCAACCAGTGGCCACTGGGTGGGGGTGGGGGTGGTATTTTTCGCGTACCGTCTAGCTAGCGAAACATCGATAGTAAGATATCGATACTACTGTTAGTGATGAGCGTGACTGCTGTGACGTGACTACTGGGTAACAGTTTTCTTTATTTATTATCATTAAAAAAATTATACTTCTTCAAGTTAAGCGCACTTTTTATTAGGATGTTTTATGTTCGTATGTTAAGCCTAGTATTCAGATCCGAGAATACGTTTTCAAGCAAAACGTGCAATATAAAAATTCTGGCGGCCGAGTGAGACCAAGTGTACATGCCCTTCGGTAACACTGTATAGAAATGAATCCATTAAAAATTCAAATTTTGTATCAAAGCAAGCAAGAATTTATTATTTGTGGGCGCTGTGGCGCCGGAGAACGACAATTCACAGATAAAGCACCGCACTATTGGATAAATCCGGTTTTGCTAAACAGCAATACAATAACATATTTTTTTATCCCTATTGATCCCCTAAAATTCATAATACTTCCCTTTTCTGGACAGCCTTTATTTTATTTTCGGACTCCATCAAGTATAAATATTCTTGATCAGAATAAAAATGTTTCTGAATTTTACCTGTGACTTTTCCCTGTAACATTATGCAGTGATGCATCAATCATCGATATTTTGTCCCCTTCGATATCGGTTTGGCTTTGCCATCTCTCACTTCTCCATCGGACCTCACTTGGCAACTGTGATTTTTCGTGTGATCGTTTGAAGAATTTTGCGAAATAGTTTTTCGTTAATTTGATTGTAACTTGTAAAGTGAATTGAACAAGATGTCGCTAAATCCCCAATACGAGGATATTGGAAAGGGCTTTGTCCAGCAGTACTATGCCCTCTTCGACGACCCGGCGAACAGAGCTAGCGTGGTCAATTTCTACAGTGTAAGTTTTTCTATGTCCGCTTTTGTGGCCCGAACTGGACGCTTCAGTTTCTGAAACTTTGCAAAGGTGTCGCTGCAGCAGCGGCAGGAACAATTGTGGAGCTGCTCTCTGCTGCAGCTGCGCCTCCTCTTGGCGCACAGGTGACGTGCGTTGCGCCCTTGAAAAAGTCCGCCTCCTCTCGTTCGGCCTCATCCGGCTGTATAAAAAAAAGGGCGCGCAAATGCAGAAAATCATATTTGAGGCCTGGGTTGATCCGACCTGGGGGAGTGGCTGGTGCGTCTTCTCGAATCTTCCCATCGGTCCGGGTCTGGGGTGACACATACTCCCAATACACGCACGCCTGCACGTATATATGAATATATACATATACATATGTATATGCTGCGAGGCGTGTGTGTGTGCGTGTGAGTGTACATTTGTATGATGTATGATTTTTCATGAAACAATTCTCTTTCAAGGCAACAGAATCCTTCATGACCTTCGAGGGCCATCAAATACAGGGAGCTCCAAAGATATTAGAGAAAGTCCAGGTAAGTGTCCATATATGCTGTACATATCTATAAAAAAATATTCAAACGTTGCCTCCCATTGTTCCACAGAGCCTGAGTTTTCAAAAGATTACACGAGTGATAACCGCTGTCGACTCGCAGCCCACCTTCGATGGAGGAGTGCTCATCAATGTCCTGGGACGTCTTCAGGTAAGCTCCAAGGGTTCACAGACCCTTCCTTCCCTCCCAGGAGGGGGAGCAATCGAAAGAAGTCTCGGTGCAATTTCGAAAATATTCGAAAATGTACCGCTGCGGCTTCGTCCGACATTGCACGCTGCTCGATCAGGGACGCGTTTCGATTGATTTCGCAATGCCACCCGATATATATATATCCTATATATATCGTATATTTCAAATTAAAATTCAATTAATGGAAAAACAACAACAAAACGCAGACAGACGAGGACCAGCCGCACGCCTACATACAGACCTTTGTGCTGAAGCCCGTCGGCGGTAGTTTCTTTGTGCAGCACGATATCTTTCGGCTATCGCTGCACGATGTGTAGCCCCCCGGGCAGTCGTCCTCCTCCCAACACCACCACCAACACCACCAAGCGGGCAATCGGGCACGAGCCAGGCCAAGTAAAAAGAGAAGCGACACTTTTGTTGAGTTTACTGCAAAGAAATCCAAAAATACCTCAACACAGTAACCCAACTAAGACACAAAGCCCGTCTCCGTATCCGTATCTCCGTCTCCGTCTTGGTATCCGAATCTGACTCTAACGTAAATCCGTAACGTAACATAACGAAAATACATCCTAAGCGTTAACTCTGCTGTTTGTCATTTTGCTGTTGCTGTTTGCGCCATCATCTCCTTCCTTCTTCTCCTACTCCTTCTGGTCTTCTAATTTTCAATATCAAATATCCAATCTCGTGATTCATTAATCCTCACAATTAACATGTTTCACGTTTCGTTTTGTGCATGATTTTCTTTTTTTGTGTTGGATCTTAACATAGCCCCACAAAATACCTCCTTATAACCCCCGGTACTCGACGAGTGAGTGCACAGAAAGGGTTTACTCTCTCTATCTCTGTCTCTCTCTATGTCCGTCTGAATCTCCAACATTTTAGGAGCTATATTGTGTGTCCTATATACTGTGTACTACAATTCCACGACTGATCTAAGAAATGTATATACAAAAATATAAAAACAATTTCAACCAAGTAAAAGTCTCGTGAGTAGCGGGTATTTCTATAGATGGAAGATAGCCGGAATATCACTCCGGCTTTAGAGTTTTCCCTACTTGTATTACTCGCCCTTCGAGCCCCGCTTGAATTTTGTTTTTGTTTCGCTTTTCAATTGATTTTTGCACGCCTTTTAATCGAAATTGGAAAAAAACATTTGATGAATGATTATTAATTATTGGATTTCTACCTTTTGCAGTGCGACGACGATCCCCCACATGCCTTCTCGCAGGTCTTTACGCTAAAGGCCAATGCAAACTCGTTCTTTGTGGCCCACGACATTTTCCGTTTAAATATACACAATTCTGCATAAGTAATATCCATAAAGACACATAACCACACCCAAAGATGCGGCGCGGAACAGAGATCAAAACGGCATCAAGGATCAGCGACTTGTCAAGGAAAACTCAAACTCAGCAACACAAGCAAAAACTCAAACAGCTCAATGACAAAATCAACATGGTCTTTTAGTTGTTCAGTTGGCGGAACAGCTCTAAAAACCTATAACATAAGAAAGGCAACAACAACAACAACACGACAACAACAGTCAACAGCAGAAATATAATATCAACAAATATACAACAACAGCACAGCATTAGAATACAAGAAGAAAATCAACAACCCCAAGTAGAACATAACAACAACAGAACAGCTCCATCAGAAAAATCGCAGCCTAAGCTGAAATTAAAAAGAATCAGCAAAATCAGCAACTCAACAACCATTCAACAATTCAGCAACAACAACAACAACATCAAGTCAACAACATCAAATCAACAACGGCTATCTCAATCAACGGATGGGGAGGAGGCCCATGCCCATGCCCATCGCCAGACGCATACGCAGCGCCGCAGCAAGTTCTCACGTTTATCAGCAATGAAAAAAAAAAAACAATAAACAAAAGAAATTAAATTCAAACTATTATTACTGTGTAAACGAAATGAGCGTATTCCCGCGTTCCAATTTCCCTATAAATACATTTTCGGACCATTTTCTATGTCAATGACTAATTTAAAAAGCGAAAGATTTACTTTTAATTGAGACTAAATCTCACATAAGAACTAAAATGATTGCACTTACATTAAAGCGAGTTTAGGGTACAAGGACGATCGTTGAGAGTAAGAGAGATACTAACGTGTATGCAAAATGTATGAGCAATCTTAGAATAGAATGCGTTTAAGGCAAAAGCAATTGTAACAACTGTCAGATGCGTTAGATCACAGAGAGAATGGTTGCAGGCGAGCCGCTAGAGTATCTAGCAGCGTCTCCCATCACTCTTTAGGAATCTAACGCATAAAGCAGACGCTTGATATCGCTAGAGACTAGATCTGAATTGATGCAAATGTAATCTAAGCTAAGATACGTTTCTGTGGCAAAGGCAAAGCAATCTAATATTGTAACAATCAAAGATGCATCTCGGATGCTTCCAATCGCTAGTTTGCGAATGTGTCTTAAAGTATAAGAATGCACCCGTGGGATAGCGCTAGAGTGGCTATAACCTCTGCAGTTGTATTAATCTAAGACACCACCAGCACACAGTACAGCACGTTGGGTAGGTAGGGTAAAACTTGGGGGAGCTCGCGAGTAAGTTGTAGGCTATTCAGTTGTATGTGTGGTTAGTGTTATTCTAAAGAGCGAATGTTTGAGTAAAAAATATATAAATAAATGAAAGTAAATTAACTCTGAATCTGAATCTGCGACTTATGGACTATTAAATGCACATGAAAGAAGCAAAAAAAAAAAAAACCAAAAAAAAATGTTCTTTTCACTTGTCCCGAAAGGTGAAGATGGCATCAAAGCCGAAGAGCACTCCATTGACGATCGACAGTGAGGCCTTGATCAGCGCCAGGTCGCGTGTCCGTGTCCTGAAGGAGAACTCCCAGGCCTCGATGATGAACACACCGCTTGCCACAAATAGGGCGCAGCCCATGACACTGAAGAATATGTCGATGCGCTTGTGGATGGGTGCCCGCATCAGAACGCCTAAGAGGATTGGAGGAGTGGTTGATGGATTGGGGTGATATTTATTGTTTATTAAGTAGATATTTTAGTACATACCAGCAAATACACCAATCACCACGATAATGTAGCCCGTGAAGGTGCCGGTGGCCAGAAATGAAGTCATAATATCCCGATCGTTGAAGCTGTAAAAGTGCAGCACCAAACAGGCCACGGCAAACCCCTAAAGAGAGAAGATAGAAGAAGTGAGATGGCATATTGAGTTTGGCTTTTGCCCAACACTCATTGGCATTAGTGTTGGTTATGGAGGATCGGATCGATAAAATAATTGATTCTCATTGATTCTGTGTGTTTTTTAGTCTAAAACTCAGGATTAACGTCCAACACTCATCAGATCAGTATTGGTTAAGGATAAGCACAGTTTAAACAAAAAATATCCATTAAAAGAATGATGACTTTTTCCAGGATTAAAAGCGAGCTAAAGCCGGTTCCGAACATATTGGTTAATGGAATTCTTCAACGAACAAGAGTGCATTTCAATATCCTTGTGAGCATCATCAGAACTCTACCACTTTTCACTCGTAAATTTTCAACAAAAGATCACTTGAAAAAAATTGTTTACCAATTCCAGAAATTTGACCACATTGAGGCGACCTTTACGTTCGCCGTGCGACATTTTATGAAACTGCTGCCGATGGTAGTCCTCGAAGATGTGATCCAGTTTGAAGTCGCGCCCCGATTTCGATCGTATCCTAGATTGGCGAGTCGACAACTGCTTTTGCGGATGGATGGATCCGTTCAGCGTGTACACGACCAAAGCGGAACGTAAACTGATTGCTGCTTGCCCCTGGATGCTGTGTGTGGCAAGCAAGAGGCTATGCAAATCTCTGATGTTCTGCAGCAGATCCGATTGGATCCCCAGCGAACGAGCGCGAAATTAATTAATTACACATTTGGGCGGCGGCTCGAGAGCACCCGAGAGGAAATAGGCTTTTCATTTTGTGGCTCTGTTCATCTGCTGTTTATCGTGAAGTGGACACCGCCTGGCGTGCTTTTCTGCTGTAAGACGGAACCACAACCACCAGACATCCCACGATATTACAGAGGGCACTTAAGGAAGGAGGCCCCCTTGATTGAGTGAAGAGTGGGAATGGGCATGGGCATGGGTATGGGGAGGGGATACTGTTTGCCTGTGCCTCATAATTATTGTTATGTTGGGGCGAAGCACACATTATTTCTCGGATTATGAAATGATTATGACTCTATTATGATTCTGCCCCACATGGCTAATGATTTGCTGCTAGAAGGTTACATCAAGATTTATACCGCGACCCACTGGAATGGAATGGGGAATGGGGCCATTAGGTTAAGTGGCTAATTTTGGAGGGCAATGCCCATTTTAAAAGGATTCTTATGATAGATTTAGATGCTTATGATTGGAAAAGGGAGATATATTGTAGTTTTATTTCTTTTTAAACCAATTTAAAATCTGGTTTGACATTACGGATATGGATATGTCTATTTTTAGAGGAGAAGTGCATATAAATTCTATAGATTCATAGAAATATCTGGTTTTGGAGCAAAGGCGACAGTATAGGTACAGAATAGTTTTGGACCCTTCTAAAATTGCATTTATTGTGATTTCAAGTGATTTCCCAACCTTAATTGGATTACGAAATGCTCTTATCAAAAGGCACAAAGCTTTGAAGCACCTGCTGATATGATACGATTGATCCCCCATATGAAAATCTATGTACCTTTCAATCTACTTTTGTACCCTGCTTATCGCTGCACTCCCTCGAATAATCCCATGTTAGGCAGATACCCCTCCCTGCGTATGTTCGGAATTTTCCAGAACGAAAGCTAATTGAGCTTTTCGAGCTTTTTACCTTTGCAATTTTACGCTAATTACCGGCAATTTGTATGCTTTTGTCGTTTCATTTAATGTTAATCATAGCAAAACGGGTATTAAGTAGATAAATACCCTGTTAATTGCATGCCAACCCCTGGGGGAAATGCTAGATCTCATCATATTCACGCCAACATTCACATTCACCCAGATAACTAACTCTGAATATACCCCTTTTGGGGCGGGTAGTACAGGGCATCCAATCGCGCTATTACTAATATTTGCCGTACTTGACGTGCAACGATCGATTCAGTCTGTGAGTGCACGCGAATGGTCTGAAAAGGTCGCAAAATGCTGCATCCCGAGTTGATTTCTATGGAGAACGAGGTGTTCCGCGTCTACCTCGGCTGGACAGCGGTTCTGGTGCTCAAAATGTTTGCCATGAGCATCCTTACGGGTCTCACCCGCTTCGTAACGGCAGTAAGTACTCTCCATCTCTTTTTCCCTCTGGTGCAGCGTACCAGCAAGTGCCCGTTGACACTACTTTGACTTAAGTTCGTATTAAATTTGTATATAGTTTATGAAATACCTAATTCGACACATTGGAAGATGGCCTTAAGGGTTAAAGTGATTGCATTCATTTGGCAGTCAAATTTATTTTGCTGGCTTGCCTTCAGTTTAGTGTAAACAGACACAGGCCATTGCAGCTGCTCTCAAACTGTCTCGAATTCGATATGATTTCTGGCTGGCTCAGAGTGACGCGACACTTTTGCTTTGAGTTTTGAGAGAGCTTTTTCAGCAAAAGAGTAAGAGCAAGGGAGAGAGAGTGAAATCAACAGCCATCAGCCATATAAAGAAAACACACACGCATGAAAGCTCTCACAACTTGAACTTTCACGGCGTGCGGCGGACAGACCTGACGAGCGAACCGGCAGGAAATAATCCAATAATCTAAAATAAAACTAGAATCAAGTGCAACACCCAAGTGAAAGATGGCCGGCGTTGTGGAGCTACTCAGCCTTAATAATCCCGTGTTCAAGAGCTATGTGTTCTGGGCCGGCGTTCTGGTCATCAAAATGCTGCTCATGAGCCTCCTCACGGCCGTGCAGCGCTTCAAGACGAAGGTGTGTGTGTGTGGCTAAGGCTGAGGTTTAGGTCAAAGTCTCATTTAAGTGAAAGTCACTAATGGTGCCACTATCTCTCTATCTCTTGACATTCTAGACCTTTGCCAATCCCGAGGATCTGATGTCGCCCAAGCTGAAGGTCAAATTCGACGATCCCAATGTGGAACGTGTGCGCCGCGCCCACCGCAACGATCTGGAGAACATTGTGCCCTTCTTCATCATTGGCTTGCTCTACACGCTGACGAATCCCAGCGTCTTCCTGGCCGTCAATCTGTTCCGCGCTGTGGGCATTGCCCGCATTGTCCACACCATCGTCTATGCTGTGGTCGTGGTGCCACAGCCATCCCGCGCCCTGGCCTTCTTTGTGGCCCTCGGTGCAACCGTGTACATGGCACTGCAGGTCATCCTGGCGGCTGCCTTTTAATTATTAGATTTAAATACAACACATTGTTAATGTTCTATTTTTTTATACATAAATTCATATGTAAACGCCACACCAGCAGTACATAGCCCCGTTTGATTTGAGTTTATTTTGTTATCTTTGGCCGGCCTGTCATTCCCGAAGAGCTTTTACAGTTTTAAAGCCTTGTGTGGGTTAAGCTCGTTCACACTAAACTCAAACGTTGATGATCTGATCTGAATATTCCAGCAATTAGTAAGAAGATAATATAAAAAAATTGCAATTGATATCAAAGAAGAAGAAAAAGAGCTGAGTTAATAGAGAGATCGTAGTTGCGGGAAAAGGAGCGGGGACCCAGATAATAAAAAGGTTTCGAAGGCGGTTAGTTTGATTTGTTTATTGTTTGATTCAGTTGAATTTTGTTTTTCAAGCCGTCATCTGGATTATCGGATCGGAAGCACCCCTGACTTCTTCGTGAGCGAACGTTGAGAACGATAGACCAGGGAGGCACAAAGACGGATCATAAACAAATTCTGAACAGTATTTACTATTTATTTTTGATTTTTATTATTAAAATTAAAAATAAGATAATATGGAGGATATATAAAAGTAAGAAAATACACATACATTTTTATTATACAAATTATAACTCTTACGATCCCTGGTTTTTGGTAGTACGCCAGCTCATGGTATGTGAATATCTTCAAGGTAGGGACACCGTGATCGGCCTCTTTTTCCGTTAGCAAATTCGAGAAATTTGTGAATTCGGAGGTATTAGGGAGAACGAAAGACACTATTATATGCACACAGATACGCGTATTATTGAAGTTTTGCGTTCGATTTGTAAAATACAGAAAAATGTGGAGTTTTTTCTGTGGCATAGGTCCCTGAAGAGCGCCAAAGAGCTGAAAGTCATACCTGTTATAGTGTACCCTGAACCAGCGCAGCTGCCCCAACAAAATTATCACCCAGTGGGGCCGGCCGTTTCACCGATTCATCATCAGCATCGTGGCAGCAGTTCTCGCGCTCACTAGCTCTCCTCGCTTCACACGTTTCGTTTCACGCGTTTTCTTCGCATTAGTAAGTATTTAACCAGATTTAACTGTAAACCGTAAAACTGAGCAAGGCTTAAGCTCTCTACTCTGCACTGTTCACTCCCAAGCTGCAGTTTCAGCTATCTCTATCTAACATCTCAGTCGCTCTCCTCTCCGTTACCGTTGCATCTACGCATTTGAAATGCTAATGTCCCCCCCCTGCCCGACCTTTCTGCGCATAGAATACCGGCTTTTTGGCAACGAAAATACACATAGAATAGAAGGTGGGGAGAGAAACATGTGCTTGTCTATTTTTTGTGTGTGCCTTTATTTTTTTTTGTTGGAGAGTGAAGCAAGAATCCATACACAATGCACACACGTACTTATGTATGTGGGGGAGGTGATATTGTGTGTGTGTGTTAGTCCAGCTAGAGTTAGAGCTCTCTTTGTCTTCTTTCTTCCTTCGGGAATGCAATGGTGGGGTTCAGTCTGCAGGGGAAGGGAAAGATTAAATTAAGTGCTTACACTGGAAAGAACTTTTTTGACCTTCCCTTGGGAGAGCAGAGCTACCTTTGGAACACTTCATATCCATTTGGAACAGCTCTCTCTCCCCTCCCACGAGTTTCTTATTTATTCAGTTTCGAGTAGTACCTCTATCAATCAGTGCCGCCTGACGGCGAAAACCTTATCTATAAAGAATGCTCGTAAAAAGTGCTAAGTGGTATATGGCACCGAGACCCCACCTGAACAGAAGCAGAAACAGACACTCACATTTTAAGACTTTTTTATGTACATTAGGGCTCATAAATAATAATTTTTCAGTCATTCACAAAATATCGAAAACTATGGAAAACTTGTAGAATCTTTTGGTTCCCCTTTGTGAAACAGATCTCCCAGATTTCATCATGATGGCATCATGCTATTCGATAAGGAAAACCTTGGCGACTCCTCGTTTGATTGTTATTCCTTTTTGGGGAGGGGGGAAACTTTTACGCCACGTCATTATCGTATAATACGTATTTCGGGACCTGACCTTTTGCTTTCGATTGAATAATAATCTCACGATAATGAGACGACAAGAATTGGCCGGAATCTGTGGGGTGTTTTTGTTATTTGGCTGATTAGGTGGTCAGGTCAGGGGCCAGATCTATGCGGTAGGAACCATCTGGTGTGGTGGCATGTGCTCTGTAATCAGCATTCAGCAGTTTTTTTTCTAATTATTATTTCACTTCCGCTTTTACCATTCCCGTAGAGAGATGCCAGCCAATAAGCCGTACCAGAGGCCCGCGGATTATATTGATCCCGGCAAGCCGTCCAAGTGCAAATGGCATCTGGGGACCAAGGAGAAGACGCCGCACACGCAGCGCGGTATTGCCCACAGGCAGAAGATCACCCCGAACATCCTCGAGGTGATTGGCTGCACACCGCTGGTCCGGCTCAACCACATCCCAGCGAAGGAGGGCATCGAGTGTGAGATGTGTAAGTCGTTGACTCCTTTCCTTGCTACTGGCATACTGATGCTCTGATATCCTCTGATAGACGCCAAATGCGAGTTCCTGAATCCCGGTGGCTCTGTGAAGGACCGCATCGGCTACCGCATGGTGCAGGATGCCGAGGAGCAGGGCCTGCTCAAGCCAGGCTTCACGATCATCGAGCCCACCTCCGGTAACACGGGCATCGGCCTGGCCATGGCCTGTGCCGTCAAGGGGTACAAGTGCATCATCGTGATGCCCGAGAAGATGTCCAACGAGAAGGTATCGGCCCTGCGCACCCTCGGCGCCAAGATCATCCGCACGCCCACCGAGGCGGCCTACGACTCGCCCGAGGGCCTCATCTACGTGGCCCAGGAGCTGCAGCGCCAGACGCCCAACTCGATTGTGCTGGATCAGTACCGGAACGCCGGTAATCCGCTGGCCCACTACGACGGCACGGCCGCGGAGATCCTCTGGCAGCTGGACAACCAGGTGGACATGATTGTGGTATCCGCCGGCACGGCGGGCACCATCAGCGGCATTGGCCGGAAGATAAAGGAACAGGCCCCCGCATGCAAGATCGTCGGCGTGGATCCCTACGGCTCCATTCTGGCCCGCCCCAAGGAGCTGAACAAGACCGATGTGCAGTTCTACGAGGTGGAGGGCATCGGCTACGACTTCCCGCCCACTGTCTTCGACGAGGGCGTGGTGGATGTGTGGTCCAAGATCGGGGACGCCGACTGCTTCCCCATGAGCCGCCGCCTCAACGCCGAGGAGGGTCTGCTCTGTGGCGGGTCCAGCGGCGGGGCCATGCACGCCGCCCTCCAGCACGCGCGCACCCTGAAGAAGGGCCAGCGCTGCGTGGTGATCCTGCCCGACGGCATACGCAACTACATGACCAAGTTCGTCTCCGACAACTGGATGGAGGCGCGCGGATTCAAGCAGCCCGTGAACGAGCACAGCCACTGGTGGTGGAACCTGCCCATCTCGCAGCTGGAGCTGCCCTCGCCCGTCGCCCTGCTCCAGTCCAGCGCCACAGTGGGCGAGGCCATAGCCCTGATGAAGCAGCATCGTGTAGACCAGCTGCCGATGATCGACGATGAGGATGGGTACGCACGGAGACACGCATTTCCTTTTCAGGACGATCCTCATAAACATTCTTTCCTTGCAGCTCCATTCTGGGAGTTGTCGGCCAGGAGACGCTGATCAATCAGATCGTTAGCATGAACCGCCAGCAGACAGACCCCGCTGTCAAGGCCCTCAACAAACGCGTGATTCGCCTGAATCCCAACGAAGTGCTGGGCAAGCTGGCCCGCATCCTCGAGGTGGATCCCAGTGTCCTCATTGTGGGTAAGAGTGAAGCCGGCAAGGAGGAGATCAAGTCGCTGGCCACCAAGCTGGATGTGACCACATTCATTGTGGCCGAGAAGAAGATCAAGGCGGCGGCCAATGGCAATGGCACCGCCACCAACGGCAATGGCAATGGCAAAAGCCACTAAAGGACTTCTCCTATCCCATACGAAAGGAGTAACAACAAAAGCAAAACATCCCCGAATCCCAGTTTGTGTCCCATATGTACTGACTGTAGCTACCTTTAGCTGATAACTTATTCGTCTACCAATCGCACGCATTTGTCTATTTTCTAATAAAGAAATTTTTATTATATACAAAATTTGAATACAAATTCAAAGAGCTGCTACACGTGCCGCCATCTGGATGTGATTGTCCTTTGCAGAAGATGGCTCTTAAAAATTCACCAGATGGCGCCACTATGCCGACCATGATATGTAGCATGGATGTAGAATGTACAATTGGTGAGCGAGTGTCTGTGCCAGCATAAATCGAATGTCCTTCCCAGTGGGGCAGGGCCGCTATTTGGAAGAACAAATTGGTGCCATCGCCGCCTTGTAGAGCTCAATGGCTTCGTCGATCTTTTGCGCCTGCATCGCCTGGGCCGCCTCCCTCCTTCAGGGAGACACCGCACCATCCTTGGCCAAATCCTTAGGAAACTAGAGCAGATTCACCCTGATGAGCAGATGGAGAGGCATCCATCGTGGGAATTGCATCATTCTGACGAATGAAAAGGTCTAAGGATCCACAAATACCGACCCGTATTAAACTGCATTAAACTCAAGGGTTTTTGTTACCAGATTTGTCATCAGAGTATATATAATATATGATTCGATCTTTTCGCTTACACAATGTAGGATATAGGGCGCGTAGTATTCGAGGACCCTTTCACGAGTACACAGTATGCCAGCAAAGACAGTGCCACAGAGAGAGATAGAGTGTATGCAGCTGTGCGTGTGTATGTGCTCATGCTGGGCTCTTCTATTCCGCCGAAGCAACATTTACAGTTAGACACAAATACTAGGGGAGGCAAACAAAATACATGATTTTAAAACTAGGTGCCGTGCCCGACCAAGATAAATGAGAGGGGGAGATAGAGAGCCGTGAGGGCCGAGGGTACAAGGCGCGAGATTACTAAATGCGGTTTCCGTGAGATAGAAAGGGATGGGGAGAGCTAATATACAAGTAAATCCCACACAAGAGAGACAGAGACAGAGAGAGAGAGAGATGGAATGCTTGGGGGTTTGATGACGTATCGCCTAGACCCCGCGATTGGGCAGATCCTTGACCTTGTAGATGCGCACCAGCCAATGTTCCGTGGTGTATGCCTCCTCGAGGACATCCAGCTCAAAGTCCTTGTTGCCAATTTCGGCAGCACGCACTCGGTCGTAGCCCTGCGCCTTGCCACCTTCGGTGTACATCTGGCCAAAGCGATAGTAGCACATCTTGTACATGAGGCAATTGAGGAGCGTGGGGGAGCCCTCCTTGTCGACGCGGAACTCCCCGTTGGCCGCATAGTAGTCCTTCTCCTTGATGTGCGCCCCGCGATCTGTGCTGCCGCCGATGCGCACCATCCACAGGAACTTGTTGATATCGTCCGAGGAGTAGCCGGTGAGGCCGCCAAAGATCACCAGGACATAGTCGACGTCCAGTTCGCGCATTATCTCGTAGGCCTTCTCCTCGGACGAGGCCATGGCCTGGCCCACGCGCGATATATGCGTATTGTTCCACGTGTTGTTGTCCACCAGAATGGTGCGATTGGCCATGGCCGTGATCTGATAGCCATAGTCCCACCAGGACATGATACGGGCATCCTACAAGCAGAAAGCGAGAGATGAATAATTAGATGGGAATCGTTTTTGAAAGGGGAAGGTATCAAAGGTGGAGGATTGGATTTCGTCAGATATTGTTTTAGTACTCATTATGTTTCATACTCTTCCTATCAAGAATTAACACAATAGTCATCATTGAAGGATCTTTGAGGGAGTTGGGCTAAGGATTGTATGTATGCCTACCTCTGGTGTGTTCATCTGCAGCCAGTAGTAGGCCTCTCGGAAGTCGTCAAAGATGATCCGACCGCCGTCATGGGAGCGGGCACTCAGCACGATGCTGGGCGACGAGTAGGCCTCCGAGGTGACCCACGTGCAGTGCAGGGTGTAGACAATCAGCATCATTGTGATGATGCCCACAAACCCGATAGCCACCTCGCTCTTGACGCCGCCCGTCTGTTGTTCCAGCTTCTTGTGGTGTCGCTTGCTGTCGGTGGGCTTGGGTGCGCCGCCACCGTCCACGCTCTTGATGTACTTGGCCAGCAGATGGGAGATGGCGATGCCCGACAGCACACACATCACGGGGGCCAGCACCAGCATGAGGCGCACCATGACACCAGCAAAGTAGATGCTCGTCACGCCATACAAAATGATGAAGATGTTCGAGTCGGTGAGCTTCGAGAAACAAAAGTAGAGGCCGGCGGGAAACAAAAACACCAGAATCTAAAGAAGATAAAGGGAAATTAATTGATTAGTCGGAGGTAAGCTGCAGCGGATCGGGGATCGGTTGCCATTGACGCCTTCAGCGATCAAAGTGCAAGGTAATCATTCAATGCATTAAATCGCAACTCATTCGCATCGTTGTTAGGTTTTCATCACTGGCGGGGGCACACACCAAAATCCAAGAATCAAGAAAGAAAAACCCACCTGAAGATCAAAGTAAAACGATGACCAGGACGTGGGCTGATGCTCCGACACAGAGGCAATAATGGGAATGTGATTCTTGGCATAGGACGGATCCAGCAGCGAGTAGAAGCGTCCCGTCCAGGGCGATACTTTGCCGGTAATCGTCAGCAGGGTGCCCACGACCAGCACCACAGTGAGCACGCTCGACACCAGCGTCTTAAAGAGCAGCTCAAAATGATCCTTGGGTATGCGAGAGCGCAGGTAGTCCACAAACGCATGGATCTGGCACAGACCAAACACGCCAAGGGCCTGCAAAAGTTCCAACAAAAGGATTAGCATTAGCACTGAACAACACGGGAGGGGTGGGTAGGGATAATTGGTAATGGAATTTAATTTAAGGATCAAATCAGTTTGGTTTGTTCGTACTCATTATGTTTCATAATCTTCCTATCAAGAATTACAAAAGTAATCATCACATTTGATCCGAAAAAAACGAAAGGGGAAGGGAAAGGGAGTTCGCGTTCGTTTCACACTTCTTACCAGCATATGCTCAGAGCTCTGGATGGGCTGGAAGCCGACAAACGATATCTGCATGGACAGAATGGTGCCCACGCAGTAGAGCGTGCTGTAGGCAATGTAGATCCTGTGCGAGAATCGTCCGGTGATCATCAGGGCCAGCACATGCAGCGGTATCAGATTGATGAGGAACACATAGCCGCCCCACGAGGACACCATGTAGAAGTAGGCCAGTGCGGACATGGCCGACCAGAAGATGGTGCCCGTCTTGACCGCCTTTATCCACAGATAATAGGTGAACAGCATGCAGAAGATGGCGATGCCCTCGTTGTCGTAGGAACCGGCCACCGATCGCGATATATAGCCAGGAACAATCGAGATCAAAGCGGCAGCCACCAGGCCAGCACCAGTGCTCTACGAGAAAACAAAAGTTACAGCCACGTGCGCGACATTACCATAACCTCCAACGGAGGCGGGGCGGAGCGCCGACTTACATGAATTTCCTTGGTCAAGGCGTAGGTGACCAGCACGGTCAGGGAGGAGAAGAAGGGGGCCAGGAAGACGCACACATTGCGTATGTCAATGGTGATGTTCAGCAGCCACATGATCCGGTACAGGGCCGCGGAAGTGAGCATCAGCCCCGGGTAAATGGTGCCGCCGATGATGCGGCCCAGCGGATACCAGGCGCGCTCATCGAACCAATTGTGGAACTTATAGAAGCCCTGCTCGGCCAGGAACCGCGTGGTGCGGTAGTTGAAGTAAGGATCAAATTCATGGATCACACTCTCGAACCGCAGCACAGAAAATAAGCGCGTGGCGAAGGCTGCAGCCGGAAAGAAAAAGAGGAGAGCATTCGATTAACACCATTATCGATTCGGTGCTATCGATAGGATTGGGGAGCGCTTGGACCAGTTCGCGGTGGTTCTCACGAACCATTTTGGAATGTTTGATTCTTTTTTCCAACAAACCCACACTCACACATTTCAGCATCTTGAAATACATTTCGAACGTATATAGTACTTACACAGCACTGCAGCCAGTATTAGGATGACTAGCCTGAGCAGATGCTCCTGCTTTTCCCAAGTCAGGAGACCCCTGGCCCTGCTGGCGACGCTACCGCCCACGCCTCCTCCAATGTCCACGGCCATAGCTTTGCCGGTAGTGTATGCCGGTTGCTGGTATTTGGGGTGTTGCGGGACAGAACTACACGTAGGTAAGGACAGCTCCAATTAACGCGCTTGTCCTGCACATTACCTGCACTGGCTTGCAGTTGATGGGACGAAAAAATACTTTTAAACTGCGCGACGGAACTTTATTCGTGGCAGGAACGCAGCAGTAGGGATGTTGGGTCGTTCACGAACGAAACAGCGAACACCACTATCGCTATAAACTTGATGTTTTGTATCGATACAAAAGGCGCATGTCTAAGAAGATTGCAAGGTGAGTTACCTAGAGAGGGAACAACATCGAATCGAAAGAACTAATGAGTGTATGATACTGGACTTTAATAACGTTGCTGCAATGACAGACGATAGCATGGTGTCGCGCTAAACGTAGAAAAAGTTTATCTACTATTTGTAGAAGAGCACAGGACAAATTTGGATCTGAAAAGGGTAAGAATCGATACTCTTGCTTGATATCTTGCTCTAGCTACATGCTTTTCCCGTACCATCTCTGTTTTTTGCTGTTAGTCAGTTGGAAAAGTCTAGTGTCATACGCCCATAAGCATAAATATTAATATGAATTTTGGATATTATAGGTTGAATCATCAACGAAACTATTTCTAGTCTGACTTGAGTTCGGGCAAATCAACACGTTACTCTGTTGCTTCGTGTTTTTGAATCAGATATACCCGCAACTTCTTAAAAATATCGGTATTTTTGTGCGATAAACGGAACGAGTTCGGCGTTGTTAGTAGACCTCATGGTAAGTTAAGGAATTGGAATTGGGGTGGATTTCTCACTGCATGCGCTGTATTCTCAGGGCTATTTTGCCTGCTGTTCATACCTTTAAGTTTTCTCGAGTATCTTGGATCTTGGACGGGGCACGGTCTTGCCGCCCCCATTTGAAACACGACCGGACCACTCGGGCCGCGAACAATGAAATCGAATTATTTTATAAGTTCAGAGTAGTTGAGATATCTCTACAAATATATTATCCAAAAAAATACATCCCCCTTGTTGTCGGTCGTCGGAGTGTCGGTTGTCGTCGTAGTCTCGTTGGGTCGCGAAGCAAATAATACAAACAGATTTCTGCTGGTAAATAAATGAGTAAATTATTTATTCACTCTCGCTCTCTCACATGTAAAATATAAATCATCCCGAGTGCGTATCTTCCCTTCTCCTCCCGCCTGACTGTGTGAGTGTTTTTTATTTGTGTGAACTGTGTGTGTGTTATTTTGTTCTTTTGCCAAATATTGTTCATTCAAACTGGAGTGGAGTGGAGTATGTGTGTGTGGTGTGAGTGGGAGAGTTATATACATACATAACCTAAGCGTCGGCAGAGGGCTTTTTGTTGTTGTTGTTGGTGTTTTTGCTGCTACCCGCTGCTGTTGTCGCGCCAAAATTAATTAAACAATATCTATAATTACAGTTAACATACACACTGGAGTAAAAGCCTGTATGTGTCTGCATGTGATTTTTTGTGTGTGTGTGTATATATTTGAATAAAAAATGCACACAAAAAATTCTCAAGAATGATGAAAAATCGAACATCAACACGAGTTACGCTCTCCAAAAATGCATGTATATATAGATATGTGTGTGTGTGTGTATGGTGTCCCAAGGCGGGTGGTGTGGTGGCAGCACAGCAGCAATAGGAGCAGCAGCAGCAGAAGCAGAAGCAAAAACAACAACAGGCAGGCAGCGACGTAAGCAGCAGAAAATGCAGTTGCAAGCACGCACAAGGCAAAGTTGAACAGGAAAAGAGACGGGCAAGAGGTTGAGGGAGGAGGAGGAGGAGGAGGACAAAGAGTTGAAAAAAAGGAAAAGAATAAAAGCTGGTGGGAGAAGGAGTAACAGCAAAAGAAGGTGACGGGTGGGGGAGCAGAAAAATAAAGAGTGCAAGGCAGCGGCGGCAACAAACTCTCAAGCTCCTGCTAATGCTTTCTCCCCCACCATCACCACCCCCACGTCTCCGCCCCTGCTTTAATCAATTGCTCTCGCTCTCCCTCGCTCCCTCTTGTACTATGTGCGTTTCTTTGTAAGATGTGTGTGTGTGTGTGTGCGTGTCTGGGTGATTGCATTTGCATGCCATGCACTCTCCCATGCGTATGCGTGTGTGAGTATGTGTTTACATGGATTTATGATTGTGTTGCATGTGTGTGTGTGTGTGTGTGTTGGCTGCTGGCAAAGAGGGAGAACAAAAAAGTACAAATACAATTTGTGTATATATTACATTAGCCCCCCTCCCCACCCCCTTCCGTCGCTGGAGCTTGTGGTTCCGATTGCCGGCTCCAATTCCAGATTTCCATCTAATAAAATATCCCAATACAATTTGCGATTCCGGATGGAAAATGCATTTTCCGTGGCCCCTCCCATTAGTGTGTGGGGGTGGGGGAATCATCTGGTGATCTGGTGGGGATTTTATCTATTAACCCGTTGAATACAATGGGTGCCCCTGTTCAAGGATCTTGGGTTAGCTATAGCATCGATCCATCAGCTTTATCCACGACTATAGATTCCGTTTCACAATCTTTCTTTCGACTTTCTTTTACCAAAGCAAAGCCAAAGCCGTTGTTGTTATTAAATATTGTATGCGGTGGGACTCGTGTCTTTATTATTATTATTATAATTCTTATTGTTGTCTGTTTTTTTTTCCGTGGGAAACGGAAATTGCCACAAAACCAAAAAAAAAAAAAAACCTGTCCCGTCGTTTCACTTTCTGTTTTGCATCGAAGACATCCTCTCCACTCCACTCCACCATTATCCATTATCCCACTCTCCGCTCCGCTCCCAAAAGGTTGTTAACAAATTATAAATAACAAACGAAACGAAAGAAACACAGTCGCAGTCGCCGGTCGCTGTCGCCGTAGACGTTTCTTTACATAAATAATTTCATGTAATTAAACTTTTATGGCGCTTCCAAACTTTGATGGGTTCCCCGTTCCCCCCGTTCCCCCCGTACCCTTGATCAGTGTCCCATTTTCCAATTGTTGCCATAAACGGATGCCAATGGAACAATGGAATGGACTACCAATTGGTTTGCACAGTTCGAAAGCGGCCATCATATAAAATACCAATTAGAATGGAGAGAGAGGGGGAAAAAGATATCGCATATCGAAGACCCGAAGGCAGAGTCCACTAATTATTGGAGGGGAAATATGTATGTTTGGCTATAGGTTTAGTTTCAAAAGTGGATTCTTTGAGGCGGATATCAATTGGGTGACACTCGCAGGGAAAGCGATTACACATGTCCATTAGATTTCCTCGCCTTTCCCCGCATTTCCCCGCTGATGATACTGGTAATTACCCGAATGAATTACCATCAATTGCAGTCGAAGAAACCTCTCCCTCTATCTCTCTTTCTCTTCTCCCTCTCCCGACCGTTTCTCTGTGCGTTGTGCGGTCAATATTGTCATTGGCCATTGACATGCCATACCATCTTCTCTATTTGCCTCAACATCCCACTGTCCTCTACCGCAACCCACTCCAATCCAATCCAATCCAAACCGTAGCACTCCTCCACACCGCTGGCTGGCAATTATCGGACGAATGCAGCGACCAGCGGCGACCAAGTCAAGTGCCCCACAAACTTATTGGCATCCAAGAGGCTTTCAGGCTTTTTGTGCTGCATATCGTATCGTTTAAAAAAAAAACCACGCAAATGAACTGAATGCGTGGTCGTTTGAATTGTGTTTGGGGTGCCATGTGTGTTGGCCGCTCGCCCGCTCGCATCGTGGCTAAAAATACCCTCACTTTCGGGCCTTTTTCGGGGGGTAGAGTTCTCCACTAAAATAAGTTGTATTCGGATAGAGATGTATCCCTAGCATAGAGCAAAGAAATAGTATTTCCATGCAATGTTGGAAGGTTTTATCAGTCATGGATGCGGTATTTCGTAGAATACTGTCGTAGGCATCCATTAGGAATTGCTAACTCCCACCAACTCCTCCCACTTTGCCTCCTACTCTAGTAGAGTATTCCAAGTTTCGTCATGCTTTAAACAGTAATTTCTTATTTATGGTTTTCTTGTATTACACATTTTATTATTATATTTCTCTCTTCTTCCGCTTCGCTCTTCGCCTCTCCTCTTCTTGGCGTGCAAGTTTCGTTCCCATTTGGTGTGTTTTTTTTTTGGGCTTTAGGCCAGGCCGAGACGCTGGCTTAGTTGTTGCTGTTGCTTCTTTTTCAAGGCAACAACATGACGATGACTTCATCTTCCCTGCCCCATGCCATGCCATGCCATGCTTTTGTTGTTTGGAGAGTGTTCTGCGGACCGGACTGTGTGTGTTGGTGTAGCATTGGTGTTGCACAAATAATGATTTTGGATATGGTTGAGGGTTTAGATTTGTGCAGAAAGATGCAGGTGTGCGGCTTGATGGTGTTAGTGTGTGTTTTTTTGGTGTGCATTGGTTTTAGTGTATGTTGTTGTTTCAATAGTGTTGTTGTATGTTGTTGAAGGTACCAGGTTGGTGCTGGTGTGTTCATGTTGTTGTAGGTGTTGTAACGCTGTTAAGAGTTTTCGTTGGTGTTTGTGTATGTTGTGAGGCTGTTGGTGCTGGTGTTGGGAGGGAATGTTGGTATTTTGTTGTTGTGACTGTCTATTGGTATGTTGGTATGTGTTTTATCGTTGGTGACTCTTGTTGTTGGTGTAAATTGGTCTTTATCTTTGCTGTTGTTGGTGTGCTGCTGTTGCTATGCAGTTTCTGTCGTTCCATGAAAAAACAACAACAATGATGATGATAGCGAATGATGCTGGAAGCATTGGCCTTGTTTGCTGATTGTTGTTGCTATTTCCTGTGCGATATGTGTGTCACATCATCACCATCATAATCATTATCCACGCAGAAGAAATTGTCGGATGCGAATGAGGCGGAGCGTACAACTTTATGCAAAGTGTTGAGTAATCCTCCACATCACCGTCACCGTCGTTGTCATCGTCAGCGTCATGGTCATCATCCCACCATCATTATAATTACCAACCGCTGATGGCGACCGACATATACATATGTACATACATATGTACATACATATACTCGGGATCCAGGAGTGACACCTCGACCACAAACTGGTCTGGTCTGATGGTGACATCAAATTGATTATTGTATGCCTTTACCCCATCACTCACTCTCGCTCTTTCGCTGTCTCCCTCTCTCCACACTTTTTCTCTATCTTCTTTGTTGTTTTATTGTTCAAGTCCATGCCGGAAATGTCCCGACACCATCCCTAACAATAAACAGCGAGGCGGAGACCAACGCAAAGCCAAACCCAAACCATATACGAAAATGTACAGTGGAGACACTGCTTAGATGAGAAATGGAAGGCTTCTCTGTAACATATGGGGGACCTTTCACTGTACATCGTTCATCCCCTCACCCGTTCCCGCATTGTCCCCCCTTTTTTGGTAGTTTTTTGGGTCAGGCTAAAAGCAGAAAACCATTATATGCTGGAGGCGCTTGGGTTTCGACCAAGTTTCCGTAGACAATATTTGCTTTGTTGCACACGTATTCGCTGGAGGGAGAGGAGAGGCTTTTGGCCACAGCATTTCATTTCGCCTCAAAGAACAGGTCGGATCTGTATCTCTTCAACTGCGGACTTTTTGCCACTGTGCTACATGGACTTTTGTGTGGGCAACACAGATATTTTCGTAGGTGGAAAGTGCCAGAGCATGAGGTCAGAAATGATAACAAATCGCTGCACTCTTGAGCGTCTGCCACAAGCGATGAAAGCCTTAGAGCCGGCTTCTAATCGGAACGTTAAAGTGTCCGATAAAGAAAATTGGTTTGTTTGGCCGGTTAAACATTTTTGTATCTCTTTATCTATCTATGTATCTATCTATTTATTTATCTATCAATATCTATCAATATCTCTAGCGATTAAACAGCTTAAACAGTTGATGAACTAATCAAAGCAATCCTGTGTTTTGCGCTTTACAGCACATTTGTGCGCTTAACAGCACCCTGTTATTGTTTTTCGTTCCGCTTGTTAACCGGCCTTTGATAAAACCGAATTGTTTTGACGACAAGTTGATCTGATGGTTAACTTGATCCTAACGACAATTAACCCGAAGTCGAGAAACCGGCTATATATCATTTATAGAGTTGAGGGGTGTGCAAATGTTTGCTTCGACTTGTCGTTTTTTATCCCATAATTATCTTGATGGAAAATGAAATCATAAATAATAAATACCATCCTCGGATGGGAACCTGAACCCTCACCTGAAGTTCTCTAATGGCACATGGAGCGTCATGTGGTGCGACTCCCACTGGCTGGCTGCATCGTTGATGATTGACCGTTATTGATTAACGGTTTTGTAATTAATGGCAACTTTTAATTTACCGTTGCAGCAGCTGCGGAACAATGCAACAATGTGAGACGGGGCAGCAGCGAGAGACGAAGCAGCAGCAGCAGCAGCGAATCCCATCCTCAGCCGCCTAGCGAGGACTGCAACGCCAACGCCAACGACCACGCCTACGCCTACGCCTAAGCAAGTGTCTGCTGTGGCAGCAGAGAGGAGCGGAAAGCGGAAAGCGAAAAGCGAAGCAGAGGAGAGAGCAAAGCAAGCTGACAAGGAGAGCGACAGACTGACACGCGGAAGAGTGAGAGTGAGAGTGAGGTTGAGAGTGTCGGGAGAGTCACGGGAGAGAGACACGTCGTGTAGGTAGGCCAAGGCCAAGGCCATGCCCAGCACAGCCGGCAGCGCTGCTAGCGTCGGAGCTTTGATCAACAGCGCCGGCAGCAGCGCCAGCGTCATGGGCATCGGTGCGGGCGGCGGCAGTGGCGTGGGCACAGGTGTGGCTGCTGCTGCCGCTGCCGAGGTGGGAGCCGGTGCCGCAGCCGCCGCCTCAGCGGGCACCCTGATAGCGCAGAGCACGGCGGGTACGAGCGCCGCCAGCGGCACGATCACGTGGGACAACAACGGCACCCTGCGCTCCATCAATCCCGGCGACTGGTCCATCGAGCAGTGCCTCAACTGGCAGCAGCCGCACCATCTTTACTTTCAGCTCGGCTGGGCCTTCCTCTTTCTGGCCTTCCTCGCCCCCCACGGCCCCTTCGGCTCGCTGTGGATGCGTGCGATGCTGCTCATCGGCTGCATCATGATGGGGATGTACGGCTACCTGGTGGAGTGCACCCCGGATGTGGTGCTCTGGTCGGGCCTTGGCATCGGCGTCAATTTCATCTATCTCATTGTGGTGCTGTGTCGCCTGCGACCCGTACGCTTTGAGCAGGAGATTGAGGCGGTAAGTGCAATCGTCCCACACATGCCCCATGCCCCACATATATGATACATATAGATCCCCTGCTGCCGCGTTTGGACAGGGCTTAACTCTCACAGATTTTACTCTCTCTCTCTTTGGCTAGTTTGTTGTGGTATTTTCTTGGCAGAGCCTAAAAGTATGCAATACAATGTTAGAAGCACCTAAAATGCATCTGGATATCCTATCCCTCCCATATCTTCTGACCGATCTACGAGTATTTTCTATAAAACGAACCTTAATTGCAAAAGAAAAAAAATAGATGACTTATTGATCCTTTAAGAGAAATCTGACTCCATTGCCAGGGTCATTTAGCTAGTGACTTATTTATGAATAATTTTTGTATAACCCAACCACAAAATCTGGTCAGGGTAAATACACTTTTCGGATTCGTGCTAACAGCTGAAGATTATCGATTATCGATAACAGCACAAATAATACTAAATAACATCTCGCACTGTGCTCGCAACATGCGTGCAACAGAACAGCTGGCTAATGACAGATGTTTCCCGCCAAGTTTAATTCAAAATGTAACAATATGAGAAGTAAACGTTTTGGTTGAAAAAGTGAAACGCCAAAGTAGCTGCATAAACTTCACGATTCCTATTAGAAACACTAGAAACTATATAGTATTGTTTCTTTCGCTTTGTAGATCGAATTATTCCTTGGATGAACCGTTTATGCTCGGATTATAATTCCCTCTACCATATCACATCTACTACTAACTCCCTACCTAGTCTTAAATAACTGATACCCTCATACATATCTTTCTCGCAATTAGAAATTGCTTACTTCTTTTAGTCTGATTAGTTCTACTTTTCCTCGAACACTACTCTAACACCTATGTATCTTTCCTGCATGTCCGCGATCGATTCGGTTAACGAGTCGCGCGTTATGCGGCAGCATCCCTCGGTCGGTGGGGCGGGAGGAGGGCTGCGTTCTTGCCTTCTTCTGGTGTCGCTTGGCCCACTTGGTACCGTCCTAAAGAATAAGTGAAACCCGGAGCATGCCTGATTGTAGTTTTTTTTTATTGATTTTGTATTATTATATTTTGTGTGTTTTTTTTGTTTTTTTTTCTTTTTTATATTGGGTTTTTATTTAATGGTTCTATTATTTAAAAACTATGTTCAATCAAAGCAGATAAATATTGTTGTTTCGATTGATTAATAAATAACAAAAAAAAGGTAGGGAGAGGGGGGGGGGGGGTGGGGTGTAAAATAAAAATGTATATATGTATGTGAAGGGAAGTGTGGAAGTGGGAAAACACTTTTGCTTGCGGTATAATTAATTATCAATAGGCTATTTATTAATAACTGTGTGTGTGTTTGTTTATTAGCTAACGCGGCTATCGACTAAATGTTTTGTGAATTTCTCTTGTAAATGTGTGTGTGTGGTGGTGTGGGTGGGGTGGGTTCAGTGGTGGGTGGATTTTGGGTTTGGGTGAGATTTTATCACAGGAAAATCAGATTGGAAAATCGCAGAAAATGCTCGTTTTGTTTGTGTGTTTTGTGCGCTTTAAGAAATTTTTGTTGTGTGGATGGCAAATGATAATATTTGTTGAGTGTTGAATGTTGAATGTGAAATTGAATCGTTGAACATTTAAATACAATCAAGAGAGTGAGTGAGTGTGTGGTCGTGCATTTGATTTAATGATTTCAATGATTCTTTACACTCTAAGATTAATTTATAAATTCTTGGATGCCAGAACAGATCGATATTCCGGCGCTGAACTGCTCATCTCTTCTCCTCTGATCGCTCTCTCTCTCCATCTCTCTTGAGAGTGTAGGTGCTGTGTGCTGCTGTGCCTTAGCTAAGATGTATTTTCGATGCCAGAAAATACAATTGCAGACACGTGGCCAGCATGACGGTCATGTTGCCAATGGCAATGGTCATGTGGATGCGACGGAAGCTCTTGTGGATGTACTGATAGTGCGGACAGTCGATGAGATCGCCCTGGACGAGGCTGCCCACCTCCTGGCCACTGCCGATGGCGTCCTCGATCTTGTACTTCTCGTGCATCAGCTTCAGCATCGGCGGCACCAGATACAGTCGCACCACCACCTCAATGCCCGCCGCCAGAGCCAGCGAGCCGACCTGGATGCCCGACGCGGTCGTCCAGCCGCTAAGGAAGTACTTTGCATAGGTCACCAGCATCGTCAGACTGAGCATGGCGTTGAAGGCAAAGTACCGGGGGAACAGGATCTGCTGGCACTGCCCGAAGATGTGGCGCGGCAGGGAGAAGTACAGCGAGAGGCCTGTGTGCGAGAGAAACAGACAGATGGGGGAATTATTAAAACGAGTTCTAGTCTAATGCACAAAAGAGGATAAACATTTGACTGATAGATGGATGGATGGATCCCCTTGAGAGCCTTGAAAGCAACACTTACCCGAGACGAATGTCATCCAGATTTGTGAACCAAAGTGAGTGGCGAAGGCTCCCAGATAGACGAGGTTCGGCAGGGTGCCTCCTCCTTCTCCTCCCCCGGCTGGGCTGTTGCTCAGAGTTCTCGTCGTTGGTGTCGTTGCGGGGCTACCCTCGATCAGGTCGCGTCCGACAGTCATCAGCACAAAGGCCAAGATGCAGATGGCTATCAAGTGTGCTGGCTGTGTTGTACGCGTCAGTATTCTGTGGCGAATAAAAGAAGATCGAAATTAAAGTTGGTTCATGGCTAAAGTGGTTGTCAATAGATGATTAATCGATGAGAATGCACACTGTTCGTGTTCCAGTTCCAGTTCCAGCTCGAGTTCCGAGCACATTGAACTATCTAATCTGAATAAGTTATAGCCAATCCAGAGTCCGCTGCTTCTGCCTCACACGAGTGCAGGCAGGAGTCCAAACTCCAAACCAAACCCTTGAAGCCGCCATGGTTTTGTAACTCTTTTGGCCGACACGACATTTGCTTATGTCACAGACTGTATGTAAAGAGGCTAGACAAATATTTCTCTTCAAAGAATATCCAACGTTTCTCTCTCTGTCTCTCTCTCGCTTGCTCGCTCTCTGGTTACGTTACGTATGCACACACGTGGCCCTCACGATTAAATTCGCTTGCAGCGAAAAGTTCGCACAAGAGTGCGCACGATCCGATCCTTATCTCTGTCTCTGTCACCTGCGTCGCCGTCGACGTCAACGACGAGTGTCTACGCATTTGTTGCGTGGACTGTCTGCTGTGCTTTGCCTACCCTCTCCACTCCCCTTCACTCTTCTCCCTATCGCCCCCTTCGGTGGCTGCAGATTTTTGCATAGACATATTCGCGCTTTTATTTCTGCTTCTGCTCTGCTTCTGCGGCGAATATAGAGCTTCAACCATAGAGTGGCGTACGTGCGAAAACGCATGCCAGCAAATAATGAAAATTTGTTCCACTTCCCCCTAACCAAAGGCCCCCCCCTGCCCCGTACGACATACGGTGGCATGGGGGGGGGTTGGATGGAGGGACTGAATTGAGCCAGAACTAAAGCAACAAATTTCCATATCCGTAGATAATTTGGCACTTGCACATTTAAAGGCGAATTCAAAGAACAGAGCGAATTTAGAGAATCAGCTGTGCGGCGCGCCGTACAGCTGATACAAATCCAGAAACAGAAGTAAAAGCAAAAGCAGCAGGTAGGGTAGGGTTATGGAGGGGCAGGAGGGGGGCAACGAAACGCAACTGACTCAGCAACAGCAACAGAGAGAAGAACCGACGACGATCCCGTAGTACCGTACCATACCTCTCTCTCCCTCTGCTGCTGTGACGTCACCATACTTAGATCGAGAGAGCGAGAGAGATGGAGGAATGGGAGGCACCCGCCCGAATGGAAGAGGGAACTCGGAAACTCTGTTGACGTTGACGTTGACGCCACAGCAGCGCACTTTGCCCCTCGCAACAATTTCAGTGTCAAGGCGAGAGAGGGTGGGAGGGGAAGGGAACTCTATTGACTCTTCGTTTCGTCAGGGATCCCTACCCGCCGTCAGATAAGCTCTGGCCAAAAAGCTGACTCAACGGTCAAGGCTATAAGCTCCGATGGCATTTTATCGTATCTATAAATACTTTTACTCGCATTCTCAAATTATATTTAGTAATAAGTTTTTGATAGGTAAGAGGTAGGCCCCCAAATGAATCACCTGCAAGAACTGGTTTCCTGAGCGTTTTTGTGGCACGGAACTGAAATTGGCGCATGCATTGGGTTAGGTTATGGGCGGGGCTTTTTTTTGGCCTTATCAGTTGTCTCCCCACCCCTTCAGGTGCTTTGAATTGAAGTCCATGTCTCTTGAAGCTTGAAACATAGTCTGGAGGAGGTGTAGCTTTCAGCTACTGGCTTGCATAACGGTATACCGTATAGTGTCCAGACGACAACAGCTGACAACAGATAATACCGTACACAGAAAAATTCCAAAAGCACTTGGGAAAAATAATAAGTAGTCGTGATCGGCCGGCGGCATGATCCATTACCGTGCAAACGAACGATAAGAGGGATGCCGTCTGCTGATAATTCCCATATTTTTCATTGGAATTTTTATGTCACATGGTGAAATGATGATAGATGGATGGATGATGGGATGATGGTTTTGGGGGCTCGTTAATATGGTAGGGGGAAGGTACTCACGTGTAGAGGCTACTGGCCTTCAGCTGGGCCACCAAACAGGCGATCCGTTCCGATACCTTGCGCGTCATTTGGGTGCCAATGGCGAGGGCATCGTCCATGGAGGGCTCCATCGAGCTGAGCTTTCGCTGCTGCTGTGCTTTCAGCTGAGCAATATCCCCCACCTGTTGCGGCTGCTGCTGTTGCTGCTGCAGTTTGCGGAAGCGTCCGCACATTTTGGGTATTTTGAACATCTCACTGTTGTTGTTGCTGCTGCTACTGCTGCTGCTTGTTTCCAAGCTGCTGATGCCCTTTGGGTTGTGGGTCTCTGTTAATTGCAGGTTCTCTGCTACTGCCATTGCCACTGTCGCTGTCACAGTCACAGCCACTGCTGCAGGGCCGTTTGTAACTGTTTCTGCTTTTGTCTCTGCTGTCGCCTCTGGCTCTGGGTCTGTGTCCACCATTTGTGCTGCCTCTGCTGAGGCCAGCTGCATGGAGGTGCTATCGGTTCCGCTATCTTCGCTGTCGCTGTAATTATTGCTGCCACTGCTGCTGCTGCTGCTGCTCAGCTCCAGTTCTTCCAGGTATTGCTCCTGCTGCTGCTGCTTCTGTCGCAGCTGCTGCTGCTCCTTTTTCTGTTGCTGCTTCTCTCGCTTGCGCAGCGTGTATTTCACGCTCTTGACGGCGCGCGAGGGCAAACCGAGGGCCATGTACCGTTCGATCTGCTGCTCGCCTTTTTCGATGCCCGAATTATGGCACATTTTAGCATTGATTTCTTTCTCTCAACGTAATTAAACCTTCAGTTCTTTGCACACTCTCTTTCTCTGTCTCTGAATGTCTCTTTTGTATTTCGGAAGCACTTTTTCGCACAATCAAAAAATATAACTGTTTTTTAGTTCGAAATTTACGTGGTGGTTAGTCGAGGTACCGCGGGGAGTGGGAGGGTTTAGTGAGTGTGGCCGAAGGGGGAGTGTGAGTGTGTGTTTGGTTGGTGTTGGGTGACGGCAGGCGACGACGTCCACGCGCGTTGAGGTGTGAATGGGGCCGACAACCATGGCATTAGGTTTTATATACGACGGGGACCGCCGCCGCCGCCTGACGTTGCTGTTGCCGTCGCAGTCGCTGTCGCTGTCGCTGCCGCTTCAGTTCGGTTCTTTGCGACGTCGCTGCTTCCTTCTCTGCTGCGCGCTCTCTTGAAAACGCTCTCTTGCTCTCTCTCTGTTTCATTACACATTTTTGGATGATCAAGCTCTGAGCTTAAACGGGACTAATTACGAGAGAGTGGAGCGAGAGAGAGGTGAAGCGCTCTCCCAATCTCTCTGTCTTTTGCAGTTCCCTTACCACCTGCAGAATCTCAATTAGCGGCTTCTGTCACGATGCGCAGCTGCGATCGTTTTGGCATTCGATCCGAATCCAAATCGGATTCCCAATCCGAATTCGAATCCCGCCCCCCATATAAGCACCTGACAAATGGGACCCTGCGCTTTAATGAGCGCCACATGTGAATAGTTTTTGCGGCTTAACCTTCATCCGCCACCCCCCAACCAGCCACCAACCAGACCCCATTTGTTACTCTTCCTCCTGTTCTCCATTTCTCAATTCTCACTTCTCACTTCTTTGCTCTCACCCTTCCCCCGTCTCTGACGTTTGGCTGTAGCTTTCCGTCCGTCTGGGCTTTGGAATTTCTACTACAAAAAACATTAAAATTCACAAGAAAAAAATTCATTGATTCAGAATTCCACACTGACGTCACAGAGAGAGCGCATGGTGGTGCTACCGAATCGAAGCGGGAGGTGGGAATGGATCTCTTTTGGGGACCCCAATCCGCAATCCAAATCCCCCAATGAGTCGTCCATTGAGTTCGTCGAATCGATTCGTACTTTGACGTCGACGGTGATTTTTTCGGGGGGAATCTTCCACACCCCCCAAAAGATCTACCAGAAATCCCTAACCCTATCCCTAAAGATCATTCATTTGCATTTGCATTCGTATTTGCTTTTACTTAATTCTTAGATAAATTCACAATTACGTTGAGGGCTCTTACTTATCGTTTGAGGATCGTTTGAAAAGGTGCTTCTATCATCTCTCAGAATTCTCTTTGATCTTCTAATGGAAAGAGATTGTTAGAGATAATCATTTAAAGGCCTAAATTACGCAATGATCGCCTGGAAAGATCATAGTGATGAAATGTGAAGATCTTTGATCATTACTGAAACCAATATTTTGAAGCATTTGTTCGACTGACTGACTGACTGACTGACTGCCTGACTGATTGACTGATTGACTTGTCGGCCATACGTAGAAGTATAAGTATTTCATACAATCTTTTTTGGCGCCGCCGCCGAATTTTGTTTGGGACGTGTCCCACATGACAAGAGAGCTGATCTCTCGCACAGAAATATTGATATAACTTTCTATATAGTATCTTCTCGTCCGCCACGATCGCGATCGCGTTGATAGACAGCCCACAAGCTGCTCATTATCTAATTGCGGCGACGGGGTCTCCACTCAACACTTCACTCTTTTCGGTTCCGTTCCGTTTCGTTCCCATCCAATACGATACGATACGATACGATCCGTGCAGCTCTGGAGCTTTGGCTCTGGCCGGACGTGGATCTTTTTCCAGACGATCAAGACGACGATGGATCCGTTTATGGCAGTGGGGGGACTCCTTTTTGTGCATACAAATGCTTGAATTAGTTTCGTTATGGTAGCCCCGCAATATTCTTTCTCTTTCTCCAATCGATCGCACCGATCCGATACGATCCCATCCCATCCGATCCAATCCGATCATCGTGACCATTATAATTGCATTTTAATAATTCCATGGGGCTCTCTATTGATTCTCTCTTCAAATCGATGTTTTGCCCACTCATCGTTGCTAAGGAAGAATCGCTCGGGGGCTTTGATTCTTTGAATTTTTTGGGAGCGCAATACCCTCGAAAGAGGGTCCCATCCATCCACTGATTGACCATGATTGCTGGACTGACCTTTAATCATTTAATCAGTTTGTTTATTTGGCAACTTTCGGTTTCTGTTTCTGTTTTTGTTGATTTTTATTTTTTTTTTTTGCCAAGAACTGACTTATGGGGGCGATCCACCGAACCGATCCCCTATGGACTTTGATCTCTGACTTTGATGCTTAGAATTCTGGCAGGGTTGAAGTGATTCATTTGAAATCATTTTCTTACTCATTTGCTACTTCAGGTGAAGCTAATGAAGGGGGGGGGGGTGGGCCTTCTTATCAAATGATTTCATTTGGATTAAGCGATATTTCAGTTGAGTTTTCGTAAAGAAAACATAGACGACATCAAAGGATCCTAAGAGACTTTCCTTGATCTATTCTCTACCACATTGTATACGAAATATAATAAAAGTTGGATCCATTATGGGAACATCATGGGATCTTTATGGGTCTTCCTTTATAGTTTTGCCAATAATTTATAGTTCTTTTTGAGATACCAGTCTTCCTTTCCTTATAAATCCTTTTCGGGGACATTCGAAAAACCTAAGGGAAGTGAAGATCTCCTGCTTGTTCTTTGTTCTTTCGATCTCCGAACATTGGTCTGGCTATAAGACATCGGGGGTGCCATGGGGGGGCGGGTGTTGGCGAATATTATCAGATTTAGCTAATTTTGCGCTTATCTCTCGTTTATAAATATTTTTTTCTTTTATTTGGACAATGGGACGCGATGGTCAAAAATGTCTGGTTTTGCCGTCGCCTTTTGTTGTTTTTTATTTTTGATTTTGTTTTTTTTTTTGCGTTCACTTTGGGGCTGTGGCAAATTCCACTTGATTGCCTCAAATGCGGACGTGCCGCTCGGCTTTCACGTCACATGCGTGTGTTATTGTCGCTGGGAGAGAAGGTAGGACGGTACAGGGCACCGGGTACCGGGGGTACATGGGGGACGTGGAAATGGTTTTCTTTTAGCACCTGACGCACTCAATGGCTCGCGGCGTCGCGCCGATCGTCAGGCGGTCCCCGCAATCTGATGAAAGATGTCGTTCCTTGCGTCAGCGTCAGCATCATCGGATCAGCTGGCCGTCCATCATATGATGGCTGTGATCCAAATAGAGATCTACAAATGTATGTATCTCCTTCCTAGAGGGCAGGGTAGGCATGTCTTTAGTCACGATCCCTTCCCCGAATCCCACACCATGTCTTCGCTCAATCATTGTCCGAAAAGAAAAAACAAAATGTAATCCCCATGGTGATGGTGGGTGGAAAAAAACCCACGTGAGGCGGTGTCTGCCCCAAAGAAAGTCATATGAATCGCACATCGGAATCGGAATCATCATCGGCGATTGATATTGACAATAGAATTCGATTAGCACAAATAGAAATGAAATATGAGAGCAACAAACAACGGGCAAATAGCCAACCTCAGGAGGAGTTTCATATTTCCACCATATGAAAGTATTTCGCCATGAGTCGCCAATATTGACGATCCCCCCACGGGCTACATCAGATCGGCTGATAAGATGGTGGCTAGTGGGGCTGCTAGGGCCTGCTGTCCGCCTGCTGTCCAGAGGCGCAATGATAATGCGATGGTTCGCTGGATAACAGAACCGAATGCGGGGTGGAGTGTAGATTCACTCTGCAGAGTGAAGTGCAGGGGTGCCGGAGTGCAGGGGTGTGGTGCACTTCCCCTTATCAACAGGACAAATGGCTGTTGTTTACAGCCTGCACTAGAAACTTCCTAGAGATACTGCCATTGCCATATTCTGACCATTCCGTAGCAGCCATGAATGCCTATTCATGCGCCATGCGACGGAACGTGTGCACTTATCAATGTGCCTACGCTCTCCCTCTCTCGAGCCCTGTTAATGGCCAAAAGAGCGGCTCTCTTGGTTGCTCCAAGGTGTTGTCTATGAGGTGAGGCATTCGATGGTGAATCACGTATTCCAGAGTGATGTTTTTCTTTGATTCTCTCAGCAAGAGCGCAAGTCTGTCGCTTGGCGCTTGCTTATCAGCTTAAAACACGCACACACATACAAAGTACACTGCTTGCACAGAAGAATACACAGTTCAATGGCTCTTGAATGCGTTTCTGCGCTCCCTGTGGATCTGCTGCTTTAGCATCTGCTGCTCCTGCTGCTGCTGCTGCGCTGCATTTTCTAGTTCTGCTGCTGCACCTCTTTTACTGCAGCACTGCTCCTTCTTCTACTGCTGCTGTTGTTTCTGCAGTACTGCTTCTTCTTCTGCTGCTGCTGTTGATGCGGTACTGCTTCTTTTCTGCTGCAGCACTGCTTCTTTTGTTGCTGCTGCTGCGCTGTCACTGCTCTGTCGCACACACACACGATTTCTCTTCTGTTCCATTCGGGCAGGTCAGCACTTCGTTTTCGCTGCATTTTAAGAGCATTTAATTGATTGAGACCAGGAAAAATTACTTTTGCTGATAATTGGGATCATTAGGCAAGGAAATATGTGCATGCATACGTGAAACACGTATGACATTCACTAGAAATTCCACAGACAAACCCCTGTGATGGAGTGTTGCGGTTCTACTGCTTCTTGGGTTTATCTACTGCCAGCAGATGCATCATCTCAATGGAAACTACTGCTTATCTACTGTTCTTCTCTGTTAAATCTACTGCTTCCCCAATGAATACACTGCTTTGTACAGAGATACCGTTTTAAAGTGTTGATATGTAAAGAGTGTCTTCTTTGGGAATGCTGCCCCGCCCCTATATTTATGGGTCAGCCTGCGCTCTGTTTTTGTTATCAGTTCCTGGATTTATGGCGGATCGGTTCCGCAAAGCGCTCAAAATAGAGCGGAGAGCATTATCTGTCATAAAGATCATTCAGATCATGCAATCCATCATCCTCCCACCCCCATTCATGATGTCTCAAATTGGTCCAGTGTATTATCATTATGTGTATACGCATTATTATTATTTTTTCTGTACTGTTTGGAATTCTTTCATTCATTGATTTCAATTCGCAAATTGCGGAGCGGCTCAACGGAATTGCGCTTTGTTTCCCACACAAAAAGGAACGACGACGACGCACCGTATGGGACATGGGACATCGCTCATCTCCATCTGTATCTGTATCTGTAACTGAATCTCTATCCCAGTGTGGCAGCAGCAGTTCATCTTCATCAAGAGACCCGAGACCCGCTAATCTGCCAGTGCCTCTTCTGGTCAGTGCCTCTTCCTATTCTCAGTGTTGCGTTTCGGAAACTTTTCTCTTTACTCTTTCCGGACGGGGTTATTCGAATTGCCCAGATTGTTGAGGCTTTATAGCATCTATAAAGTGTCAATTTATAACTATTGGGAACCCCTTAATATGTCCCTTTAAGACATATCCTATTCCGTAAATTTCTTATGGTAAAATCTCTTTTATCTAAATTCCAATATCTACATTTTCAAGATCGAAGGACTCTGTTGTAGATTTCTGGCCTTAAAGAGATGATCTCTCCATCCGTGCAAAGGGTATCCGATCCGTGTGTAGCCTTTGGAGCCGCCTGTCGGCTGGCGGTTCGGGGCTCCGCCCTGGGCTTTTGGCGTACGTGACTTTGGCATCTGCGACAATGTCCGCAACGACCGACGACTGTCCGGCGCGCCGGCTCTCGACTGCTCTGGCGACTGTTGCAAATCGAAACGAATCGCTTCATTCTCGCCCCTGGATGATGTGTGGATGTGTGGATGCCGCATGCGACACAGGGAGGCGGCGGTGGCGGGAAGGAGAAGCCGCCAAACCTGCCCGTTGTCGGATTTACAATTTGTCTGCCGTTCGGGCTAAACTTTTTGATTATTTCGTTTTATTTATTTATTTTGCCATGCTCGTTAATGTTTAATGTTATTGCCGCCACAAAACAGCAAAAAGTGGAAAGAAAATCCACACGAAACTCAACAACGAAGTGGAAAGACTCTTAGGAACTCACTTTGATGCAGTTCTTTCCGACTTTCGTCGGGCTACCATCTGAAGTGGCATTATCTTCAACCAAAAGCACATTTCATTGATATCTAATTGAGGGTTTTTCGCGTCATGCAGCAGCGCCTATCGGTCGGTCGGTCGAGTCGACAATGTTTGAATAGGAAGTCTGTTTGAATGTACTCTGCATTCAGAGCAGAGCATTCGCGTGGCAAAAACTGCTGGCTGGCGTTTCATGCAATGCGATCTGCTGTTGCTGCTGTTGCTGTTGCCACTTGCTTGTTGGTGCCTCCATTCGATGGCCCCCTGGAGCGTCTGTCTAACGGCTGCGTCAGCAGCAAAAAACAGCAACATTTTCGCATGGCAACAGCCGTTCGTTTGGGCCATGTGATCGTGGCTCTCGGATCGCTGTTCGTTGTTCGCTGTTTGCTCGCTTGTGGCCCATTTCGCTGCGAGTGCGTGGGGGGTAGTGGCAGTGGCAGGGAGGTAGACTGCCCCCGAAAAAAAAACAAAACTTGTCGAAGCGTCATCTAGCAAGGCAACCCCCGCGGAGCGTCTGCTTCTATCTTGTTGTACTTGACGATTAGCAGGGCGTGAATTGGAGCCAAAACGAATGTCAACATTCGAATCATTTAGTGGAAAAATATTGACCAATTTCTACAAATTGTTTATCGCGCGAGTCGCGAGGAAGCGAGGCAGCACCCTGGCAACAGATGAGACGCTATCCCCCAACCTCTAACCTCTGGGGGTTCAATGATCTCTCACGCTCTGTCGGGGATACCCCTACTTTTTGCTGGCTTGGGGGCTCGACTAGGAATGCATAGAACAGCCCCATTAAGTATAAGGAAATACGAGTACTTCCCATGTAATTCCCCTGCGATGATCGTGTGGAACAAGGTTTATAGATTCCAGATCCACAGATTGAGATTTAATGTGACATTTGGATAATAAACCCATAGATGAAAAGCTCCCAATGTTGTCCCAAAAAGATCACTCAGATTGTGGAAAGATCTTTCCTTGAATGACAGAAACTTGAGCTAGGAAAACCACATTTGCAGAGGATTCAACCCCGAACAGAGTTCCCAATGGAATATCCCATTAATACTAGTATGTATTCTTGTATTTTAGGTATACATGGCCCTGTTCCAGCCGCTGCATGTGACGCGACATCAGTTCAAAAAGGTGCTTAACTGCATGAAGGTGATACGTGCCCTGAAGTACCAGGAGGTCTATGCCCAGGAGAAGGTCACCAAGGTCGATAGCCTGTCGCTGGTGCTGAGTGGCAAGTGAGTTGCAAAATGAATGATTCAACCAACAAAAGAACATATGTACAACATATACATATATATATTTCGATTTCCCCACTTTAAAGGCTAGTCGTCTCGCAGCATCAAAGGGCATTGCATATTGTGTTTCCACACCAGTTCCTAGACTCGCCGGAATGGTTTGGCGTATCGACCGATGATTACTTTCAGGTATATACTCTCAACATGTCTTTTATGCATATCTATTGACTCTTTGGTCCTTGCAGGTCTCCATCATGGCCATGGAGGAGTCCCGTGTGCTCATCTGGCATCGCGACAAGCTCAAATTGTCAATTATGGCCGAGCCGTTCTTGCAGACCGTCTTTGATCATATACTGGGTCGGGATGTTGTGAAGAAACTCATGCAGGTCACACAGGTCTGTACCCCTTAGGTACAGTCTCGTCTCCGATTGATAATGATTCGATTATCTTGGTTTTTGTGTGCAGGTGAGCGAATCGATAGCCAGCAATGGCTTCCTGCCATCTGGGGGATACGCGGAGGATGCCGAGGACAAGCCGATGCTCATACTGAAGAAGAGCGTGGATGTGGGCCATGGACTGACGGCGCTGATCAATCGACAGCTGCAGGGTGAGTCTCCACTCTACCTTTCTCTCTGTTCCTCACTCTCTCTCTCTGTCACTCTATCTGTCCCTCTCTTTCATTCAGTCTTCATTTTCTCACCTCATAAACTCTGTCTCTACCCGTCTTCCCCTCTGTCTCTATCTATGGCTCTCTGTTTGCACGCCTTCTGCTTGTAACGGGGCTTTTGCATGGCTTAACCTCACTTTTGCCTAGAACCTAACCTCACATTTGGAACCCAACCAACTTAACCTCAAAGTACGATTACAAGTAGTTTGATTTAATCGTTAACTTTATTGATTTCGTTTTGATTTGTACGTTTCTGTTCTGATTTGTTGTTCCGTTTTCTTTTTACCTTTTTGCAAAAAAAAAAAAAAACAAAAACAAAAAAACAACTCTAATTTTAGAAGAGCATGTTCCCTTACTTGGTCGCACGTACAAACAACAACTGCAACTGCAACTGCAACAAGAACAACTGCAACTGCAACACCAACTGCAAATGCAACTGCAACTGCATCAAGAGCCACGAGTGCACGAGTCCTCCTCTTCGAACAACAATGATCAAAGCGCCCTGTAAAATGAGGAACGGGGTAACGAAGAACGAAGAAAAGCTGCTACAACGATGCTACTCGCTACTCGCTCCACTTGCCATACCAGTTCAAAAACAGTTAACCTCTGACCCAAAACCAAGCAAAACAGACAAACAATCAACCAATCACGACACGACACCACCACCTACGCCACCGCCTCCGCAGATGTTACACACACACGCAATCGCTGAAAACAGGAGCCCTCCCACCAACAGCAACAACACCAGCAGCAGCAGCAGCATCGTCATCATCATCCAGGCCATCATTCACTCATCAACCCGATCCGATCGCAGCGAGAGTCAACGTCAACTCCAGCGACTATTCATCATCCAGAAGCAACCATCGCATCGCATCTCATAGAATCTAGCACACACACATATACACACTGCCCACGCCCCTCTCCTTTAACCAGATCTAAACACTCTAATATCATTACGATATGTATTCTATATGTTTCGTATAACCAGACCCAATTCCAATCCAAACAAATTGCCAGGCACCATTCGAATTTCGCAGACCAAACAAATCTCACTTGTCACTCGTTACTCGTCACTCTCCCCACTCCCGCACCAAGTACACACCACGAAAGGGGAGCACAACATTTTCCACATTCCCTAAAAGTACGGAGTTTTCCTATTGAAGCCCATCAATCGGCACCGCTAATGCAAGTTGCGGAGCGCAGCGCAGCGCAGCTCTGAATTGAATTGAATTAAATTGAATGGACACAGAGGAATTTGTTGAAGTTAATTCACATCCTTGAATGTCTCACGATGACTGGCATGAGTTGTAGTCAAACCAGATTCAGATCGTGAACATGATATACTCGACTGATCGTGATCAAACATCCACATACCTGATGTTAATTGGATTATGATTATGTGTGTAGTCTCGTACGAGTTTAGTATGTTGTAGTTAAGATGTTTGTTTGACTCTGATCGCGATCATAGGCTACTTCTCTGACAGACGATCTTGCGGCGAGACTAGGTCTGAAGTTGATAGACGATTGTGACTGATCATGATCACAGAATCTAATAAGATTAAGATACTTGACTGTAGTTAAAGAGAGATTTCTCATCATAGATTAGTGTAGTTTGTGTAGATTTTGGCAATCGGTAGATAATTATGATATGCAGTTATGGGAATTTCCAACTTTTTCTAGATCCTTGACATAAACGAACCAGCAAACTGGTTTTAGTACAGCACTCAACTCCAGCGATTGAAGATCGATTCAATGTGTGATGAGTGCAGGGGGAGGGGCTATTCGAGTGACAAGTGATGATAATTAATGAATGATAGATAGATGATCTTTGAACCAAAAATGAAATCTTCAAAAGATCAGTTCTCTGAATGAATTTGTTATTTAATATTATTTCTATCCATTATCCATTTGTTTGTCATTAACACATTTATAATATTATTAATATGATTTGTTGTTGCTTGTGTTCTCCACATTTATGTTGATTTGCATACAAATTGAGCGCGAAAACTAATTAGAATTAATATTGAATAATACCTAATACTGTGTAAGCAATACATACCTAGGCACCTAAGTCGTTGTACATACAGAAATGAACATAACCATACATGCAATATAGTACATACATACTCTATAACCATACTATATATATATCTGATCTGCTGTGTATAATCGCCCCCCTAACCCGCTCCAATCGCAAGTCCCCCACACCGATACCCCAACAAATAATTATTTGTATAACGAAAGGAATCAATGTGAATGTGTAAACAAGCCAAAAACGAAAGCAAATAAAAAACTAAAAATCATATACTATATATTATATATCAAGAGAAGAAAATCTATCCACTCATATCAGATATATGTACGTACATTATATCTTTCAATTGAAGGGAAGGCACGCGCTCTGCCGCAGCTGCTGCCAGTGCCGAGTGTCGACCATTTGGCATCATTAACAATATTTTGGCATTGATTTGTTTTTTATTTTAATAAACAAAAATATTTTCTATTTAATTAAACAATTTTGCTATTGTCGCGATCTTCGCACCGACGCCGACTGTTGATAGCGATCTTTCGCTGCCTCTCTGTCTCGCTGCCTCTCCGTCTCGCTGTCTGTCTGTTGATCGGCCCGTGGGGTTCTGTTCTGTGAGGCGTGAGGCATGAGGCAATCTTACACACACTCTGTAAACACATCCAAAGCTTAGCTGACGATCACTTCCGCCCCATTTGTAAGCCCGTGTACCAATAATTATTGTAGCGTAATTAGCAAAAAAACATTCTGTTGTCTCTAGGGGCTAACCATAAAGAAAATAAAGGCCTCCACAATATACCATAATATATATATAAAAATGATGTATGACTAAGTTCCAGCAAAATTAGGGCTTTCTACAATATGTAGTCGTATCTTGGGTAGAAATAAGATCAATCAGATCAATAGCTTAACTAAGGAATGCACAAACAATCGTTTCATCGGATGATTCATTCATGATTTAATCGATCTACAATAAAGTTCAGAGACGGAAATAGAATTCGATTATAAAAAGCTCTGAAAATAGCACGCCCGATTGACACACCTACCCAGAATATTAAAACAATCGATGATCGATCTTCGATAGACTAGTCGTATCGTAATTTGTATGTGAATCTATAGGTTATGTACTTCCTCTCACTCTCTCTCACACACTGTTCCCCTCTGCTTTCCTCCCACTGCCACTCCCACTCAAATGACTTTCACAATTTCCCCATACCTCTAACAAAAGAAAATTCTACATACATATGTATACATATAGCTGTACTATCTGTATGTTTGATTTGTGATGAAATTTATGTATTTGATTTTCTATTTTTTCGGTGAACTATAATTTTGTTGTACGATATGTCCGAAATAACAAACAATAAATGAAAAAAAAAACTCTCGATCATAAACGTTAATCTACAAAACTACAACTCCAACTACAAAACTACAAACCAACCAACCAACACCTACAAAATCCTACAAAAACAACCACAACAAAAAACACCACCACCGAACCACACCAAATCGATTATTGTTCGATTATCTGTTGTGTGTGTGTGTGTTGTGTATGGTGTGTGGTGTATCGGTTATCGGTGTATCAGCCCTGCCCAGGATATCGAAGTATTACGATTGCGGTAAGTTCCAAACCAAAAAACTCAAACTCCAACTTCAACTCCAAACAAATCAGAAATCAGTAATCAGTAATGAAATCAATGGGCGCTCTCACCAGTGCAACTTGATCAGCGATCGATCGATCGATCGATACCTATCATTAACGCGACATGTGATCCCTGAAATTGTGCCAAAATTGTATCATAATGATCATTGATCGCTGATCAAGTAACGCTGCTGGTAACGGCGCCCAATGAGAGATGCTTTAGCCGTCAGCGTATGCGTATGTACGAGTATGTATGCTGCTCAGTCCTCAGTGTGTGTGTGTCTCTCTCCCTCTCATTTTCTGTCTCTCTTCAGAAGTCTGTGTGTTACCGTTACCATTACCATTACCGTTACCGTTTGTAGTGTGACCGTTTGTGTGTCTGTTTCTATAATAGTTTTCGTTTTCGTTTTTTGTAAGCTTTTTAGAGTTCTATTCTATTCTATTCTATGCATGCCTGCCTCTGTTAAATCAACAAATTAATTGTTCCATTCGTTAGCCGCCCCCCACCCCCCTCCGCCTCCTCTAAAAGCCGCCGTCTCTTCAAAAAAACTTGAATAGAATATCTTAATATCTGGAATACATTGAGTAATAATATGCATACCTACTTCGCTTTTCTTTTTGTGATTTCTCCTTTTAGCTGGTGATCCAAACTCCTGGCGACTGGGAAGGATCGATGAGACTGACCACGAGACGGCCGTGTGAGAGAGGATCAGTGCAAAGGACCGAAGGAGGAGCGAAATGATTAGACTTGTGTTTTTGAGTATTATTAGATGTATATTTTAGGTAATACTGTGAGAGAACCCTCCCTCCCCCCCTTGCTGCTGCTAATGGAAAACCGCAGACAAAATTACAATATTTCTAAGGAAACCAAATGCCATGCGTCGTTATACAGAAACAGATATATGTATTGTACGAGATAATAGAAATTTCGTTATGGGTATTTCTTAGGCGAAATGCGAGTGTTTGCCACTGATACTAGATGATTGGTTTTTTCATCTTCAAATTTCATTTGTCAACAATTTTTAATACGTGATTCATTCAGTCAATCAGATTTCCTAAGAACTTCGAATTTAAATAGATTTTTTATTGGTACCAAAGTCCAAATTATATCGTCTTATCATTAGTTCTCAATGATCTTAAATGTATTTGTATTATTTTTAAGATATTTTACGTGGCATTCAAAGCATTTTTCTTGAAATACTTTTAGTTTCAGTGAAACACAACAAAACACTGCTTTCAGTGTTTCAGGAATACCCATACCCATACCCCATATACCCCCAAATGGAAATGCGCGAAAATATATTTATAAAAATTAAATTTAGTCTAGTTGCAAATTGTATCGTATTACGCTATAACACTATGGATTATACCAGTGGAAATGGAGAGCAGCGAAACAAGAGATGGGAATGGGGACGACGGAACGAAATAATTATTGGTTAAATAAAAAAGAAATGTATTTTTTTATTACCCTAAAGTTAAGAGATTACTAAAACAAAAAAAAAAAAACAATGGTTACAAAACAATGGAAAAATGCAAAAAGCAAATAAAACCAATAAAAATTGTTAAGTGTACAATATACAACAAAACCAAAAACATACATACTAAATAATAGGAAATACACACAGATACATCTATAAATGCGTATCTACTCGCATGTATAAAAATGATGTTTTTTGTTACCCTTTACCCGTATCCCATCCAGAATAGAATTCCATTCGAAACACGATCCGAGTGTCCAGTTCCCGCCTACATTGTCATACGGATTCCCGATTCCGGTTTCCGGATACGAAGTGAGATCGATCCCATGCCTTAGGACAGTACTTACTCGTAGTAGCCATACATATTTGTAGGCCAGTGTTTTGTGTTGGTGCTGCATGAAAATGCCTCCCCCTACCATACATACCGTACATACATATTGTATTCCCCCATATCACTAGTCGTCCCACCACCCTACAAATTAAAGAAGCTAAGCGAAATACATACATATGTATGTATATGTAGTACTGTTTACGAGTATACCCGCTGCTCAGAGACAGCGTCCAGAATACAGAATGAAGCGGAATATCAAAGTCGTCTGTCCAAGTACTGGGTATCTCGATGTCGAGCCACGTGTGCCTCGTTATATATTTGTAGTGTAGCTGATCGATGGATGTCCCCGGGCCCCTGTTGTTGTTGGTAACAAAGTAACGATTTTGTTCGCTAGTTTAGGGATAGAAAACTGATTAAAGAGAAGATCCATTAATTTTTGAGGTTTTTTGAGGCATACGAAAATGGAATTTGGTTTCATTCCCACAGTATTCCCCCCAGTATTCCCTCCCATAGATTGCATTCTATTGTATTCTATTGTATTGCATTGCATTGTATCGATCCCAACGTTTGTCTCTCATGTAAGATCCACATTTAGCAAAAGAAAAAACATAAATGATTAAAAGATTAAAAGAATAAGAGAATCGATGAATCGATAAGCCGATGATAAAAAGCAAAACAAACAAATAGTTCAATGTATTTCGTACCTTGGAGCATAATTAAAAAACGTAAATTAAAATGAAAGTGAAATAAAACATAAACTAAGTTTACTGACAGCCTAAACGCTCATAGCACAAATCTATAAATATATGTGGGGTTTTTATTTGTGGGGTTTTTATTTAAATTCAGATTTACGGTTGGGTTCACACTCCGCGAGCAACTGTGTGTGGGCGGCTTTCTCGTTCTAACCCACACAGCTGGCCACAGAGGTACACACTCAATGCACGCTCTCTTTGTCTTGTCCCTTTTGAGCTTCTCCGATCGAGTCGTCTCTCTTCCTTCGCACTCGCTCACTAACCTTATAACACAGCAGCGAACGACTGCGTATATGTACATACATATACATATATGTATGTACATATATTGTTGTATGTTTTTGTAAGGGGAAGAGGGAGAAGGAGCAGGCCAGATAATGGACAACAGTATTATATAGTCATAATTGCATAATTAAGTACAAATTTCCCTCAACCTTATAAGGCTCCCAGAACGGAATGTAGATGGACGATGGACATAGTTTCTGCACTCTGTTGTCTTTTGCTTGCTCCTTTTGGGAGGCAGGAGACGGCAGGAGAAGGCTGGCAATTAATGCATGCAAGTAGCCACAGATCCGGGGGCCAAATACTTTGACAACAACAGACATTGTCCTGGAGTTAGCCGCAGGGGCAGGACAGCCACGGACTGAGACTCAGATTTGCTCTCTCACGAAAAGTTCCACAAACGACACTTTTAATATTTGATGCGGGGCCGGGGGTGGTGGCGGTGATGCCACCGCGTTATCTATCTATATGCACGGGGGATGGGGTGGGTTGGGGTGGTGTGTGTTGAGCTGCAACTTTTTTAATAACCATTAAGGCAGCAATTTCCTCCGCTATGAGGGGTTTATTTTACTTAGAAACGTCTTTAATTGTTACCTTATTTTACTTTGAGCTTAAATCTAAATCGGAATGTAATCAATGGTTCCTTCGTGTGCGCGCGTACCCTTTTCGCCAAGCAGTGAGCGCGTACCGGTTCGCCAAGCAGTGTATCTGTGCAGTGGATCGTTGTCAAGCAGTCAATTACAGGCGAGGACGTGCACTGGCATGTACATCGCCCACACACACACACACAAACACACACATGTACCTGTTCTGAGTTCTTTTTTTGTTTTAATTGCCAACCCCCTTAATCCCTGTGGTGATTTTTTTGTTGTTGTATTTTTAGTTTATCGACTGGTCGGTCACGTGCCCGAAGGAAAGGGGCGACTGGCAGGGCAGACAGGACATCAAATAAAAAAGAAAAACTCGCTGTTAATAGAGTAGACGTCCATCAAATGATTGACTGCCAGAGCTGAAAAAATATTTACACACATTTTTTTCCAGCTTAATTTTTGGGACATTCAACATTTTCAACAACTGGATTTTCCCTCTCCCTCTCCCTTTTTCTCTTTTTTTTTGTCATCTCTGAATTGAATTTGCAAATCTTTTTTCTGCCCTTTCTGTATAATTGCGGAGTGTGGAGTGGTGGTTGGTATGTGGGTGGGGGGTGGGTGGTGTGTGGGCGGGTGGTGTTGCATGTGCAAAATTAATTGCAGTTTGCCTTGCTCATTTCGCTTGTTTGCAACACTCTGCTTCCGCTCCACTTACGGCTGGAGCTGCTCCCTCTGCTCCTTCTGTTTCTGCTTCGGCTTTGGCTTCGGCTTCTGCCACTGACGCTTTGGATTTAGGTTAGTCGTTCACCTTAAATCAGTTAATGTTAATCAGCATTCCGCGTTGATGAAGCAGTCGGACAGAGCAGGGGGCAGGAGCAGGGGGCAGGAGTACGGGAGTACGGGAGAGCCTGTCACTCAGTCAATTGCTTCCGCTTCCGTTTAACGCCTCTCATCCGGCGGATTGGTTTGGATGAGCATCGATCGGACCAGGGGATGGGATGCCTCTCGTCGATGGCAGGGCGGGGGCCCACGGGTCGGCTTCATTGTTGTCGCTTGACTGATTCCTCGACTACGAGTACATGCGATTGGGTCACCCAATGAGGCAGCCAGCCAACCGTCGGTGTCCCTCTGACAGTGGCAACTGCCACTGTCACCCTTTGACAGGCTTGTTGGTCAATAACCTTAATTGCTCATCAATTTTCACACACAGCCACAGCCACACACACAAACAGATAGGTGGCAGGTGGCAGGGTGCAGGGGAGCACCAAAGGCGCTAATCAGTCAGCAGCAGCAATCTGTCCCTGCGGTTTATGTGTGTCACTATGCTAGACATCCCTTAGCCATGCCCCTTAGCGGGAGCGGCCAGGAGAGGAGAGGAGTCCTGTCCGTTGTTGGCTTTGGTTTTTGTGCATTTAATCAATATTTGGACACCAGCCACAGCAGCAGAAGCAGCAGCAGCGCAGCCGACAAAGTGTCAAAAAGAGTTTAAGCCATATAGAATGGATATCGCTAATGAATATCTCCAATGATCTCCAATCCCCCAATGAATAAACTATCTATAAACCACGAAACTGTATTGATTTGGTTCAAATATCTTCAGTAATACAGTCGAACTTCCATACAGCGAATCTTATATACCGAAAATTACTAAAGGGAAATTGTTGTATAGTTCGCTAAGTCATATATGATATACATAGTACTCCAATTTGAACCCAATCTTAATGAAATTTTGGAAAAACAGAAGCAGAAATGCGGCCCGAAACATAGATCATTTTTTAAGGTAAATAGCCTCAAAAAGACACCAATCTTTGTTCCAAATTTAAGAATGTAATGCATCTATTTTCAGTAGGTAAAAAAATAGCCTACGTTTTTAGGAGTACTTCTTGGCTAATTACTGTTCTAAATTGTAGGTTTCCTATATCCCGAAAATGTTCGGTAGATGCAGATGTAGATGATGACTCTTCTGTGGTACGGAATTCTCTGATCTAAAATTCGTAGCAAAAAAAAAGAACCCAAAACAAAGAGCCTACAAATGATTCTTTAAGTTCTTGGCCGCTGGACGAAGGCCGGACCGGACTTCATTTTGTTTTGGACAAAATGAAAAACTCTTCTTGTTTGGGTGGCAAATATTGAAGTGCAACTGCAACTGCAACAGCAGCAGCAGCAGCAAAAGCGGGCGCCAAAGGTTGGGGCAGGCAACCCAGAAAAAAATGTCAAAAAGTGACCGCAAACAAGGACCCAAGCCAAGAATTGAGGGAGGGGGAGAAGGGCGGAGTAGGAGGATGCTACTCGCTTTTACCTAAACAGAAATGGGGTGAGAGCGGGGGAGGGGAAGGGGGGTAGAGACAACATTGAAGTCATAGAAACAGCACGAAATTAGCTGGCAACTCACCTACATAGCCACCCACACACACATGTATGGTGCAATATGCAATCCACTACCCCCCAACCATGTCCTTTAGCTGCCGGGAGTGATCCGGAAGGGCACTAACAACATGGTAGGGACTGTACTCGTATGTCAGGGACTGTGCATCAAGCAAACATTTGAAATTTTTACAGACAAAAACAAAAAAAATAGAAAAAAATAAAGAAATGCAACAGTAAACTGCCAAAAGGCACAAAGCAAACATAGTCCCTCCACTCTCTCTCTCCCCCTCCCCCTCTACCCCTATATATAGTAAATGTACATACATATATACATAGTATATGCATATAAAGAGAACGAGCAAAAGTGTTGCCAACATTTAGAATGAAAACTTTTGCAAAAGTTGTAAACTCTGCCACTGCCGCTGCCGCTGCTGCTCTGCATTTAAATGCCCTACCTCGCCCTCCCCCTCCCTCTCCCACGAACCAATAAAACACAGAGTGAGAAAGAGAGAGAGAGAGAGAGAGTGGGAGAGGCTGTAACATGTATCAAAATTCAATGGAAATGCTACACTTATCTAATTAATTATTCAGCTTTCAACAGTGCAAAAGGGGTAACGGAATGCACGCACATTAAAAATAACAAAAGAGAGAGAGAGACTGACTCCATATACATTTAGTTTGCAACTCGGATTATCAACGCAGGAAAATCACAGAGGATCGTGGTAAAAGAAAGCTAGGGCCTGCTTTAGAGCCCTGCTTTAGAGCACTGCTGTAGAGCACTGCTTTAGCACTGCTTTAAAGCCCTGCATTAACGGCCAACCGAATCGATTCGAATCACTTTAGAAACAAGCGAATGAATCTGGCTTCCGCAGTGCTCGGATTTGCATGATTGTAGATGGGATTTTATGAATACTGTAGATTCATGCAGGGCTCTAGTTTAAGGGAGTTTAAGGATGCAGCTGGAGCGAGAGCTGGACAAGGACAATGGGCATCCAAGTGCCATTCAATTTGGGCATAATCCCAACACTCAACACCTGAGAACTCTCCACACAAGCCACGGCATAATGTTGATCTTTAATATGAAATTAATTGTTTGCTTAAATACATACTCGTACTCGTAAACGTATTTATGAGTAGCTTTCCATCGAATTTTATTTATTTTGATGCTTAAATTTCGAAATGGAGCTCCATTTGGGTGGGATTGGTTGTGGCTTTCCATTGGTTTTTGTTGCCTTAATTAATCCATCATCAATGGCCATTATGCCCAATGACAATGGGCACAAAATCCCACAGATTTTCGATTATTTGCCCGGCACATTGCTTTGTGCTAATGTCCGACTATTGTCTATCCTTGTGTGTGGCACGTTGCATGCAACAATGCCCGATGCACAATCTGCAATCCCTTATCCCCAATCCGATTTTGATGAAATTTGTCGCCCTAGAAACGGGCGAGAATGTGTGTGCACTCAACGAGGAGGAGGAGGAGGAGCTCCTGGAGTCGTGGAGTGCTCCCAGGAGCACAGGTGTACTGGAGTACTGGAGTACCGGAGGAGAGGTGTGTTGGGTTGTCAATGATGCCACTATAATCTTTTGCTTTCGATGCTTGAGCCTGAGCTGGAGCCTGAGCCGGAGCCACTCAGCAATTCCACACTTTCACTTCATTCTGGTGCTCTCAGGGCACTGGCACTGGCTCTGCTCTGGCGCTGCTCTTTTCTGCTGTGCGGCAGTAGTGCACTTAACAAGGTGCTTCTGAGAGAATGGGGACGGGGATGAGGACGTGCACGTGGATGATGATGTTGTGGCTGTGGCTGTGGCACAATACCTGGTGCTATCCTTTTAATGTTGCACAATCATGGCACGGAGTGGCACGGAATCGAAGGTAGAGTTGCCTCAATCACATCTGGGAATTCAATTAAATAAACGAGAGTTTGCCAAAGAGAAGGCGCTGGCCAGGGCAATAGATGTGCACACGGCTAGATGCGGGTACACGGATACAGATATAGATACAGACACAGATATGGATACGCATTGATGGATAGCTAGATGGACTGGCCCCAGCGGCCGGAAGTCGCTTTGGGCCAACAGTTTCCGGAAGTTGCAAACGTCTGCTCCTCCTGCTGGGGCAGGGGATGCTCTATGGCTGGCCATTTCTTGGGATCCCAGATCCGGACAGAACTCATCTACGAGGGCATCCAAGTTTCGCCATGCTGCTGCTGCTGCCTTTATAATCGCCTGCCCTGAGCTGCGTGCCACAACGATGCTGCAGCACCGATGTCTGCTCGTGCGCGGGGCCTCGTGCCGCTCGTTGCCCCAGCCGAATGCGTGTTCGTATCCGTGTCCGTGGCCGTGTCCTGCCGTGCTGCTGCCTGTCTGCTGTTAGTCGGTTGAAAGTGCTTCAGAGCAACAGACGTGCCCGGAAGCAGCAGCAGCAGCAGAAGAGTCCATTCTTTGATTAACAGTTAGCTTTGTGTTTGCTTGCTTCTGTGTCTGTGTGTGTGTGTGTGTGGGTGTTAGTGTGTGCTCTTTATTTTTTGGCGCGTGAATTTTGTTTGTTCAAGTGAGGGGCAGTGTGATTTAAGTGGCAGAATGAGGGACTATCCATCGGTGCCCAGTGTGTTCCGCGTGGCCTCCACGCACAGCATCAACAGCGAGAGTCCCTACAACAATGTGCAACAGCAGCAGCAGCAGCAGCAGCAGCCACACCAATTGACCACCAGTGCATCCATAGAGCACAGCTATCCGTCACAGCAGCAACAGCAACAGCAACAGCAGCTGCAGCAGGAGCACTCGCCCTATGCCACATTGCCACGTGGCCAGAGATTTGCGGTGCCACCTCAAGGATATCCTCATCCACAGAGACAGCAGCAGCAGCAGCAGAAGCAGCAGCAGAATACGGGCGTGATCAACACAATTTCGGGCAGCATTCCCGCCACTGGCTTTGGCAGCGATCTGCAGCTCAACAATTTGTCGGGGAATCGACGCCAGCACCAGCGACAGCCGGGACAGCCACCACTTGCCATGGGCCACTACAAGCAATCATCGCTGCCGCCACATCGTGTGGCCGGAGGAGGAGGATCAGCCGATGGACAGCAGCAGCAGCAGCAGCCACATGGCTTCAGCCATAATACTATGAGCAGCCTGGCCAGCGGCAGCTACCTGTGGCTCCTTACACCTGTTGCCGCCAGGTTAGTGCCACATCCTCCTCCTCCTCCTCCACATCTGTGCATGTATTTGGGGCGTCCTTAAATAAATAAACACACAATTTCTTATGGCTTTTTCCGTAGCTGCCTGTTTTTCCTGTCTTCCTGTTGCGCCAGCAAAGTGCCAGAAATTCTTTTGCGAAATCTTTTAGAAATGACTGGCACAAAGCCTAGAGCCTTTAATACACCCACACACACACACACACACACACACACACACACATACACACACACACACTAGTAACCATTTTGCTTGCCGCCATTTCTGTTTTGTGTTTCAAGAAATTGAAGAAATTACGACAGGCAGCAGGCGACAGGCGACAGGCAGAAGGCAGAAGGCGCTGTTGCTGCCTCCTTTTCCGACGACACATAATTGTGTTAGCGGCACAAATCACTGCAAAGTGAGGCTTAATTTGTTCGCAAACTATTTCGCACCATAACCACCCCACATCCACACCACCCACTCCCCACCTAGCTGGTAGCTACCAGCTACCACCCCCAAGCCCAAGTTCCAGTGCCAAAGAAGAGTAAAAATATGTATGTGTGTGTGTATATGGATTTATGCTGAAGAATTTTATTGCATTTCTTTCTCAAATATGTCTCAAATAGAAGTATCTACATACATATGTCTAATGTTGTTAAATATTTATCTACATATGCATCTACTAGATTCTTCAATTAAAATTAATTTTCTTGCTTTATTCTTTGAGTTTAAAGACACGGAAGCTGGCACTTCATCGAAAAACGCAAACAGAATTTTGGGAACAATTAATATTCCCTCATAGTATACCGCATAGTCGTATTGTAGGGCTTTTTGGGAAGGCCCATCTCATACTTGAGCACAAAAATATAGAAATAAATAAATATTACAATATTTATCACGGCATTATAGATAGGAATTTTTAAGGATCGATAGATAGATTTATAGGGATAATACGAATGCTGATAAGTTGGCCAACTTTCAAATATAAAATCTAAGTTTTAAAAGCAATAAATAATAATAATATCCATACTGAATATCGATGAATATTTTTTCAGAAAAATACTATGTTTATTTTATAATAATTTATGCGTAGGGAAAACCTTAAAGTCTAGATTATTTATGGAACGATAAACGTATTCCTTTATATTTCTAGTAACAGAACATATAATATTTTCGTGGCTTAAGTTATCGATCATTAGAATCACACATTCACATGATTAAATATTTACAGGCACACACACACACACACACACATAGCCAACAGCCAATGACCTTTGTCCGCATTCCACGTGTTTTATTTTTCGCACATTTTAGCAACGCCAACAATTCGCATTTGTGCGAATTATTTGCATATTCCAGGCAGAGCAGCAGGATCTCGTTCCATTCCATTCCATTCCATTCCACTCCTGTTTTTTTAGGTATTTTTAATCAGGATTGTGGCAGGCACACACTAGGGGTAGGCGTAGTTGGTAGGGGAGGTGTTGATTACAGGAATCAATAACCTCGAAATGTTGTATGTACTTCTCGTATCGTCTTCTCTTCAGCATATCCGTGGCCATTGTCATCGCCGCCTTGGCCGGACCCCAGTGGCTCTTCACCGAGGAGAAGCTACCGAATGTCAATTATAATGGAACGGCCAACTTCAATGCCCTGGACGATGGCGCCTACATCACCAAGTACACAAAGTCCAGCCTCTGGATACTGTGCACCACGTTGCCAGGTAAGCACCGCATCCAAATTGAGATGAATGTGACAGAGGGACACCACAGACACCGCACACATACTGCTCTTCCTGCTCCCTTGAACGATGAGGGATTGCGCATACGTCGTGTGGCCTTAATGAGAACTGCGACCAGGCCACAGTCCGACAGTCCGACAGTCAATCCATTAATTAGTGGATTTTGATTGTTATTTAATAATTTACTCGATGAACAATATAACCAAACAGAAAAAGAGACAGAGAGGGATAGAGAGTGTGAGAGTGTGAGAGAGAGTGAGAGATGATCAAGAGCGTGTAGTCGACTTTCGGCCGCGCACTGTTGCCTGTGGGGAAGGTGGCATGTTGCCGCCCAGACGTCGTATGACCTGGAGAATGGCCGCGCGCATGCCCTGCACATCTTCGCGGGCGATGAGCAGAGTGCTCGAGGCATAGCCACAGCGCAGCACGTAGTCGGCCACATGGTCGGCCATGCACATCAGATGGATGCCCGACTGGTGTGCCTCGTCGTGTGCCTGCTGCAGGCAGCGGCCCACCACCAGGCTGTAATCGACCAGGGCCAGGGGATCGCGCAGGCACTGGTGCAGGGTCCCCACCAGGCTCTTGTGGCTGTTGTCCAGCGAATCGTAGTAGTACAGCTTCCGCTCCGGCCGGGCAATGAACAGCAGGGACCAGTGCTCATGGTCGTCGACCTGGAAGGTCCCCACCGTCTCGCTGCACAGCGGCAGCAGGATGAACTTCTTTTCGAGGAGGCCACTTTCGCTCAGTCGACGCTTCAGGGTGCGCTGGTCCATCTCAAGCAGCCGCTTCACCAGCGCCGGCTGCACGAAGTACACCTCCGACTGGGCCTTGAACCGTTTGGTCTGCAGGTAGGCGAACCAGAAGGCCACCAATCGCTCGTTCATGTGGCCCTGGCCGTTCTGCAGCAGCCTCACGTCCGAGTGCAGCAGCAAGACGTCGTGGTAGTGCAGCGATACCAAGCGCTCCTTCCCACCCTTTGCCGGACCATCGCCGGCCCCCACTTCCGAGCGAACTTTCTTGGGCTGCTGCGGCTGCGGCTGCTGCACCTTGATCTTGCTGGCCGATTTTGCCTTTCGTCCCACTGCTTCGGGCTGCAGTTTCTGCCTCGAAGATCCCTCCACCGGACGCTTCTTGTCCGCTGATGCTTGCTTCGCAGTTCGCATTGTATAGTTCTGTTTTCTGTTTTCCATTTTTCCGCGTTCTGCTTTCGTTTTCGTCTATGAAACAATTTTGTCTGTTTGTGTGTGTGTCTCTTGAGTGTAAAGTCAAAATTGTGGGATTACATTTTCCCAATCAGTCCGAGTCTTCGGTTTACACAGATCTTTACCCATGAATCACGTGTCAAATGAAATATATTGTATATTGTACGAAGACTCTGAAAAAGATGGATTTAGCTAGAATTTGTCATCACATGTACATTGATGAAGATATTTGATGTAGATGTTATTTGAAACTGGTTTCTTTGATGTTTCAATCTTGCTTTTGTTTTCTTTTTTTTTTTTAGAGTTATTAATTTCGTGCTGAATATGTTTCAAATATAATCCCAAGACTCATGGTAGGTACTCTTCTTTAATCCTGCAATTAAACTGCAATTAATTTCGAGGCACAAGAGTGGAAAGAGAAGGTTTATTTTAAGTATTACTAAATAATGTAGAGTTCCAAGCCAATGATCAAGCCTCTAGGGTGGTGTCCCTCCAATTAATTTCCAATTAAAATCGTTCCAGTTTCGGCTCGTGAAATGTATCTTCAATTAGTTTTGGCTACAAATATGCAGTATATAAAATAAATAATATTTATGTATTTTTCTTACGTTTTTTGCAGGCCTCGATGTGGACTCGTATAATTGCATTAAAATTGACTATTTCCCCAACGAGGGCTACCAGCCGGATCCGCATGACTCGACGCCGGCGATACCCTGTAAGTGGCTGAGAGGTGGCGACTGCACTTCATTACGGTTGGCAATCGACTGGCGGCATGGCTTAAAGGCTCTCCTGTGCTCTCCTCTCCTGTCCTGTGCACTCGTGTATCCAGGTGGGGGCTCCTCCTCTGTCTAGGCCAAATTGCAATTGATTTATTGTTTGTGGCCAACACACACACATAGCGAGTGGGAGAGAGAGAGAAAGAGTGCCTCTAGTGGGCTGAATTTTAATTAAAGGCTTTTGGCCTCTGTTCTGTTGAAAGTTTTGTCCATATGATTTGTTGTGTCCTGTCCCCACAGACAGAGACTGCCATAGATTGCGTGCGTGTGCGTGCGTGTGCGTGTGTGTGTGTGTGTGTGTGGCACGCAGGGTTCAAAGGGTGCAGCCACGAGCCTGACAATAGTTTAAACATTTTGCAATTTTCCATTTAATGCACGAATAAGAAAGAAAGAAAATTCCAGCCCAGACCCAGACCCAGACCCAGGCCGTGCCCTGCTGCTGCATTTTCTAAATAAACTTTTGAAATGTTTAAAAGGATATGCGCGTGTGCCTGTGCCTGTGCGTGTGTCCTCTGTGACATTTCCCAGAGAGAGAGAGAGAGAGAGAATGGAATTTCATTAATTTTCGCACAATTGGCCAAATGCCAATAAACCATCCCTAGATTTGAAATATTTTCATTAATTTCGTACCGAGGCCCCCGATTGTCCCACTGCCTGCCCCACAGCCTCCCTGCCTGCCCACAGAACAAGGGTCATTCCTCAAAACTAATCTCAAACTCGCCGCGGGTGACAATTTCGCAAAAAATAAAACTATTAGTCGGCCAACAACCTCCAAAGGGTGTGAAGGGGGGGCGGTGGAGATATGACGCCTCGCCGGGGTAGGTGTGATGATGTTTTGAAGCCTTGCGGCGACCTTCACACGATGGCTGTGTGTGTCCTCAGTCGTTTGACTTTCGCAGGACACCAGGACACCTGAAATGACAATGGCCGCCAGGCAGAAAATGACAAATTCCCTTTTGAGTCATGGGTGTGTCATGTGTAGATCAATCTTTAGAATTCACAAGAGAGCATAACAAGTCCTTTAAATGGTTAGCTCGATCCAAGGTGGGGTCGTGGTCGGATGAAGAGAACGATTAAGAAGTGGAAATATATAGTACATATGCATGATATATTGTACATGGTTTCTTTTTTTTCAGATACGGTAACCAAATCGTGCCCCATCTTCCTGGTGGCTGGCGTCTTTCTGGTCATCAGCTTCATTGTGTTCCTGATCCCGACCTGCTCGCACCAGAACAATCTATTCTACTTCAGTGCCGGGATACTCTTCATTGTCAGCGGTACGTGGAGTAAGTGGAGGAGACCCTGCCCCGAGTAACAGAGAGAATTTGTCCTCCACTTGCAGGCCTGGTGATGCTCATCGGACTGATTGCGTATATATCCATACTGAAGGCGGAGATCGGGTCCAAGCTGCGGCCACGCTCCACCCTCCAGCCGGCCCTCTTTAAGGTCACCTACGGCCAGAGCTTCTTCCTGTTTGTGTTCGGTTTCATCGTCACAGAGTTCGTGGGAGTCCTCAACATCTTCTTGTTCATCAATCTGCAGGAGATCAGCTATTACGGTGTGGGTATTCTCTTGGCAGTCATTGCATACGTTCAATGGTTTCGTTTACCTGAGGCTCTTCGTTTCGTCGTTCGTTGCAGCGCCTGCCCTGCTTCAGTGTGGCCAACATCGAGGCCAAGATCAAGGAGGGCCAGCAGCATCCCCTGAGTCACTCCTACAAGCGCTACAAGCAGCCCGGAGCCCAGCAGCAGCAGGCAGGCAGTCAGGACACATTGAACCAAAGCCATCCTCCAGCCATCCATCAGCAGCAGCAGCAGCAGCAGAAATCGCATGAATCGTTTCAGCCGCAGGTGCAGAGGACCCTCAGGGGCACCACCGGCAGTGCCGGCAGGCAGCATCAGGTGCACGACGCGGGACGGAATCCCGGCCAGACACAGACCCTGCCAGGGGGCTATGCCTGCCGCAAGCATCCGAATGCCGCCTCAAATCTCAATGTCTATCTGCACAACGATCTGGAGCGTCGGTCAGTAGAAAGAGTCATCTAGAAGGCGATGCAATGTACTCATATATGATCCAATCCCATCCTTGATCCTTCCGGCAGCTTTTACTTTGAGAAACCGGTCGTGTCCAAGTGCAATCTCCATTCGCGCAGCTTTGCCAAGTCCCTCAACGAGCTTTCCGGCCCAGTGGCGACACCAGTGCCGCTTACGCTGCCGGCTCCTGCCCTGTTCGCCGACCTGCCGCAGGAGTTTCCGCTCACCCGCTCGGTGTCCACCACCACAGACATCTACAGCACGCCGCCGACAGGTGCTGCTGCTGCTCCCAGCACTGGCCAGCTGAAGCGAAAGCAGCACCGCAACATGGCCACCAATACGCACAGCGCCCAGAAGCAGTCTCAGTCGCTGTCGCAGTCGCAGTCGCAGCACCAGGAGGATCAGTCGCGTCTGTGCGGGCTCAAGCGCGGCCTGCGCAAGACCAAGGACGAGCTCTTCCAGGAGTTCTGCCGAAGGGCTGGGGTCCTGGGGCGGGCCAAACCGAAGAACATCTACTACATCAGTGGCGGCGAGGAGGAGCAGCAGGAGCAGGAGCTGGAGATCGACCAGAAGACGGCTGGCCGGCAGGACGACGACGACGCGGACGGAGACGATCACGGTTTCCGGCAGTTCCGCGGTGGCATGGAAGAGGACCAGCTCTACGTTGTCGGAGGTGAGAAGTCGAATTCTTGAAGATCCTTTGGGTAATCTAATCTATCTCTTGAACAGATCACGCCCAGCTGGTGGGCCCCAGACGCGCCTCGATGTGCCCCCTGGAGGCTCCTCTGGGCCATCCGCTGCGCAAGCTCAACTCCAATCTCTCGCTGTACAACGAGACGGGCTGGCCGGGCGCCGCCTTCGCCTCGGGCCAGCTGAGACTGGCGCCCCCAGAGCAGGCCCAGAGCCGCACCCTGCCGCGGTGCTTCCTGCGACAGTCGGCGGCGGCCGGCAGCCAAGACAGCCTCGGCTCCCTGCAGAGCGGCATCAGCTTCAGTGCCAGTCAGCAGCGATTCAACCAGCTGATGCTGCAGCACCAGCAGCAGTTTCAGCATCAGAACCGCTACCTCTCCACCCTGACGCTGCCTAGGCCAGCGGAGGAGCAGCAGTCGCAGCCGCAGCCGCAGCCGCAGCAGCAGCAGCAGCAGCAGTTGCCCCCCAAGACAGTGGTCCAATGGCCAGCAGCCATTCCATCGTCGCCCTCGAACTACGGCCACGGGGGATACCAGCAGCATCCGCAGCCGCTGTATCCGGTCACGAGTTCGAGTGCAGCTCCTGCCGCTGGTGCTGGTGCTCATCCACCGAAATTCCAACGGGGCTATGCCTTCGACGATGCCCAAAGGCGGGCTAGCTTCGCCGTCAACGATGCCGCCTTTGATCTGGACGAAATCGAGCGAGAGCGCCGACGCTCACATGCGAGTCTCTTTGGCCAGAATCTCGACCCCTACGATCTTATCAACGGCACGGCGGTGTAGAGAGAGAGAGAGAGAGAGAAAGAGAGTTGCCAGAGTTGCCACCCCATCCACCTATCCACCTATCAATCTGTCGTTTATCTACCAAAAATTAAGTAAAATAAAACCCCCTTCAAGACTTTGGCTTAGAAATGAGTGGCGCATTTATGGGAGTCGGATCTACCTAGAGATTCTTTGGTTACAGGTTAGCTCACTCGATTCCTTCATAGGTTCAGGCGCTTCCAGAAGTCGCGGCTGTGGTTAATCTCCGGACTGGAGCGATGATTCGCTGTCGTGGCGTCCAGCACCAGTCCCTCGTAGATCTCTGTCGCGCGGTAATGACGCTGGCTGCTGGCGGCGGAACTGCTGCCGTTGGAGGTGCTCAGGAGGAGAACATCCTCGGATGAATGGAAGTACTGATGCTGTTGTGGCCCCTGCTGTGGCATTGTGGGTGCCGTGTGGGGCCGAATTGCTCCTCCATCTGGTCTTCCTACTCCTCCTGCAGTCCCTCGACAAGTTGGTGCACTGACGGGCCGTATTGTGGATCTGGGCGCGGGCGGTGGCAGTGGCTGTGGCGGTGGTGGCAATCTCTGATCTGGAAGATTTCTGGCTCCACCTGCAAATAGCTGCTGCATCTTGGCCATGGATTGCTGAAGTCGTGTGCTCGGTGGGGCTGCTGTGTCCCGCTCCGTCATCGTCATGCCTGGAACGGCCATCCTTGACTGGAACATATCACTAGCGCTGCTCCTGCCGCCACTGCTGCTGCCGCTGGTGAGGGTGCTGCTCATGCTGCAGTCCAGGAGATGGACACTCGGACGTAGTGCAGGCTGCTGCTGATTCAGTCGCATCGCCTGCTTGGCCCGCCGCATGAGGACATTCAGGTCCTCGTTGCTGCTGTTCGTGGGGGATGTTATCTCCGGCAGTAGGTGGCTGCTGCGCGTAAACTCCGATCTCACTCGGCAGAGGATCTGTTGCGTCTGCTCCTCCACCTGCGCCACCTTCCTACTGACCCTCACCGGGCTCGTCGCCGTCCTTGGCTCAAAGTCACCGCCCAGCAGCTTCCTCCTGGCCACAGCTATTGTATTGGTGAAGTGATAACTGTCTGGCTCTGGAGTCAGCGTCCTCTGCTCTTTAAGCTCCTCCATTTTGGCCACAGTCGCCGCTTCCTCGTGCCGCCTTCTGGAATGCTTTATCTGCTTCTTGCAAACACTGGGCTGCTGCTGCTGATTCTGTTTCTGGTTGTGCTCATACTCCGGCGGCTTCTGACGTGCCCGCTCCAGATAGTCGAGGAAGTTCTGCTCGAGCAGATCGCTCTCCTGCTCCAGTTGCTGCATTCGGTTCTTGACACTGACCAGGTCGTCCTCGAAGCTCGAGGCCGACGGCTGTGCTACTGGCATTGTTTGGGGCGGAGAGGACGTGGCTTCAGGCGGAGTAGCCGTTGCTTGCGGCGGCGAGGATGATTTCGCATTGGCGGCCACAGTGTGCATGCTGGGCCTCTGAGAAGGTGGCACCACAACAAGTGCCGGCGGAGGTGCAACCATCTGCTGGTAGGATTCTTCCATTGGTATGAATTCCATTGGAGCTGCAGGAGGCACCGCTCTTGGGGAATAATGACTCGACCCCATTGTCACGTCGTTCGATGCGGCCGAGGTCCAGTTGGGAGCCTCTGGCCCCTGGCCAGCGCTCCAATTGGGGGGCATAAAGCGAACCGGCTTCTCGGCGGCCAGCTCGGTTTCCTGGATCTTGGCGGAGAGGAGCTGCTGATGCTCCTCGTAGTGCTCCAGCAGGTTGAAGATCTTGTTCACCAGTTCCCGAGCCTCGACCGAGGTATGAGAGTCCCTTTGCACGCGGCGGCAGAGTGTCTGTTTTTGGAGAATATTCAGGCGGATTAGTGGAAGATCAAATAAGAAGGAAGCCATCAACTCACCCGCCAGGAGCTCTGTCGCTGGCTGAGATGCATTATCTCGTATTGGTGGCGTAGCTTCACCTGGTGGAGATCGTCCAGTCGCTTCTTTTGCAGCTCGTAGGCCTTTTTCAGCGACAGCTCGACGCGCTCCAGGAAGATCTTCCCACTCTCACTGTGCAGCATCTCGTGTATCCACATTTCGTAGCTCTTTGAGGCTGGAGTCGCCTTTGTTTGGGTGCCCTTTGCCACTCGCTGGTTCGTGGCCATCATCGTCTGGCATCCCACAGCCACTTGGGCCAGGCAGTGCCTCTGCATCGTTTGGCATGCCACTGCCACCTGGTCGGTATTTTCCCTCTGCATCGTCGTTTGGCATGCCACAGAAGCCACTTGGGCTGGAGGTTCGCTCTGGTTCATCATTGTCTGGCATGCCACTTCCCTCTGCGGCCTGTGGGCCTCCTCTGGCATCTGCAGCTGGACCTTCTTCTTCTTGGTTTGGGTGGATGCATCTTTGGTGTGGATTGGCTCCGCCCTGACACCCACATCCCGGGATGGGCTGGCCGCCTGTTCGGCCGCCTGCTCGCCCTCCTGGAGACCTATGTAGTGGCCGTGGGCGAATCCCTCGTGGTAGCCGGCCCTGAAGCCGCTGTGCTTGCCCACAGCATGCTCCTGCTCCATGGCTATGTTGACCATGTTGATCAGGATATTGACATTCACACACATGTCCGCCACGAGCAGCTCCATCTGCTCGATGTTTCCGACTAGCGTTTTCGGCTGTGGCCTCTTCTCATTGCGCAGCTGTCGCTCCAGGCTCTGGCGGATGCTGGCCATGAAGGCTATTTGCTCGGGAAAGAGTCGTGGCAGATCCGGCATTTGCACCTGCATCTCCGGCAGCTTAATCGCTCCCGTGTCGACCAACGAATCCTCCCGCTTCTGGTCAGTCAGCGCGGGAGGGTCTGGTATCCGTATGGCTGTCTCTTCCGGCTCCAGCTTATGTCCGGCCTTGAGCAGGCGCTCTCGTTCCTGCACCTCGACCTTGAGCATGGCCTCGAGGTCCGGCTGGCTGACGACCTCCACGGGAGGGGCACACGCAGCCGACAGCATGCTCATATGCCGCACCAGCTGGCCCAGTAGCAGCTCTGTTGAATGAATCGCTTCGCAGAGGCCGGGGTCCACGAACGCGGATCGGGAAGGCTCGAGTTCCTCTGCGGGTTCAGTTTGCATGCTTTTTTCCGTCTGCCTTGGCCTCTCCTGCTTTGGAGGTGTCTTCTCTACCTGCTGATTGGTATCCATCAGGACACGTACAAAGGCTCCCAGCAGGGTCTGATCCCCGTTGCCGGATGGAGACGGATCCTGGTAGTAGCTGCGCAGCACCGCTGCGCTGAACGTGTCCCGTTCACCGAACACAATGCTGAGTAGGTCCGTCACATCCACCTGGCTGAAGCGGAACTCGACCTGGGGCGTCGCTGCTGCGCGACTCCGCTGCGGGATCTCGCTGCAGAACATAGTGAGGGCCAGCGGATAGTTCTCCGTTTGCAGGAACTCCGCCACCAGGGTGTGCAGTGTCAAGGCCAGCGGACAGAGCGCCCCCTGCACCTTCAGGAAATGACCTGGAGAATGGGTTGAGTTGAGAATTAGATGGTGGGATCATCCCTCAGTTGTCCGGCACTTACCTAGCGATCTGCAGTCGATGCTGGTGAGATTCACGGACATCGGTTGATCCTGATGTTGTTGCTGCTGATCCTTAATGCTCCTTGGCATGTCCGCCTCGAAGACCCCGTGATCTTCCAGCACCATCTCCTCGCTCCACATCTGATCCCTCCTCTCTAGTTCCGGCTCTCTCGCTGCCGCCGACGGCTTTCTTTTGCTGTCTGGCTTTCCTTTAGCTTTTAGCTTTTCTTTGATTGCCACATTCCTTGTGGCCGCCAATGGTTTTTTCTTGGCCGTAGGCAGCGCCGCTGGGCCGCTCTTCGTCGTCCTGGGGCTGTCATCCTGCCAGCGATCGTTGCTGCGCGTCGACTGTGGCTGCTGGTGCTGCTGCAGGCGCGACCTCACTGCCGCCGTAGACGATGCTGCTCTATTGCGGGTCACCTGCTCCTGCCGCTCGCGGATGTGGGCCTCGTGCTTCCTTTCGCGCTCGCAGGGCGCCCGGCAGTCGTCTTCGCTGCGGCTGCGCCGCTTGGCCCGATAGGAGGCCGTTGTGGATTGCATGGAGGACGCTGTTCTGTGCGACACATGGCGGGTCTTCATTCTTCCTCCACGCAATCGCAATCGCAATCCTCCCGCACGATCTGCTTGGAGTATTGGTTGAGTGTTTTCTGATCTGTGACTCGAATGTCTGCCTGTGGGTCCTGCCTGTTGGCAAATGAGTTTTCCGAAAGAGTTTAATCTTTGGCACAACGAATATACATACAATTTCGGTTAATATTTATAAAAATTGTGACAGGACTCACCCTCGTCTCTCGTTTTTCGTCTCGCGTTGGAAATGCGTTGGCAGGTGGTTGGTGGTAGGTGGTGGCGGGATCGCCGTGTGCAGTCAGCCGGCAAGTGCCACAGTCCTGCGGCAAGGAACAGGAATACACGAGGTCACGAAAAACGAAAATAAAACCATATCACTGGTGTACGAAATTGCATTAAAACTAGCACAAAAAGCTGAAGAAAGCCAAAGCACAGTACTACGGAGCAAAGAAGACACAAAACCACGTTTGTTTGCACAGTTTCTGCCACAAAATGCACTTATTAAAATGCAAAAAACACGCACAAAATATGTACACAACATAAGGGAAAGCAGTTGAAATTTAAATTATTTCTGACATTGGAAATGTAACGATATTTACCGTGCTTATCTGGCTCTCTGTATTTCCATCTCTAAGAGCACTATCGATAGCTTGAACTTTGAAAAAAACAAGACTTGGATTTGCTGTAAATCTGTATATTGATATATATCTAAATAGTATTAATATAGATAGTTTAATCTTATTTGAGCAATTATTTCAAGCAAACAAGCAGAAGTTGCACTACAATCGATAGTCAAATAGATAGCAAACGATAGGGAACATCGCAAGTCAGCTGTAAATATTTTCTTTCCACATTCACATTCTACACACACAACACAACACAACACATTTTTTGAGTGACATTGCACAAAATGTATTGAACAACGATCCGATTTGCTATATCTGCAACAACGCTAACAAAAACAACAACACTATAGCTGCATGTGCGGCAGATAGGATTTGATAGGATAGAAAATTAACCTTAAATTTTGGTAAATATTGTGCTCTATTCTGCTGCACGCTCTGACGTGGTTCTTAATGCTTGCCGAATCCTTCCTCCTTCCATTGTAGCGTTAAAGTCATGTCACACATTGAAAATGTTTTTAATCTGGTGCGGGCCCGCCTCCAGGCAGAGAAGGTTAAACTGTGGGAGGAGCCGTACTACATGGAAGGCGTCGGCAGCATTGAAATTGTCATGGAGGTAAGAGAGTCGCATGAATATCTGTTAATCATTGCTGAATCATCGATCTGATTCTGTTCACAGGAGCTGGCCGAGCGCTACGCCCAGTTCCTTGGGATCGAGGTATCCAACTGCATGAGCGCCCTCAGCGAGCTGCAGGATCATGCCCTGCGCAAATTGGCCGCACGCCGTGAATTCAGCGAGACGGGCATGGCAACCTTTAAGGTGCGTCGAATCGACAACCGCAGCGGCACCACCACCATGTTGGAGATCAAGTGCGACCTGAATTCGCTGGGCTCAGAGCTGCAGGCGGCCATTGCCGCCAAGCTGCAGTTGAGCAATCCCCAGCACGTCAAGTGCATCGCCTCCGGGAAGATGGTGGCGCCAAATGTGACGCTGGGAGCGCAGAATCTGAAAAACAATCAGGCTGTGATTGTGATCATTGGCCAGGGCGACAACCAGAATGCTGGCCTCTACGAGAGGCTGAACAAAATCAAGGACGATGTGGAGGCGGTGGTCGCGTCACAGAACCGCTTGATGGAGATGGAGGATCAGGATGGGAATCCAGTTTTCCTGCCGCCCGAGGAGAACCGCGCATTGCTGTTGGCCCTCGGTTTCTGTGAGAAGGCCAAGGCGGCCATGCAGCGAGAAGATTACGAGGAATCGCTGCTGCTGCTGCTCGAGGCCGACGAGAAGTTTGCCGCCTGTCGATCGAGCTTCCTCGAGTCGGTGGACAACTTTGCACTGCTCAATCTGGACATTGTCTGGTGCTACATGTGCCTCAAGAACGTCTCCCAGCTGCCCGACGCCGAGGCGCGCCTGGCGATCTGTGAGCGCAGCTTCCGTCGCAGCTATGGCGACAGCTTTGAGCGTCTGTACGCCTTCAAGGGGCGCGACTGCCCTGAACGGGCTCTCTTCATGCGGCTCAAGTTGCTGCAGGGGATCGTCCTCTTCCACCAGAATCGCCGCGACGAGGCCTTCGAGAAGTTTGAGGCAGCCTCCACGCTGCTGAAGGAGCTTAAGGTTGACGAGGACAAGCTGCTGCTGCTGATGGAGATGGGCTTCGGTATCGGCGAGGCCAGGCTCGCTCTCCGCTCCTGCTCCTCTGGCAGTGCCGGCAACATTGACCAAGCCGTGCAGTTCATTCAAGAGCGTAAAAAAAAGCTGAACAATGCCCGCAAGGAGTCCAAGATGGAGCGCAAGGTGCATGGCGTTGCCAACAGGGCGAATGCCAAGGATGAAGATTGGGTCCATCCGCGCAGCCTTTGCACCCTAGTCGAGATGGGCTTCGACACACGACTGGCAACCCAGGCTCTGCGGCTTACCAAGAACGATATAGCGAAAGCGGTGAGTCCCCGACACTAGCATTAGTTTGATCCTTAAGAATTGTCTCTAAAACTCTCGACTCGTCCCATTTTGCAGCTGGATATGCTGGAGAAGAACTCTGCTGAGCTGCATGCCGCCTTGTCCGTCAGCCGTATCGACATCCGTGCGGATGAGAACCAGATAGCAGCTCTCCAGCTGCTGGGCTTCAACGAGGCGACGATTCGCGCCGCCCTCGAGAGCACTGGCAACAACGTTGAGGGGAGCATAGAGTTCCTGCTGAAGGCCCTGCAGAGCGATGAGAAGCTGAAGGAGTTTCTCGAGCGGGTCACGCAGCTGGCGAACGCCGGCGACGGACCGTCCACCTCTTCGCAGGCCCAGAACTCGTCGATTATCGCTTTGGTGATGGCGAAGGCGCGCGAGCTGGAGTCGCTCAAGGCCTACGAACGCTTTCATTCGGATATCAATCAGAGCGACCAGGACTATCTCGATCTGCCGCTGATTCACGAAGAGCAGCTCCTGGGCGAGTATCGTCGCTTGCTCGAGCAATAACAAGCTCGTCAACCAAATCAATTGCAAACGGCTGAAACGGCTGATAGATAGAGAACCGGTTGTGGAGATAACTGTAATCATGACTTGTCTATTGCAAATCGTCGTCTTATAAATGCCACTTAAGTGGCATCCACTCATCAACTCATCCACTCAGCCCCCCCGCCACACTTCGTCTGCTGTGCTGACTGTGTATGTGTGTGTGTGTTTGAATAACTTGGCTAATAGTAACGATATAAAGACTTACAACGAGATATAGCATATGTATATATATATAAATGTATAGATATAGTATACATTCTATTGACAGTTGCTGCGACAATGTGATTACGCTGCTTCCTGCAGCCCGTTCCCCTCCCCTCCACACACCGTTGCGTTCCGTTCCGTTCTATCGCGAACCTGTTAACGTCTTTTGCAATTATTTATTTTTATATTTTGCTGTCTCCTGACATTCGAAACGTGGCTAACAGCGAACCTGGCCTAAGAGATGCCAAAGGGCACCAAGCCCCTTCCGCTCACCTTCCTTTACCGACCAATTGAGACTGGATATATGGTCATATTTAGTTATACTCCTGTGATAGTTCAGGTGCCTTATAGAATGAATAAAGAATACATTTGCAAGCCAAGAAAAACGATTGATCTTTGTAAAGGCGGCTCCTGATTTTTTCCAGCTACATATGTACATATATTTGAAGAGAGGTGATGACGTTAAGATCACTTTTTTACCCTTGATATTGGTTAACTTTAGTTTGTTCAAAGGCGTTTCAGACGGGTGGCAAAGAAGAGCCTCAAAAAAGAACAAAAGCTGTACAAGAGAGAGCATTTCTATTGAAAGTATAGTACTAAGCATGGTAGATTCATGGCCATAGATCTGCATTTATACATATTTTCATATATGTTTATTATAGATGGGGAAAATAGAGAACAGGAAATAGAATAAATGATTATTTTTGTAAGCGACTTTTGCCCCCTATTAAGGCAAACCAAGTTCTCGATCGATGTGCGTGTCTCGAGTGGGTGGTGTCGGTGTCCCGCTACTGACCTGAGACTCAGTTTCAAGCGGAAAGCATTATACGATTTCCTGGTTAAGTGTATATTCATTTGAGAGTGGCAGTAGCCTATAATAAAAAGTCTCATTTTATTCGGGGTTGCCCCCCAGGTGAACCCGGAATGATTTCGGAAGATTTACACACAAGACTTGGTATTTGTACATATGCATAAATACAGTGCATGGAATCAAGGATTATAGAACAGATATATGACAATCATATAATATACTCGTACGTATGTGGTGAGATGTTAATTTAAGAGTAAAAAACCAACCAAGTTTAAGAGCGACAGTTTTTCATTTCCCTACGCCAGGCGGTGGGACATTCGGTTACTTCAGCTTTCCATTACTTCTGAATAAATATATAGAATATCGATCTTAATGAAATATGTATATCCTAGGCTAAGCATCCGTTTTTCTTCAAGTTTCCATTTTCCTTGAAAATTTCTCTATCAAGCGCTCATTCAGAACGTGACTTTGGGCACCTCTTTTCGTCCAATGAAAACGAATAATCTTATCATCAAAGTCAAAAAAAAGAGGGTCTACAATATGACCTGGCTCTGTGTCCTTCCTCTTCCTGAGATGTATGTATAAGTCGAAAAAGTAAACATCTTTATTGTACACGTATCTTTTAAAATTACTATATATACATATATACCATTTGTTCTTTGTTTTGGTGGTGATTCTTGTGTTCTTTTTTTTAATAATTGCTTTTAGTTGGGTACTTTAGCGATTGCCATCTCTGCTCGTCGCAGATGTGTGTGCTCTTTGTTCTGATAAACAATTTCATAATTTGGTTTTTTAATTTTAATTTTTACTATTTTTGAGCATTTAGTTTTTTACGATCCACGGCGGTGGCCTGGCAATAATGACTTTGGCCATTATGCCCAACTGATACGCAACCAAGCGCAACTTTTGGACATTTTTTTTATTATTTATTTGTATTTTTATTTCGTTTTCGTTTTCGAATGGGAATGTGAGAATGGTTCTGGTTCTGGTTCGTATAATCCGCCAAAGGGGTACTCAGGGGGAGTGGATTGGATTGGATTGGATGGGTTGGGTTGTCTAAGGCCTGAGTCCACGTCTAAGCCAAAATGGAGAGTGGTATTTCCTTGGGTGCCACTGCACTCGACAATTGCTGAAATTACTGGGAAACATAGGGCTGGCTCTTGCATGATTAGCATACAGCTGTAGCTGTTACCATTCGGTAGAATCAATATTCCATATAGTACGAGTGTTGCAAGATGGTAGAAGATCTGTTTTGGTATAGTACACGTGCCCGTATCTAATATCCAAAGTACTTCCTGAGAAAACAGTTGGCAATATATAGATTTTGAGTAATTTTTGATATAAGGTGTGCGCTATTTTTCTTTTTGTTCATAGTTCCTCCCAGAGGGTGGACCCATTAACCATATCCGTATACTGTAATGATGATCAAGAGATTCCTTGCAGATTGCACAAAATCTGTCGAGTCAGCGGCTTCTCTCGCCTCCCCTCGACTGGATCGACTAGTCAATCCATTAGCATACATATATTGGCAGTCCGATCACCAGGTACAAAGTACAGATATTACACGCCCCACTGACCACCGAAATTAGCCTTCATTTGAGATCTCTCTCTCTCTCGCATTTCGGGTTGGAAAAAGGGTTCACATTTTTTCGGCATTTCATTGGATATAAGTACAGGGATCTGCCACAGATCAGAACTAGCAATTAAGGCATCAGTTATTAATTATAGTATATAGAAATATATATCGAAATCCGACTTCGTAGTCTCGCTTCCGTCACGCAATCGCAGATCGCAGATCGGAGAAAGAACAGTTAAGAGTAGAAGAAGGGAGTGCAGCGCCCTGTGGGCAACATGTTGCTCTGTCTCTTGAGAGCACAGCAACAGCAACAACAACAACAACACACACACACACACACAGCCGAAGTTTAAAGTTTTTGGAGCTTCGTCTCTCCGCAGCAGCAGCAGCAGCAGCACCCACCGTCGATCGGAGAGCTTCGAAAACGACGCGCGTCGGCCCCCCGCTGCGGAATTAAATAATTCCCGGTACGCGCGTTTCGTCAAGCTCAGTTCAATTGTTGAACTGGAAGCGGACGGTCGAGCTTTTGATTGAAGCGATTGATTGAACTAGCCGATTGGTAGTAGCTGTTTACCAACAATATTTCTACATATATATTTTTTTGTGTTCCTGCAAGTGCGTACTTAATGCGAAGGGAGATGCAGCCCCAGCACCAGCAGACGCATAAGTGATCGATCTCAGAACTCAAGCGCAGAAGAAAACAGTGAGAGTGGAGTGTATGGCCTAAAGTAAAGGCCCAAAAGCAGCAAACAGTGAGTGTGTGTGTGTGTGTGTGTGTGTGTGTTGCATCTGTGGCAACCAAGAACCAATAGCAACATTCAGTGGGAAGGTCGTGCTGTAGTCCATCAATTTCGAGCTTCCACTGCCGCATAGTAAGTATCTTTTATGTCTGTCTTACGTATTTCCCATTCATTCAATGGGTTGCAACAGCAGCAGCAGCGCCCAAGACCCAAAAAAACAAAAGAAACAAACAACTGCTCCAAGAGAAACATCAAACAACAGAAAAGTGCATAGAGATTCTAGTTAGCCATGGCGAAATTTGTATACCCTTCGAATCCTGAGGGATCCGATCCGATCCTAGCAATCCTAGCAAAACAAGAAGAAGCTTCTAAGAACAGACTGGGAACAAGAACGCAGGACGCGCATGCACAGATTGATTGATATTCGATTAATTTTATACATAAGTAAGTGTGAAACTATTATTCGTACGAAGGTAGGCTGACTTCTTGTAGAGGCAATGAATGTGTTCTTATTTTTGTCACACTACCCTTCCCTTTCCTTCTTCCCGTCTGCGTGGAAAAAGAGCACAGAAATACCTATGCGCTGAGGCCTGGCTTGAAAAGCTTTAGCTTTTGGTCTTAAAGTGCAAGAGAGGGAGAAAGAGACGAGACCAGAGCAGACCAGACCCACAAACCGTTCGTTCGTTTGTTCGTTCGGTGCGGTGCGGTGCGGTGCCGACAGCTGTTTTCAATCGCAATCGCTTTCAACTTGTTATTCAGTTTGATTTCTTGTCCGGGGTCCGGGGTCCACGGTCCCATCCCATCGTTTCTTTTGGTTGGCTTTTCAGTGTCTGCCTGTGTTTCTGGATCGGGTTTTCTTGGCACGTTGCTCTTGCGATTGCTCATCTGCCACCAAGCGCACCAAGAAACAAAACAAAGCAAAGCAAAACAAAAGCCAAGCCATGACAATCCATAGAAAACACATTTTGTGGTGTAGTGCGAGCTCGTAAAGCAACGTCAAGCCAAAGCAATCGCCAATCGGGCGAAAGAAGGTGGTAAAATCGACAATAGCCCAACGAAAGTGAAAACACGAAGCACGAAACACGGAAAACACACGAAACATAGAGAAACCGCAAGGAATTGTGGATACCCTTATCAGAGATCAGAGTAATATAGTGGGTATATGTATTTAGGGATCGAAACAGCCACCTCTGTGATGATGGCCAGTACAATATTTGTTCACCTTGAGACGGAGTGATTCGTGTGCTGTTGTACCCCGCTCTCAGGTAGTGTATTTTCCCTCCTCCTCACTCCACCCATCATCAGACGCATGAGAAATCGCTAACGTGCATATCCAAGTAATTAACACGTTCGAAGTGCTATTTCGAGGCAGAAATCTGGCAAAACTAGAAGTTTTCCGACATTGAATCTAAAGTTTAAAAGTTACAAAAACTATTCGCAACAAAGATCTTAGAGATCTTTCTTGGGGGTGGGGAATTGGGGTTGTTGCTGGGGCTGGAGCTGGAGCTGGGGTTAGGGGTTTCTCAAATACTATGTGTGTATCTTCTATCACACGTAGCGAACTTCTATCGCCTCTGCTTTGCCACATTACCATATTCTTTTAGCATATTCGGATGACTTCAAAGGCCCTTGAGCAGCAGCAGCAGTTATAATCAGAGACTGGTTATCACAGACAGACAGACAGACAGACAGACAGACAGAGAGACAGCTGAACGGAGAGACACTCACTCAGTCAGACACTAAACGACGGCATATCCAGACTTTAATTGCATCGCAAGTTTTTGCACATGTAAGCAATGACCTTGATAGCTGCTGCTGTTGCTGCTTTTTAAGCCTTCTACATACAGCAGCAGCAGCAGCAGCAGAAAAAAGCAAAGTAAAATAAAAAATTAATACAAAATAAATAAGAGTCAGAAGCATTTCCTATGCAGCCAGCCAGCCAACCACCGCCTGCTTTAAGCTTTAAAAGTGTATAAATAAAATATATGCAACATACATACATACATACACACGTATATGCATATGTATGTATGTATGCATATAAATACGTTATAGCCAACTCTACGTTCTGCGGTTCTTGCCGACTCACGCTGATCGTTCGATCGATCGACCGATCGATGGTCAGACACCCAGACACACTACCAGCAGAGGCTAGGGATCTAGGGATCTGTGGACCCAGAGAAAAAACTGCTGAGAACACCGAATAGGCGCACTTGGATTAAAATTAATTAAACAATCAAAACTAAATAATGGCACAGAGAGAGGAGTGCGGCATTTTTCTGTCAGTGTACATGCGGCAGTGCCTTTCGGTCGAGGATTCTTTATGGATTGCCACCTTAAACACTCCACCAAGATGCGAATGCCAGACAGATCTCGAAATAGATAGACTCGTATGTACTCGGATTTTAATACTGCGTCTGGGTACTGGGTATAATCGGGTGGGGTGCCAAAAGAGCAGAAGGAGCGGAAAAAAACGCGTGCGTTTCTAAACGCGTCACTGCAGTCTCGTCTCACACGCGACTTTGTCGAGCGACACACTCGACAACAAAATAGATTGAAATATTTATAGATAGATAGAAGATAGAACAGCGGGAGAGAGCTTTTTAAATGAAATTGTAATTGGGATAATCATCAAAACAAAATGCATTACACGATACCACGATTATGGGGGAGTGGCGGATTGGCGGATTGCCGGAGCGGTGGAGTTCCGCGGAGAGGCATCGTACCTGATGGTACAGGTACAGGGTACAGGCACGGGGACGGGCACAGGCACAGGCACAAACTAGTTTCTAGTTTCTAGTTTTTTTTTTTTATTTAATATTTAAATTGTTTACTAGATTTACTGGCTTTAGATTTTGCTCTTCAGAAGAGACTCATGGTCAAGGTCGCTCATTCGATAAGATGATAAATGGCATGGCGCTTGCTCACAATCCACATCCACATCTACATCGTAAAACTGTCAGAACCCAAGACCAGCCCCCCCGTCGCCATATGCTCGTGAGATATCTTACTATTGCTGCTCCAGTAGTATAGTTTAGTTTAGTTTAGTACTACTCCGAATGGTAGTAGTATTGCTAGTACATAGATGAATTAGTGAGGCTGCTGATTGTCGGATTGTCTGGGAATGCGACTGACAGAAGGTGGCGTCCAAGGTGGGGGGCAAGCACTCATCTCCATCTACATATTTATGAGTGCAGTGGCTGTCAGTGGCTTGAGGCTGAGGCTGAGTCTAAGGCCACTGAGGGGTTCTCTCTAATCGGAGGGACCTGATCTATACGTTGAGCAGCAGCATCTTCCCTTTCGATTCGATTCTGGGCTCTGGATTCTGGGAATTTCATCTCTAAACGTGATTTAAACAAGTTTTTGGTTGCACAACACACACACACACACACATAGAGGGGGGTGTAGCGGGGGACATAGCAGGGTGGGGGGGGGGGGGGGAGGGATAGCCGCGGAGATTACTTTCAAATCACCATCAAAATCCTGTTTAGCGACTGACTGACTGACTGCATTACAGCACACTTTCTGCTGCTGATATTCGCTGTGATTTTAATTAGTCTAAATGTTGGAAGTGAAGTGGTCCAAAGTCTGGTTTCTAATACGACTTAGGGGTAGTACAAGGCTGGAGGCTGGAGGGTTAATGTTCGACACGTGCCATCCAAAGCTGCTTGCATTTAGAACGAAGAACGAAAGTTCTTATCTAAATCCTAACCAATGGCTAGTTAGTCGTAGTAAATACATAACAAAAGCCCACAGTTAGTAGTACTACGAGCATGTGTGGGGTGTGGGGTGTGGGGGGCTGTTATTCATTAACTCTCTCAGTTTTACTACGCTGTGTATATATAATTACCTTGTAATAATCACAGCGTAGATCTCCTCGCAGTCAGAGCCCACAGCCCACAGTGGAAAAGTAGAGCATTCGCCGGCAGGTCGGCAGATCGCCGGATCGCCGGATCGGTCAATCGGTTAGATAATCCCCATCGATCGATCCGATCGTTTGATGATGACATTGGCTCTCGAGAGTGCAACATTATGCTGCTCGTTGGCTAATCAGCCAAACTGCAAATGCAATTGCAATTGCAACTGCAACTGAAACTGGAATAGAAATCTCAAATCTCAAAACTAAAACTGAAACTGGGACTGCGACTGGAAATGTGTGTGGGGGGGGGCGGGCGAACTGGTTCCATGAGCAAACAACTTGGTTGGGTTGGTGTTTCGGTGTTTTTGGGATTTGCTCTTATGGGAAATACCAGCGCCACATCCCCAGCGCCACATCCCCAGCGCCACATCCAAACAGAGACAATGGTTTCTGGGGCAATGGTTTCTACAGTGATCGATCGATAGTGCGAATTCGTGGCTATTAAAGACCTTTAGTTATAGATTTCCAAACTTTTTAAACTGATTTCTCATTGCAACCCTTCTCCGATTCAAGCTGGCAATGCTGATAGGGTGCGGTCACACTGCCATCTTGAAAGCTTCAATGGAAATACTTTTTCCATTGTATTTTCCATCTACGAATGGTTCACTCTGTCGAGCGAGCATTGGCTGTGGCCTAATGTTCATGGGATTTTCTCACCTTCGATCGTAGATCTAATCGAACCCCGGTGCTGATTCCCATACCCATCTGTCCGACAAGTGGCACCTGTAGCTAAAACTTCAACATGAACCTCAACCCGCCAGATAGCCTCCAAACAACCAAATGGATGGCATTGCATGAGGGGTTGTGGGGGGTACCGAAAAAGTCACAAGTCACAAGCTTTGCATACGAAATGCAAGCCAGAGAACAGAACAAGAGTTTGGGTTCTTTATTATTTTATATATACATATGTATATGTATATCCAGTATCCAGTCTGGCATATAGTATACGCTATAGATGAGCATTATTTGATTTGTAACTGGTTTTGCGAGGTTCCAGCCATAAATCTGTCTGTCTGTCTATCTGTCTGTCTGTCTGTCTGTCTGGGTAATGGATGCGGCTCATCTCTGTGCTGCTCCTCCTACTCCCCCACCCCTCTGAGAGTGCGGCTGTTAAATCTAATGGATAGTTTCCAGCACTTTGAGCTCTCTGTGGGGATGGAAGGCCAAGAGAGTTTCCTGCAAAGATTTAGCTCTCACTTGCACTGCACTGCACTGCACTGCCCAGAGATTGATTATCTATAATTGTGCATTGTGGCAGCCGATCGATCGGTGGTCAGTGACTCAGGCAATAATTTAATTTAAATTACAGAAGCACGCTTTAAAATAATTGTCATCGCTTCCACCATCGCCTAGCTCTTTGGGTGGATGGGATAAATGGATGGATGAATGGATGGGTGGGGTGGTGATTTGGTTGGGGGAAGTGCAATTCGAAGGCGAACCACAGCGGAATTAACGGCCTGCCTGAATTAGCAATGTGCAAATCGAAACTAAAACCGTATTCGAGATACAATCGGAGTATGCCACACAAAGGAAACCAACGAGCAAACGCGGTAGACAAACACCAGCTAATTATGCGATAGGAAGTACATATTGGACATACATACGTACATACATATACATAAGTATATAATGTATACATCATGGCATATGCCAGGTAGAGGAAATGGCTACCAGTCGATCGATGCTTCGAATGCCCTTTCCACACAGCTTTACAGAATCAGTTCCTGTACTATCCACCTAACGACTGAGAGATGACTAAGTATTACCAGAGATATGTCATCAGGCTATGCCATGCTTCACCTCGCGTCGAGCATCAATTAACTGTATCATGCCCAAGCAATGTATATGGTTTTTACATTCTTGGCCAAAGACTGTGTATTTTGTTGTTGGATTCTGGGGACCGACTCAGCTGCCCAAAAAAAGAGAATCCCGCCTTAGAACAGTTTTTTGGTGCCTCATGCCTCAACATCTTTGGTACTTTGGTACTACTACCCCTCTCTGCTAGGGCAAACCGTACCGGAAAGGGAAGCATCTCCCCCGCAATTCGCACACTTCACACCTTTCGGTAAATCCATTAGCAACCCTTTAATAAACTTCTCTTCTCTTCCGTTCTGCCAGGCAAAAAGATGCATCGATGATTGGACTGTTTCTGAAGACCCAGAGAGAGAGAGAGACCAGAGAACAGTTGTGGGAAGTTCGAAGCGATTTGGAGATTTGGCACTAGCCGATAATGAAGATGAATTTTAATACGCGGGAGATCCGAGCGCTGCTGCGCAAGGATCTGCTGGTGCTATGGCGCCAGAAGGGCCTCACCCTGACGCTCCTCCTTTGGCCCGTGCTGATCTTCATGCTGCTGTATTTGATCCGCCTGAAATATGGCTCCGAGGAGATAGCCGCCTGCCAGTATCCCACCAGATTGCTGCCCACCAAGAACCAGATGGTGCCCGGTGCCTTCTCCTACATATGCAGCATCGAGAATAAGTGCCTGCCCTCGGAGCCCTACGAGGAGTACTCCAGATGGAAGGGAGCGCCGTAAGTGCCACGAATCGTTTGCCCTATGCTCATTTTCCCTGATCTCTCTGTGATCTGCTGTTTTTTGCTCTTTGCAGACTCCACTCTGTGATCGATGTGGTGAATGCCTTCGTGACGGACGACAAGCTGCACACGGCCGTCGTGGAGCTGGCGGAGAAGGCGAATTTTGTGTCCGCGGTGACGGCCCTGATCACCAGCGATCATCTGGAAATCATACGCAGTGAGTGTTGGCCCCGTCGAGTGGGATTATCCCTTGATCCTGTTTCATTTATTTTATTCCTTTAGCAAATATCTCTGAAATCATATCCTTGGTGCCGGAAATCGAGCGCATGATGAACTACAGCTTTGACGTCAAGCATTTGTTTTCCAGTATGTGCGATGGCCTGAATCCTTGAATCCTTAAGCCAGGAATCCACACTGCTCTTTCGTTGCAGATCGCGAGACATTTGTGAAGCTTGGGACGCTGCTGTGCGGTCATCCCTTTCCCAGCACGGAGAGCATTCCCTTGGTCAATGACATCCTCTATTCGGAGGACTTTAGCGAGGTCAATGATGTGGAACTGGATGCCATGCCAAGTGAGTATCAAAGCAGGAGGAGAAGGAGCAGCGGCAGTGGCAGTGGCAGTGGCAGAGCCAGAGCCAGAAGGCAGAGCAGTGGAACAGACTGGAGGCCAAGTGAGCTGCGGGAAGGCTTTATTCCCTTGAGACTATATTGGTTTTTTTGCCTTTTTCTGCCGACTTACAGCCAAATACTGCAAGCGTCTCTACCTCGATGTGACCTCCACGAACCAGGGCAAGCTCACGTGGAACACCATCAAGCCGATCATCCAGGGCAAGATACTGTACACCCCATCGAATACCCTCACGGAGAGTGTGGTGAAGTTTGTGAGTATCCACATGGCCAATGCCCCATGCGCAATCCCTGACTTATTTTTGTGTGTTGTGTTCTCCAGAGCAATGCCACCTTCGAGGAGCTGGACAAGCTGAAACAACTGTCGCAGGCGGCGGGCACGATCCTCACCAAACTCCACACGAATGCCACCTTCCAGGTGGCCTTTGATAATCTCCTGAAGCTGGCGCGCTCCCCGCTGGTGAAGAGCGTGGTGGGCGATGACTTTGACATCGAGGAGATCGAGCGGGTGTTCCAGTTCATACGCACGAACCAGCTCATCTACGACATCCTCACCACCGTCTCGGACCTCATGGAGTGCGTGTCTGCGGACCGCTTTGTGGCTGTCGACAGCGTCGAGGAGCTGCAGCAGCGGGCCTACGATCTCAACCAGAAGCGCATGTTCCTGGCAGCCCTGAATTTCGAGAGCGTCGGCACCAAGGAGGTGGTATACCGCCTCCACATGGACACCGATAACACGCAGCCGACATTCGAGAATAGGAACCGCTTCTGGTTTCCCGGGCCCGCCGACAGCATGATCATCGACATGAAGTACCATCGGGGGTTCGTGCAGCTTAAGCAAATGGTGGATCTGGGCATCGTGAAGCACAAGCGGGACGAGGCGGGCTTCATAGAGGAGGAGCCGGCCCCCAGGTCTCCGGGCAGTTTGTTCAGCATCAAAGCAGTGGACAACGTCGATGACGACGACGACGACGACGATGATGATGATGACTTTGATCTGAGCATCGAGAACACCTCCACTGAGGCCAACACTTCACCGATCCAGGACCCAGAGACCACCGTCCCCCCACCCTCTAAAATGGAGCCGGAAACCACAACCTTTAAGCCAGAGTTTCTCCTTTCCCTGGATGATGTACAAGGGAATACGGATGGTGCTGATGCGGATGCGGATGGCGATGGGGATGGGGGCGATGTACTCAGCCGATCCAAGCGTCAGGGCCTACTGGATCTCCTTAGCGGCCTTGGTGGCGGCGGCGATGGCAGCAAGAAGCCCAAGTTCGAGGTGGACAACATGCAGTTCTACACGAAACAGTTCCCCTATCCCGCGTACGTGAACGACGAGTTCAAGCGAGGACTCTACCTGTCCCAGGCCGTGCAGCTGGCCTACTGCCTGGGCTTGGTGGTGGCCGTGGCCATCTGTGTCAGGGAGCGGATTTGGATGCGAGAGAGCAGGAACAGTATGGTAAGAGAATCGAAGGGAGCTTCACCCGATATATGGTGACATTCTCCTCTTTTTAGTTGATGCGTTCGATGGGTCTCGCGGCCCATTCGGAGCTGGTGGCCTGGGCCTTGATGAGCCTCATGGAGCTCTGCCTGATCTTTGTGGTCGTCAGCCTGGTGCTTTACAGTAGCGGCATCCTGTCGCACACCAACTGGTTCTTCATGATGTTCTACTGCCTGAGCTTTGGCGCCTGCCTCGTCTCCTTCTGCTACATGTGCTCGAACTTCTTCACCTCCGCCAACATTGGGGCCGTGGCCACATCCCTGCTGTTCTTCATCAGCCTGTGCCCCTTCATCATTGTCCTGATGTTCGATACGAAGCTGAGTCTGCTCGAGAGCTGCCTGGTGGACCTCTCCTTCACGACGGCCTTCGCCAAGGGCTGGGGCGAACTGATGCGCCTGGAGGTGCAGCAGCAGGGCCTCACGCTGGGCCAATTGATCCACCTGGGTCCGGCCAGGAGCGAGTGCGCCATGGCCCTGCTGATGTTCCTGCTCGACTTTCTGCTCTACGCGGCCATTGGCTATGCCTACCAGAGGTGGAAGAAAAGTGAGTTACCGCAGAGGATCCTCCTTGTTCTCCTATTCTATGTCTATTCTTGGAATTCTCTTTCAGCCGAGTACAGCTTCGTGCGGGCAATGAGCTCCCGCTTGGACGACAAGTTGGGCGCCTCGCTCCTGAATGTCACCAAGCTCTATGGCAGCCACTGCGCCGTGTCCAACCTGAATCTGGACTTTGCCCGCAACCAAGTGAGCTGCCTGCTCGGCCGCAATGGGGCCGGCAAGAGCACACTCATCAAGCTGCTCACCGGCCAGGTCCAGCCGACGGGCGGCAAGGTGTTGCTCGCCAGCGAGCACAATGTGGGCGTCTGCTGGCAGGACAACATCCTCATCCCCAGGCTGACGGCCCGCGAGCATCTGCAGCTGTACGCCCGCATAAAGATGAACTCCGATGGCGATGCCGGCTCTGGCTCTGGCGGGGTGGAGGCGGAGGTGAGTCGCACTCTGAAGAGCCTCAACTTTGGCCAGTACGAGGACTATCCCTCGTGCCAGCTGTCGGGGGGCTATAAGCGGCGCCTCTGTGTGGCCATTGCCTTTATTGCCTCGCCCAGCGTCGTCATCCTGGACGAGCCCTGCAACGGAGTCGATGCCAAGGCCCGCAAGGACATCTGGCATCTGATCGAACAGCTACGCCAGGGTCGGGCGGTGATCTTCGCCACCCACTTCCTGGACGAAGCCAAGTACCTGAGCGATTCGCTGGTCATCATGCGGCATGTAAGTGATTGATTGATCCCAATCTCTTAATGAAATCTAATACCATCTTTCTCTTCCTTTTCCTGGTGCCTCCAGGGTCGCATCATTGCCCAGCACAATCGCGACTCGCTTCAGCATCTCTGCACTGCCAACTACAGTCTGAAGATGCGCTGTGCCGATGCCCCAGTGGCGGCTCACATTGCGGCCAGGGGCCAGCAGCTGCTGACCAACAGTCAGGTGCTGCCTGGCACCGAGGAGGAGCCCCACCGCCTGACCATCAGCGCCAGCTATGCGGAGAATCTCACCCCCGCAGCCGTGCAGTTTCTGGAGATGCTGCAGCAGCAGGAGTCGCTGGGGGCCATCGGCGAACTGGAGCTGTCGTCGAGCAGCAGCCTGGAACAGGAGTTCGATCAGCTCAATCGCAGCGAGGAGCAGCCGCGGGGAGGAGCAGCAGCAGCAGCAACTGCCCCAGCTACGGAAGGAGGCAGAGGAGGCATTGTGGCCGGTCCGGGGGATGTGTCCGAGGATCCACCCTCGTCGTGTGTCCAGATGCGGCTGCTGTTCGGCAAGCGACTGCGTCATCTGGCGCGCAACTACCGTCTGCTGCTGTACGTGCTCCTCCTGCCGGCGGTGTTCGAACTGTGCGCCATGTGGTTCGTCAGCTATCGCCTGGAGGATGACTTCGACACGGTCCTGCCCCTCACCAGGTCCCTGTATCCGCACAGCGTACAGCTGCTCAGCCGCGAGAAGCTCACGCCATTCACCGAGCAGCTCTATCCGGGACTGAGATCCGCCTGCGATGCCAATGATGGAAATGGGAACATCTCCGAGTGCCAGGAGTTTAGCGACTCCTCGCTGGCCTACGACTGGGTGCTGACAACCCTCGATGAGTATCGGGAGCGACGCTATGGCGGCTATGCCCTGAACGGATCGGGGGCCACTGTGTGGTACAACAACAAGGGCTACCACGCGATGATGGCCTGGCTGAACGACCTGAACTCTGAGCTGCTGCGCACCAGCCTCAACGACTCGGAGTACGGGATACTCACCCGCAACGAGCCGTGGAAGCTGGGCTTCGCAGAGCTGAGCACCAGCTCTCTGCTGCGGCAGGCGGGCGACTCCTGCATGGTGTTCATTCTGCTGATCGCCTTCGGCCTGGTGGTGGCCGCCAACTCGGTGTATCTCGTGAACGAGCGCATCAGCGGGGAGAAGCTGCAGCAGCGTCTGTGCGGCGTCTCTGCGGTCACCTACTGGCTGGTGGCCTTCATCTGGGACTACCTCATCATGGTGCTGGCCCTGGGTGTGTGCCTGGGCATCGTTCTTGTGTTCAGCATGCCCGTCTTTGTGGCCAGACAGCAGCTGATTGGTATCATTGGACTCTCGTTGATGTTTAGGTGTGTCCTCCGCCTACACTCCACTTACTCCAGGAATCTTCTAAAATATCTCTCTCTCTCTCTCTCTCTCTCTCGTTAGTTTTGCCTGCGTTCCCGCTGTCCATGTGGCAGAGAAGCTCTTCAGCGACTCGAGCATTGCCATTGTATCGATCTTCTGTGCGAACATCATCATCCCCATGATCACAATGGGCATAATACTCATCCTGGGTGTCGTGGGAGAGGGCTCAGCGTGGGACAGCTGGCGGCATGGTCTGAACGAGGCCTTCCTAGTCTTTCCCCAGCATGCCCTGGGCGATGGTCTGCTGGAGCTGTGCAAGAACTACATGGTGGCCCTAATCTTCAGGCGCTACGACATCGACTCGTACAAGCATCCGCTGGCCAGCGATCTGCTCCAGCGCCACTTCATCGCCCTGGCCCTGGTGGGCCTCGCGGGACTCGTGCTAAACGTCCTCTTCGAGTGCCATCTGCTGCAGCGGCTGTGGAAGCGGCTGGAGCGCCTCCTCGACTGGCACTATCGCCGCGAGCTGGAGAAGCTCCAGCAGCTGAAGATCGTGAGCCTGCAGAGCATCTTCAAGAGCTGCGTGGAGGCGGGCGAGGTCCTGCGCGCCGAGAACCTTTGGGTGGCGTACAACCGCGGGCGTTACGCCGTCCGTCAGGTGCACTTCGGGGTCAAGCGGGGCGAGTGCTTCGGGCTGCTGGGCAAGAATGGGGCCGGTAAGTCGACCATCTTTAAGGTGCTCACCGGACAGCTGGAGCTCAATGTGGGGCACATCCACTTCGATCAGCCGGGGGTCTCCTACTGCCCCCAGACCAATCCGCTGGATCCCCTGCTGACCGTACGCGAATGCATCCTCTTCTACGGCCGCCTGCGGGGCATCCTTCATCTGGATCTGCTCCTTGCGAGGGTCCTGAACACCTACGAGCTGAGCTCGTACCGGGATGTCCAGGTGCGGAACCTGAGCGGCGGCAATCGACGGAAGCTGGCGGTGGCCGCCACCTGCTGCGGCCACACGCCCACCGTCCTCTTGGACGAGCCCACCAGCGACTTGGATCCGGTGACGCGGGAGTTCGTGTACTCGACCATCGAGCAGCTGCTGGCCGCCCGCCGGGCCGTCGTGCTGACCTCCCACTCGGTCTCCGAGATCGAGCATCTGTGCCAGCGCGTGGCGGTGCTCAAGGCGGGCCAGATCGTGGCCAGCAACAGCCCCGCGCGGCTCAAGGTCGAGCATGGGGGTTACTACGGCGTCAGCTGCTTCTGCCCACCCGCCCAGCAGGCACTGCTGGCCAAGATGCTGCCGGAGCGGCTGCCGGGGGCCTGCGACCTGCAGCACTACGCCCACAGCCTGCGCTTCCTGGTGAAGGTGCGCTCGGGCGCGGACACCTCCAGTGCGGCCAGCGGACAGCCACTCCTCTCCGAGCTGTTCGCCGCCCTGCGGGACATGTCCGTGGGTATCGCCCGCTTCTCCGTCAACCGCTGCCGCTTCGAGGCGGTGTTCGAGAAGATCCTGGATAGCTGCGAGAAGACCTCCTCCTCGAATGGGCTGCAGGCGGAGGACGGGCTGCCCAGCAAGTCGGCGGCTGTCGATGGCTCTCTGGCCACCGGCTACATCCACCGCGGCTACGAGGAGACATCCACTTGATTGATTTTACTCTTTCGCGCCGCACTGCAATTATGTGTTTAATACGAGTAGTTTTTCCTTTTTTTTTTAGCTATAGACGTGATGTGTGTTTAGTTTTTTTTGTGATAAGATCTGACGAGGATCCAGTGATAGTTGTTCTACATTTCTGTTTCTGTTTCTGTTCGGGTATTCTGTTAGACCATAAGAGTTCGGACCAGCAAAAGACCTATTTATTACGATGCGTTATGCGATGATATGCAGCTATGCCAATGCCGCCGTCACACGATCCTCAAACATCCTGATGGATCCTGTTGATCAGGCGCAAGTTTACGAGTGTATATATTGTACAATACCTCTAATATTATGATGGAATATGTATGTACCTATGAATAAAGTGAAAGTAGTAAATGTGAAAGAAGATCTCATGCTGAAGCAATTGGGGGGTGCCGCTGGTAATGTTGCTGCGTTAACGATGCAGATGTTAACGCTGCTGCTGTTAGCGCTTCTGTTCTTAAAGCTGGCCGCTGTAGCCGTCGCTGGTTTGCTTGTGGGTTAAATGCATTTGGGCCGTATTAGCAATCTCTATTGAGGCACCCCCTGAAATATCTATATATTGAAACTATTATTATATTATACCGCTTGTATAATTTAGTAATTGACGTAAGTAACATTCGCCTAAAAGCTAAGGCCGCTCAAGTGCTGCGTGAATCGTGAGAGCGAAAAAGCACTGTCAGTGCGCTGTTAACGGGCACGGCCACGGCCACTGGCTGTAAATGCAGATCTCTCTTTAACAGCAGTACCAAGCTGTTAAACTGGGCTGTTAACAGCGCTGTTGCTCTGTTGCAGCTGCTGCCCAGAATCAAATGCATTCAGGAAGACCTCTCATTCTGATATCAATAGCAATAATTGTTTCCTTCCATCAATAGAAGGTGCAGCCCATTCAGTAGCCACCTTCTCTTAATCGAATAATTAACCCAAATCCTTTTGAGGCCACATAATGCCACCGAATTAGCTCATCTGATGGAGCTCTGAAGCAATTATTGAACTGCTTCTAGGGCAACGCAACAAAAAAATGAAATGAAAGAGGGGTCGGGTCCCTTGGCAGAGAGCGGATGTTTAATTAAGCTGCTCGGGGAAAGTGCCGTTAAGCGGCAAAAGTGCAGTCGAGGGGCGGGGCGGGGCGGTGGTCGAAAGCCAAAAAGTAATTAAACCAAAAATGGTGTAACATTAACCAAAACGTGCCCCAAAAGAGTCTGGCCCCCCACTCGTGCTCTCTTTCGCTCTCCCGCTCTCCCGCTCTCTCTCTCTCTCTCTATCTGCATTTCAATAGACGCTTTGAAGAATTTTTTTCCCCTCTTCTATTTTGCAGCAGCGAGGAATGGGGGGGGGGGGGGAGTGGAACGGCGGTAGGGATTTTGGTGAAAATTCGTTTGCCAAAGCGCTTTTATAATTTGCCTTTTCTCTGCGTTTCCCGTGGCCCGTGTTGCCCCTTTCGATGTATTTTTTGTTGCCCTGCCGCGCTTTTCCTGGTCAATTTGAACAAAAAAGTGAAATGTGTTTTTCCAAAAGGGGCTTTTGGGCAAAGGATTAAATTAAATTCCATTTGGTTTGTGCTCTGTTGCTGCCGCTTCTGCTGGGAACTTAACGAACGCAGGTAAAAATTAAATCAGCGAAAAATCAACATAATTAAAAGCATTCGTTCAGCACTCGCCGCTCTCTCGTTTCCCGTTTCCCATTTCCCACTCCCCACTCGTTTTTGCACATTTCTCCACTTGGTGCATAACCAAATTAATCGTAAAATGGACACCCCCACCCCTTTTGGATGGCGCAAAGACAGGAAATAAATAAGAAAAACATGCGGGCGGGCACGGCACTGCTGATCCGAAAATACTGCATGCATATCGAAGCCATAAAGAAGGCGTCGAATGAAAGCGGGATGGGAAAATGCTTTAAAGTGGGCCCCAACGGAATGTTAATTGTAATTATGTTTGTTAACAGTGACTGTTAACAGTAACAGCTTGATTCATTTCGCCTTTAACGGCTGCCAACTGAATCCCTTGCGTGCTCTCTCAGGTGTTGGCTGGCTCTCTCTGACGACCGCTCTCGCGCTCTCGTGATCGGGACGCGAGCTTACAGACAGACCAGCCTCTTACATGTATTAATGTTAGAGAATACATATACATATGTATGTATGAATGTATTGTTATCAACGTTTTCGTAGATAATTTTTACATTTATGTAATTTCGGTTAAGAGCACTCCTCACCCTCCCAGAGAGCGAGAGGGGGAGAGCTCCATGAATTATTCAGGAATTTACATTAACATTTTTTGCTGTTCATAATTATTCAATTATGCGTTTATTAAGTTAAGAGTACAACAAAAACAAAACAAAACAAAAGCAGAAAAAAAACAGAAAACCAAACAGAAAAAAGCAACCAATTTAATTTGGACCCTAATGAGAATGCTAATAAATTAATATGCAATTATTTGTTTGTTTGTCCATCCGCTTAAATTATGCACAGGATATGCCAGCGAAAGGATGTGGAATAAATAGCCATAGTACATTCATAGGGCTTTTGTACGTGGCATAGAAAAATCAGAAATATATAATAGATGTGCGCACATGATCATAATAATAGGTACACCCATCTATGTAAACTTTAACTTAACAGAAAAACTAACACCCATGGTAACACCCATACAATTCTATGCTGTATGCAGCGACGTTTTTTCGTGAGAGACAAAATACGCGCTGCCTCTAGGGCGCTCTCTAGGGGCAGGTAGAAAAAAATGGAGATGAAAATGTTCTACGCAGTTACTCTTCTTAGTGTTTATGTTTTCCTTGGGCATCCCTCATTCATTTCCCTTGTGATCTTCAGACGTTTTCCCACCCAAACTGTTGCTTGTTGTTTCAACTTATTTTTGCCAATTAATCGAATCGAACCGAACCGAATCGAGTGTCCCCAAAAGCACACAAATAAACTTCGACAAGGATTTAACATGGAGATGATTAATTTGACAAACCCTTCTATCAGATCAGACCATATCGTTGCTATCTGCATCTCTCTCTGCCCTTTTTGATGCTGATTACAATTCATCAAAAACTGAGGAGGAAAACCCCCAAAGGGAAAGCCACGAAAAGCGGAAAACTCTTCGAGAGGGCCTAAACAAACGAACGGGCCAGGCCGGGCAGGGCCGCAAATTTCATTTGACAGCAACAAAGGGCTAAATGCCTTCAACACCAATTTGTTTACATGCCAGCGCCCCGCCATCAGCAGCGCCCTGCCCTGCTCTGCTCTGCTCTCTTCTGCGGGGTCCTTCTCGTCCTGATGGCGTTATTTATTGTTATCAGACACTGGGGCACATAAAACATTTTATCACTTGCCCCCAGACCTCCGACCGAAGCGAAACAAAGCGGAGAGCAGAGCAGAACAGAAAGAAGCCAGAAGCAGCACTTCGATGGCCGAAGCTTAAGGATACCCTAGCTGCTCCTCCTCGTGGGTGGAGCCCAGGCACCGCAGTACCCGCTGCAAAGGGTATCCGTGAGAGTAGCAAAACAAAAATAATAATGGGTGGAGGGAGGGCCTTAGGCCAGGGGCCAGGGGCCAGGGGCCAGAAGGCAGGAGCAGGAGCAGGGCAGGGCAGGACCCCTGGAACTTCATCACTCAATGCGGAAACGGAAATAACGCGTCGTTGAACAGTCCTGTCCGCCGGTCCGTTTGTCCTGCGGCATTGCCTTCTAGGAAGGTGCCACACGCATTCCACACCTCATCCGGACAGACGGACAGACGGACGGACGGACAGACGGACTGGACTCTCTTTCTATCTTTAAGTAATTTGTGTGCGCTGTCCTCTCCCGTCTCCCGTCTCCTGTGTCTGTCTCCCGCCTACTGTCTCCTGTCCTCCTTTCCGGGTCCTGGCTAGCCGGAAGCGGACATTGTGCAATGGCGATGGCGAGCAAAGGAGACAAAGGGAAAGCGGGCAAGCAAAAAGGAAACGAAGGGAAAGCGATAAGCGAAAAGCAACAAAAAAAATCACATTTGTGTCTAATAGTTTTTTTGTTGGTTTTTTTCTCTCTTTGGCTTTTGTTTGGGGCCAGAACTCTCACTCAGCGAATGATTAATTAGGCCCGCAGCGCACGCCTAATGGCCATGAAGTAGTATCATTTCCTCGCCCATTTTCCCCCATCCCAGCATCCAGCATCCCACCATCCAGCATCCAGGATACAGGCAGCGCCATTCTCCATCCTTTTGACCATCAAGTCCATGGGCCATTGACCTTGGCAGCGATGGACAGCCATTTGGACTAATTGGTAATGGGGACAGTCCACCAAGCCGTAAATGGGGCCAGCAATGAGGAGGGGAGGGAGGGGACAGTCGTTGAGGGATTTATGAAAATGAAAAATTAAAATGCAACGCCAGCACAGCGGGGGAGGAGTGTCCACTGTCCACTGTCCAGTGTCCTGCAAAAGGATTCAGATCTGTGGGTTGTGGTCTGTGTGGATGGCGGGTCAAGGTCGGGTCAGGCGAATGCCTCGCCTCTCATATTCGCCCGTTAATGAGCCTGGGGGCCACGCGATAATTGCAAATGCTTATTGCGGATAATTGTGGCAGAATTGTGGCCAAATCAGCACTGAGACCTCCTGAATTTGGGGCTGCTAACCAAACCCCTTCACCCGCCCCTCCCCGTGGATGCTCCAGTTCTGCAGTTCCTCAGTGATTTAATATTATAGGAATGATGTCATTTTTGTTAGTATCTTCTTTTAGGCCAAGACCCAGTTGCTCCCAAGAGAGAAAGCTTTTCCTAAAGGATTATACATATGTAGATGTAGATGGGTATTTATATGTATATAGTATATACCTAGTATTTATTGCACTTCTTGATCGGTGGAGTGTTGCCTCTGTGCCAGGGTTAATTGCTGACTACCTCCTCGAGGCAAGAGACTGCACAAATAACTCAATTATACATCGCTGGCCGTGCCACCTGCCACCTGCACCTGCTGGCCTCCTGCTTTTCCTGCCTTTCCTGCTTCTGCCTTGCCATCAAATGTTGGCCATTTTCACTTGGCGCTAACTTCGTTTCTCTGAGCCAAAAAGTTTCAAGCGCGTTGATGAAGAAGTCCATAAAGGTGCGAGGCTGCAGTCTGGACCTGGAGCTGGTCCTGGTCCTGGACATGGACAAGGCCGAGGAACAGGACTAACAAACAACAAACAAAAAGCAAACTCAATTCAAGCTCCACTCTAGACTCCTACTCGTACTCCGCCTCCCCCTGCTCCCCCTCCTCCCCATTCTCCCCATCCTCTTTCGACTGCTTCAACTTCAACTTCAACTTGGGACTGCAGTTGGAAATAAATAAAAGCGTAAAAAGTGCTCAGCAGGAGGAAAATTGCAGGAGAAATTTGCCCAAAAAATGGCGTGAAAATGTAAGCGAAAAACAAAGTTAATTGTCGGGAGGCTGTCGGAGGCAGCCTCCGCTCCAAGGGGAGCCACGCCAAGCCACGCCACGCGATTCGCGTGGCACCAACACAAGTGCATAAATAATGAAATCTGTCTGCAGCTCTCAGCGATCTCTCGAATTAGTCGCAAGTGGCAAACTAAATGGCAATCATTCAGCGGGAGACTTTACCCGAGACTTTTCCCCCAAAAACTTATCCAAAGGGAAGACAGACAAAAGACAGGCAGAGAAAGAGGCAGAGGTAGAGACAGATGCAGAGGAAGGTGTGTCTCAAGAGATACAAATGGGCATTCGCCTGCCTGTTGAGTGTGCACTCAGGGAATTAGCAGTACGAGCACTGGAGAATAATGGAGAATTCTGCAGCTAAAATGCCAACTAAAGAGAATGAACCTTTCCATTCAATGGAGATATAAATAATGTGTTCTTTGTTTAAGGCTGCCTCCTATAGGAGATCCTCCTATCCTCCAAGAAGAGGGCATTATTCTGGATCATCATTTGTGCCCCGCCTGCTACCTGCTGCCTGCTGCCATTGCCATTACCTTCCTCCACTGTGATTAGCATACATCCCATCCCATCTGCATACTCCATCCATGGATGGGATGGTACATCCATCAGCATTGGCATCCATTTGGCATCCATTTGCACTGGTGTCTCCTCCATTGCTCCTTTGCTCCATTGCTGTTTGCCATTTAAAGGTAAGCATCTAAGTGGCAAGCAGAAGAAGAGCATGGAGCAAGCTCCCATCCAGCATCCAGCAGCCAGCATCGAGCAGGACCTGTCGATGACTTTGATGTACAAACACACACGCACATACACACGCACAACACACGACGCGTTGCAACATTTGGCTCAGTCGAAATCGAAGTTGCATTTTCCGCCATTTCTTTTGTCTACGTTCTAGGACTTGTTCTTCGTCATCATCATCATCGGTAGCTTTCCCTTCCCTTCCCCTCTCATCGCTTCCAGGGCTTTGACAAAAGTGCAAAAAGGCGTTTGGAGGCGACGACGACGACGACGACGACGACATGTGGCAGGCGTGGCAGGCAAATGCCCCTCTTCCATATGTGCCAGGACACATTTTGATGGAGCGGAGACATCGCACGGATTTCTGGCATCAATGCGCATAAGGAGCGACGCTGGAACAGAACATAACAGAGCAGAGCAGACAAGAACAGAACGGAACGGAAGCATCCTTTTTATTTAAAAGTCGCAGCGCGTAAAACGAAATTGACAAAATCGCATGGAAGTGGCTAAGACGACGCGACGCGTCGCGTTGACTTCTTTCAGTCTTTCGTTTCAGTCTGTCCCTCTGTCTGTCTGTCAATTTGTCTGTCAGAGGGAGCCAGTGGAGGTGGCTGTAGCTGTGGATGTAGATGTAGATGTGGATGTAGGGGTAGAGTCACTTAAATTTAACTGCAACTGTTCCTTATGATAAGTAAGTAAGCTTATGGCAACCCCTGCCATGGAGCAGAGGACGACACCCTGCACAACAAATGTAAAATGGAAATGGGAAATGGCAGCAGGAGGGGGGACAACGGGTGGAATATCAAATATTGTATACTCTCGCACTCTTTGAAGGGTCTACGTACGACCCTACTCTAGTAGCTAGTAGATGCGAGAGGTGCTCCCACGTTTAGGCTCGAAAGAGGATTTGCTGTGGGCTGTACGAGTGGATGTGTGGGTGTGGGTGTGGCTGTACAAGTGGGTGTGCGGGAGATTGACATATTGATTGCCAGCTTGCTGTGGCTCTACATCTGTCAATCGAGGATGCGAGGGAAATCGAGGACTTATGAGAGCTTAAGGTACATCAATAAATAAATCTACCATGTGTCTGTGCATACCCCCTTTTAACGATGATTAAGACTCCGCCTTCAGTCATGAATGCCCCATTATGAATATAAGTAAATACTCCAATGATTTTCGTTCTTTTTTCATGAAAATTGGGCAAATATTGGGTTTAAATTTTAAAACGAAAAAAGAACCCCAAGCTGTCGAAATCGAATCCAAATCAAACCAATCAAATTAGTGGATTCCGATGCCCCCTCCCCTCCATCGGGGCTTAGGTTAGGCTCAAAGGGTCTCTTGGGGTCTCTTGGCGTCCTTTGGGTTCCTGTCTGTCTGTGTGTGTGTGTGTGTTTGCTGTTTATTAACTTCATTTGTGTTTAAGCAGCAAAACGGCATCTTGCAACGGGGTGACGGGACACGGGAGACCTGTGCTAGAGTAGAAGGCCTTGTGCAAAGACGACAAGGAATGCCAGGGAAGTAACTTTTTCTCAGAAAGTTTTACTCTTGACTGCACTGCACTGCCATCTTCTTACTCCCTTAGTTACTTCCTTTTCTTCTGCTGCTACTTTCTGGGCACCCTTTTCCAAACGGGGTAGTACGATTTTTATTGGAAGCTTGCAATGCACTTTCAAGGATCATCCAAATATCAAACGAACACTCTAACAGGGCAGCAGAGCTGTTACGAACCGCTGTTAACAGTAGGTATGTTAACGTACATCTTCGTTAACAGCCTGTGACCGCTTCCGGTTACAGCTCACTGTTAGCACTCTCACGATCCATGCGGCTTTCGAGGCGCCCTTTTAGCTGGATCTACATACATAAGGGAAAAGTAACATAGTCTTCTAACATATGTACATATAGTACATATATCCTACGTACATCTTCTGCTGTATCGATCTGCATCTGCAAGAGTATCCAGAGCTGCGGCTCTGTGAAAGTCGAGTCTTTCTTTTAGTTTTTTTTGCTCCTCGTTTATCCTTCTTCCCGGCTGCTCCTGTTGTTTTATCCACCTGAGCGCCTCAGAACCGTGCTTTAAAAATTAACTTGAGACGTTGATGCTGATGTGGATGCGGATGGGAAGGCGGATGGGGAGGCGGTTCCTTGGCTGTTCTGTATCCTTGGAGCGGAGGCTGCAATGGGATTGGTTCCCTGAAGTGGGGAGCGGGGGGTTGTGGGGACTGCTTGCTGCTCACTTAATGAGCGTTTAATTGGCTTCATTGTTTACATTGTGGGTGTGTCCCAGAGGAGGAACAGAAGGAGGAGGAGGAGGAGCAGGAGCAGGAGCAGGAGTGGTGGTGCATGAGGCGTTTGCCTGATTGAATTTCTTGAGAAAACTTTTTAATTACATCCCATTGTTGCTGCAACACAAAGCAAAACAATCAAATACAGCAACAGCAACAGGAACAGCGGCAGCAAATGCGATTTGAAGCGTCTATAAACGCGCCGGAGACGCGCTCGCGTTTCGCAGGCGATTCTCATTTGGAAAATTGCTTTGGCTAGCCATAAAAATCGCTGTCAAAAGGGGAGGGAGGAATTGGGGGAATGGAGGAACGGAGGTGGAGCTGCAAAGACAAGACAAGAAATGAACTGAACTGAACTCAGATTTGAACCCCATGGCCCCCCTCGGGTCTGATTTTATTTACAAATGCTGCAGCATTTTATGCGGCCATTAAAATATTTTATTGCTCTTAGCGTAAATTTTAAGCAATAATAAAACGTAAGGGTACATGTACATACAATACATCGCATCGTAGGGGATGGCAATGGGGATGGGGGTTGTGGGGCCCACAGGAACGTGAGGCAGCCTCAACAATACGTATACGTACTCGTACAACAGCCAGGACCAGCCCGAAAAAACACAGACCGCAACAAATCCGGCTAAGGAAATGCCCAAAAAGAAAAAGGAAACAAAATCCAAAAGAAGAGCAGAGAAGGAAGAACGACTAGGGAATGCTCTGATCTTCAGCAGAGGAGAGGAGAGGAGTTTATCCCTTAAGGGAAGAGGGTTATTTATCGAGCAAGGATGCTGGCAATCACTGGACGGGAGGATCTTCTTCTTCAGTGTTCGAATCGTTCCTCAGTTGTTCTGCTATACCCTGCTATTCCAGGGGCATGCCTCGGACTTCTGGTTACGCCCCTAAAATTCTTGCGACTGGCCGCGGCTAAGCGTTTTTCCGTTTTTCCGTTTGCAGCGATTTTGCCAGCAATTCGGTGAAAATTTAATTTGCATTTGCGCATAAAGTGCTGCCACAACGCTTGTGGATGCGGATGCCGATGGTGGGGGGGTGGCATGTGGCATGTGGGCGGATGGGCGTATGGGGAGCCACGCCCGTTAGTTTGACTTACACCTTACGCCACCGCCTCCGCCTTTGCCTTTGCCTTTGCCTTCGCCTCTCCACGTCTCCACCTCTCTGGTTCTCTGCCTTTTCTTTGCGGGAATAACATGTGCGGGGGAGGGGAAAGGGGGGCGGGGGGCGAGTCTCCTCTCTGTTTCTGTTTTGGGGTTCAGTTCGGTTCGGTTTCTGTTCCTGCTATTTATGGCAGCAGCTGTTCGCCAGGCAACAAAAAATATGTAGAAATATGTGGGAGTGGTGGGAGTGGCAGTGGCCGTGGCAGCACCTTCTTGCCACGCATACAAATGGCATCCAATTGATTTACTTGTGCTGGCAGTCATTTGTTTCACCCCATGCCACCCTGCCCCTGCCCCTGCCCCCTGCCGCTGCCACTGTCTTTGGCTCCAACTCCTTTCGCTGCAAACTTAAATTTTACTATTGAAAAATGTAAATCGAGTCGTGCATTTTATGGTTTATCACACAAGAGAGAGAGGAACAGCCTCTGCCTCTGGCTCTGCCTCTGGTTTTGCCAAGGAAAGGTCTAAGGTCACTTGGGAATACCCGTACTCCCACCTATGTATATCCTGTATTAAATGCGATTGGAATCCAATTAAATGTGCGGGATTTTTATTAAATTTGTATATAATTTCATTGCTGGACGCATGTTAAATGCATTTTAATTTGTTTTTCGCTTTATTTGTTTTATAATTCTATTTAATATAACGCACACACACACACACAGACACAAAAAAACACACAGGCAAAAGAAGAAAATCTGTTGGAAAAACATGCACAAATTTTCACCCATTTTGCATTGGCATTTTCCATTTTCCTGTTTAATATTAAGCAATAAAATTTCTATCAAAAAAAATGAAATAAAAAACCCCCATTCTTGTGCTTTTCCTGTTTCTGTCTCTGTCAGTCTGTCTCTCTCTGCCACTGTGTGTGTCTGTCTCTTTCTGCTCTTTTCACCTGTTTATGCAAGCCAATAAATGCTCCCTTCTGTATGTGTGTGTGTGTGTGCGTGTGTGTGTTTATGCTGCAATAACTGTAAATGACAAACAAATGCGCCTGTTAAAATCGTTGATTAAAATCAGCATAATCACACACACACACACACACAGGACACACAGGACACACAGGACACCCAGGACACACAGGACACACAGGACACACCCAGGACACACACAGGACAAAGGCCACAGAGAGTTGAGAGCGACCAGAGGGCGGGGGAGGGGACTCGAAACAAGAAAAATACGAGGCAATTACCCAAGAGGATTCGACGCAGTGGATGCCCCCTGTTGTGGCACTCAGGGCACGGTATCCCCAAGTCGAACCCCTCGAAATGAGAACTTCTTTCATGTTCTAGATATCTATAATTTCCACAACAATCCTGATCTGATTCGATCTGAAATGCAATTGCCATCAGTGAGTACTTCGGGATTCCCACAAAAATACCATGATTCGATGTCCGAAAATGATTCGACTTGGGCATGCCCTAGTAATCATATTTGTTGCAGAGTCTGGTCCTACGATGGCGCCCCAGTATACCCAATGGCTTAATGGGTAGCACACAAGCACAGACTGCATGCTGAGAAGAGGCTGGACGGATGGACGGACGGACAGACGGACGGGTAGAAGAGGGTGGTGGTCGAGTGAACAGCAGGAGGACAATCAGCCGAAGGGCGAGTGCCATGCAGTGCGTCATTTATGCGGGCCTATAAGCACACACACACAAAAACACACACTAGGGGGTGGGGTGCTCCACAGGCTCCAGGTAAATAAGTTGCACTTTAAAGCAAACAAACCCCGAACCATTCCAAGCCATCCTGGCTGCCTGGCTGCCTGCCTGCCCCTTGCCACTGTCTGCGTCCTGTTGCTCCCAACAAAATGGCTTCTGTCCCCACATATACATATGTACATATACATACATGTACATATGCTAGTTCCAGAGCCTGTAAATGTCATTGGGAGACGGACATGAAAATATTTTAATAACTACTCGCATTCGGGGGGGTATTCGTATTCGTCTCCGTTTTCCTGCACTTTCTGGCAAATGTTTTCATTAGCCACAAAAGCAACAAAAACAACCAAAAAGGCTAGAAAGAAAAAGGAAAATGGAAAAGAGGAAAGTGGAAAACAAAAAGGGAAAAGCAAATGGAAATGCGAGTACTGGGAGGACTACGAGATAGTCAATTAAGTCAGCGAGAGAGAGAGAGAGAAGCACAGAGACAGCACCCGGAGGAGTACGAGTACGAGTATACATAAGTAATTCTAACAAGCAAATGGTTCTCCTCTCCTTTCATGGCTTTCCCATGATTCCACTTTAAAGTGGAGTCGTCGTAGAAGCACAATCGAGTCCTCCACATCGCATCGATCCCCAAAGGAGTCGTAAGCAGAACAAACATTTCGGCAATTGCAAAATTGCGCTCATCCATTCCTGAGAAAAGGCATAATCAAGCTGGCAGCTGGAAGGCTGAGGGTTGGCTAAGCCAGCAAGCAGTGTGCACAGGGCACAGTGTTGTTAAACAACGCAATTCTGTTAAACAATGCAATACGGTCACACTTGCATTGACTGACTGAAGGCAACAATCGATCACCTCTGCCGCAGCGCTTGCTCCCAACTGGAAGCATACATATAGTTCTCTCGCTCTCACTGCTTGCTCTTCCCATAAGGATATCTCTGTGCTTGCAGCTAGTCCAGAACAGTGTTGGTAAGTCACTTCAGGCGGGCGGTCTTGACAGTTCAAATGCGAGGCTTATCCCTCATTGATGCTACCATGAAAAGCAGTAAATTGGTTAACCAATTTCATTGAACACCAACACCAGCCTCCCCCCTGTATTTTGTACCCCTTTTTAAGGGAGGGTGTGGAGGGGGGTGGGGGGATTGATGAACGGTGGCAGTGGTATCCAAAGCCAAACAACATTGTTATTATTTTTAAAAGCGATTTTCGAAACCCGAACGCAGCTGGGCCTCGTTAAAAGCACAAACAGCCAGAAAAGGAGCAAGGATAACGGGAGATCCAGTTCCCTAGCCCCAAAACCCACTTCCTGTACTGTCCTACCACACACACACGCACACACACACACACACATATGAACATGGAAAGCAGTTAGCCCCGCGGTGTATCCACATAAGTCATTTATTGAAAATCCACTGCAGCAGCAGCAGCAGCGGGAACAGCGGGAGCAGCAGCAGCAGCAGCGACAGGCCACCAGGAAAAACAGGAAAAGCAGGAAAAGCGAATGGCAACGGCGCAGGCAACGGCTGCCGTCCAAAGTATGACAAACAATAGCCAAATGGGTTTTTCCTACAACAACAATTTTTCAATATGCTCCCAACCAAAATGACCAAAAGAGCCCAGCCCCAAACGAAACCGAAGCCCAAACCCCACACCCACATCCACACCCACACCCGCACCCAAATCGAAACCGAAGGCAAAGGGGGAAGGGCTTGGGGATGGGGGATGGAAAATTGCCATCTTGTTGTTGCTATTTGTGCTCGTTATTGTTTTCCCACACGGTAGCGGAGGCTGCAATGAGGAATGATGGACGCCAGAGGGGGGATGTAACAGAGTCACAAATCAAGGACAGCCAGCCAGCCATTTGGCCAGCCAATGATTGAGGGGTATACCCGTAGTCTATGGACTTTCTGCCTGCCATTATTCCGCATTGTGGAACTTTGCTCTGCAGCAGCCCCAGCCCCAACCCCAGATGTACAGACAGACAGACACAGATGCAGCCGGCGACCAGGCCAGGCCAACACTTCTGGCCAAGGCTAAGAACATTCATAGGTCGATTGTCGCTGCCATTAAGTGTGCATAAATGTGACAAGAACAACAATAAAAATGAAACCCCCCCGCCCAACAGCAGCAGGGAGGCAGGAGCAGGAGCTGGGACCCCAGCCTGAAGCAGGACGAATCTCAAATGGAAGTCTGGATGCCCTCACAAGGGTGGATGCGGATCCACTGGCCTTCAACTTTAGCTGTGAATGAAATTAAACTCCATTTTTTAAGTACTCCTCCATTTGGTTGATTCTCTCTCAGGAGAGGGACGGACAGGCTTCCGGAGAGAAAGACAGAGCAAAAGGCTCTTCGAATATGAAGGATCGAAGTGAAGCTTTTTTTATTGTTTGCTCCATTCGACGGACTGTTTGCTCCGGACTGCAAACCGGAGCGAAGCGAAGCAACGGGAGATTGCGATTGCGAATGGGAATGGAAATGCGGATGTTAAGCCTTTAAATGAAAATTGTCAGAAAAGAAATTTTAATTTCTGACACTGCACAGCACTGGAAAATGAATGGGGATTGAATGGGGACGACTTAATGGCCAAAAATTACCAAGAACAACTGAAATTCTAAATGGATTTACTCTTCATATTTATAGTTCAATATTCGTTTCCAATGCACTACCAACATATTAAGAAATATTTCACATAATTGTGCACTCAGAGAAATAAGCAATGAAGTCGTTATATTTGTACTTATGTAGATATATACATATATGTATGTATATTGTTTTAGGGTTTTATGTTACCAGGCTACTCGTGAGTAGCATGGAATTATTTGGCCACTCTTCATGTGAAAGTGGAAATTGCCAAGTCCAAGAGTGGTAGATGATGAAAAATTACAGTGCTACAGTGCTGGCCATTGATCCCAAAAACATAAGAGGGAAAACAGAGTTTGGCTCGTAGCGCTGATCGTCCTGACCTGGTGGACATGTTGCCGATCGAAAAGGCGGTTTACAAACGCTCAAAAAAGTAGATTCGTCGAGTGCCCATAGAAGATATCGTTTCGCCCAGACCCTCCACAAATGAGGCACAGCACGCGTCTCAGAGAGCTTCGTCCAGTGATGGACTTTCTCCGATAACATTTATATTTTGCATCTAACAGGAACGGTGGAATTGAATGCTTACTTTGGCTTTGGCGCGTTTTACCCATTAATGTGAAAATATTTGCCAAGTTTGCAACTAGTATATTTCATATTGAAATATAATATAAATTATTTCTTAATTAAATTAAATATTTCAATTAATATTTAATATAGAAACCTTTTCACTTTGATTTCAAAATAAATTGCATTCAAATGAAGCCATAATAATATTTATTACAAAAATAAAACATAATCGGCTACAAAGTTGATTAATAAAATTTATTATTATTATTATATATGAGCCATATTAAAAAGCCCTTTCTAAAAGCTATCGATGAATTATATCGAACAGTGTGTCTACCGAAGGCTTGGTCACACTGCAGCCACGCTTCGGAGAAGAAGAAGAGAGAAACCAAGCATTTGCAGGTAAATATAGTCAATAGTTACTAATTGGTTGTGGGACTAACATATATATACATATGTGTAGAATCACAGGCATATCGACAGCAGACACCAGCCACCAGGCGAGGCATTCACTTTTTAGCGTGCAGATTACTCGATTAAAATGCAATTCTATTCCGATCATTTCTCCAAAGAGATCAAAAAGGAGGAGGAGGAGGAGGAGCTGGAGACGGAAAAGGAGCAGCAGTGGAAAAAGACTGGAGCAGGCGTTGCCTGGAGGAGTCAAATAAGACACGGAGGTGGAGCTGGAGGGGAAGCTGGTTTCAGGCAAAATTAAACATAATCATGTGCTGCATAAATATGCGAGTGAGTGGGGTGTAGTGTGGAGAGTGTGGAGTGTGGCCCTCTGCTATTGATATTTGACTAAAAGCAGAGCAGCGACTGCCAGAGTTTGCACAGTGCAAACAATGTGCATTTCTGGAAGAGGGACCCACATTCACATTCACAGCACCCAACACCCACCCACCGACAGTTGTTAGAGTTCCAAATCAAACAAGACATCCCCCCACCCCCCCTCAGCCCTGCCCAACACAGACACACACACACACAGACGACACGGTCCGATGAATATGTTTATGCCAGTTGGCTTTGCAATAACTTCATAAATATTCACGAGGAAGGAACCGAACCAACCAGCTCCTGCATGCTCCATGGTCTATGCTGCATGCCCCATGGTCCATGGTCTATGCTCCAATCCTCAAATCGATGCACACGAAATTTAAATTAAAATTCGTTAAAACAGAAAAGATACTGACAGAACAGAACAGAGAATAGAGGAGGATAATGGACGAGATTTAATGGTGAGTACCGGGCTATAATGCAATTATGATTTGACTGAACCGACTGTCAATTAAATGACAAATTTACAACACTTGCAACACCCAACGCTCCCCTCCAGTACACGGCACAGGCGATGGCCGATGGAATAAAATCATATAAAATATCAATAAACCACACAAATTTATGGCAGAAACATACACAGAGAGAGAGAGAGAGAGAGAGAGAGCAGCACAGAAAGACGAACGACGTGCAAAAGCCGGAGGGCTAGGGAGAGCGGCCGTTGCAAGAGTGAGTATCCGTATCCTGCAGCATTGCATTCTGTGAATGCTCTCCACATCCGTTTCCCATGCTCGTAAATAAAATGCACTCCTTGTCGCTACCCTCCAACCCTCCCTCCATCCTCCCTTTGCAGATACCGAGTCAGAGCCGGAGCCGGAGCTGGAGCCAGCGGCAAAACGATGACGAGCTGACGATGTCATTGTAAATACCATAAAGAAAATCGTTGCCGACGTGCGGTGTCCATGTCCCGTCCCTCCTCTAGGAGAGAAGAAGCCATAGCTGTAGCCGTAGCTGGCCAAAGGAGCATCCGTATCCCAGCATCCAGCAGCAGCAGCAGCATCCAGGAAGCCCTGCAAAATGTTATTTATTGGAATTGTGTAATAAATGTTACCGAAAGTGCACTCGACATAAACGAAATGTTGCATCCACACGAGTACATCCATCCCCACCATCGAGGCTCCCTCCCAGGCATTAGGAGAGGAGTCCGTGATGCAAATGAGGAAGGAGCAGCAGCAGCAGCAGCCAAGGATGCCATAGATGCCATTATCCATTATCCAGCATCACGTGTGTGCGTGTGTGTGTGTCCAGACACATCAGACACATGGCACTGACAGTGGCTTCTGGCCAGAGAGATCTTCATTATCGATGGGCTTTTATATACATTTTACCTTCAGGCTGAACCTGGCCGAAGCCGAAGCTGCAGCTGCAGCTGAAGAGATGCCTTAATACTCGTCCTCGTCCAATCTGCCGTTATTTCTAGGGTTATGCGTTCCATTCCGCCCAGCAGGATTCATGGTTCCCTCTGCCTCTCAGGGTTACGTGCTGATCGCTCACTTAGAGCCTCACACGTGCAACCACGAGACACTTGGGCGAGCACATCGAGCATTGGCCAGTCTCGACCTTTGGACAGCCCATTCCTGCCCCTCTTCAGGCGCCAGGGCTTCAGGGCTCCAGGACTCCAGGCTCCTGCCAGCTGCATTTTTGGCCAAAATGGAAACTGGTCCTTGGGGCGTCGACGCTTTGGCTTTGGGCTTTCAGTTCTGTGTCTGTCCTGCTGTCTGTCTGTGGGCCCACAGACACATATGGCCATGCCACCCACAGGATACGACTGCTCCTGCTGCTGCTGCTGCAGATGTGTCTGTGGCACCTTTCCCTCTGTGTGTGTGTGTGTGTGTGTGTGTGTGTACGGACTGCTCTTTGTCCCGAAAATTTCCATCGATTTGATTTATATGCAAAATATTTAAATTTTATTGCCAGTTTGCATATGGCCCATACCGACAGGACCAGAAGCAGTAGCCGTAGCCGTAGCCGTAGCAAGAATCCCCTGGGCTTAAGTGAGATCGATAGTTATAGTTGTAGTCCACACACACACACACACATCCCATTTAGATGTATCCACATATGTATGTAGTTTTGGGGGTCGTTTAAAGAAGCATCCCGAGTCCGACAAAACAGCTGAGATCCGCTCCGCTCCGGACTACGGACTACAGACAACGGACTACGGACTCCAAAGTGGCGTAGTGGAGGAGTAATTTATGCAGCTTTTTGGTAATATTGAAATCGAAATTTAAATGCAAACAAGGGAAAGTGTTGGGGCCCCAGCACCTGGCAGCTGGCAACTGGAATGGGAATGAGAATCGATTATGGAAATAATGCGAATAAATTAATGCAGGAGGTGAACTACTATATCTATTTAGTTGTCTATAGGTCTATGTTGGGGTTGGCATCTGAATATCTTATATCTTATATGTGTATCATGCAACAGCAGCAGCAGTAGCAGCTTCAAGGAGCTGCTTCAAATTCAACTAATGAGTCCTTGAGTGGAATTGTGTCTCCTTTGGAACTCTTTGGACTGGCTGCAACTTTATTCATTTTTCATACTGTCAGAACAGCAAGAACCCCTGGGAAGGCATGGCAGGGCGGAGTGGGGGCAAGGCAGGGGGCGTGGGCGTGTCAGAAATTATGTTGATTGTTTGCTTTAGCCAAGGAAATAATTAAGCAAGACGAGGCAGCAGCACAGGCAGCAGACAGGACAGGAGGCAGGATTCAGCGGAGACAAGGAGACGTCGCCAGACTCCTCCGTCGCTCGCACTTGGCGCCAAGTCAAAAATATATGTATGTATGTACGGCATGGCATGCATTTTCCCGGGATAAATTTCCCGGAGAGCAGGCGGCATAAAACCAACCCAAATCCAAATTGTCAACAGCTTTTTGTGCGTCGGCTTCTGTTTTTTCCTTTTTTGTGTCGTTTGTCGTTGGGAAAACTTAATCTAATTAGAGGGCTACTTGGAGCTGAAGTTTTGATTTACATTTTGGGGCTGTCAGGAAATCGCAGACCGAGTGGAAATTAGCCGGAAAGGGATACCAAAAACGACACCGACACCAACAACGACATCGACACAGTTTTGACCCAAAAGTTGCATAAATTTCCGGTTAAATCGTTGACGGTATTCCCGCTAAATCGTTTTGGACAAATCCAATTGAAATTGATCGAAAATGTGCTGCGTATTTCGTACTATTTGGGGGCTCGATTGCAGTTCGATTTGCGATTTGCGGGCGGGTTGATTTTATCGCATTTCATTAGGGCCAAAGCCAGAGCCACAGGCAGAGGCAGAGGCAGAGTCAAAGCCAAATCGAATTCCAATTCCATTTTACACATGCTTCATTTCGTGATTGGAAATTCGTGTTGGATATTCAGCCTACGACCGATGGACCGACGGACCGACCACCACATTGTTGAATACTCGTTGAATTTTATTCATTTATTTCGCTAAATTTGGAAAGCTACAGCGCCCAGGGATGGTATACGGATCCTTTGTCCTCTCGCATCTTTTGTTTGGCCAAACGGGCAAATATTTAACAAATGAGAAGGGAGAATGGCAGATGAAGCGAGAGCAGTACAACAGTCCGCTCGCTTGATAAGAGCGATAAGCCTCGTCTCGCCATGGGGCCATGAATAAATTAGTTTGCCACGCGGTCCGTTGCCGCACCGCTCAAACCCGCCCTACACCACTCCGCACATTCCTTTTTGGGTATACTAAAGTCAGCATACGATACGGGAAAATCAAGTATAAGGTAGTGTTTCCTGGAAAATGACGAAGAGCTGTGCCTCCACGCCAGGAAAAACTCATCCAAAATGGAGTGAAAGGGGAACCGAAGATTGCAGATCGTAAATGAATTAACTCTTAATGTATGCCACATATGGTTTAAATTTAAGACTAAACGAGTAATTAAGGGTATTTAGTGACTAGAGCAGGGGTCGGCAGCGTCCTATGCACTGTGCATAGGAAAAGCCCACAGAGCAGCGCAGTCGGCACACGCAGAGTGTAAAAACTTCGTGTAGCGTCGGTCCTAAGCACAAACTTTTGGGTGCATATCTGTTTTAGCCAGTATCGGATATATTTAAGTATTTCAGTATTTAGTATATTTTAGTATTCGGTCACACTCCTGTTGCTACATTTCGATCGAATGCCTAATGCAACTCTGCCAATGAATGTACATTTTTATTTCCTCTTATTCGGATCACAATTTGAAGCAATTTTCTTCGCCGTAGTTGGCTGTGGAAATATTTATATCGTGCTCTTACATTTCTCCAGTTTTCTCCACATTTTCTCATTGTGACTTTGTGCTTTGTGCGGGTAACATCATCGTTCTGTTCTACGGAAACTGTCTGCTAACCTAAGAAAAAAACAACAAATATTTTCCAATTTCAAATTTTGTGAATTTTTTCGTGTGCTTTTAAATCGAATTTTCTGGAAAAATGAATCCCTATCGCATGCGTGCTCCGATGAGTTTTGGAGCTGCGCAGCCGCAGCCGCAGCCACAGCAACAGCCTGAGGCGCAGCCACAGCCGGAGGCGCAGCCGCAGCTGGAGCCGGAGCCGATGCCGGAGCCGCAGCCGGTGGCCGAAGCCAGGCCGCCTCTAATCGAACCGTTCAATTTGTTGCTGCGTCCAAATGAAAATGTGTGGCTGGTAGCCATGCGAAATGGCCGAAATGGCTATGGTCAAGTAGGTGAGCATCTACGTATGTGTGTGTGTGTGTAACCCATATACATATACACGAACGAAAATGAACGCAAAAGTGAACCTTCGATGAACTAGCTCGCGGTGAACTTTTCCCATAAAATGTGATTATTTTTGCAATTCATTCTCGACACCAAAAGCAGAACCTACTTGATGTCTAGAGTGAGACTTGAAGTAGAAATATAATAGAAAATATGTGCATAATTTCTGTAAATGTCAATCTCATTTGAACAAACTCCTAGCCCATCGACGTGCAGTGCTGGATTCGGACATACTGGACTTTGAGGAGTATGCTCAAGGTCTAGGTCAAGATCAAGATCAGGGAGATGAAGTGATGGATGGTGGACCACAGCCTTACAGTCCAAGGGAGCTGCTCGGCCACTTGGCAGCCTGGCGTCTGCCACAGTCCTTGCGGCGTGTCTTCTGCTGGGAGTGGCCGCTGCTGTCCTTCTTCGTCCTGGCATTGGGGATGATGTTCCTGTTCAGCTTGGACTACACCAACGTTGTGTATGCCGTGTCCATCACGGGCATCGTGTTCTTGTGCAGTGTTGTGCTGTACCTGACTGTCACCTCCACCCTGGGGTCACGCCAGGTGGAGGGGTGGGTGGACGTGACCTTGCCAGAGCCTTTGATGTTTAGCCAGGAGGTGGAGGAGTTGCTGTGCCGCATGCTGCACAAAATCAAACGATGGATCGCAACTGGCAACTTTTTGCTGTGGCAGACGTCGCCCTTGCAGAAATCAGTCCTGGTGATTTGTGGTTGCAGGCTGTACGCCATGTACTTTCTCATCGATTTCGGACTACTCGCCAAGTTCTGTAAGTCCACAGTCCACAGCAGTCCAAAGCCATAGTCTAATCCCGCCGGATTCCTACTCCAGTCTACGTTGCAGGCTTTACAGTGTATCCCCTGGCCAATCGAGTATACGCCGCGTGGCTCGGCATCTGCAACCCGAACGTTCGCCGCAGAGCTCGTGTTGTTCTCCGTTATGGTCCTGGTGCATGGTTATGGTTCGGTGTTGGAACTGATCCCGCTGGCGAGGCATCCCGCAATGAAGAACTGAATGGCGGAGCAACTGGGGACACTGATCCTGAACCTCTAGCAAACGCTAATAAACCAAACGGACACAGTGAGGAGGAGGAATCCGATCCAGAGTCCTCCGATGCAGAGGCAAGCCATCAGCTCGAACAATTACATATTTAATATTCATAATTATGTTTTTTCGAGCCCGAAGAGGCGCGATTGTTTATTAAATTGATTATTATTTCGAGCATAATTAACATTATTTTGACTCCATTCAGTCCATTCAGTGGGGGTTACAAAACCGTAGCATACTCTTCGGCATTCGGGTGTGGGAAAAGCATAGCATACTTGTCGGCTGAAACGGCAGAGGCGATTTTTGTGCGCGATAAAAGTCGCGCCCAGAACGTGACAAACGACGAGGCTGTTAAAGTCGCAAGCAAACAAAGGACCAGAGCAGAGCAGAGAACTGGCTGTATGGCCTGCTTGGGGTGTGGGTTGGTGGTTGGTGGACTTCAAGTCGTTCACATTTTTTGGGCTGGGGCAGGGGCTTGGCAGTTGTTAATCATTAAAGCCGCCTCCAGTGAGTGGCCCAAGATTTTGGTCAGATTTATTCATTAGCCGTGGGGATTCGGAACGGTCCACGGGAGGGGCATTAAATATTTAGGCAGTAGTCGGCCATGGGAGACGAGACCGAAATCGAATCGTAGGAGGAGGAGAAGGACAAGGAAGTGGAGGGGAAATGGAGATGGGGGTGGACTGGGGGAAATGTGCATGCCGCCCGCACAAGCCCTTTTCTTCCTGCAATTTGCACTCAATTGCAATTTCCGCTTGGCTCTGCCATTTGCTACGTGCATCCCCCCACCCGACGTTGCCTCCCCCCTCCCTGCTGGCTACGTGCTGAGGGTGGCGAAAACGCGCAGAAATTTGTTTTGCCATTTTGTTTAGTTGTTAGTTGTCCCCCACTCCCCCACTCCCTCAGTCCAGGTCCGGTCCGCCCTTACAGTGGGAGGGGCATGGCGGCATGGCGGTTTCTTTCTTTTTTAAATATCAATATAAAACGTGACAGAATGGACTTGTCCCTGCACTGAAATTTGGGGACAAGGGGGTGCCGGGGTGCTGGGGTTGTGGGGTTGGGGGGGGGGGGGGGGGGGGGGGGGGGGGGGGGGGGGGGGGTTGTGCATTAGGACGTTTCCATTTAAAGCGTCAAGCAAATCTTGGGACCGAGGAAGAGAATTTCCGTAAGCGGTTTAACTGCTCGGAACATAAGTAGGGGCCACAAAGAGGCAGAGAGAGAGACAGAGAGAGAGAGAGAGAGACAGAGAGAGAGAGAGGCAGCGACAGTGGCCCGCCCACACGCATTATAATCCGTTTAGAGAGGCGCGTGGGAGCCGACAGCTGTTGGAACATAATATACGCATTCCCAGCCTACTTGCCACGTGCTCCATGCCCCATGTCCCTTGCGACTTGCCACTTGCCACTGACTTCAGGCAGCACCTCCTTTCTCCTGTGGGATTGCCAATGTCTGTTTATGATTAAATGATTATTATCATGAGGTAAATCTTTGGGAAGAGAACAATTGCATTGTAAATGATTATAAAGTGAGGAGAGTTCTATTTGAGACTGAGGGAGGGGAAGGAACATGTATAGTCTAGGCCTATATGTTGATGTCTACCATAAAAATTCCAATCGAATCCCATTCAGTAGGCTTGGCTCTAAGGTTCTGCCATCTACGCAGTCAATCCTATTCATTGACTTTACTCCTACATTGTGCCAAGAACTTGACAACATTTCACAATATGCCGCTGCAGGACAAACAGTCAGAGCAGCCCCAGCCCCAGCACCAGATGGAGCTCTTGAGCCAGCTCAGGGACAGGATCAAGGAGGAGCTGAAGAGGGAGATCGCGGAGGAGCTCAAGCAGGAGGTGAGGAAGGAGCTTATTGGCGAGTGGGAAACAAAGAAACAAAACAAACAGAGCCCGGAGATGGAAAGGGAGCCGCCCTTGTACGGACAGGCTAAGACAGACCAGTCCCAGATCCAGACCCAGACCCGAGACCAGGTGGGCATCAAGACGGAGCTAAAGAAGGAGATCGCGATCAAGCAGCAGCAGCTGCTGCCCAATAAGATGGACGAGTTCATGGCGGAACTGGTCGAGAAGCTAAGCAAGCCGATCCCACCCAGCCGATTGGAGCCAATGGTGGAGACCAATAAGCAGCCGAAGAAGGGCGAAGACAGCAAGAAGGCGAAGGAGGAGCAGAAGAGGCCTAAGAAAGAGCCCATAATCGAGAGCGGGAAGGAGCTCAAGGAGGACATGTCTGGGAAGATAATGAAGCCACAGGAGGAGAGCGACTCGATAGAGAAGTATAAGAACTCCAAGGGGGTACAGGTTGGGGTGAAGCAGAGCAAGATGGAGGAGGAGTCCATCCCCATCGAGAAGAAGCAGATCGAGCAGAACAAGCCGCTGCAGGTCGAGTACCTGAAAGATTTCCCGGCAATGTCCATGCTCGATAAGGAACTGAAGGAGCTGCAGCTGCAGAAGAAGACTCAGATGAAGAAGCTTTCCAAGGAGTTCCGTGCGGCCATGGCCCTGGGCATGCAGCACAAGAAACTGATGAAGGAGGAGCAGCAGGATGAGAAGTCCATCATCGATCGCAAGAATCTAAGCAGGAAAATTACTGAGCTCAACACGGCGATGGATTCGTTGGGAAAATCCACAAAGAAAATCAAAGAGGAAGCGAAAAGCGAAACGCAGCTGCAGGCGCAGCAGCAGCAGGAGCCGCTGATCGAGCAGACACGCCAGAAACACATTTCGCAGGAGGCCATGAACCAGAGGAAGGCCGAGATCCGGAATGGGACGATGGTGGACAACATCCGCACGATGATCGTCAAGTTGTCGGAGAACTGCTTCCGCGGCTGCGTCAGCCACTACTCCGCCTCGCTGGAGGCTCCGGAGCAGGCCTGCATCGGCGACTGCATGAACACCTACATAGACTCCTACCGCCTGGTCAATCGCGTCTTCGTCAATCGCATCCACGCGGAGCACAAGAAGCGCCAGGAGCAGCGCCAAGAGCAGCAGATGAGCGAACAGAAGAAGTAGAAATCAAACGCCAGACGATTGAAGATCGGAGATTGATTACACGACGAATTGATGATGTTGTTACTGTTTTTATTATTGTTTTGGAATATATAAAAATCCACAAAATTGTGTGTGGGCACCCCAAAGTTCTGCTTTCTGTTTTCTGCTTTCCGTTGTGTTTAAACTGAAGAGCGAATGAGCCATCATTATGCGCTCTTAATTGTTTGCCCTGCACTACTTGCATTACCTGCAGTGAAGAGAGGGGATCAAACTCTTCTCTTACAAATATTTGCTCTACGGTCTGACTTACGCACTCCCCGTCTTCTCATTCCCAACAACAATGCATACGCCAAAGAGAAAAAAACAACAGCTACAAACACTGTCATAGTGCAAAAGCGAAGCCGCTCTTGGCGTAGCTGCTGCGCTCCCAACTTTTGCCAAAAAGTGAGTGATATTTGAAAAAAGTGAGTGAAGTGAGTGGGTGAAAAAGAAATAATAAAGTATTCTTTCTGAGCTGAGCTGAGTGAAATTAAAATGCAAAAAGTGAGTGAAGAGAGTGAGTGAAAAAATAAATAATAAAGTAATAATAAAGAAAAAAAGACCCTTCAGAAACTGAAGAAAGAGCGGCAATGCGTAGCAGCAATACCAATGGAATGGTAGCTGAGTGAAATTAAAATGCCAAAAAGTGAGTGATATTGGCAAAAAGTGAGTGAAGTGGGTGAGTGAAAAAAGAAATAATAAAGTATACCGCAGAAACTGAAGAAAGAGCGGCAATGCGTAGCAGCAATACCAATGGAATGGTAGCTGAGTGAAATGAAAATGCCAAAAGTGAGTGATTTGTGAAAAAAGTGAGTGTTAGTGCAGGATGGTCATTACGACGGCAAGGGGCGCAGGCGGCAATCAGTGGAAGGCGATATGTGCAAAAAGTGAGTGAAAGTGTTAAACTCAGATCAAGTGCGGGTGATAAATATTTTCTATTATTTATATTGTATATCATTATCATTTGATCTCTTTCATATCATAATTGGAATCATAATTGTATGCCTCCTGGCTCCTCCTATGGCAATAGGAAGAGGATTATTGAAAGTGACTCGGAAACTCTTTTTCTTTTTCTCTAATTTTGTATAATTTTTCTAAAATCTCCTGCCAAAAGTACGAGTATTGTGCTCTCTGTGCCTATATTTATGCTATGAATTCCATGAATTCTAGAATTCGTTTGTGTCCGACGGAGACGAAGACATACAGAAATCCATCTAGCCTGCCTCCTGCCCCATTCTCCTCCTCTGCTCACTCACCTCCGCATCAGTCCAAAAGGATCTTTTTGATTGCTCTCCTGCCCCTGCTGAGAAACGGTACAGTTTGTTTGGCATTGGAATCCGGTTAACATCATGAACTGTTCTGTTTTCAGCTCTCAGTTTTCAGTTTTCTGTTTCCCATCAGGGGCCCATCATCATCATCATCATCATCATCGTCATTAGACAGGGGCTGGCCTGGCTGTACGGATGCTGATGATGATGTGGCATATGGGAGGCGGAATGTCGGGGTCAAGGGGTCGTTGCCTCTCCAGTTTTCGGTAAATACACTGCTCTGCCTGCCTTTGAGGCTGGTGGCTGGTGGCTGGCGGCTGGCGGCTGTCCTTCCTGAATGGCAGCCCGCTGAATAGCGGTAGCCTCTGCTCGCATTTGTGACGGCGGTACATCATCTATGGCTCCATCCATCCGTCTGCACATTCTCCGGTCTCCATTTTCCATTCTCGCCTGCGCTGTGCATTTTGCATTCAGGATTGCGAGGATGCGAGGATGCGTGGATGTTAGATTTGGTTTTTCCCATTGCATTGAGCGAATGCTTTTTGTCCATGGGATGGCATGGCCTGGTCTGTGGTCCGCCGTGGACTGGTGACTGCTTTATGAATGCATAATTCTATTATGCACAAATTCTATTTACAGGCGGCCGACACCACGTCGACTGTGAGAGCGGTTCATCAAGGACCAGGACGGGACAGGACACTACAGGACCATGGGTCGTTTCGGCAGTTCCCAGGCACACCTGAGGCCCGCCCGCTGGCAACTTTTCGATGGAATCTCGCAGCCGGATTTCATTGTAATTAATATTTGCATTTCAATTGCATTTCGCCCACAGGCACACGTCCACACGTCCATGTCCGCGGCCACACAATTATCACATATGGCGGGGCATTGATTAAACATTTAGCGGCGCAACGTTGCCAAAAGTATTTGCGAGGACTTCGTCCTGCGTTTAGCAATCCCCCATTCTCCCTCTCCCTCTCCCTCTCTCTGTCTCTGTTTAGCTAATTTTGTGGGCGGGGGATCTGTTGTTTATTGGGTCTCCCAGCCGAAAGTCAACCAAATGGAAACCTCAACAGAGCTTGGGCCAGAGGATTATGGCATGGTTTGGGACTGGGACTGGGATTGGGATTGGGTACCCGGACATTGGCATCTGGTTATGGCACCGGGCGATGATTGCTTCCCCCAGAGCGACATCAGCATCAGCATCGACATTGACATGGTCCAGTGCCTATAAATCAACAGCTGCAGCGGCAGTTGTTTCGGAGCGGGGGAGCGGGGGGAGCTGGGCCCCACTCCCAGCTGAAACAGAAATCTTTTCAAGTGGTCAACGGACACAAAAACCTCACAAAACCCAGGGCCCGCATCCTTGTGCCTTGTGCCTTGTGCCTTTGCGGTTGAATTAAGGCAAACAAAGGGGCAACCGGGCGAGCTCTTACGAGTGTATGGCTCTGGCTCTCTGGTGGATGGGGGCGGTTGCAGGGGTGGGCAGGGCTTTGCTTAGATTACGCATACGCCGTGTTGAGCAGCATTCAGTTCCCCAAGTGCGAGGACGAGTGCAAGTCGCTACCGCCCCACAGTCCTCGTCCTCGTCCTCCTCCTCCTCCTCGTCCACTTCCTCGACTCTGAATGAGGTCGAGAAAAGAAAGTGCAACACACATGGGGAAAAGGCGAAACGAAAGAGGAAAAACACAAAAAGAGCGAAAAAGGGCAAACGCAAACGCAAACGCAAAATGTAAATGGGCTTTTCACAAAATGAATATTAAATTGCATGGAGGGGATGTTGGGTGGGGGATGGAGTCGAGAGTGAGAGGTGGCACAGGGGGAGTGGAGCTTAGCCAAGAGTGTTAGACATGTCTGAGCCTTTAACATTAACATGCAGGATCTACCATCCCCCCTCTCTCTCTCTCTCTCTCTCTCTCTCGCTCTTTATAGAGACCTCTTCATGCCCGGCCATTTGTGTGATTTGATTTTCGCAGCATCGCAGCATCGCAGCAACGTGCAGCGTGCAGCGTGCAGCTTACATCGTGACACTTGTAGATACGTATCTCTCAGTGTCCCTGCCCTGCTCTGCCCTGCCCGCTGTAGCCCCTGTAGGATGCTTATGGATACACTCTATGATCCATGACTACCGACATCGAGTGTCAGCCTCTATCTTCTGCTGTACTCTGTGGTTACGATGTCTGTCATCATCATCGTCATCGTCGTCTTACCCATTCTGATACATCTTAATCCCAATTAGACTTTCACCTATATGTTCCCACAACTAATTGGCATCTCGGATATCCTCCTCCTACTTCGCTGCAGCGAATCTGCTTAAATAGATGAGGAAATTCTGGCAACCCCCCCCACTCCCCGCCTGCTGCCTGCTGAATGCGCACAGCACAAAGATTGCCTGGCATGGAAATTTGCTGTCATTTCAGGGACTAACCCTGCCACCGGCCCCGCCCTCACCCCCGCCCCGTCCTCATATATGACATGGCATATGCATTGTTTTCAAAATGATTTGCGGTTCTAATTTTTCGCACAGAGAGACACACACACACACACACACAACAGTGGCAGGGCAGGGGGGCTGGGGGGTGGGGGGCTGGGAGAAAGTTATGCATGGTTGCCATACTTTGTCGTCCTTGTCGTCGTTTCTTATTTCTGTGGTTTTCGCTGCACAACTTGAGCAGGCTCTCTCGAGTCTGTCCTGTTGTTCCCTCCCTCCCTCTCTGTCTCTCTCCCTCTCTGTCTCCCTCTCGCTCTGTCTCTGGCGACAAAGTATGCAGCAAGTACAAGTAAAATGCCGCCACAAACCGCATGCTGCTCCAACTATTGCATCTTCTCTGGTGCTTTGGTGGTGCTGTGCTGCTCCTTGCAACTCCTCGTGGAGCTCTTCTGCTCATTTTGTGTGTGTTTGTGTGTGTGTGGCGCCTAAAACAAAGCACAAAACCGTCGCTTGGTTCAACATTTCAACTGCTTGGAAATTTATTCATTCCCCTGCACAAATGCTCAAATGCCTTGGCCCCTGTCTCCCCCATCCCATGTCCCCATCTCCCCATCTGCCATCCAGCATCTACCGTCTTCCATTTCCGTCTTCATTTGTCTGTCGTTTTGTATTTGAGCATTTCGGTATTTGAGTTTCTCCCCCCCCGCCCCCCCACTCGCCGTCGAATGCCACTACAGACAGCACAGAGAGAGAGAGAGAGAGAGAGAGAGGCGAATCTTTGCTCGAACAAATAAGTAAATTTTTAATTGAAACTCTTATGCAGAACAGAAATCACACGGAAATGTTGTCACTTCCATGCAAAAATGTGATAATTCAAATGGCAGAGGGTTAAATATTTGATGTTCTCTCCGCTCCCCCCCCACCCCCTCTATCCCTAATCCTTCCCTAACTCTAACTCTAACTCTAACCCTAACTCGCTCTGCCTCTGCTTATGGGCCACAAACTCAATTTCACTTGTCGAAATCAATTAAAATTCCTTTCAAAATGTATCACCTGCAAAAACGGTAAATTTACGTAGAACTGAGCCCCGAAACCCCCCCCCCCCCCGAATGCCACTACTTTGAATGGGGGGATGGGGGAGTGCATCAATTACTTGGCCAAAAACTTCAACTCGACTCGACTCTATTGCAATGAAAAGTTTCTGTCGCCGGCCAACTCCAGGCAGCTCCCAAAGAGTTAACACAGCAAAAGTTGAGGTAAGTTGTGTACTGAAGTTAAAAGTTTCTGTGTGCCACACCACGCCAAACACAAAATGCAGTCCAAGGAGAGAGTGAGACAGAGAAGCAGACGGGGACGGGGACGGGGCAGGCAAGCGTCTGCATGGATGGCGTAGGACAAATATTTTTCAACAACTTTCCAATGTTTTCGGATGGCAGGAAGGCATCGAATCACAACTAAATTTTGCGTATTCCGTTCAAGCCCAAATCAAAGAGGGATTCTGGGAGGCTGCGAGTAGGCAGGAAATCCTCTACGAAAGGTATGACAACTTTTCTCCCAGTGCACAGCGAGAGAGTGCAGTTTGTTTTGCACACTTTTTGGCCATGTCGTGGGTGGCAGGGCCAGGGCCAAAATCAGGGCCAAAATCAGGGCCAAAATCAGGGCTTCTGTCTGTCTGCCTTGTTGTGTTGTGTTGTGTCCCGAGCCCTTGTTGTGTTGTGTTGCACTACTGATTTATCTGGTGAACGCGCCAAATGCGTGTAAACATGGGTCCTAGAGCCGCCACTCGATTTGGCTGCTGTTTGATGCTCCTGCCACTGCTGATGCTGCCCCAATGAGTAGGCAATGGGCAATTTTTTCCCCAGCGGCATTCCACTCGATTGAGAATGTTTTGTGGCTGTGTGCGTGAGTACGTGTGTACATATTCCCTCTCAGCATCTATCTCTATCTCGTTCCTCGCTCCCTCCCTCCCTCTAATGGCCACAAATTAAAGACTTTGTTCGGACAAAAGCTTAACTTTCATTAATCGCCGCAAATGTCAGCGCGCACAGATTTGCCGCTCTTCCCAGAGAGATAGAGAGAAAGAGACACACAGAGTGAGAGGGAGAGTGAGGAGGGAGGGGGGAGCTAGGAGCGAGGAGTGTACTACAAACTATCAAAATAAATAACAGAACGTGACGGCTACGTAACGTGCCACATTCTCTGCCACTGCCTCTACCACTGCATGGCTCTTGCCTCGTGTTGCCACAAACGAACGAAACTTTTCAGCCACGAAAATTGCACATAAAACTTAATTAGTTTTTTCTCTCTCTGTTCGGATCTGTTGTTTGTTGCAGCCGCTGCCGCCGCTGTTTGCCTTTGTCTATGTATGGGTGAATGCCTCCACCTCCTCCTCCTCCTCCTCCTCTGTTCCTCTGTGTGCGTGTGTGTGTGTGTGTGTGTGTGTTTCGTGCCGCTTGGTCATTTTTATCATTTGCACTTAATTAATTAAGTTGTAGCATTTTTATTGCCCAACAGCAACAAGAAGGGGGAACTACCACATATTTGTACCCATTTTATGGGCCAGAGGATGTGTATAGAGGGGGAGGGGGGATGTACCAACTCTTAAAGAATTCCATCAGAGAGCAGAGAGCAGAGAGCAGAGAGAACAGAGACTGATTGGAGTTTCTCTAAGGTCTGCTTGGGCTTCAGCCTCTCGCTCCCTCATCTTTATCCCTAAATGATGTATACCTTCTGGTACAGGTACAGCTATAAGTATAGGTACAGGTACAGTTACACCTAAGGCCATAGCTCCCATCCAATCCCTAATTGGATTTGCCGAAAGGCAAAGATATGAAAGGAAATGCATATACTATATAAATATATATAGTCGAGGGAGTAAGGGGCGTGCGGGATGTGCGGGATATCAGGGATGTCAGGGATGTGGCATGTAAGTAGATATAAAAAATTGATCAACTTAGGGACGCCATCGACTGTCGTTTATAAAAATTGCCGTAAGCATAAAAATTAATAGCCAGGAATCTCCCCTGGCCAAATGGAAGGGGGGGAGTAGAGGGGAGGGGTGTGGTGGGCATGGTGGAGGAGGAGGGGGGCGAGCCTGTTGTCGACCTGGTCGTCTGCTTCAAGTACGTGTAATATCAATAAAATTAAGCCCAGACAAGCAGAGCCAGAGCCACAGACAGAGCCAGAGCCTTGCGTACAATCATAAAAACGCGACAGTGCCAAACAATAAGCTGAAAGCCTCTTACATGTATCTTTATGCCCCACATGCCCCACCAACGACCACCGCCCACCGCCCCCGCCGCCGCCGCCGCCGTGTCGCTTCTAATGCGACTTGAAAAGTCAACGACATCCGGGGCCAGCAGAGCTGAGGTGCAGAGGTGGCCTGAGGTGGCAGCAGGCAAACACTAGCATCCGTTGGTGGCAGGCGGCAGGAGGCAGGAGGCATAGAGAGGGAAAGGCTTCTATATGCGGCGCGTCATTGTTTTGTCCTGAAGGAGCTTCAAGCTGAAATCTAAACCCGAACCTCGAACCCAGAGCCCACTCTGCCGTGCTGCGAGTGCCAACGCAGTATTCCTGTCTTCCTCTCCGCTTATGTCGGATACACAGTGGAGCAAGTGCCACTAAAACGGATCACAGGTAACACCTGCAAAGGGGATCCAAATCCGACAGCATCTGCCATCTGTTGTGCTTTGACCTTCTCCATCGAAGGCCAGAAATGTACCAGGAGATTTTAGATGGCAGAACCTTTGCTGAAAACGATCTTCAATCGATACATCCGATAGATGAATCTCAGCCATGGATGATGCACCACTGTAAGACACAGGCAGTGCTGCTGCTGTTGTTGTGGGGTGAAGTGCTGCTTAAATATGAAAAACTAACTCGCAGCTGCTTTCCACATTTTGCTGCACTTGACACTAAATTCACTTTGGCCAAGTGGGTGCTTCGTGCACTTGAGGCGCACTTTCGCTTGACAGCCAGCAACCGGCGAACGCATCCTGACTGCTGCCTCCTGCCTCCTGGCTCCTGCCTGCTGCCTAAGCTGTATGTGAGGTATGTGGTGTAGTGTCGCTCGGTTCGGTTTGGTTGCACTGTTGCATGTGAGCATTGGGTGGTCCTCTTCAGGTCCTCATCTCATCTCCACTCCTCATCCAGCCAGGTGCACAATGTTGCAACGTACGTACATATATTTATTTTATTACTTAAATAAATTACAAAATGGTAGTCGGTTAACCAGAGCCAGAGCCAAAGCCAAATGGCCACCCAGGGCTCTCTCACAGAACCAGAACCACCCGCTCTCTCGTCCTCGCCCTCGCCTGGCTGCATAGTTGAGGAGCTTAGCGCATAATATATTGTTGCCATAGTAGTAGCTGCAAAAGCAGCAGCAACAGCAAGAGGCAGCAGCAGCAGCAACAGTAGCCTCCAGCCCCCGAAAGCCATTCCAACAAAGGCAACAAAATGTTTGTTGGCCACTAACCGGCGACGATGATGGGTAACTGCAAGGGTAACGGTAACGGTAACGGTATGGGTAGGGGGTAGGGGTAGGGGTAAGGTGATGGTTGGTCTCTTCTGGCTATGTGGGATAGGCGCCTGCCAACTGCAGAGCAGAGAACAGAGAACAGAGAGCAGAGAGCAGAACATGTGACTAACGAATAGTCCTTAGTCCTCACTGGCTGGCAGGTTGCACATGGACCATGGGGCATGGCGCCACACGCAGTTCAAGTGTGGCATGAATGCAGCTTGCGGATAAACTTTTGTTCGCCAAACATCCTTCAAACATCATCCAACAGTTATGATTATTCGTAATAAATATGCGAATTTTAAAGCTTCGTAAAACATTTAAAACAAAAATCCTTTAATTCGAATTATTCTGCAATTTTCCTGGTATTTATTTAGTATTTTTTTAGTATTTCCTTAAAAACGTCTTGCACAATAAATACTTACTTTGAAGTCTCTAGTTTTGTCTGATATTTTGTAGTATTTTCTGGTAGTATTCCAGTATTTTATGATATTTTTTAGTATTTTTTTAGTATTTCCTTAAAAACTTCTTGCACAATAAATACTTACTTTGAAGCCTCTAGTTTTGTCTGATATTTTTTTTAGTATTTTCTGGTAGTATTCCAGTATTTTATGATATTTTTTAGTATTTTCATAAAATTGTATATACTCAATAAATACTAAACCTTTAAACTATAGTGGTTCTGTTATTTACTGCTACTATTATGTGAAATTTTTTTTTTATATTTCTAAAAAAAAATACCTAACTATAAACCGAATTTTATATGGTATTTTATTCTTTCAAATAATTTGCAGTATTTGGCTGGAAACTTTTCTCAATCGCTTGAATATCCGAATTCCGAAATGGTTAGTTTTGGTTGGCATTCCATGCCAGCAATCCTGGATGTTCTATGTGGCTCTTCTTTACTTACCCTTTGACCCATCCCATCCATCCCAAATAAAAGACTCTCTCTCTCTCTCTTTCGTTTGTTTGGCTTTCAATTCTTACGTATATGTATTATCATTCTCAATTTCAATTTCAGTTTTTCTCTAAGTATTTACAAATGAACGGGGGTGTCCGAAAGGGTATTAGATTCTTCGGGGTGTATTTATTGTTTGGGGAGGGGGATGGGGTACAAGAGGTATGGGTATTCTACGGTATGGGTATTCAATCCAAATTGCATCCTTCGGCTGATGCTCAAGTATAGGTATATTCTTGTATATCGTATATGTATATATATACGCATATATATAGTAGTATATATATATATATATATATGTATTTGTATAATCATCGTTATCGTTATCGTTACAGTTATGTATTTGTATATGTATATGTTACGCTTATGCTTGTGTATGTTTTTTTGCAATATTGTTCAGTTAATTTCGTTGAAAGTTCTCCATTTGATTAGATGCCATCCAAAAAGTAACAAAAATACACGAGTACACAAGAAAAGAAGTTCGATCTATCCCCGATCCGATCCGATCTATCCATAGTAGTTGCCCGGGGCCTGGGTGGGGTAGCTCTTGGGTCCACCGGATGAGGACGAGGATGCATCGCTGCTAGATCCCCCACGAGAGGAGGGATTCTCACTGAAGAGACCGCCAAAGTTCTTAGAGCTGAAGATGTCGCCCAGGCCGCCGCCGCCGCCGCCGCCAGACTGGCCGCGATTGGAGTTGCCACCGCCGCCGTTGAGGAGGCTGCCCAGGAAGCTGCTGGCACCGCCCGAAGAGCCACCGCCTGCATTGGCGCCGCCGCCAGAAAGGACGGAGCCCAGCAGACCGCCCAGGATGTTGCTGCCGCCGCCGCCGCCAGAAGAACCGCCGCCAGAGGAGCCACCGCCATAGCCGCCGCTGGGCTGATATCCGCCATTTGCCCCTGCGCCTGCACCTGCACCGCCGGCACCGCCTCCCTGGAGCTGCTTGGCTATCTGGCCTGCAATGATACCGGAAACCGCCTGACTCACCGCCGGATTCGAGAAGAAGTTGGAGAAGAAGCCGCCCTGCTTGTCCTTGGGCTTCTGTCCGCCATCGCCGCCGCCATTGTTCTCGTAGCCAGGTGCCGGCGGTGTGTAGCCAGGTCTCGGCTGGTATCCGCCGGGCGCTGGCTGGTAGCCGCCATTGCCGCCGTTGTAGGGGTTGTATCCACCCTGTGGGGGCTGCTGTGGGTTGTAGCCGCCGTAGGGGTTGTAGGGGGCCGCACCACCACCACCACCACCCATCCCACCAGACTGGGGGAGACTGGGGTAGAGACTATGGCCGCCAGCCGAGAAGCCACCACCATATCCACCGCCACCACCGTTGCCATTGCCGTTGGAGCCGCCGCCGCCGTAGCCAGCGCCACCGCCCGCGTCCGCATCCGGCAGCGGGGCACTTGGCGGATTCGGGGCATAGGAGTTGTGGGTACTGCCGCTCGTCTCTGCACGTGGAGGGGGGTAGTAAGCAGTGGAAGCAAGCAGTTCAAGCAGGTCCAGTACCGCGGGGGGGTGGGGGGTTAGCCACAAAACAAAGCGCAAAGCGAAATGAAATTGAAATCGAAAAAAAACAAACAAAAAAAAAACAAAAGAAACGAAAAGAAAAACACAAAATTGGATTAAGAAATGATTTACGATTAGGGGGTGAGGTTTAAACGGATAAAGCATTAGAGGGGTTGGGGGAGGGGGTCGGGGATGGGTCAGGGGACTTAGCTTAGCATTTTCTTAGATACAAATTTTCCATTTTGTTGGATTTTGATTATATAATATTGTAATGTTAATCGGTTTCAATCGATTACAAATCTACACAACTTTGAGTTTTGTCTGTCATCGGTTATCGATTATCGATCTCTCGCTTACTGTCTATATAAGTCTTCTTCTGCCATGCCACATATATATATATATATATATATAATATATCTTGTACATACTTAAAGATACTTTCTGTGCAGAGTATCTTTCTGTGTGTGTGTGTGTGTGTGTTTCCTATATATGTATGTACATATCCGTCATCTGTTTGTCTGTCTGTCTGTTTAGTTTTTTTGTTTTTCTTTTAGTTTTATTTTAAGTGTTAATTTTAATTGTAATTTTAATTGGTTTCAGTAGTAAATACTCTCGAAAACTCTCTTGTTCTGCTGCTGTTGGGATCAGTGTATCTGTGTATCTGTATCTGCATCTCAGACAACAGACAATTAAATGCCAGCCACTGTGTTAATACTGTTTTGAATGGTTCTGTTTGGTTCTGCTTCTGCTTCTGCTTCTGCGGTTTCAATGGCAAATCAAATGCAGTTGCGAATAGCACTACAAAACGGATCAAAGGATAAACGGATCAACGGATCAAAGGATAAAACGGACGGAGTATATATTCTCTGACGACTCCTTTCATTGCAGCAAAATCAGAATCAGAACTCTGATTCTAGAATTGGGTCTTAAACAAACAACAATCCACCCCCACCCCCCAACGATCTACAAATAAATGGCATTTGTATCCTTAGTCCCTGCCTCGTTTTGGTTTTTCCTTTGGCTTCTGTTGTTTTCTCTGGTGCTTTCCCTGGCAGTAAAATGTAAATGCATTTCAGTGACAGTTTTCTTTTGATTAGTTTTAGTTTTAGTTTAAGTTTAGCATTAGAACACACCACCACACACACACACACACACACACACACACACACACAGACAAACCTTAGAGCTCATTTTCATTTTCATTTTTAAAATGCCATTTAAATTATTATATTCGTATTTCGTATTCATAGTATTCATAGTATTCGTATTCGTAGCATTCGTATGACAAGAACAATAAAAAAAAAATATCTTCTGGCTGGGTGGCACTTGGTGCACCTGCCACTCCTTCACTTCCACACTTATGTAGCTCATTATGCATTTTGATTGACATGCGTATCTGGTATCTACAACACTAAATGTATCTGTATCTGTATCTGTGTATCCCACTAAGAATCTATCTGCAGCAGTGGCTCTTGGCACGGCAGGACTTTGCTCAGCTCTGCTCGGCTCGGCTCGGCTCGACTCTCTATTCTGTAGCTAAAAACCCAAACACAAATTGAGGGGAAGAGCCCGCGCTATGGGGGGAGGGGGGGAACAGAGTCCGTAGTCTGACCGCAAATTCGTAACATCAACAAAAATGAAATTAACATCAACATCAGCATCAAAGTCCAGTCCTAAAACTATGTGCTGGTATCTCTCTTGCATCTACTGCATATCCTATCCAATCCTCCTGTGTGTGTGTGTGTGTGTGTGTGTGTGTGCATCCTTCCTGTCTAAGCTCCAAATTAAATTCCAATTTAATTGAGCTGCAAAAAAGAGCAGCCAGCAGCCAGCAGCCAGTAGCAGCCTCCCGGAGGAGCAGGAGGTTGACTGATGGTCGAAACACACACACACAGAGAGAGAGAGAGAGAGAGAGAAATGTACTCGTGTCCAGTGAGGCATGCAACACCCCAGCAGCAGCCCCAGCCCACCCCTTTCTCGCCTTCTCTCTTCGTTCTGAACAATATTAAATTGAAATTACGTATACGTGGTGTGGTACACACAAAAACAGGCACTCAACAGGAGGTGCCTTTTAGGAGGTGCAGAATCTCCAAGAGCTGCCACTCCGTGCCTCCGTGCTACTGCTGTCTGGTGTCTTAAGCTTAACTTTGAATTGAGGGAGAGACAAATCAGAATAAAGACAATAAATGGGGCAAGAAACCAAGGAAGAAACCAATCGAAAACGAAAACGAAACTTAGACGAAAGCAAAGCACTAAAAATGGTGTTTATTTTTTAAGATTTAGCATTTTCGGGGATGATCGTCGTCGTCTTTGTTGTCGTCACTGCTGCCACATTTTGTTGCCTCTGCCTCTGCCGCTGCCGCTGCCATCTTCACATCTCCATTCAGATTATTACGTCCGAGTGGCACTGGTGGCGAGCAGCAGTCCCACAAGCACTGCTGCCCCGAGGATGGCCGGAGCCAGTCCGGACTTGGAGCCCGCCGCTGCTGATGGATGCGCCTGGGTCTGGCGATTGTAGGGGTTCTGCTGGTTCTGATTCTGGTACTGTGGCGGCGGCTTGTTGAACATGTTCGCGTTCGAGTGCTGGCTCTGATAGCCCTGATAGTTGCTGCCGTAGGGGGCAAGGCCGCCGCCGCCGCCGCCAAGGATGCCCAGCGTGGAGCTGGGCAGCCCGACGCCGGCGCCGATCCCGACATTGCCGCCGCCGCCGCCGCCGTTGCCGCCATTGGGGGGGCCTCCCGTGCCGGAGGGACTGCCCCCGTAGAACGGTATCTGGCCGAATACGAAGGGTGGATTGTACGGGTTCACCGGCTGCAGGCCGTGCATGGGGTATCCGGGATTGAGGACGCTACCTGGATGATTGGGTTGGGGAAACTGTTGAAACGAGGGCGCTGACGTCGGGGAGTTGTAGGGAAAGATGGGCATATTGGGTATGACTGGCATGTGGTGCTGGGCCCCAAAAACATAGTGCGGATCGACGATGCCCGTCGACGAGGCCCCAGCAGCCCCCTCGGCGTTCTGCCCGCCACCGCCACCATTCCCCGAGTTGCCGCCACCATTGTGCTGCATCTGGTGCTGCATCTGGTGCTGCTGCCCCTGCCCCAGCTGCTGCTGCTGCTGGTGATGCTGGTGGCCATGGCCGCCGTTCTGGTGGCCCTGGCCCGTGTATGTGTTTAGCGTGGGGTTCGATGAGGCGGGTGCAAAGATGTTGTTCTCTGGTCCGGTGTTCAGACTCGATCCTTTGTTGTTATATGTCGAATGTGGCATTAGTAGTGCCGTTAGCGTTTGTTAGTGGCAGGCATGAGAGAGAGAGAGAGAGGGAGCATATGGGTTTAAGGGTTAGTTCTGCTGTTCTGCTGCATGAATGGTGCATGCTGCATGCTGCATGCTGCATATTGCATGCTGCTGCATGCTTGAGGATCCTGCTGTGAAATGAGGCGATGAATGAGCGAGCGAGCGAGCGAGTGATTGTTTGATTGTTTGATTGATCGATCGATTGGCCAAAGCTCTCATGTGTGAGTGTGTATGTGTGTGTGCGTGTGTGTGCGTGTGTGTGTGTGAAGCAAAAGAAAACTCAATACAATTTTTCAAGTATTTTCCATTCCCGTTTCCGATATTTTTCCACATTGTTTTTTGTATTTTTTCTTTTGCCGCTTTCCCGCCCCACAAAAGCAAAATGAAAATCAGGGGAAAGGGGTGGTTGGGGGGGACGAGGGGGAGGGCCAAGGGGGTTGGTTGGTTGGCAAAATAATAAAATAAATACCTGACGGATTAACAGAGGGCGAGGCCTGGTTCGTGCTGGAACTGGAACTGGAGCCAGTGCGGCGCTTGCAGGTCGGATAGCTGCCGCAGTCCTTGCCGTCCCTCTGGTTGTAGCTGCACGAGTCGCTGGTGATGATGCACTCCTCGTTGGGCAGACATCCGATGTCCCCGCATCCGCGTCCATACTCTACACAGGACATGCGAGTGGCAGAGTGGAAGGACATTCGCGGTTCGGAGTTCGGAGTTCGGGGGGTTCGAAGTGCGTTTCGGTTACGGGGGTGGTTCGGTTCATTTGTGTGGTGTTCATTTGTGTTTGTGTGGAAATCGAGTCAAAATTATACGAAAAAAAGATACAAAAATTATAAGATTCGCTAGAGACAAAACTGCCAGAGAGAATCCCTCTAGAGGGTCTCTGACTGGTTCTCTGGTTCTCTGGCTGTTTCTGGTCTGTTGCTTGTTGGATCGAATGATGGTTCAATGATGGGAATGGGTGAATGAATTCATGAGATACATTTTCGGGCATTGAAATTTTACAGATCCTGGGAACAACAACAACAACAACAACAAAAAATACAAAGCCGCGAGATGCAAACACATCGTCGGGACATTGCAACATCACGTATACGTACTGGAGTATGCGTCCACGCTGCTGCCGAGGACCATCAGGGCGATGAGTGGAAGGCACAGCATCATCCTCTTGCTCATCGATGCCACGCCCATAGCTCAGGATATAGATGTGGGCTGTGGACTGTGTGCTTCGCGTTGAAGTTGCTGTTGTCTATGGGTTTTTCCTTTTGCAATCTGCAATCGAAAGAAAGAAAAAAGGAGATACAGTGCCTGACATAAGCATAGGTACCACCACCACCACCACCGCCATACATAAATGTACGTGTGTGGACTTTCCCCCCCCCCCCCCCCCCCTCCCCTCCGACAATAGACATGTCTTCGTATTATTATTTATATGTTGCAGCAATCTCCCTCTCCCTCTCTCTCTCTCTCTCTCTCTGTCGCTGTCGCTGTTCAAAGTGCAGACAGACGGCGGACGGGGCACCCTTTTGGCACCAGCCATGTTTATTTATCACATTGACAGCTGGCTCAAGTTCATTGCGGTTTATACTTGTATGCGTCACAAAGAGAGATAGACAGAGAGAGAGAGAGAGGGAGACACAAAAAGATACAGATACAGATGGAGATGGAGATACAGATACAAAGACAGACAGCAGCAGGAGCGGCAGCGGCAGCCACCGACCAAATGGCGTCTGCCATTTGTTTGAATCTTCTTTCTGGCCCGCCCACAAAAGTGCGGCAAATGTCAAAACCATGAAAGGGCCACCCGGGCACCATTTGTGGAAAGTTTGTGGAAAATTCTCAAGAAATGTGGACAGAGAGAGAGAGAGAGCGAGAGGGAGAGAGAGATTAGGTGATGATGGACTTTGTTCAGAGCCCATGTGGCAGCAACAAATGAATCCATAATCCATTCGATTGCCACTGTTAGCGCTCTGTTAATGTTATGTTAATCTCTTGGCTCGCTCATTCGAAATTGGGATTCGCTGCTGATCGGCTGCTGCTCCCGTCTCCTACCACACACATGGCCCAGACAGGTGCACAAACACTTGCTTCAAACAGTTGTTGAAGAGGCGGCTGAGACTACAGCTAACATTGAAGATGTCAACAGAATACTTTGTGATCCAACAGCAAAACATTAACATTAGAGATGGCACTAAGCAATGCCAATACGTTCATAGGTATATATGTACAAGTACATACCACATATGTACCCATCTATGTACGTAATCTTGCTGGAAAAACCCACACCGAGAACTTTATTATCTTTCCATTGCTTTGGCCACGCTGGTGGCTAGAGAACAGCCAATGAATCTGCTGTCATCTTATGAAAACCTCCAGTCATGCCACCTGATGGGTGGCCACTCCATCAAAGTCCTCAACCCCACCCCACCCCACCGCACCCCACCCCACCCCACCCCACCCTCCTTCGGAACGCCTTAATCAATTGCAAAGCAAAAAAAAAAAGGGAAAGATTTTATTCCGCATTTCCAAGAAGTTTTTCATAATTTCCTAGGCCACTGATCCACTCGAGTGCCTGTCCACAGTGTCCACTCCACTCCCCCCCCCCCCGTTCCCCCTTCTATATTTGCATATTCAAATTTTTTGCAAATGACTTGGCAACTTTTCCTGTGAGAGGGGGGGGGGGGGGGGGGGAAGAGGGTGGAAAATGTTGCTTAGCCCTGGAGGAAATTAATTTAACAGAATTTCTGGAGTATTTTTTTGTGCCTCTTTTTTGGGTATTTTGATTAATTCTGAATTGCGCTTGAGGATTTTTGTCATTCTTTTTGCTGGAATCGGAGAATGGGTGAGAAGGGAAATGGGGGAAAATGCCAATGCCATTGGAAAACGCAAATGGTTGGCGGCAAAGCAGTTCACTTTCAAGCACAAGCACAAGCACAGTATAAACGCTGCCTGGACTAGCATGCAGGGCAGGGCGGGATCAACAAGCAGTGCAAGGTAAGCAGATTCAAGCAGCACTTGGCAGGGGAATGGAGAGAGCTGGAGAGCAGTGATCGTCCGAAAGAAAGCTTACCGGCGCTGCCCCCAGCCCCCGCTGGGAGTTCAACTCGTCTGGCCCCGCTCGTCCTTCGTCCTGCCAATCCGTCCATCTGTCCGCCCGTTGCCCGCCTGTCACTTTGTCCGCCCGTCCGTCCGTACATTTGTCTGTGCGCGGGGGGCGCTACACGTCCCGGTCGTCGGACGTCGGTCGGCGGAAGCCAAAAGTGGAAATGCATGATAAATGACACAAGGTTTGGGCTCCTTTTTCTTTCTCTTTTCCTTTCTCCCAACTTTTTCATATGCCCCGTGCTGTGGGGCAGGGCGGGGCGGTAGCTAGGGGGCGTGGGCCCATGAAGAACGAGAGCGGCAAGAAATACACCAAAAAAAAACACACAACAAGGATTCTAGGGCAGAAAGAGGGAGACAGAGAGAGCAGGAGGAGGATAGAGGAGAAAGCAGTGGAGAAAGTGAGTAGGGGGAGGGGCGGGTCTATCCTTAGGGGCTAGTGGGGGGTCACAGCATGAAAATTGTGAAACGATGACGTCGTAAATGTTTTGTTGCAACATTTTTCTGTTGTGAGCGAAAAAAAACGAAAAGAAATAAACAAGAAAATAAGAGAAGGCCCTCCCGCAGAGAGAGAAAGAGAGAGAGAGGGACAGAGGGAGCGAGAGAGAGAGGGAGGAAAGATGAAGTAGAAACACAGCAAAGCAAACTGTCCGCGAAACGGAAGTGCAAATAAAACAACTGCAAAGGGGGTGTTCATCCAAGCAGTGCAAAGGCGGGGAAGGAGAGGAAAAGGAGTGGAGAGTACAGGAGTGGGAGAGGGAGAGGGGCAGGAGTTGTGGCATTTTTTTTCGGGGATGAAGACGCGAACGAGCGAAAAGCTCCAGCGATGGGAGCCACAACGAATGCACTGAATGCACTGCTTCAAGGCGGGGGAATTCGAAAGGGGTGGGGTAAAGGCTGGGGCGGGGGGGGGGGGGGGGGGGGGGGGGGGGGGGGGGGGGGGGGGGGGGGGGGGGACCGCTCAAAAGGAAACGCAACAGTTGCATAATCGATTAACCAATCCGATTTTACAATCGATGTGATGTTTGCAGAAAGGTTTTATCATTAATGATGAGACATTCGGTAGCTGCTGCTTCTTCGACCTACGGACTGCTTGCTGGCACTGCTTACCACCGCCATTGATCTGCACTGCATGCTACATGCACTGCTTTCGTTGTGGAAAGTGTATTCCACTCCTCGGATAACATTCACGGAACATCCTTTAATGGCCATTGCCATTGCTTGTACCTCCTGCCGGGTGGCGCAGCCATCGAGCCTTAGATCCTCGCAAACATCCAGCCGGTGTGCGAGTGTGTGTGTGTTTGTGTGGGTATCCAACCCGTAACTGACACCCGGATAACCGGAATGGCAGTGGCAGAGCAGAACCCTGGAGCCAACCGAAAAGCAAGCAGCGAGCGAGCGAGCGAGCGCAAAAGGCATAAACCGAAAATTCACACTTGGTTACTTCCTTCATGACTTTGGGATATTATTGTGGTTTATGTTAGTGCCTGTCACTAGTGTGCCCGCCGGCTGTCCAACCACGCCTCCTTCCCCTCTGCCCCTCTGCCACACTCTGTGCCCCTCCCTTGGGCTCTGCTCCGCTCTGTGATGTACGACTCCATGAAATGCGATATATTCATGTTAAATTATTTTGCAGAGGCGCAGAGAAACGGTTGAAGGAGGAGCAAGTGACAAGTGACTGCAGAGAGAACAGAGAGAGAGAGAGCAAGCCTGAGGGATAACAAGAGAGAAATCAGAGAGCAAGAGTCACTGACTTTCTGTTCCCCCATTCCAAAGCCAGACATAGAGATAGATGAGAGACAGGGAGAGAGAGAGAGAGAGAGAGAGAGAGAGAGAGAGAGAGAGAGAGCAAGAGGCAAGAAGCAAGGTGGCAGGGGCAGAGGCGATAGAAGAGTGCAAAAGTTTTGGCGCCAGTTTCGAAATTGCAATTGCAATTGAACAAACAATTAAAACTTTTAAATATTGTGACAGCATTTTTCCAGTTAATTGCACAAGCGAGCAGCAGCTGCAGGACTCTGCCCCATGCCCCATGCCCCCCATGCATTCGTCCATTCATTCATTCCAGCATTCATTCATTCATTCATTACTTCCAATTCATTTCGAAAAACTTGTCCCAGCGGCAGGTCAGGGCACTGCAGGGCACGGGAGGACACGGCGGGGCAGGCGCAGGGGCAGGCAGTTTGCCCTTTTGGCATTCCATTCCCCAAATAGAGGTGCAAAAAAAAAAGAAAAAAAACTTCCGTTTTCCCCATGCACTGGGAAAAACTACTGAAAATCCCTGGGGAAAATGCGAGCCTGCAACGGACTCTGGACTCTGCTTTCGCTCAGTGTTTGTGTGGCAGCTGTTGCCGTTGCAGTTGCACCAAAAACTGACAAACTGACAACCATTTGTCATTAGCTGCGGGGGCGTTGCACGAAGCTGGCTTGCCCCCAAAAAGCGGCAGCATAGGATCGACTTTAATTAGCGAACGGCGCGTCGCGTCGCGCAGCGAGAGTTTTGCTGATTTTTCAAATTTATTTCGGGGTTCCGGCAACACACACACACACACACACAGACACACACCCATACACCCATACACATTTCTGACAACATTTCTGGCTTATTAAATTCCTGGCTCGTTAAAAATGAGAGAGAAAAGTTCAGGGAAGAATGAGGGAAGTGGGAAATGGGAAATGGGAAAACCTAAAAGGTAGTCCGCCCGAGAGTCGCCAACAAAAATGTCAATTTGTGGCACGGTGGAAGAGCCGTTGTCCCTAGTTCGCAGGAGGCAAACAGCGCAAGGAAACCCGACGACTGAGTCGAGACGAGGGGAGAGGAGGGGAGAGAGGAGAGGAAAATCTTTTTGTAAGGCAGTTAATTAAAAACTTCACATAAAGAGCAGCAGGGCATGGACGTGGGCGGCGGTGTTTTTAGGTTTGGGGGGCTTGTTGTAGGGGGCGTTGGGGGGGTCATGTGTGTGCGCGCGATGAAAATGTGACAAAAGGCCCCTTGGCTCCTGTTTTCCTCTGTCTGTCTGTCCGTCCGTCTGTCCGTCTGTCCGTCTGCCTGTCCCGTCCTTCCCGTCGATGGAAGCTTCCGGACTGCAGCTATAATTAAAAGTCGACAGCGCCAGAAGCCCCCGAAAATGCACACTGAAAGGCGACAGCCGTGCCGTTCAATGGGGCTGAGGCATGGGGCATGGGGCGTGCAGATGGGGGCACGGGGCAGAGGGCACCCGCGTTTACGCATTCAATTAACGTAAAATCATATCGATGATGGAGCTTAGGCGGCATGCCACCGAATGATGCATGGCCCTCGTGGGAGCCATGGCAAGGACATGGCACCTGTCCTGATAGACAGACAGACAGACAGACAGGCAGCTCTCTCTCTCTCTCTCTTTCTGATGGGTTGATGATTGATTTCGTTAATTTAGTTGAGCAGAAGAGCAGCAGCAGCAGCGGTGGGAGCAGCGGTGGGAGCAGTGGTGGAAGTGCCATGAAAAATGCATGAAAGTAGAGAAAGGAGAAAGCGAAGATAATCTAATGGTTGGCCATCAACTGAGAAACCAGCTGCTGCGGCACTCGTTTCACTTAACGTTTTTCGGAGAGATGGGGGAGGGGGCCATTGAATGAATTCCACACTCTCTCTCTCTCTCTCTCTCTCTCTCTCTCTCTCTCTCTCTCTCGCTGTCGCTGTGCTACACACAAAAATATATCTAAAGCTTATTGGAAACTGAAATAAATTTACCCCCCAATCATTCGACTATTGGAATCATTATTATTCCTAAGGATATACTTAGGAGGAGTAAAAAAGGATGGCTCTACGCTTGAATCTCACGCACCGAAAGATCATTCGTTTGGGCACCCAAAAGATTCATTCGCTCATTCAGCAGCAGAGGCGGGCCATCGCTTAAGCTCCGTCGATTGGGCACTCTCAAGTAGGTGCGGTGGGTGGTTGGGTGGTTGGGTGGTCGTTTAATCCTTGAGTGGTTCCCTGGCTCCATGGGATATGGAATGCCACTTATTTATGTCGCTGTTCTGCCTGGTCCTGGCCTGTGTCCTGGCTGTTGTTTGTTGCACTTATTAGCAGTACATAAGGATAACTATCAGCCGGAGGGATGCTCCCACCCGATCCCAGCCAGCTTTCACGCTGTTCCCCCCCTGCTTGTGCTCTCATCTTTTCTGCCAGTTCGAGAGTCGAGCAAAAGTTTCCTTGGTAATAAAGTTTCCCTCAGTCCGAGTTCTTTTTTCATCCTTTCGCTTAAATGTGCCTTTCACAACGGGAAGTGGGCGAGTGGGCGTGTTAGGGGGAGGGGGAGAGGGAGAGGGGTATGTGGAGGCGAAAGCTGGACCTTGTTTTGTAATCATTTCATTTCTTAGTCAAAGCAGCAGCAGCCAAACGCAACGCCAGAGGAGCGGAAGTTATTATTTCCAAGGCAACAAGGAAGGCAAGGAAAGGCCCAGGGACAGGGAGACAGAGAGAGAGAGAGAGAGAGAGAGAGAGAGAGATAGGGAGAGAGTGTGGGCGTGGAGACGGGGGGGACGGGGAAAACAATTTGTGAAATGCAAAAGTTTTAAATTGCAGTTGGGGCGAGAGTTTTTTAAAATTATGTGACTGACTGTCCCCCGACGGATCCACCCACTAACCACTCGCAGGCCACCCTCGCGCCCCAGCCACAGCCCCAACCCCAACCCGAACCCCACAACCCCCCACATAATCCCACTCGTTGGCTAATTGCTGCCATCTCTGGCGTCTCTGCCTCTGCATCGTCAAAGACGACAGACGATAGCGAGATATGCAGATCCCTGCGTGTGGTGTGGCAAGTGTTATAAGCCGCACAGCCAAAAAGAGAGAGAGCCCTATGAGAGCTCTCTTCCTCTCTGGAGGGTCTGGGCGCCCATGGGGGCATGTTTATTGAACACCGAATGAAAGAACCTACTGAACCTGCTGAACCCTGGGATCCTGCTGTCCTGGGATCCTGGCATCCTCCTATCGTCCCTCTCTCATCCGTTGGCTAACAAGTTGCCTTCGCCTGTAATCCACTTAAGTCGTTGCCATAGTTCCCCCCAGCCGCCTCCTCCGAGTCCTCCATGTCCTCCATGCCCTCCATGACCCCCATGTCCTCCCTGTCATTTCTGTTGCTGTTGCTGTTGTGCATCGGCATTCCACCAGATGCTTTGGCTGTTGAATCTTTTGTCCTGCTGGCTGATGGCAGAAGGCTCTCTGGCTCTCTGGCTGGCTGGCTGGCTGGCTGGCAGGATACAGGCATTGCGATTTGCATAATGTCACACGAAACGCAAAAGGGCAAAAGGAAAGGGACAGCAGCAGCGGCAGGAAGAACACTTGAGTGCACTATGGGACAATGGACAATCCGGGGTCTGATCCTGGATACTGGATGCTGGAGTCCTTCGTGTCTTTGCTGTTATATTGCTTATATTTTATGGCATTTTATTTACTAATAAAGTGCTTATTAAGTTGAAACTGAACGATGCGACGGTCGATGGTCGAATGTCGACACACAAATCATGCCACAAAGGGGGCAAACACTCAATGGAAACACAGCGCTGCCTCAATTAAAGCGGTGCCCCTCCCACCTGCCTTCCACCTGCTACCCCCTGCAATTATCAATGGAATTTTCAACCTGCCCCTGCCCCTGCCCTCTCTCCCTCCCCTCCCCATGATAATCGCAAGGCCTGATTTAATTTATTACCGTCGCTTTTCGGGAATTTAATTGAAACTCAAAATTGAAATCGGAAATATTTAATGCTACGTGTCGTGCCACACACTTTGGTGGCATGCCCCCCCCCCCCTACTTTCAGTCGGGGCCCCATCTGTGGCTGCGTTTTGGCTCGAAATTTAATCAAGCGCCAAAATGCGACAAAAGCGAGAAACTAAACGAGAGTTTCGCCAGAGAGCGACAAAAGGATATTATAAAGGATATACATACATACATACATACATGAACACATACATATATCCATTGTTGGTCTGCGTGAGTGTGTGTGCGATTAGTGTGTTAAGGGTAGCCCACAAAAATTAATTAAGTTTGAGGAAAACTGTCAACGCTGCTGCTTTCCTGCTTACCTTTCGCCCTTCTCCTTTCTCCATTCCCCCTTCTCTAGCACCTTCTCTCTTGCTGCTCTTCACCTCTTGCACTTTGGCATACCCTTGGCACAAAGGATGCATTATAGCATATCTCTTAGACAAGGTGGAATCCTCTTCTGCTCTACAAGATCTAGATTCCAGACGACCGATCACCGAATGATGCAATGTGGCAGCAGACATGCCGATTAGCTGTTCAGAAATGTTCCGTCAGCGAAAGCTTACACTTCACAAGGAATCACACGAACGGAGTGGTAAGTTTTAGGATTAAATACTAACAAAATACCAAAAAAATACCAAAAAATACTATAGAAATGGTGGAAATGTATTTTTAAAAGCACCGAAGACACACAAAATATTATTAAAAATTATGAAATAAAATATTCAAAGCAAAACCTATAAAAATACTACAAAAATACTAAAAAAATGCTACAAAAATACCACAAAAGTACCAAAAAATACTTTAAGAAATAAACATTACTTTTTAGGACGATTCAAGATGAGATACTAACAAAATACCAAAGAAAAGTATTTTTTGGAAATACTGAAGGCAAACAAAAAAATTACTAAAAAGTATTAAATAAAATATTCAAAGCAAAAATGTATTAAAATAAAAAAAAATACCAAAAAATACTATACAAATGCTATTCAAGACTGCATTCGCCACGAAAAGTTGCGACTACTGTTAAAAATTCTTTTGAATTCCATAAACCCCAAGGACTCTCAAGATCCTTCAGAATCTATGAATCAGATTCTCAATTCTCCAACAAAGGCATACGGGAAGGATCTGTAATGCAAGAACTCATTGGAAGACCTCCCAGAGAACTACAAGGCTACATTCCTGGCGAATGTATCCTTTTGCTTATGGGAAATTACTTGATAGCATCCATGTGCGTATATCTGTTGGATGCCCAAGTTGGATGCAAGGCTGCACTCCAAGTGCAATCCTCAGTTAAGAATTGAATCCACCCTGGCCTTCGCTCCCAATTAGGGTATTCCCCTGTTCTGTTCGATTCGCCCTGCATTTGTGGCAGGCATCGACTTTTCACATTGACTTTTCCCTAACGTGTGTGTTACGTTTCTTTCCTGCCAAACAATTTCCCAGCCATTTTGTGCAGCTGCCTGTGCATTTTCCGCTGTGGATTTCCTTGAGCTTTTCCTGCATTTTTCAGCCCCACACCTGCTGATTTAATAACCGCATCGTGTGCTGAAAATTTGCGGTTTGAATGGCTGCTAACTTTATTTGATGATAAGTTTATAATGCTTTTGCACCGACCCTCCCCATCCCCTTCCGCATCCCCCTCCCCCCAACTCCAACACACAGCGGAAACTGAAAAAATGAAAAATGGAAAATGGAGAATGGAGAATGGGAATTGCAAAGCACAAAAGCAGAAAAATCAAATCATAAGAGCCAAAGCCCTGGTGGCAGCTTCTATCATGCGAGTGTCTGCTTGTTTTGGCTGTTTGGCTGTTTGGAAATTTTGTTAAAAATTCTACTGAAAATGCAGTTGCTTCCACCCAAAAGTCAAATGCGGAAAGCGCAAATCCAGATGCCAAAATCCTGGATGCCATATGCCCAATGCCAGATGGCAGATGCCCGGGAGAAAGCTAAAAGGAAATCATATTAGAAAATTGTTTGTCTTTGGGCCACGTGGCTTATGAGCAAAGAGGAGCTTCTCTTCCTTTTATGGCACCTTTTTTTCGGGGGGTCTTCTTTCCACCTCCGCCTCCGCCTCCACCCCCCATCTCCGCCACTGCGACTGTCGCTCCGGCTAGACAAACATCAAGTGAAAATTTTCAATTTTCTATGCAAAACTGCGACACAGCTCGATAGTCACGCACGCCATAAAGCGAAAGCAGCCAAAGGAAAGTCGAAGCAGCAGAAAGCAGCACCGGAGAGGGGGGAGGGGGTGCTGGAAATGATGATGTTGCTGCCACCCCCACACCTACAAGCCATCCCCAGCCCCGATGAAATTGATTTTGTTTGCCCGATAGGCGACAAAAAGTCAAATTGTGGCAGCCAATTAACAGCACTGGCAATCCCCCGGGGGGGTCAAGGGTGTGGGCAGGGGCAGGGGTAGGCTAAGAAACGAGCGCCACCAACAAGTCAAACAAAAACGGGCCAAAGTGCACACAGGACGACACACGGGCCTGGGGTCCTGGAGAGGACACAGGAGACACAGGACAGAGACATGACCCGGGCGCAAGGGTTAAACACATGCCCCATGTACAGTGTCACAAAATGCAAATCCAAGACAAACCACAATCCATCATGGATTCATGGGAGAAAGGATATTGTATACGGGAATATCCTCCCACAGGAAGAGTATTTCGAGTATTCTTTTGGAGATCTCAAAGATCCCCTGCGATACCCAAGGCAATGTCCAGTGTCCATCTATCAATCTATCAATATACAATATTTCCGTGTGAAATTCAGTGGAAAAACCCCCATGGTACAGCTTCAGAATATTCAGTTTTTCGTTTGAGAATTCCCTGCGAAAATTGAATGATGTTTTCCTTCGGAATTATCCACAGTGCATGTGTGTTTGTGTGTGTGTGTGTGTGTGTGTGTGTGTGTTTATGAACGTGTCTTTGAGGATGAGCTCGTTTATAAAGTTGACAAAAGGCGTTCCTCACCCACCCTGTCCCCCCTTCGCCCCTTCCACCGTCCACCACCGTCCGATAATCATCTGGCAGTTTTGCGCTATCAGCGACAAGACAGCAGGAAACCAGCGAGAGAGAGAGAGAGAGGGACAGGAGTGGAGTGGAGCAAAAGGGAAGACTAGGAAGAAGTCCATGTGGAGGAGAGTTGCTTTCCTGTTCAACACTTTTCGCTTTTGTCAGCACAAGATACAAGAAAGGATTTCCCATTGCCAATAGATGACTAAGGGGAAAAGCTCCACCTCCGCCTCCGCCTCCGCCTCCACTTCGGTGGGCATAGCGAGGGGTGGAGGAAAGGGTGTGGGAAAGGATGAAAAAAACAGGCAGCCCAAAGGGAAGCGACCCGCTCTGTGTGACCCGCTAATGAGCAGCCGCCAAGGCATACAAAATGCGAAAGGGGGCGGGCTCTCTCCCTCTCTCTCTCTCTCTCTCTCTCTCTCTCTCTCTCTCTCTCACTCTCGCTCTGTCTCTATCTGTGTCCTCTCCTTTCCACTCAAAAATAGGCACAAGGCCAGGCCAAAGAAGAGGTCCTGCAGCTCATTAAAAAAAGAAAACCCAAAGTGCAGCAGAAAGTGCAGCAGGCGGAGTGGGGCACAGGGCATGTGGCATGCAACAGCACAATGAAATATGGAAAACAACGGAACACGAAACAATAACAAAGGCTGGAAAACAGAAATTGAAAACTAGGCTAGGCTGCCCCCGCCACAATACGAGAGAGAGAGAGAGAGAGAGACAGAGGGAGAAAATGGGAGCATAAGAGAAAAGGAGAAAGTGAGAAGCAAAAGTCAAAACAATTGAAATGGAAATTAGGTGGGGAAAAACAGGGGCGAAATCTCATTCCAAGGTACACACAATTCGAGCATTTAAAGTGCAAGAAAAGCGGGAAAAACCAGAGGAAAATCAGAGGAAAATGAGAAGAAAATGAGTGAGCGAACTGCTGTAAGTGATGTTTCATTCCTCTTTCTACGAATTGAGGCAAGGATCTGTTGCAGCAGTTTCCCGCAGGCCAAACAGTAGGCAGGGACCGCAGGTACATACCCCCCTCATACCATACTCAAAGGAGGCGTTTTGCTCTGAAAGGAAGATGTCTTCACGACCACGGAGACGCCACCTGGAGAACGTCAATCAGCAAATGAACAGCAAGGACACCATCCATGCCGCACAACATACAACATCGGTGCCAGGATGTGGCCCACATCCATGGGTGCAACTCCATCGTCCACTGGGAATATAACAACAAAGAAATCACTCTCTCTCTCTCTCTCTCTCTCTCTCTCTCGTGTCTCTGGCCCCGCGTGGCATGCCCCATTTGCACACATTCATTAATAGGTCAAAACCTGGCAGGGATCCCTCATTCTGCTGCTGCCAGTGACACTTTTCGGGGATTTCGGGTGGGTTGGGGGGGTTGGGGGGGTCTGTTGCCTGATTAAGAACTTTGGGTTAAATGGAAATCTAGAGAAAAGCCAGCAAGTCAGAAAAAATCAAAACGAAAGCAGAGCAAAAGAGCAAAGCATGGAATTTAATTTGCACAAAAAGCAAACAGAGAAGGAGATGGATGGGGGATGGGGGATTGGGATGAAAGATGGAAATATGGAGACAAAACAAATATATGGAGTGCAGGAGGGGGCTGCTAAAAAGAGCATCGTCTCGTCTGATCTCGTATGTGCGAGTGTGTGTGTGTGTGTATCTTTCAGTCAACAGAGAAGCAGCAGCAGCAGCAGGCAGTCCCCTGTTTGGCTCAGCCCAGCCTCCCCGCTCGCAGTAGTCTTCTTGCAGCCTTGCAGCAAGCATCCACAGCGACGTTGCAATTAAATGAACGTCTGTGTGCAATGCAAATGGCGCACACAGCGAGAGACATGATGCTAAAAATTAAACAGAGAGGAGGAGTCGTTCTCGTTGTCGTTGTCGTCGTCCAATTTGAAGAGGCAGGAACGTACAGTAGAGTCCTCTTCCATCACCGATTCTAAGGAACATTTCAGCAGAGAGGGAGAGAGCGGGGAGGGGGTCTGTGCCACACGTGCAGACATAAAAGCGGAAAGCAGGCAGGCAGGCAAGACCTGCACCTGCACCTGCAGCTACGTGCACTCAACACCTGCCATGCCCCAAAAGCCTCTTCAATCTGTAGACTGTCCTGCTGCCACAGCCATACCTTTGTCCTTCCTTCCACTCCCTTCTCCTCTCCCACACCCCCCTCCCCCCCCGTCATGAATCGGTGAGTGTGTGGCAATTGCAATTGAAAGTGATAATTTCATTGCATCATCCGCACACACAGAAAGAGAAAGCAGAGAAAGAGAGAGAGAGAGAGCAGAAAGGAGCGACGCCCGCATTCGCATCCTCATCCGCTTTCAGCCTTCTGCCAGTCATTCCCTCTCCTTAGTCGCCCCCTCGTTAGCCCTAACCTCCCTCCCCAACCCCCCACAACCCCCCACAACCTTTCTTCGCATCCCACCTCTGAATGTATATCCTTTTCTCCTACTTCTACTTCTCTGCTCTGCTCTGCCCTGCCCTGCTCTCATCTGGGTACGTCCATGTCCATGGGCCAGTTATAAACGGACGGAAACACCCACACACCCACACGCAGCGGACACACACGCGAATGTGTGAGTATGTGTGTGTTTAATCTTACACTAAAAGAAACAAATGGCTGGAATACAGAAAAACTTAAAGATTCATCAAAAATACTACAAAAATACCAAATATACTGAACATACTAAAGCAAAAATATGCGAAAAAATATTGTACTTTTAAAAATACTAAGCAAAAAAATACGTTAAAAATAACTAAAAATACTTTAAATAAAAACAAAAATAAATAAATAAATATACCATAAATATACTAAAGATATACCAAGCAACCTTTAGGAAATAAAATACATTTCTCTCAATGACAATCAAATGATGACAACACAAGCTCTTTTCGCATTCACCGATTTCTTTCAGTGCCTGACAGTTGTGGGCCATGACAGTTGGGGGCACAAATCAGGTTAAACGCACGACAAGGACAGTGGAGATGGTGGGAAAAGGGAGGTGGGAGTTGGGAGATGGGAGGCGGGAGACGGATGCGGAGACGGATGCGGAGACGAAGAAGCGAGTGAGTGGCGAGTGTGGATTGAAGGGAAATGCAAACCAAAGCCAAACCAATTGGGTCATAATTGCTTTACGGGCGCCAAACGCAAATGAGTCGTAAGCAGCAGCAGCAGGACGAAGGACGACGAACGCAGAACGAAGCCAGAAGCATCTGGGACAAGACTGAAGAGTGAAGAGTGGGGGCTACTGGTTGCTGGGGCTGTTGCACCACTGACGACGGTTGAGTGTATGCGGGCGGGTGCTAGTGTGTGGGTGCTGGGTGGTGGTGCATGACTTTGTCATGCTCCATGTAAAACGATTGCTGGTGGAATGACTATGGAATATAACCTGTCGATTTGCATGCCACATCGAGTGTAGATATCTGTGTATTGTATGTAGTGGTGGCGAGGGGAGGGGAGGGCAGGGGAGGGGAGAGGATGTATCTGCCTTCTTTGTAATGTTATGCCAGACAGGCAGTGCACTCGTACAAATCTAATTATCAAATGGAATAAGTATCGAACGAGGCATCGATGCAAAGTGGTCTCAAGTGGGCTCCGACAGTGTGACCAGATAGCAAAATAATAATGTAGGGAACTTCCAGTTGGAGTATTGGAACTGGATTACATAGATATTCATTGATTCAATCGAAATTTGATTTTGCTATTACTTTTTATCAATCAGTTTGATTGATAAGAAGACATACTATGAATACTATAAATATGTACATACCAAAAATCTACTACAAAAAATACTTCTACTACCATAAAAATAATGTTAAAAAATTCTAAAAAATATCTTCAAATATACCTAGAAAAATAGCAGAAATATACTCAAATTATACTAAAAATATACTAGAATTTATTTATTTAACTGTATTTCCTTCAAATTCACCACCACGGACTGCATTCAATAGCATTAACACTGAGGATTCCACACCCCGAACAGCAACATGCCACAACCCCCTGTTTCATGGAGGATGGGAGGAGGAGGATGGGGGGTTGGGTGGCATATGGGCACAGAGGCCCCAAAGGAAATTCTAGGAACCGCACACTGCACTCATCATTAGTCGGTTTGAGTTACGAGTGTATTCCCCACAAATCCACAAATCATTCATTCATTCAGTCATTCATTCATTCGGTCGTTCAGCATTCAGCGAGTGCAAATATTTGCCTTCTAAGCTGTAGAGGAGGAAAAACGGAAACAAATGGAAAATCAAAAAGGAAACAAGTAAAAATTATTGCGGCCCCAGCTCCAGTTCCTGCCCCCCAGCTCCTGCTCCTGTGGCGTCGTTCGTTAATTTGTTATTTGATGTGCGCTCTAAGCACACATAACCCCCACGTCCCCGCAGGCAGGTCCCACTGGCAGCCGCCCACACACCCCCACACACACACCCACTCAGAGTCCACTCATGCACACACCCCCCAGACCCCACACCCCACCAGTCGACAGCCAACAGGCAACAGCCACTGGGGCACACTCAGTCATTCGTTAGAGTCGACTCCAAAACACGAGAACGCGAATGCGGATGCGGATGCGGACGTGGACGTGGACGACGATGACGCAACGACGACGACAACGTCAGCGGCGTCAGCGGCGACGACGCACTTAATGAGCCCCGTGCGGCCAACATGTTAATCCATCCAGGACTCTCCTCCAGGACGCCCATGGACACCTCCCACCCCCCCCCCCCCCCCACTCTATCACTCTGCCACTGCCTTCTGCCTTCCGCCACCGCAGTGTATTTGTTTCGGTGGGGCATAGTGGTAGGGTGGCAGGGTGGCATGCTGGCGATGGTATACTAATGCATTTTTGTATTTTAATTGCCCCCCGTCGTTGGGCGGGAGCGGGAGACCGGGAGACCCGATCCGCAAGCCCCGCAAGGATTTAGCTGCAGTTTTTCTTTCATATATATTTCACGCTCATTTATCGGTGGAGGACTGGGGATTAGGAGGATTGCAACTGGAGCTGGAGCTGGAGCTGCAGCTGGTAGCTACACAGCTAGAGGCAGTGCGGCATGAAGTGCTGTGTGGCACGAAGTGGGAAGCCAATGCTGGCTGGCTTGCTGGCTGGCTGACTGGCTTGCCCCAACGCCACATAAATCAAGAAGCTGACGAGGCGTCAATGGCAGGCGGCGACGTCCAGTCGAGTTGCCACTTCATACCCATAAAAGAAAAACGGCCAAAGAGGGGCGGGAGGAGGGGCAGACGTGTTGCATCAACAGCTTAACGATGGTGGACATTTTTGTGGCATAACAAATTATAAGCGAAAGCGTTTGAGAAATAATTAGAAAACAAGAAATGAAACGAAAATCCACTCTTTTCGTCTGGCTAAGCCACACTGTGACAAGAGGGATAATGAGGGGCGCGAAAGCACACAACTCTGGCTATCGAAAGAAAATATGTATATTGATTTCTAGGAAGCTTTTTCCCAACTTCTTGCAAATGTCTGCCGTTGCTCCTTTGCTCCGTTACTCTTTTACTCCGTTACTCCTTTGCTCCGTTACTCCTTTGATTCAGCAAACCCCACGCTCATGTAATTAGGTCTACGAAATGAGTTTGGTTCCATATGAAATATTTAAGGAAATTGAGTTGGTTGACTTTTTGCCATTTTGTTGTTTTTCCAAAGACAAAGTTAAGCCAGAATGTGGCAGGAGGCAGGGGGCAAGGGCAGTGGGAGCACAAAAAACTACTGGCCACTGGACGATAACAACAATGAAAATGGTGGCAGTAGGAGCAGTGGCAGTGGCAAGAATGGGAGCAGGAGCAGTGCTATCCACTGGCCATAAGCCATGAGCCGCCATCGCCATCGGCCATCGGGCCATCAGACATCGGGCCATCAGGCCATCAGGCAGGCAGGCAGGCAGGCCCTGTCGGCCATGTCGTTGTGCCGTTGTCCGTTGTGTCGTCATGGCCCTCTGTTAGATCGCTCTTTGGGGTAAAATAAATTACCATAATTTAAGCGTAATTCAGTGCCACAGTCAGTGCCACAGCCACAGCCACTGGCAGTGGCAGCAACAAAAAAAACCCACACACTCTCTTTGGCGGGGGCGGAACCCTAAAACTGGTCCTGGATTTGGTCCTGTGGCGACTTTTGTCGCAATGTCGTCGTCGTCTTCTTGGCTAAGTGGACATGAAACATGCACGACGGACCAACGGACTGGCCCATGATTTGTTACGAGTGTGTGTCGCGTCTCTGTCTTTAGATATTCTTTTTTTTTTTTGCGTATTTTTTGTTAGCTCCTCCGGCTAAAGGTCCTGGAAAAAGGGGCATATTCAATTTGGCAATTGATTTATGCCTCCCTTTGACTTGCTAATGACGCTATGTACCCCCCCTCCTCTTCGCTTTCATCTCTCTCACAGTGTGGCTTAGCGGAAAAGGATGTTCGTGCTCTTCGGGAGAGCATTTGCCAGTCGAAACAACGTATGAGAGATTTTGGTCTAGGACAAATGTCCGAGCGTGTTTCAGCTAAGCTTTTTGATAAACTGCCTGCCCGCCTGCCTGCCATGGTAGCCTTTCTCCTTTCGGAGTCTGGGACGTCTTCTCAAACGTTTAGGGCTCTGTCCAGGAATGGGAATGGGGATGGGGTTGGATGGGTCGAAGCATAACAACCAGACCAGAACCAGAATCAGAATCAGACAGGCCAAAGGAGAGGCTGGAGAGGAATTGAGAGATTGAAAGGACGAGTACGAGTACGAGTACGAAGAGTACAAGACTAATAAAGTTCAATAGCCAAGGCGACGCCTGGCTAAATGTGCGCACAGCTCATTTGATGCACATTATCGTGGTGGGTCCTTCTGATTCTATCCTCCCCTCCCCTCTCCTTTGCAGAAGGCCGAGCACTTTGCTAGTTTTTTCCATCGACTTTTCATTTTGAATGTTTGCCAAAAAAGAGGAGAGGCTTCGGCTTCGGCAACGGCTTCTCCCATCTCCATCTCTGAATGGAGGGAAAATGAAAACATTTACAACCCACACAGTGACCTGTCTGTCGTCTTCGGGGCGTGGGCATGGGCAAGGGGGATGGGGGATGGGGAGCATGAGTGAACTATGACCCAAGGAAAATATGTTCATGTTGTTTTCTGGCTTCTGGCGGGACAGGCGGCGCCTGCAAATTGGTTGCCATGAATCGGAATCGGAGGGCATTCGAAGGGAATTCGAAGGGAATCGAATGGTGAATGAAATGGCATGGAATCGAATCGAATTGATTCGAAATGAATTGGATGGAGTGCCCCCAAAAAAAAAAAAAAAACAGAGAGAAGCCAATCATCCTGATGATGATGATGATGCGGATGTTGGATGTGGGATGTGTTATGTGGGGGGGGAGGGATGAGGTCAGTTTTTTTCATGAATGAAATGTCAATTCAATTGCCAAAGAAATCCCAAAATAGCAGGCTATGACATTAATATGTGACAAAATTATTTCCAAAGCAGAAACGCTGCCAAAACGAACGACTCCATGACGCATGAAGAAGATTCTCAAGAAGAATCCTGAACTAAATGAACCCAAGACCTTAGATCCAACCCATCTTATAAACAATATGCATACATATCATATTTGTATTATTATATTTGAACAATCAAGACATGTTTAGTGTTTTCGCGACTTGGCAACTTGTTCTATTGCAGTGTTTCAGTGTTGCAGTGTTGCAGTGTTGCAGTGTCAGTGTTCAGTGTTGCAGCGCCTCAGGTTTTACAGGGTTTCTGAGGGAAGGAAATTGGTTCTTATTCGATATCTTGCATTGACTATTCCACTGCTTACTACCGCAACGCCTTGCTCGGCCCAAAGGACTGTGGCCTTTGGCCAGCTGAATTCGGAGCACCGAACCTCTGCTCGAGATACTTCTTGTACCATTCCTCATCGCAATTGGCCACGCTGACGCCGTCGATTTGAACATCTAAGTCTCCGAAGGCCACCGATGCACGGCGCTTGCGAGCAAGTCGCGCTGCTTTCTTTTCTTTGCTCTCCCAGTTCATTGCGCGAATTAAAAATCCGAAATCAAAATAATTTTTTGTAACAAAAAACCAAAATTATAATCGAGAAATATTTTTCCCAACAAAATTTATATATTTTGTATTTTTGTATGTTTAAGTTTCTTTTTAGTTGTTGTACGCACGAGTTGAATAAATATACTGAATAAATATAGGGAATGTATTGGGAGTTGGGACAAAAAGAAGGCAATGCCTGCTTGAAATTCTAGAAATTTGTATCTAGATTTGCATCAGAAGCTATGCTTTACTTCCTCTGATATCAAAGAAGGATAAAGCCAAAGCAAAGATATGAAAGAAGAGAAAAAAGTGGTAAAAGAGAAGAAAAAACAGAAAAAAAAAGTAAAATAAATCACCTGGCCCATGGGGGGATCGAACCCACGGCCTTCGCGTTATTAGCACGACGCTCTAACCAGCTGAGCTAATGGGCCTGATCTGCCAATTGTAGGAAAAGCCCAAATGAGAATATGAACTGTCTGTCTAAAAATATATTTGGAATTATCGCCGAAAGCTCAGGCAATCACCGCTGGCAAAGCATGCGTGTGGGTGACGTGGCAGCCAAAGTGGTGACGTCACCAAGCTCGGGTTTTGCTATCGTCGCTGATCGCGTTTCTGCTCGGGGCTCTGCTCTAAGAACCGAAAAAACAATTATGCATGTACATATGTATGTATGTTGTGCGTTAACGTACCGGAAATACATATGTATGTATATACGTATTTGTAATACAATTCCCTCCCCTCCACAATCTTTAATGTTCCACATACTCCCCGACTGCTGCGCCCCCAATCTTCTCTCTCTCCCTCTCCCTCTTTCCCAGAAAACCCGCTACAAAAACAACAAAAACGTAGAAGAGGAACGAGAAGCAGCTTCCAAGTCATTTTGCACATTTCCTTGACATTTAATTTTTTTTACGAGTACGTACATACATTCGCCGTATTTTCTTTCCGTTCTTTTACTGTTGTGTGTGTGTGTGTTTTTTTTAAGCTTTTCATTTACTGCGGCGCTGCGTATGGAACGTGTCTATTGTTGTGTCTGCCACATGAGGCGGCAGGCGGGCAGGCAGGCAGGCAGGCAGGCATCCAGGAAGCAGAAGAGCGGCCTGCACTGCACCTTTGTCCATTCTATCCATTTTTTCCGGGCTCTGTCCATCCGTCAGTCTCGTCTCTCATTCCGTTTCTCCTTCTGTGCCGCCACTCCTTATATTTCTCCCCACCTCCACTAACTCTCCTTTTTTATCCTTCTTGTCTCTTTCTCTATCTCTGTCTGTTCATTAGAGCGTTGCTTAATTAGCGCCCAGCTTTGTTTTTGCACAAACAGCCACTTCCTCTTTAGCATCCGCATTCCTCAGCATTCCTCCGCATTCCCGTTCATCACGCGACACTACTGTTACCGCACTTCCCTGTTCTGTTATTTTTTGAGTGTATGCCCCCTCCCCTCCCATTCCATCCCTTTCTTGAGCCAGCTATTCACGCGTCATTTCAAGCGACCGTGTGGCCCAATGGATAAGGCGTCGGACTTCGGATCCGAAGATTGCAGGTTCGAGTCCTGTCACGGTCGAAAACTAGTAATTTTTTTTACTTTTAATCCCTATACTCCCTTAATGGGTTCTATTTTTTAAATATTTGTTTAGTTTTCTTTAAGTAGCGCTCTTTGGTTGCCTTTACTTTACCTCGTAAGAGGCGAGAACAGTGGCACGTTTGAATATGTGTCAAAGTAATCCTTCAGGGTATTGGAATTTCTCTATCGCTTCTGTGGGGGGAGGAGAGCCTTCAGTGGTTGGGGCATTCCCCTTGACACATCTGCAACATCATTACTCAATTTGTGGCAATTAATTTCCATGCCAACAACTCGATTCTGCCCCCCACCCTCTATCCATTCTCTCTCTCTCTCTCTTTGTTCTCTCTTGTCCTTGTTTACGGGTGACATCCGTTTGGTAGTTTTGATGCAGGTGGACGATGTCTACGGAATGTCTGTCCAGCGATAATGATATAACGATAATGACGATGGTGGCACTGGCACTGGCAGCGACAGACAGAGAGGGAAACAGAGAGAGATAGAGAGAGAGGGAGACCCTAATTAATTTCTTTAGCTTTTGTCTGCAGTTACTTGACGCATATGCAACACTGGGACGGTGGCAGGGGCAAGGGGAAGGGCTGACACCAGGTGAGAGGTGGACACATTTCAAAAACTTATTTTTGTGAAGGAGAAACTTTTTACGAGCCAAAAACGAAAATGTTTTTGTTCCTGCGAAAAGTTTTTGGGAGGCCATAACCTCAATTATATGCAAGGAAGCTCATTGTCTGCCCTCTCTCGCACTCTCTGCCTCTCTCTCTCTTGACACTCGCTATAATCTACAGCTCTCTCCTCTTTTTGGGCCAACTTTTCGATAAGCGTTTAATTGCTGGTCGAGGACATCACCTCCCTCCTCCATCTCCTCTTTCACTCTGGGAAATGAGGCGACAGAAGCAGTGGAAGAGTCAGAGAGAGAGAAACAGGAAAAGCGAGTACAGCAGGGGCCAAAGGGATGAACAATTTTCGAGCCGGATGTTAAATGTCAGGAGCGCAGCCTCTTGTCGTTGGGCAATTTATAAGCGACAGACAGGACGCTGTCAGAGGCCAGCAAATTGATGCCTCCACCCCATGGCCGGGCATGTCCGATTGCCCGATCGGATTGCAAAACATTTTACGGCCGTAAGTGATGGGAAATAATTCCCTAATTAATGTTGGATTTCCATGTGCCATGTTCCATGTTTCGTGCTCCATGCTATACCAGACAGGAGCAGAACTTCATGAGAGTTCATAATTATCCTCCAATTCGGTTTTTTATGGGTCCTTCCGAGCGAGTGAGGATCTTTTACGGTCCCGCATTTAAATATGTATATTTTCCATTCCGGTAATCCAATCAACCGGAGGCCGACTCACCTCACTCCCTGCCAATCGCTCTTCCCCCGCGTGGCATTATGATTACGCGTTTCTTTTTTTTTTGGCGGAGGCCCCTCTGCCTCTCTACTCGCAAAATGAAATGTTTTCTCAACTCTGAACTGCCTGAAAACAGAGCGAGAGCGTAAAAAGCGGCGGCGTTCAAACAGAGAGGGAGAGAGAGGTAGAGAGAGAGAGAGACAAGAAAAAGAGACAAAACGAACAAACAGACAAACAAACAAACAAAGAAATACGCAAGCAAACAAACAAAAATTGACGCAATTTCTACTGCAATATGAAAAAGTTTTCCCGCCTTTGCTCTGCCGCTGCTGCTGCTGCTCCGAGGCAGTGTCAGTCGACAGTCGACTGGCTGTAATTTGCATTTGTAATCAAAAAGTTGCACATAAACTTTGTTTTATGCTCATTTTCCTTTCGCTACGTCACGTGTGTGTGTGTGGAAAAGCACAGTTTTTCTCATGTGGAAAGCGTCCTCCGGTTGCTAAGACATGAAAGGAGGACGACAAGCACACACACATACGCACACAGGAAGCCGCGCAGAGGTGACGAGAGAGGACAAAGTCTCATCATAATTTTTCCTAATTTCAAATTATTTCCATTAGACGAAGTGATGGCTGAAGGAAACGGAAGGGAAGGGAAGGGAAGGGAAGAGCCAGAAGTGGTAGTGGGTAGTGGACTCTATGATATCTCTGTCTGTGTGTGTTTCAGAACTTCAGAACAATGCAAAGACCTTTACGACCTTTACGGCCATTAACAATAGACACTAGATGTTCGTACAGTCATGGCAAAAAAAAATAAGGAGGACACTTGACTATGCTTCGGCATAAGCTCTCAAAAAATGACTATTTTCATCAACTTTGAAGTGATCTTAAATTTGTTTAGTTTGGTTTTTGTTTGACCACTAATTACATATTGTAACAAGATTTTTGCTACCGGCGGGCCGAGCGGATTTCCTTTACAGGTTGGGGATTTGGACAAATTTTGTAAGGCGGCAGCCAAGGGGAGGTAGCAGCTGTGATGCCGTCGTGATAAAAACACACTAACACTTTTATTTCGCCTTTTTCCAGTTTATTCCGATACCTAACCTTCTTAGGCACGTTTTTACCACTTTTTCTCCAAATTCAATCTCTTTTTCTCTTCTTGCTTCTCTGTCTCCTCTTTTCTTTCTTCCTACTGTCCAAAGTCCAGCCGATCGAGGTGGACTCAAACTATCGATAAGCCTGGTCCAGGGCTCTAAGGGCGCCAACTTCGAATTTTCGTTACATTGCCCCCCTCTTAGAGTCGAGTCTCCTGGCCGACTTATTCGGAGACTGGTCCTTTGTAGGCGGCGAGGCGGTTGACGTGTATCGTCTTGGTGGTGCGTTTTCCGGGAAGACGGATTTCGTAGACTAGGTCGGAATGACTGCGAATCACAGTGGCCGGTCCTATCCAGTCCGATTGGAGTTTTGGGCATCGGCCTACTTTTCGGGCAGGAGCGTATAGCCATACGAGATCGCCTGGTTCGAATTGTACGACATGTGAGCGAAGGTCATATCGGATCTTTTGCTGTTCTGCTGCGGCCTTCAGGTGCTCCCTCGCAGCACGATGCGTATCTTGCAGGTGAGATTTTAGCTTATCCACGAAGGCCGGGTAGGTTTCCACGACGGGCGTTGGCTGGCCATACAGAAGCTCGCAAGGCAAGCGGATCTCTCTTCCGAAGGTTAATTTCGCCGGAGAGAGTCCGGTGGCCTCATGAGGGGCGGCTCGATAAGCCCACAATGCCCACGGCAGTCGCTCGTCCCAATTCCGTTGATCGCCGGCTACGAATTTAGCCAGGTAGCCGAGCAGCGTGCGGTTGAAACGTTCGACCATTCCGTCAGATTGAGGGTGAAGCGGGGTGGTCCGTGTTTTCTCGACATCCATCAGTCGTAGGCAGGCTCGGAAAACTTCCGACTCAAAGTTCCGTCCTTGGTCCGAGTGAAGGACGAAGGGCACTCCATATCGGCAAAACACCTCTTCCATTAAAGCGCGTGCCACAGTTTCTGCCGTTTGGTCCGGTAGTGCCAAGCATTCTGGCCACTTTGTAAAGTAACACATGACGACAGCTATGTAGCGGTTGCCCCGGGCGGTGGTGGGCAAGGGGCCCAGTATGTCGATGGCGATCCTTTCGAACGGTGCACCGATTGCGCTGGGTTGGAGCTTGCCGACCGTTCGTCTGGTCGGTCCGCTTCGTGCCTGACACTTCAAACAGCGGGCACAGAATAGGACTATATCGGCGCTAAGGCCGATCCAATAGAAACGTTGCTTGGCCTTATGCAAAGTTTTCTTCACGCCGAAGTGGCCTCCCGTGGGTGACTGGTGGACGCTCTGTAGTATTTCTGGCTGCACTGCAGACGGAATGACAGGCAGTTGACCGGCATCTCGGGTGGTGACCATGAGCACTCGATTTTCCAACTGCAAACGAGAAAATAGATGCCAGTAAGCTTTCACGTCGGGGCTCTCACCCAAAATTGTACTCTTCGGCGGCCTCTCTCCTTGCGCAACCCATTCGTAGACTAGTGCTAGGTCAGGATCTTTCCTCTGGTGCTCGTCTAAAGGCTCTGGTACTACTCCTAAGTAAAGTACACGGCCAGCCTTTTCTTCCGCTTTCTCGCATACGCGACAATTGTTGCAGGGTCGGCGAGATAGCCCGTCCGCATTACCGTGGCGTTTCCCAGGGCGGTGCTGAATTTCCATATCGTACTGCTGCAGCCTCTCGATCCATCTTGCGACTTGGCCTTCCGGCTCCCGGAAAGTGAGAAGCCACTTAAGCGAGGCGTGATCCGTCCGTACAACAAACTTCTGGCCGTACAAATAATGGTGAAAGTGTTTGGTGGACCGAACTACCGCCAGTAGTTCTCTTCGGGTTACGCAATAATTGCGTTCTGCCGGGCTGAAAGTCTTGCTGTAATATTCGATGACTACTTCTTGACCGTTCTGGATCTGACTTAGCACGGCGCCCACTCCATGGTCCGAAGCGTCGGTGTCCAACACGAAAAGGTCGCTTGGCTTGGGAAAGGCTAGAATCGGGGCTGTCGTCAACTTAATCTTCAGTGTGTCGAAAGACCGTTCCGTTTCCGTAGTCCAAGCGAAGGCACGACGAGCCTCTGTCAACTCGTGGAGCGGTTTGGCGATCGTCGAGAAGTCGGGGATGAATTTACGGTAGTATGCGCAGAGACCGACGAATGAGCGTACGTCCTTTTGGCTCTGAGGTCGGGGCCAATCAGTGACCTTAGCTATCTTCGACGGGCAAGTCCGCAAGCCTTGACTGCCCACGACGTGTCCCAGAAAATTTACCTCGCTTTTGGAAAAGTGGCACTTCTTCGGACTCAGTCTTAATCCCGCTGATATTAGCCGTTCGAAAACCCTTTCCAAATGCTCTAGGTGCTCTTCCGCCGTACGGGAATGAACGATAATGTCATCTAAGTATACCAGCGTTGACCTCCAGGTTGGGCCAGCGAACAATCCGTCCATAAGTCTCTCGAACGTTGCCGAGGCGTTAGTCAACCCGAATGGCATTACGTTAAACTCGAACAATCCAGCCCCACAGGCGAAGGCAGTCTTGGGCCTAGAGAGCTCGTCCATCTCCACCTGCCAGTAGCCGCTCTGCAAATCCATGGTAGAGAACCAATTGGAACCGTGAAGGGTAGCCAGAACATCCTCTGGTCTCGGCAAGGGGTATGAGTCCTTAACCGTGACGTCATTGAGCCGCCGATAGTCCACACAGAACCTGGTCGATCCGTCCTTCTTTTGGACTAACACAACCGGCGAGGCCCAGGGGCTGTTGGAGGGGCGTACCACTCCGTTTGCGCGCATCTCCGCTAACAGGCGCTCCACTTCTTCCTTCTTCGCTAGCGCCAACCGTCGGGGTGGCTGCTTAAGGGGTCGGGATTGACCCGTGTCTATGAAATGGTGCGTTAGGTTGGTTCTGCCCGTTTCGTCGTCGTTTTTGGCAAAGGCCTTGCGATAACGATGGAGCATCTTCTCGAGCGGCGTCCGTGCTTCGGGCTCGACGTAATTTAGCAGGGAATTCCAATCTATGGAGTCCTTCCTTGCATCCGCCTGCCTACACATTTCATTTGCCGCTTCCAGCTCGCCCAACACAGTAAGTGGCGGCAAGCTCCATTCTTGGTCGTTGCAGTTAACAACTTGTACCGCCAGGCTGCTATTGGTATCGTCTTCGATGGGGTTACCCGTGGCCATGCCCGAGTGTAGGTCCGATATCTCTTGCTGTTGCGCTGTCTCCGGTATGCACCTGGAGCTAAGCTGTGCGTCGGTTCGAGGCGGTGTACATGATGTCTCCGTCAAGTAGAGCGCGTTCCCTCGCATGGAGCCTGCAAGGTGTAATGGCACCGTACCCCAGGCGAATTTGAGCAGCAGAGCGCTAAGGTCCACCATAGCTCCATGCCGGAGGAGAAAGTCGACTCCTAGGAGACTGGGAGGGGCACCGTCCACCAGCAGGAAGTCTTGCAGCACCGAGCGGCTGCCGATCCGAACAGTTGCAGACACGCGTTGCGTTGCGGCAAAGGTCTCGGATGTCGGTCCGCGCAGCACCACCTGACAAGCGGTGGTTTGCAGTGCTTCCCTTACGTCCCGCTTGTTGAGCAGGGATACGGAGGCACCCGTATCTACCACCATCCGCACCGGGCGTTCCTGAAAGAGAAGTACACAATGTAGGCTTTTGTCACACAGTGTGTCAATGGAGTACGTAGCTGTAGGCTCATCGCTGGGGCTCCCGCGGTGGGCACGCCTGACTTGGCGGCCGGCTTCCCTTTTGTCCTCAGGCGTGAGAGCCGGCTTTCGGAAGATCGACGCTTTTCCTCTATCCGTCCTGATTCCGGTGTTGTTCCTATATGTCGACGGTGCAGACTCAGGCGGGGAAGGTCCAATAGGGGCGTTGAGTTCCGAAATCGGCAGTACGACTTCCCGTTTTGGCTCGCTTTTCCCGGCGTTGGCAGCCACTGCAGGCTGCCGTAGCGGAATCTGGTCGTCTATGTTTTGGTTGGGGGCTATATGTACGGCAGTCAACTCTCGCCCCGCAGAGCTGACTTGAATTAGTTTCCCGAAGCGACTTCTTCCTGTGGCTTGGGCGTCGGGCGGGCTGCAGCCTCCCGACCCCGATGGCGAGGTGTGGCGGTTGATCCTTGGCCACTAGGGGCGTCGGCCACATAAAAGATGGGTCGGCCGGAGTTACGCATCCCCAGCGCCTGGAGCTTAATGGCCATATCGCGGGCTTCGGAGAGAGTCGACGGCTTGCTGGCCAGCACGGGATACTGCAGCGCAGTTTCACGCATGCCGTCCACGAACTGCTGCACCATTATGGAGTTATAGGTGTCCTCTGGAGTACCGGCAAAAACCACACGGCCCAGGCGTTCCAACTCTATGGCAAAATCCATGAGGGACTCCTTGGGTCTTTGCGCGCGGTTGCGCAACTGTTGGTAGCTTGCCTGGCAGTCTAAGGCAAACTGTGTTCGCATGGATGACATCAATAAGTGATAGTTGCGAGTTGTGCTCGTTGGCAGGGTGCTGAAGAACCTCTGGGCTTGGCCCTGAACGTTAAGCGCTATCCCCAAGCACCGCTCAGCGTCGCTCCACTGCTGATTTTCCGCCACCATCTCCAGAATGCGCTCGAAATCGGACCACGATGTTGAGCCGTCGTACGAAGGCAGCGTCCCAGGTTGAAAGGCAGAGACTCGGCCGCTTGATGGTCGCAGGGTGGAAGCGGCCTGCGGACTCTCAAGGTACACAGTCGCTCCGTTTGCTGCATTTGCTGCGTTCGCCCATGGTGCGGGGGGTCTGGCCAGTGTTTCTGGGTGATGGGTGTCCCCTCCCGTTTGATTGCGGGGGGAAGTTTCCAACACGCGTAGCATCGTTCGCTGAAACGAGTCGAACATCTTCTCGATCTTCAGATCCATCTGGTTCTGGGTGTCAGTCAAAATCTGTGTCAATGAAGCCGTGGTCACTGTATCGGGCTCCGGGTTCACGGAACGGGCACGTTGTCTTCCTCCTCGTCTTGGCATTGTGGCTCGAGATCTTCCCAGAATCTGATCGCAAACCCCACACCTGACACCAATGTAACAAGATTTTTGCTACCGGCGGGCCGAGCGGATTTCCTTTACAGGTTGGGGATTTGGACAAATTTTGTAAGGCGGCAGCCAAGGGGAGGTAGCAGCTGTGATGCCGTCGTGATAAAAACACACTAACACTTTTATTTCGCCTTTTTCCAGTTTATTCCGATACCTAACCTTCTTAGGCACGTTTTTACCACTTTTTCTCCAAATTCAATCTCTTTTTCTCTTCTTGCTTCTCTGTCTCCTCTTTTCTTTCTTCCTACTGTCCAAAGTCCAGCCGATCGAGGTGGACTCAAACTATCGATAAGCCTGGTCCAGGGCTCTAAGGGCGCCAACTTCGAATTTTCGTTACAATATATTAAATGCTTGTAGATATTTCATATAATTTAGGCTGTGATAAATAATATACATATGTAGGTGAATAAAACATATGTTTGTACATGCATCGTAAAATTAAGTGACTTTAAATCAGAGGCCGGCAGCGTCCTACGCAGCGCAGTCAGCATACGCATAGCGTAAAAACTTCGTGTAGCGTCGGCCCTGCGATCATTCGGCTTCATTATTCTGCTCGGCTGGCGCAGCGGCAGCGAAAATGATCGTGTGGCTTCGGACCTATGCAGGAAAAGCATCACAATTCTGCTGGGCAGCGCCGCGGCAGAGAAAATGGAACATGTTTCGTCATGTCTGTTTTCTGCGCACTGAAACGGACTAGAAGCATGTGAGTGCCTGCGTGCCGACCCCTGATTTAAATAATGGCGCTCATACATATATGTATGTTTGGCACTGCTGTTCAAAATAATAACTACACGCCAATGAGCTCTCTTTCATGTCACGCACAAACTTGGACCAAATCCCGATCAAACGCTTTACACCTGTGTACCTATTATTTTGGCCAGCAGTGTACACTGTGCATGCACATGCTTGTCTGTGCAGTAAGAGCTCTGCCTGAAGAATCCGTTAGATTCAGCTTTAGTATTCAATTAGTGATCCAGTTATTGTTTCGCTTGAAGGGGAAAGGGAAGCGGCCAGTCCAAATCGATTGATTAATCAAATAGTAGGAATGATTAGGTTTCCCTGCAAGGCTTAAGGCTTTCCTGGAAACGGAAGAAATCGAAGAGATTTTCCATCAAAGGCCGCCATCGCCCTCTGATACATACATAGTAGACATTTTCAATTTTCAATTAAGTCCGAATCAAAAGCCCTCTCTGGCTCTGGCCCTGGCATCATAGCAATTTAAATGCTGGCAAAATTGGCATTTAATCAACTCTGATGCCATTTTCGGGTGGCCCAAAAGCGAAAATCAAATCAAATATTTACTTGCTGTTAAATTTATGACAAAAACGCAAATCGCATAAAAAGGTTTACTTCCCCCCTTCACCACATTTCTCCCTCACTTCCCCCCACCCCTCCCCGCACCTCATCTGGTGGCCTGGTGGCTGCCAGCTGCTGGCTGCTGCTTTTGTACGCTGGTGGAGAGTTTTTCCTTTCCTCTTTCTGTATTTTGTGGTCGCATAAAAAATGCGGCAAATATTTGCGTGCAGCTGCGACCCTTCCTTCCTTCGGCGGGGGTCTACCCGCCGGGGGGGGGAGCGGGAAAAGTGGGACAGGCTGCCATCAGACTTTCCCTTGGCTTTCGAGTGTAGGCCCGAAAAACCGAATGCCAAAAGCCTTCCCTCCCCACCCCACCCCGACCCTACCCTACCCCACCCCGATTCAAGTGCATTTATCCGGAACCTCGGGCATTTCTCAGGATTCCATTCCTTCGATGGAAAGCACCAGCATGGAGCACTCCGTCTAGACTCTAGACATTGGCGGCTCTCCTCTGTCCTGCTCCATTCTCTGGCCATTCTCTGCTTTTGGCCCCTGGTCAATATTTGATTTGTCAAAGTGAGATTTTGGGGCTTTATTTTTGCAGTCCAGTTGCTGTTGCCAATGCAGTTTCAGCCATTGTCCTTGTCGTCGCTTGCCTTTAACAATTTGTTGATAAATTAGCCAAGACGGCTAAGACCCGGCTGGGACTAAGGCTAAGACTGAGAAGAGTTTTGCTCAATGGCTCAATGACTTTTCTGACAATTTCTGACAGTACTTTCAGTGCTTTCAGCACGTCGGTGCGTTCTTCACTTTTTAATGCTGATTTATAGCCCAGAAAGCCATAAAGACAAAGCCAAATGCTTGCCTAAGCCACACTGGGAGAAAGAGAGAGAGGGACAGAGCGAACGATGAGTGTCAACAAGTTTTGAGTTTAGTCAATTTTCGGTTGAGTTTTTAAGAGGGTTTTGCTCCCCCAAGGATTTAGTTAATTAAAATACAATAAAATATTCAAGAAGTCCAGGCCACAGAAAGACACTTCCCTCCACTCTCTCTCTCCCCCGCTCTCCAGCTCACTCAAGTTTTCTCCATAGCCACTTTTTTGGGAGGAAGTCAATAGCAGCAGGAAGGTGCAGCGGGCCGGGCAGGAGAAGAGGCCTGGAGAGAGTGTGGCAGCAGTAAAGCAGTCTGCCACATGGCGTATGCGTGATGCAAGTGCATGCGGGTCAAGCAGGGGGGCATGCCACACAGCCACACAGTGAATGTGCAGAGGAGAGTGTTGTGGCAACTCAATTAATCTCCTGCTTCTCCTTCTCCTTCTGCCGCTCTTAAACCTTCCATTCCACTCGTTGACCACTCGTTTTAAATGCATTTACATGGATTTACGTTCTTTGCGTTTAAATTTCTGGTTGAAATTCTCCCTCTCTTTCTCGCTCTCTCTCTGCGTTTAATTTTCGAATTTTGTAAAGGCTTTTTTAAGGTCTTTTTTTACTCCACTTTGGGGTGCCCTTTTCAGAGTAAGGAAAGCCTCTCCTACTGTGGCTCTAAACGTTGTAAGGATCCTTCCCCATCTCGAAGCACAATATCATATGGCAGCACTCTCTCTCTCTCCCAGCGGGGATTAGCAACAGTTCGGGGTGAGTATTCATGTCTGGAATGTACTCAAAGAGAGAGAGAGAGAGAGACGCCACCTCTCTGACATAGTGCATCCTGAAGGAAGGTTATTTCCAAGGGTATGCAAGCATTCGACCCTCCAAAGGCCACACTCTCTTTCTTTAATTTTCTATTTTTTGTGGGTTTTTGAAAGCTTTTTTCGGAGAGGGAGAGAGAGTGAGTGAGAGAGAGAGAGGGAGAGGATTGCCAATTATGCAGAAGGGAAGGCCGCCTGAATAAATATGAAATGACATAAATGACCACAGAAAAAGTTTCATTTTTCTTTTAATTTTGCCAACATTTTGCTGCGACCCTCGTCTGTGTGGCCCAACCACATCCTTGACAGGACAACAAAAGGACAACAGCAACAACAGCAACAACAGCGGCAGCAGGGGAACAACAGGAACAACAGGACCAACAGCTAGGAAGAGTAAAAAAAACCAAAAAAAAAAAAAAGAAAGCCATAAATTACATTTATGTCCGACCGACCAAAAGCGCTTTAAATATTTACATGGCATGGAATTATTTGTTGGGCGAAAAAGAATCTTACGACTGGAAAATACCCCCCAGGCAAGACTCCCCTCCCTCCATCTATGTCTCTGTCGCTGTCTCTCGCTATGTGTGTTTTTTGCTGCTTTTCTGGGGATCAAAGTGACTTTTGTTCTTGGCGTCAGATGTGAAACAAATCACAATCCACAAATCTATTCGACATCACGTTGAAGCGAAACGAACGAAACAAGTGAGAAAATCGGAAAAAATCGGAAAATAAAATCGGAAAATAAATCGTAAAAAATCGGAAAATTAAACTGAATTTTTGTTCTCAAGAAAGCTAAATGGGAGATCCCGAAGCAAATAAATGTCAACCGACCGCCATGGCTATGCGTGTCCTGCGCAAGGAGTTTGCGGAGCTGAAGGAGGGCAAGCTCGAGGGCTTCCACGTGAAGTTGGTCGATGAGGGCGATCTCTTCGACTGGGAGGTGGGCGTGTTTGGGCCCCCAAACACCGTCTACCAGGGGGCGTATCTGAAGGCCTCGATGCGGTTCCCCGACACATATCCGATGCAGCCGCCGGACTTTTTCTTCCTCACCAAGATGTTCCATCCGAACGTCCACGTCAGTGGCATGATGTGCATGTCGCTCCTCTACGATGGCTGCTGGAACACCACGATGAGTGCCCGCACCGTCCTGCTGTCGGTGGTGTCGCTGCTGACCGGCCCCGACACCGATTGGCCCTGCGACATGGAGGCCGCTCTTCTCTACAACCGGTGGCGCGACTCGAACGGCAAGGACAAGGAGTACGAGGAGCGTGTGGCTCTTCAGAAGAACAACTGGAAGGAGATGGCACGTCTCGATGGGGTCACTGTCCCCGAAACCGTAGAGGAGTACTGTCGCACCGGTCGCACCCAGAATCTACCCGAAAAGGATGGTTTCTCGCTAAACGATTTGTCATCCGATTCGGATGGGGATTCGACTGCGAGCAGCTCTGATTCGGAGGGGGAAGAGGATGAGCATGTGGATATCTTTGACCCGAACAGTCCGATCGTTTTGGATGGTGTGGATTGAAACAAGATTGAAACTCGCTACTCGCTAAACTCGCCACTTTTTACTCGGTGTTCGTCACTTCCACTCTCACTCGCTACCCGGGCAAAACAGTTTTGAAGAGGTTCTCAAACATTATTCACACACACCACCACATACCACTTAATTTAAGTTACTACACGAAGATCAATTCATATATATATATATATACAATACATATATACAATATACACAAATACATACATACATACGTCTACAGGGTATACACAAAATGATGACGAACAAAACCCAAACCGAAACCAATTTCGATTTATCATTCCAGAGAAGGGTCAACCAAAGGTTTTGCCTGAAAGGGAATCTTGGGAAGGAATCTCAGAGCATTTTGCAAAGATTTTGCCACAATCATTGGTGGTACGCGACTGTACATCCTATCCTGCAGAATAGTGTCCGTGGAAACAGGAGATCGATCAATCCTGAACAGGTTTGAATCAAACAAACATTTGCAATCGAACCAGTTGCAAGTCGCAAAAGAACGAGGACGATGGGACAAGTTTGATGGCGATGGTTCGACCAACACAACATCTAAGCAGCATCTGCGTCTCATTATCATTTGGGGCACGCTTTTCCTTTTCCTGCCGATTCCCCATCGAATATCTAATGGGTTTAATCTCCTTTTTCGCATCTCTTTGGATTTGCCAACAACTGTGAAATTTCTTGTATATTAAGTGGGTTTTCCCTTTGGCGGCTAATTCACTCGGAAAGTTTGCTAATAACTTGATTCAATTTACATTTGCTCTGTATGAAAAGCCACTAGTTTCTCCCACTCCCACTCCCACTGTGCCGCTGCGCCACTAAGCCACTCCGCCACTCTCGACTTTCGCGCTACTTTTGGGGGCAAAAAACGGAACGGAAATCGACACAAAACGTTGCAACTTCAAATGAATGCAGGATGGGCCTGTGGCAGACAGAGCAGAGCGCAGAAAAAAAGCGAAAAAATTGTATGAAATGGTATCCTCTGGCAGCAGGAGTGGGAGCAGGACGTGGATGCGGACACAGGACACGGGACACGATGTCCGGACAAGATGGGGCAATTATTGTAAGCGGCTTTCATCGTGCGATGATTACACTTACAACAGAAATGGGGCGCGAGAAACGAGAGCGAAAGAGAGAGAGGGAAGGAAGAGTGGAGGAGTGGAGGAAATATAATATTGAAAGGGGGGAGGCAACGCATTTGCTCTGCTGCCGTCCTCTTCTTTTTGGGTTCTTGCCTCTAATTTTCCTTCTATTTTTCCTCAATTTTTCCTTCTATTTTTTTGTTGTTTTTTTTTTGTGTGGTTTTCTTTACTCATTGGAGGAAAAGCTGCTCTCTTCATTTTTCTATATTTGTTTTTTTTTTTTGGGTATTTTTCTGCCATGTTTGTTGGCCTAATTAGTGGCAGTGCATTTTTATAGCATAATTTTCGGCGTTGTAAGCGTTTTTTCCACCGCCCCCGCCACAGCATTTCCACTTTCCTCCCTTACTCCTAGCCATGAAAATTGTACAACATGGAAATATTACATTAAAATTTATGAAACTGCAGGAGGGAAGTGGTTTTTGTGGTGGTGCGGAGGGCAGGGAGGGGGAGGGGAAAAAACATAGAAAACAGAAAACACAAAATGGGAGTTGGCTACATTACACACTCTCTGCCAGTGGCAGTGCCACAGTGCCAATGCCACAGCGGGTGGCACAGGGATTCTGCAAAACGGGGGCAATTAGTGGCCAGCCAGCCAGCCAGCCTCTCTGTCTCATGCCTCACGCCGCATGCCCCCTGTGTCTTCCATTTAAAATTTGCTTCTGAGGGGGGGGCAACACTCACCTGCGAACGAGATAAGAAGTAGATAAAGACTTGAATTAATTATTAGTTCACAGCATGACTGAGTCTTACTTCTAGCTAAATGCGATTCTGACTGAATCTGAATAGGGTGAATATGGAATGGGTGGATGAATGAATAGATGAATGGGAAGCACCTCAAACTCTTGAAAAATGGAATTCAGCCAGCTCTAATCCCTGTTTCCCCATAAAGAGAATGAATTTTGATGCCATAAAGATCTCTAAAGTAGTTTTTACATGGCTTTACCACATGATCCAACAAGTTTGATGGGCATCGAACCAACACTTGCGACTGATCGTCATTCCCATCGGACCATGTTCGATCTGCGCTCGAGTGGAGCCTTCGGTTGCGTCCTGGGCCTGGCCATGTTCGATCTACGGACTGTATGCAACCCGTGCTCGATCGAACCGATCGAAATATGGAAGCCCCCGTCTGTCGATCAATCACAAATGATTATGAATATAGTTATTCATGGAATCATTAGAGGATGGGCAGTTGCATATCCTGGAGGCTCTACAGCAGTGGCAGTGGCAAGTGGCAGTGTGGCAATAACAAATTGAAGGCACTGTAAACAGTCCACAGGCAATTCCCGAAACGGAAATTTAAATTTCTCCCTCGCTCTCTCTCCCCCGCTCTCTTTTTCTCTATTTTGCTTCTTGGGAAAACTGATAAATGAAATAATAATTTCCATTCGATGAAAGTTTGCCTACTTCTGGGAGCAACGGAACTTGCAACTTGCAACTTTGGAGGCATGTGGCATGCCTCTTGTAAATTTATGAACTTTATGGGCCCGCACCCAGCCCAGTCCCCGGCAGTCGTTAGACGGTTGTCGAGGCATTCAGCAGTCAATATCTTGTGCATTTCAATAGTTCGGTGGTTGTTGCCCCAAAACTACTGGCTGCCTCCTGCCCCATGCCCCATGGTTCCTCCTGCCCCATGCTCGATTGCTGGGGTTTGCAATAAAAATGCATTTCATGCTCGAAACATGACTTGGCTCAATTTATTTTACTTTGCCGCATTTAACGACTTCACACAGGCGCCTCCCAGACCGGCAGCGGGACGGAGCCACCTTCCAGTCGGCGGGGGACTACACTGGGAGAAACTACACGTGGGAGTCTTTAATGTGGTGGCCAGAGTTTAATGACTGCAGGAATGAGTGTTTCGTGGCTGTGATTCATTCATTCATTCTGATTGGAATGCATTCATAGACGCATGCATTTCCATCTACGTTCAACGGTTGTCCCGTCTTCTGCATCTGCTTTTGGTGGTTTCTCTCAGTGTAGGCCGTTTGGCAGCAGGCAACTCCATTCTATCTGTGGTGCTTCCTTTGCTGCTGCTGCTGCTGTGACTCCTTCTGCCACACACATACACACACACACACACATATGTATGCATGCCTCGATCCTCCTCTTTGGCGGCATCGTGTGGCATGTGCCATGCAGCATGGAGCATGGAGCATGGGGCAGCGGTGTAATGGTGTTAGACCACAATGAGCTCAATTTACGCCAATGATTGGCGGTGCTTGGCCAAAACGAAGGAAGCAGGAAGCAGACACCACACAGCATGAAAAAAAACGTACACACACACACACACACACATACACACACACAGAAAAAAAAGGAGAAAGCAGAAAGGTCTGGCGAGCGGTTTTCCCCACCTTCTTCTCCTCGGGTTTTTAGCCGAAAAAGTTTCTTGTTTGCATTTGCCTATCGGTCTATCGTCTATCGTCTGGCGAGAAGGAGGCAAGGAGATGGTGCAGGAGGCAAGGAGATGGTGCAGGAGGCAGAGGCAGGGGCAGGACAACCGCCAGACGTTAAACATCGCGTGCAGACATTGCCAATGTTTGCCACGCCTTCTCCTGCCTGCCTGCCACTCCTGGCTGTCTCCTGCGAGAGTCCTCCTCCTCCTCCTTCTTCTTCTCTCCCTCTTCTACATGAAAAATGTTCTGCTGCTGCTGCTGCTGCTGCTGTTCCACAGACAGACAGATGGAAAAACGTCCAGGGGGAAACAGAAAACAGAAGTTTAAGTGCAGGAGAGGAGGGAAGGAGGGGGTCAGCGAGAAAAATAGATGGAAAAAGATACAACAGGGGGGAAATCGGGAGAATATCCCCCCCCCCGGAAACCAAAACCAAAAACCTCAATCCAATTCCAACCCACAGCTTCGACATTTGTTTGTGTTTTATTTGTTGCAACTTTTCAGGAGGTGGCCACAAAATCAGGGAAGAGAAAGTGGGGGAAATCAGGAGAAGGGAAAGGGGAATCCCATAATTAGCCAGGGTTGGCATCAATCACAAAAACACAAGGAATGGAAATGGAACACAGCTCCGCTCTAGGATTACAATTATGACAATCTGTGGCCCAGCATTCGCTAATGAGGTGATTACCAATTAAAGAACGAGCCGAGTATCTTTAAGACCTGACTAAAAGTATCTTCTGAATGCCAGAAACAACAAAGCAAAACAAAACAGAAGCCAGAGGCACACACACCACAACACACCACACACACCACATTTTGCCCATTGGCCCATTATGATAATCATTTTTGAAAGGCTTTTCCTTTTGCTTTACTTCACTTTGCGTTCCTTTGCTTTCCTTTGCTTTCCTTTCCGCACAAGTTCTGTGGCACACAACAAAAGGGGGATTTAAATTACGCTACGCTAAGCGGTTTATGCAGTCGCAAACATCCATCCAACATCCAAAACAGCAGCGGCGTGGACTGGAGTGGATGTCAAAGTTAACAAGCAAACAACAGACTCTCCTCCGCCTCCTCCTCCTGCAGGGACCAGGGACCAGCAGCGAGTGACGCAGAACAGAACAGCCTCTGGATACCCTTTTCACCTTCAAACGAGATAAGCTCTAGATTCCAGATGGATTTCGTAGTGTCTTTGGACACTTTTCTCAGAATGTTGCCTTCAGCTAAGCCACACTGGACCGGATCACTCACCCATTAGGACCATCCACCCATTAGGTTCACTGCTATGCAATGACATTATCCAACACTGCAGTATACATTTCTGAGACCTTATCTTAAATGAGAGAATTCTTCACTAGAATATGTATTCCCAGCTGCCAACACTTCACTGTTCTTTTTGCTAAAATTACCAACACTACTTCCAGGTTTTCTTATTTACCCACACTTTAACTGCTTTATGCATAGCTTTCCAACATTTCAAGTACTTTCTTCTTTGCATCTCTCTTTCTAACACTATTTTCAACACGCAAAACGTGTTTCTTGCAGCTTTCCTCTTTTCTTGAAGACTTTTCCAACACTGCAGCCATATTTGCAGCCCCCTTGGGTAAATTCCCTGTCCTATGACTTTGCTCTTGCAAATATAATCATTTCCACTCAAATTCTGTCATAGCCACGAAAGAACTGAAGACTGTGGGGCATGGGGCATGCGGCATGCGGCAGAGTGTGTAGGTGTATGTGTGGCAAGCTTCCATCTCTTGAGAGAGAGAGAGGGGGGAGGGGGGTGGCTGGTGCTCGTCTCATCAGCAGCCAAGCATCGCATTTTGAGATAAAACATAAAGAGGCACAGCACCTAACATGATGCGTGCATGTGCTGGCTGCTGCCTGCCTCAACCCACTCGCCCCATTATCTCGCCCCCTTCTCACTCGCTATCCCTCCTTCTCGCTCGCTCGCTGTCCCTTTATCTCTCTCTCTCTCGCAGTGTGGCTTATCTCTTTGTGTGTGTGTGTGTGCGTTTGATTTGTTTTCTGCTGTTGACTTTGGATAATGTCGTTTGTTGTGTGCGGCTGGCTCTCTGCCACCATCTCACATTTCTGTGTGTCTGTCTGTGTGTGTGTGTGTTGATTGTCATTCACTTGTGTGTGTGTGTGTGTGTGCGCTAGTATGTCTGTTTATTTGTTTGTTTGTTTGTTTGTTTGACTGATTGTCGTGTCATTTCTGTCTGATTGTGCCGCCTATTAGTATACAAAATGAATGAATAAGTGCGCCCGCACACACAGCCACACTCAATCGTGTATGTGTGTGTGTGTGTGTGTGTGTACCTTCTGCCTCTTCTGCCTCTCATTCTCGTCTCTCATTTCCATTTTCGTTGATTGAATCCCACGCCTCCTCCTCCTCTGTCACTGCCTCTTGCTGCTCTCTCAATTGGCTTTAAGCCTTCAAGTCTTTTGTTAGGCGAAAAAAAGAGAGAACGAAAAAAGAACTGAACTGAAAATTCGAACTGCAAATGGATCTGTGTATCTGTATCCCCGTATCAGTATCTGTGGGATGTTTAATTGTTGTAATGCGATTTCATCACCTCATCAGACACACACACACACACAATCCACTCCAATCCAAACCATTCATTCCATTCCCTTTCATTCATACCCTTCGTTCCATTGAAAGCCATTTCTATGGGGCACACGACGAATCCCAACCACCGACCCCCGACCCCTGACCCCTGACCCCTGCCTTTAATCCTTTTGTCTCTTTGGCCCATGATTTTGATTGGCTTTAATGAGTGTACGAGTACCAGTACCAGTGTGTGTGTGTGTGTGTCAGTGTCAGTGTCAGTGTCTGTGTGTGTCTGTGGGTCTCTCCTTCAGTCGTAAGCTTTTGGTCAATTCGATTTGCTTAATTGGCCATTCAATGGTTTGGAAACTTCCACATGGAATTAATCTCCAAAGCCAATCAATGGGTCGGAAAGAAAATCCCTTCATTGAAGAAATGTTTTATCTGCCAATTGGTTCTTCTATCACTCATTCTCTCTCTCTCTCCCAGCGTGGCTTAGCTTCCTTTCTTAGAGCCCACATAATTGGAAGCACGTGCAACGACACGTACCTCGACATCAAGATACCCACCGGTAAAAAGCAGTGGCCTCTGGTGCGATTACGAGTAGCTGTTAAACCACCGTCAGATCTGTCCACTCGTTAACACTCTCGTTACAACACTCTCGTTACAACACTCTCGTTACAGCAACATTTTACATCAATTGTGTGCGGTATGGGAGGGGACGGAACGGAACGGACTTTGTACAGTTTGAGCACTCGTTTAACAGTCACTTGAGCCACTTAACTGTTCCTGGAAATGGAAGCAAACAAATTGGGTGGACTGCCTGTCCGGACAGGCGAGTGCCCACCCATAGAATCTCCTTCTAGTACACAAACTATACGTATAGTCGTCTCTAATGATGCGCATAAATTTGTGAGTGAGATGGAGAGAGTACACAGAGAATACACTCGACAACACGACCACTCGACCATCATAAACACAGTGCGCGCAAATTGTTAATTGACACATTGCTACACTCAAGTGCGTCCCCTAATGGTCCTTTCTGTCTCTGTCTCTGTCTCTCTATCTCTATCCCTCTGTGCGAGTGTGTGCGAAGGGTCCTTTCAGCAGTTTCACTTGATTTTCAATTAGTTGCGAGGACTCTGCGGATAAAGAAAGCAGCCACAGAAACAGAAGGCAGGGGGCAGGAGGCAGGGGTCTGGAGGCTGGGGGCAGGGCAGTCGAATGGGGGGATAAAAGGTAGGCAATAAAACCCATAAAAGACCATGTCTGGTCATCATCTCCCATCATCCCCAGGCCACAATGATATTATGGTCAAGCAGTGGAACAACCCCACAAAAGGAGATATGAATGGAGTGCGAAAGTGCGAAAAGTGCGGGCACATCAATCAATCAATCAATCAGAATCAACATTCATTAATTGAGGCTCTCGTTCGTTTCATTTCGTTTCGCTTCGCTTCGATTTGTTCGATTCGTTCGGATTAATGACTGAATGCAATGAGTGGCAATCGATTAACGGATAAAGGAATAAAACTTTTGATCCTAAAATCATGCTATACGACTGAATTCTATTCACTTATGGCAACATTTGTACAGGAACCGAATTGCTATCAATCTAGCTATCTATCAATCTAAATGTCATTTTGTATCTGTGTATCTTTTAATCAATCTATCTTTCACAATTTATGCATTCTGTCTATCGTCTTCTCTCTATCATTCCAATTCTTACGCGTCCTGCAGCAGTGCTCCTCTTCTTGGCGTATCTTAAACCTTAAATTTGCACACATCTAACCTCTTGCTGTCTGCTGTCTCTGTTTCCCTATACCCAAGAAACATTCATTAGAAACATTATCCAACATTTAAATTAAATCAAATAATTGTTCTCTCTCTCTCTCTCTCTCGGCCTCTTTCCCTCTTTGGACTCGCCGCTCCCTTTCTTTCCAATGCACTTGAACTGCTGCTGCTGGCTTTGCTGCTTTCAGAGATGATTTCGATTCGATTTTGCTCATTTGAAATTCATTGAATTTTGTGATAATTTGATTAGAAGGACACGGACATGGACACGCCTTCTCCATCCAGCGACGAACAATTGCTCCATCGAATGAATGGTGCCGGGGGCAGGGGAAATGTGTTTGGGGGGGGACGTGCAGTTTGTGTTTTTGGAGGGGGGGTGGGGTTGGGGCTTGACTTCAGGTCTCTGCTGCTTCTCTGGCATAAATTGCACTCTGCAGCAGCGACAAGCGAATTTCCATTTAAATGCTCGACATGGCATTCCCCCATTTATCAAGTACATCCAAATAAATTAGTTAAATATTATGTTATCCAATTAGGAGACGACTGCCCCTACCCCCTACCCCCTACCCTCTATGTACCTTAACTCACACACACACACTGACACACACACAGAGGGACATTCTGGCAGCATAAATTGCCAAGTCAGCAGCAGGAGCAGCATTTGATGGTACACAATGAACAATGGAAGTCACTCCACACTGCCACATGGCATATCCATGGCTGCCAGGAGTCAAGGATACCCAGGAGTTCAAATTGTCACCCCCTGTGACCCCTGTGACCCTTGATCCGCAAATGTTGGCCAAACTGCTAGCAGCTCAAAATGCTAATCACCACATGACATTCATTGTCCGTAAGGACAATTGGACTGCCAAGCACTAACGAACACGACACCGCCGCCGTTATGAATGGCAATTATAAGCATGTACGCGACTGTACCTCCTCCTCCTCCTCCTCCTCTCCCTCTCTCTTCCAACAAGAGTGCAAGTTATGGAAAGGCAGCAGATCAATCCTGAACATGTGTGAAGACTAAATCGCAAACTGATTCGAACTGATTCGAACAAGTTCGTTTCAAACCAAAGCGTACCGATCGGACCAAGCGTTCGAATCAGCATGGAACCTGTTTGAGCCTGTGCCTGGTGATTCGAAGAGCCTCAAGTGAAGGAAGGAATTCGATACTTGAGTGCTTGAAACTCCATCAATGTTTTCGCTCCCACTTCTGAGTGAAACAAACAGGAGGGACATGGAAGGGAATTCCTAATCGAAAAGGAAGAAAAAAACAAGACGGAAACACTGAGGCCAGACCGACCACAACCGACCGAAATGCAATTATTCTGGCTGTCCATAAAGTTATTTGCATATTGTCAACATAATTAAACATGCTTTTGACTTGTGGTTACACGGGTAGACTGGGGGACAGGGTGACTGGGGGACAGACTGGCGGACAGGACACTTGAATCCCCGTAACAGCACTCATGTATATGGAGTGTCCTTGACAGAGGAAACGTACGAGTACTCGTGCTTTATATTCGAACAAATGCACCAGAGAGAGAGAGAGAGAGAGAGAGAGCGAGAGAGAGCTGAGCTGCATGAATGTAAAATTGTTTTTGGCAAAGTGCACAATGCACTTGACGACTGTCAAAACGGACAAGGGACATGTGGCAAGGGCACAGTGAGACAGACAGTGAGACAGAGGGTAGGGGGTACACAGTCGAGTCGAGTCCTTGTTATTTATGTAAAATGTTGCACAACATTTATTGGTGGGCGGAGCGGCAGCAGCAGCAGCAGGAGCAGCAGGAGGAGGAGGCGTTTACAGAACAGCAATAAAATTGTCCTTAACTGAAAGAAAATGAGGACAATTGCAGCAACTTTTCCGGCAATTTTCAGATATACTCGTATACATATACATATATATATATTGAAACAATGCCACATTGATGCCATGCCACTGCCTCTGTCCTTTCCACCTCTTGCCGCCTCTTGCCGCTTGCTGCTGTCCTTTCGGCCGCTGTGGTTGCCACTGCTTGGGTCAGCAATAAAAATTTGTCCTGCGGTAAATGAAATGGATAGCAATTGCGATTGCGATAACTGGCCTGCTGCCTGCCTGCCTGCCCGCCTGCCCAATGGTCAAACGCGAATCCATCCATACCTTCCCTTTCCCTCCCCATTTTTCTCTCTGTGTATGTGTGTGTGTGTGTGTGTGTGGGTGGGTGGGAAAAAATCACGATAAAAAATACCGAAACGGAAAAAAACAATGGCCAACAAAATATACTACTACAAGTTAAAGTCCGGGTCGAGGTCAATTTTGCTCTGTGTTTTTGTCTGCTTTTAGATACCCTGTAAGCCCACATGCTAGGTAGTCGAACTGGCAGCCAACTGCAGCAGTGGATTGATTAGATCAGACCTAGCACAGGCTTCATCTGAACATTGTTTCGAACAGTTCGAGGAGTCATGTTCGAATCAATCGAGGGATGTTCCCACCTGCTCGCTTTAAGCATTGAACCAATTCATGGATTCAGTCATTCAGTCATCCAACTAAGTTCGATCGAGGTGCGAGCGCTTATCACAGGTCCGATCGAACAGAATGGTTCGAATCATTCGAATCAGTTCAATACTCAGAGCTACACATATAGAGCTTCCCTCTATGGTATCATCCCTTACAGAACTCCTCCTCCCCATATTACAGGTCATCGATTAGTCGATCAATCTCTATGCATACAGAATCGTTTTTGGAACAGAAACAATTTCTCTTTCGTTTAGCTGTTTTTTTTTTTTTCTCCACCAGAAGAATGTTGGGTTTCAGTTTCGGTTTCGGTTTCAGTTTTCGAACTTTGTCTGAGTGTGGCAGTGCTTTTCGCTTTCTGAAGGATGCGAGAATGGGAGGATGGGTGGGTGGGTGGGTGGTTGGGTGGATAGGACATCCTCTTGTGTCCCCCATTTGTTTTTTAATATATATTGCACTTTTGTTGCTTGTTTTTTTGGTTTTCGGTAAAGTTTATCTCTTTGGCTATGGGATTATTGGGTCAATTGGTTGCTTGTGTGTGTGTGTGGAGATTCCTAATTAACAAAGTACGGAAAAGGAAAGTTTTCTCCACACACCCACACATCTCTCTCTCTTTCTCTCTTGCTCTCACTCTCTGGCTGAACTTTGACCCGTGCATTGGCATCGTTTTGTGCATAAACTGCAGTCAGAGTGCAGTGCAGGAAGTGTGTCAGGTAATTGCGTTCAATAAGCAGGTCGGTCTCCTCGTCGCTGCAGGTGGCAGGTGGCTGGTGGCATGTGGCAGGAAACTCGTGTGAATGGAAAGGAGGCCCCTTCTGGAGTGTCACTTGCATCCTGCATAATTGGTTGTGCATCCAATGGTTTCCCATTTCCCATTTCCCTTTTCTCTAACTCTCTCTCACTCTCTCTCTCTCTCTCTCTCTCTCTCTCTCTCTCTCTCTCTGTCTGTCTGTCTTGTTGTCCCCTGTATCATCTGCACAATCCAAGACACGGCACACATCACCTCTCTCTCCCTCTCTGGCACCCCATAGAACCATTATCCATCCCCCAACCCCATCTGTCTCTCTCTCTCTCTCTGAATCGTTGACCATTTCGCACAGAATTTGGAGCAAGCCAATGATTAATTTATGCGAAAATTCGAAATGAAATCGTGCGAAAACCAAATTTGCTCGCCACACAATTTAAATGCGCCTGCACTTTCGACGAAGGAAACCAGAGAGCCAGAGACTGCCCCGCCAGAGATGGAAGGATGTGGCCATGAGTCGGAACGAATCACCGATCTACAGACACTCTCACTTTACCGTCTCGTAATTCTCGTTCCAGGTACGATACAGCTTCGAACCAATTCGAGAACAATACGAGTTCTGGTCAGGATTGATCGGGCGTACAATGCAGACCGAACCATATCTTTAGTATCCATTTGGCCCCCACCCCACCACCCACTTATGCACTCTTCCACCTTCTTGCACTCTTGGCTCCTGCGTAACACTAGAAAAACTTTTCATCGTCTCCAGGCATCGGGCATCGGATCGACCCATCGCCCATTCGCAATGGAATCAAAGAATTTCTTGGGCTTTCAGCTTTCATGCTCCTTCAGGCGGACACTGGGTGCCCCCCCCTGCCCATCCTTTCATGCCCTCGATTATACAGCCTCCGAGGCATAAATATTAGCAAAGGCGTTTGCCGTTGACGCTGTCGTTGTCGTCGTCGCCCTCGTCGCTGCTGCAGTCATTTAAATGTTGTGGTTTCGTTTCCAGCAGTTCCCTTGGGGGTCCTCTGGGTCCTGTTGATTGTGTCCTCGGTCCTCGGTCCGCAGTCGTGGCCCTTCCCTCCAGTAAGCTGTCAACGAAGCTTCTTAACCCTTGCCCCATTCCCGAAACCCCAAAACCCGAAAAATTCAACTCCGTCGCACAATGAATTAAATGAATCTCAATTTCCGTTTGGTTTGCGGTTAAAAGCCGCAATCGCCCTTCGTCCCTCGTTCCTCGTCCTCTGACGTCTTTCCTCTTGGAAAATGCAAATTCTCCAACAGCGAAAATGAAAACAAGCCGAAAAACTCTTCTTCTCGTTGCAAGAACAACAACGACAGGAAGAAGGGCTGGCGGGCTGGCTGGCGGGCTGGCTGGCTGCTTCTGCTGCATCAATTGCCTGGGTTTTCATCTTCCATTCGGTTTGAAGTTTTCCTTTTCGAGAGGCAGCAGGACGAAAGGACGCAACGACGCAAGAAAGAGACCCGTAAATTGCTGCAAGATGCCCCCCCGCCGCCGCCGCCGCTGATGCTCGAAGGAAGGAAACTTTTGTGCCGAAGCAAGCGGCAAAACTTTTACAACTGCAGGAAGCGGGAAGCGGGACGCGGGTCGAAGACGAGAACGCGGATGATGATGAGGCACCAGTTCCACCTCCAGATTCTGGTCCTGGTCTTGGTCTTGCTCTTGGTCCTGGCCGCTGGGTCGTTCGGGTCGCCGTCTGCAAAAGTTTTGCGATTTGTTTGCGCGAAATAAACGCGACGCAGATAATTTGCGCAAAAGTTCGCTTTTGCCCCTGCCCCAGCTCCTGTTCCTGTTCCTGCCGCTGCTGCTGCAATACACACTCCTTTTTTTGTGGCCAACAATTTCATTTTGGGGAATATGTATCCGCGGAATGTCCAAATAAACGAACCCCCGAACGAATACAAATGTTTTGAAAGTATTTTTCAACAAATTGAATGCCTAGGACTCTCGGCGGACTGGGAACTCTCGTTTCTCTCGTTGATATTCGTATTTGGAAATCGTTACACTCGAGACGAGAATTTTGCTAAGCGGCAAAAGGCGGGAAGCTCTCCATTTCCATTAAATTGTTGTATACGCCGTAAGCGGTTTATTTTGTTATGCCTACTCATTAGTCCCTACAAATATGAAATTAGTTACCCGTTACTAGTTACTCGTTATTATATCTGTCGAAAGTAAATTCATATTCGTCAAGCACTAGTTTTAAAACTAGTTGTATATGCTATTCATGAACTATACTCGTTACTCGGTGCTGGTTACTTACGACCTATTGCTGTTACTCGTTACTCATTACTCTCTACTCTTTACTGTGTGTTTCAGGCAATCGCTTCTTCATTTTTTTCTCTAATATAAATGGCATTTATTCCGCATTAACCATATTTTACGTTTCTCTCGTCAAAATATTTATAATATTGAATCACAGTGAATTTTGTAACAATTGGTTGTGCCGGAAGACATGTCGGTAGAACATGATCGCTGGTACCCTTTCAGCTCTCTCGCAGTTCCCCCGAAGTCTGACCACCTTCGCCGTCTCTCACTTTTTGTAGCGCATCTTTTCGAACTCGTTGGTGGAGATGTAGTCGATGATGGGCAGTCGACTGGTTAGCGGGACTTCATTACCTCTATTCAGTGGTGGCTCAGCGTGCCAGCCTGTGCCAGGGGGAATCACCAGTGGCTGGTGGGACTTCTCCGTCAAGTCTCTGGCTTTGCGCTGCCCCAAATGGTAGAAGAACTCCATACCCTTCTTGGCCATCCCCGAGTCTGTTCGGGCCGAGCCCGTGGTCACGTATCGAGGTAGCTTTTTGGCCTGCGTCTGCTTTTTGGCGCCTTGATCCTGCTCCTTTGGCTTCTTGAATCCCTTGCCTGGAGAAAAGCACGACACCGACTTTAGATGAGAGTTGGCATCGTTGACCATAAAAAGCACAGGAGTGGCACGGATTTTCTGCTTCCTGTTGGTTTTCTTTGGCTCGATGGCTGCCAGCTTGGACACCATCTTCTTCTTGGCTGTCGTCGCACTCTTCTTTTTTTTCTTCATCGGCTTCGGTGGCATCGACAGCTCTGGCGTCGCACGTATCTGCTTCTGCTTCTTCAACCGAGTCGGGGCTTTGGGTTTTCTCAAGGCATGGCTGCTTTTGAGAGCCTTTGGTGCGGATGGCAGTTTGTTTTTGGGCTTACTTAGCGATCGAGAGCGGTTCAGTGTCTTTTTTGGTTTAAGTTTCAGTTTCGCTTTCGTGCTTTGGTTGACTGTTGGCCGAAATGACGTCGACATCATTGCCCGAAGGCGCTTCCGGTATGTTTCAAGTGTCGATTGTTTGGGCATCGTATCGAAAAGATTTCTTCCAAAAAACCAAAACTATTTTAAATGAACACAAAAATTTCGTTCGATCTTGCTTCTCGTTTTGTCAGTAGACTGCGAGCAACTAAGGTTTTCATTTGTGGTTTTTGTTTGGATCATTTTCTGGGTTCGAAAGGCTGCTTAGTTCTCTGGGATACGAAGTAAGTAGGAACCCTACTTACTCGCTAATCGTTACTTATAAGTCGGACTGGTTACTCGTTGATCTATGTGGGGTAGTCGTTGTAATCTATTCCTATATAAAAACTATTTACTCTCTGGCTTATGGCTAAAACCTCGTTTACTCGTTACAATTAGGGAACTAATTACTCGCTACTCGCTACCATGTGGTGTCAAGCTATCATTTAGACATGGACTGCAGTTCCTTACTTCCTTTTCTTTTCCTTTTACCATCACCCGAATTGAACTTGAGCACGTTTTCCCATTCTTCATTTCCTGTGTGTCACCTCTTGACTTCCACACTTGACTCTCCTTGACTGCCTTCTGCTGTCACTCTTCTCTCTCTCTCTCTCTCTCTGTCTCTCTCGCACTCTGTCTCTCTCTCACTCTGTCTCTCTCTACTTGTTTTATGGTTTGTTGGTTGTTTCCTTAACCTTTTATATTCCATTTTTATGTGCGTGAACCCTTTTCCTGTGCCTTCCCTGGGGACCATTTCCGTTTTGTTGCTCTTTGATTTTTCCTCACATTTACATATGTTTTCCATCCCCCTCTTTTTTTCCATTTCCCATTTGCCATTTAAATTCATTTACGCATTTTCATTGCATACTTGGCTCTCCATTTCTATTGATTTTTCCCCCTCAACTCAAACTCAAACTCATTAATAAAGTAGAATTCTACCATTTTCCAGCCATTTCTAGTTTCCATCTAGTTTCCTCTCACGAGTCGTAACTTTTCCCGCTATTTGGCTCTAGTTTCCTTCCCAACTTTCGCCTTTTGCCTCATTTTTGGTGTCAAGTGTTGCGTATCATTTAATGTGACACACTTACGAGACATGGCTCGGGGCAAGGGGATAGTAGCTGTGGTTCTTCTTGGGCACGGGGACCGGCATGGAGACGGGGACCGGCATGGAGACGGGGACCGGCATGGAGACGGGGACCGGCATGGAGACGGGGACGTGGACTGACAGCCAAACACATGTTTCCCTCAGACTCTGTGGAATGCTAATTTGCTTTAGTCAGCACAAAACACACATGCCACACATGACAGTCCAGCATGGAAGAACACTGCGAGAAAATGTCACAAATTCATGTAGAATGGTCAAGGAGTAACGAGTAATTAAACAGTGCATAAGTGAGCTATCAACGAGTAGATATGTATATATATTCCTGTGAATTCGAACTCCTTCCTTAATTCAATCTTCAGCGTTCTTTCCGTCCAGTGCTGATGGATGCTGATAATTCAAAGTTGGGAAGGACATTCATATTGGACTCACGACATTAGAACACGAAATAGATACGGATTTGAGCAGCTGGCAGGAGACAGGAAATCAACAGGACACCCAGCACACAACATTCCCTTTTGGATGACTTCCGTTTCTGGTCAACTGGTCAGCTCTTTGTTATATGATCTAGTAGACTTTTCCCTTCCCTTCATGAAACAGCTCCAACCTAAAGCCATCCTGAAATGAATGTCTGTTCTGATTATCTTTCTGTTATTTTACAGAAGGCTGAATGAAGCTTCTTGAGGGTAAATGCCACAATGCCACCCGTTATGCGGCAGTGCTCATCGGTTTCCTCTCTCTCTCTCTCTAGGATCGACAAGGACAGAGAGCATGCACGCTCTCTTCTGAAAAAAGTGAAAAAAAGAAACGCTGCAACAAAATGTTGTTTTCCGCTTAAGCACATCGCGGGCATTGCATGCCCCATGCCCCATGCTCTGACTCAGACTCTGACTCTGACTCTAAGCCGTTGAGGAAAATGAGAAAAACAATGGGGAGGGGAGGGGAGGTGGAGTAAAATACAAGTGAAAAGCTACAGTCCCACCAATCCCAGAAGTACCTCCCTCCCCCCCGTCGCACCAATGTGTTTTGTTCTGTGTTTGTTTTATTTTGCCGCACAATTTTCTCCCTTCTTTGGCGAAAATCCCCCAACGAAAACACCAACAACAATGGGGCACACAATGGAAACCTCAGTCGGAGGCAACAATTCTCCTGTCGACAGGCAGGCGAGGCAGGAGCCTCTGAAAAGGAGCGACAGCTTGAGAAGGAGCCAGAGACCCACGGAAGCGACTCGAATCGATTGATGACCTGTAGAAACATTGAAGTTCCTCTATTAAACAAGGAATAATACCAGAAGCTCATCAGAAGTACGTCGAGTAGAAGAGAGAGGCTTCAACTACATATGTATGTATGCTATGTAAAGTGGTGCTAAGAGAGTTCGATGTGTACTCGTTACCGTCCTGTCGTTACTCGCTCATAGCGATTATATTTATTCCGCACTATTTCATTAATGAACCGAAAAGTGCAGCCACATTGTGCAGACGATCGCATTACAGGGTATCAGCCTCCTAATACCCTTTTCTCGCGCGGTTTATCTTTCTACTGATTTTTCTGGCGAGAAAAACACAGGAGAGCACACAAAAAACGTGGCAGTAGAAGAAAGAAGGAAATGTGCACATGCTTCGTTGCCTGAAGTGCGCTATTTTGCACCTACGGGATTTTGAGTGTGCCACACACACACACACACAACTAGACACATACAAATACAAACACAGACACATGCAAAGCGGGGAAAATCCATTCGAAATCAGTCAACGCGCCAAGGCTTTCATTCAGTTAGAAAGCAGACAGCAGACAACGAATGAAGCAGCAGCCAGCCAGCCAGCCAGCCACCCAAGGGCTCAAGGGCAAAAATAGGAAAGAAGGGATGACCGGGATGGGAATAGGGATGGCAGAAAGAGAGAAAGAGAGAGAGAATGGGGGTACGGCTGGGGGTACCCCCAGTGAAGCTTGAAGCGGAAGTGCGGCTTGATTTACTCAACTCGTTTGTTCGCTCGTTTGTTTTCTGCAACTCCGGTTGCAACAACACACACACACCACACACATATTTTTCTCCGTTTCGTTTCGTTCCGTTCCGCTGTTGCAGTTGCAGCTTAAATATTTATTAGCCCTTAAACAAACGGAATATATGTCTGTGTGCAGCGATAGACAGAACGGAGGGGGGGAGAGCGCAGAGAGGAAATACCAAACAGTATTCCAGAAACTAAATAGAGATTTTTTTGTTTTGGAGTCAAATGTTTCTTGTGAATCGAATTTATTTCTTGTGAAAAAAAGTTGAATGCTAAGTTTTTTGAGACTCTGCTTTTGAGAGGCTACAGGTTGCCTGTTGAGTTTTTCCCTTAAAAAGCATCCCTTAAAACAGCTTTGAAAATTCCTCAGACTTTTGTTTTTGCAAACATTTGTTGCTCCTTATTTTCCACTCGATATTTGATACTCGCTACTCGATCTGAAGGCTTCATTGCGAATGGGCAGGACTTTTGCTTAATAAATTTTATCCGTTTCATGTACTCGTTTGTTTCATATTGATTATATGGAAATTTCTATTCATTTACTGCTTCTCGCTAAAAGATAGCTGTTGTTGAGTGTTAAATTCTTAGTAATATTTACTCGCTACTTTCAGTTCTTTACATTCTACTCTCAGTGTAAAAGAATCGTTGCTTCATCGAAAGTACAGCCATTGAAGCCATCCATCTACATATATTGATTTGGTCAATAGTTACTCGTTACTTACTAAAAGTTACTCGTAAAGACACACATATGTACATTTGTATAACCCATTGACTTATGGGAAAGAGAATCGGTTTGCATTGTGTTTTGAGATTTTGGGAACATCTTAGATGGAAACGTACATATAACTTAAAGCGACTCCAAGCCCCAAGCCCAAGACCCGAGCCAAATGGTGCGGAAATGTGAGTAGGCTTCCAACATTTTCCAACCCCCGTCCATCGCTCAGCGGGAAAAAACTGTTTCCATGTTTATTAAAGCATTTCTTACGCATCATTTGTTGCTCCAGCCCGAAATTGCTTCAACAATGGGAGGTGGGGGGTGGGTAGGCTTGGGTACATCCATAGAAAAAAAAACGAGGAGGAAAACGCTGAATGAGAGGCAGTAAAGAATGCAAATGAAATGGCCCAAAGGCAGGCAGCACACAGACGGGGCCATACCATACAATAGATGGAAAAAAGAAAAGAGAGAAAGAAAGAGACTTAATGAAAACGCAACTTGAAGTTTGATAAAGTGAAATCTCCTCCAAACGCAGGACGAAATAGGGGCTGGGGATGGGGTGGACTCATATGAGTAATGCGAATAAATACGAATACGAGTACGAGTACGAGTACGAGTGTGCTCTATTCCACATGAGTCCCTCGCATGAGACACCACCAATCAATGAATGAATCATCGTCTGGCAATCCACTCACGTATCCCCCATTGGCCACACATCAATCACAAAATTGGACAAAAATGGAGCACCAGCCGGAGGAGAAAAATCTTTGGCAAAAGGAAATGGCCAAAGGGAAAACCCCAAAAGGAAAGAAATTAAGTAAATCGCCAAATTAATTGTTTTGCTGCAGCTCCAGACCGGATAAAAGGGATAAAGACCCCCTCTCCCCCACACACATACACATACACATACAATAGCAGGAGGTCAATGGACTGAAACGAAGCGAACAAAATGGAGAGCAGAGAATGGAGAGTGGAAACAAGAATTGAGGGGAGAAACGAGAGAAGAATGGAGTCAAATGAAGAAGAGAAAGAAAGCTGCCAGCAAGAGGAAACGAAAACTGTTCAAAAAAGCAAAACGAGAAATCCCCCCAAAAAACGAAAGCGACAAAAAAAGTCTTTAAGTGAACCACAAACACCAGAGAGAAAGAGAGGGGGAGAGAGAGAGAGTATGTGAATACGAACTAAAGATACTCTAGAGTGTACCCTAGAGTGTACCCAAGTGTTGAATTATTCAAAAATATTTCAATGCATTCATTGCTTGCTATTGGTTACTTCACTCTCGCTACACGCTACTAGCTACTGTTTACTCGTTATACTCTGTGCTGTGTAACAGTTTCTTCAAATGAAATGCCCAGGAATTTCCATCCTTGACAGCCTATCTATCCCCTTCCTCATAGCAGGATGCAGCCAGATATACGATATAGGATATGGGGTATACGATATAATTAAACCTACAAATTTGCCAGAGATCGAAACGCAGTACGGCAGTACGGCAGTTGGTCGAAATTTCAATCAAACATTTAACGAAATTAGTAGTATTTTTGGCGATTGCCTCTATCTCTATTGTGGCTGGTGGTTTTGTGGCTGAAAGAAGGATCTAGGAAGTCGGAGGAGGACAGAAACAAACAAACAAACAAACAGCAGGAAGGGGAAACAGAAGAGAGAGAGAGAGAGAGAGAGTGGGAAAATCACGCAATTTTGTGCTTCAATTAAATTTGATTTTCTGCTGCCATTTGCACGAATCCTGAATCCTGTATAGCCACTGATGAAGCTGTGCGACATGAATGTATGTATGTATGTATGCCACAGCATTTGATAAGCTCAAATCGTCAGTGCCACTGGCCGTGCCTCGTGTCCTTTCCTCCTCATTAGTTTCGTAGTTTGTGGACCTTTTTTGTGGCACAGCGAGAGAGAGAGAGAGAGCCAGAGAGTCCTGTGCCCCATGTGTGGCATATCCTTGTTAACCCCCCTTTAACCACCCCCCGTTCCACCCATCTGTTTTTGGCCATTACCTTCACAGTTTTCGCCCTGGAAATGACATTTTCACATCATTTGCTGATGTGGCAAATGTGTCTCCTCCACCCTGTCGTCGGTCGTCGGTCGGCTAGTGCCGCAACCGTCTCTTTCAGACTGTCCCACCCCCCGACCCCCCCTCCCCCTATGGCCACTCGCATATTGAGTGAGTGACTGAGAAGGAGCCACATTTTGGACGCCGGACTGGACATTTCCTCCAATTTGCTTTGCTGTTCCTCTCCATTTTGGTTTTTTTTTTGTAGCTCGTGCCGCTTTCAGTCATTTCCGTTTTTGGTGGAATATTTTTGGGATATCTGCCCCACGACTGCCCAAGCAGCAGCAGCAGCAGCAGTATTCGCATGCAGCATCCAGCATCCAGTGGCAGCAGACAGGACAGGAGGCACCTATGGCGTGGAGTGGATCCTTCATCATTTCCACATCGACGTTGAACGTTTTTCGAAGCCATCGGACGACGACGACGGACAGGATAGCAAGCCCATTTCCCCCCACCCCCCTACCACATCACAATCATAATGCCAATGAAAATGAACTTCCATAAGCCTGCCTTTCTTTTTCTGTCTCTTCACCACTCTATCTCTTTCCATCTCTCTGTATTCTGCCGCCTAAGTGTGGTACTCTCTGCCCTATACTCGTGTGCACATATTTCCGTGTGTCGCTTGTGGCATGTGGCACTCATCCATAGCCATAGCACGCTCTATTCACTAAACATTCTCTCTAAACATCCTCTATCCTTTTTCTATATCTTTGTGCATTGATTCAAATCGGAAAGAAGATCAGGAAAGTGGGGACTTCGATTCTTCTAAGCCAAAAAAAGAAACACTGCAGGGCAAGAGCAAGGAGGTGGCCAAGGAAAAGAATGCTACGCAGTGACAGCACTTGGCAGCACCTTTGCATTGGTTTGAACCAATTGGCAGCACTTTTCAGATGCATGGAAATGCGTTCTTCTCCTCAACAAATTGGCATTCAGGAGTCTTCTGCTGTGGTTGAGCTGCAACATGGCCCCGCCTTGCGGCATGTGTGCTGCACAAATCATTAAATATTTCATCTGCGGCTTCATCTTCTGCTTATCCCTCTTCCGCTGCTTGCGCTTCTTCCGCTTTTAGCTGATTTTGCACTTTTCATGTTCTGTGCGCTGCTGCTAAGTGATTTCCCGAAACTGCTTTTCTTTCGCCTGAACCCCAAGATTTTTCCTCTCAAAATGCATTCCTCACCGAAAATGCTCCTCCGTTTTCGTGGAGAGGGGGCGTGGTCTAGGCCACGCCTCTTATTCCGCACATCTGATGGATGATACCCCTCGTTATTTGTTGCATTAGTTATATTTTTTTGTTTGGACTCTGACGCAGCGCTTAAATCGTTTTTCATTTTCTTTTCACCACCCCACCCCACCCTATACATATGTTTGCTCCTTTTGCAACACTGTTTTTCTCTCTCTGTTTTTGTTAGGTGTTTTGGCCATTTCTTTTTAATTTGTCCATACTTTTGGCCACACTTTTTGCACTCTTTTATTGCCTCTGCTTTGCCTTCTTTCAAGTCAAAGTTTTCTCTCCCTTTTAGGTTCTATTTACTTTTCCTTTATGACATTTCCTTTGTAGCAGCTCCAGGGTAAACGATGTATTCTCTTCTTTGAATATTTCGCTTGAATGCTTTTCAATCTAAACCCAAAAGAAGACCATAAAATATTTCCAGAGTACCTGTGCTGCTTGTAGTGACAATCCACCAAAAGAAACTGACTAAAAGTACTTCAAATAGTAATTTCGGAAGTCCCAGAACCCATGACAAACAGACATGGCGAATGACACTCGTTCCATTCATTCGATTCAGACATAACTATTGACCGTGACTTCGCTCAACTTTGGGCTAGCGAAAATTGGTTTTCTCAAGGGGTCTCTAGCTTCTAACCGGCACCCGGCTGGCGGTTAAGAAATTTCGAGGAAGAAGTGTTCGAATTGTTTTTGTATCTAGTTATTTTCCCTATTCAATAGCCTTATTTTTCGCTGGATGCCATTTTCTAGTATTTTGTAGTATTTTTCATGTATTTTGGTACTCGTTGGAATTTGGTTTTCGCTCGCTTGAATCTCATTTGATTCAATCACCTTTTTGAATCTTTCTCTTTCTCTCCTCCCCACATGTGTATGACTTATCTTCCACTATGTTTTGTCGTTTCTCCTTCGTTCTGTGGCTGCCACACAGAGCAGAGGTCGTCCCCGCCCACCCCACTCTCTCTCTCGTGTCGCATCTGTGCCAATCCAAAAATGATTCTTTCCCCAAAAACTTTTCCAAAGCCATAAGTTTCTGGCGCACTTCTACAGCAGCAGCAGCAGCGGCAGCAATGGCAGTGGCAGTGGCAGCAGCAATCCCCCACATTAGGCCAGAAAAGTTGCCTCTCCATTCGCTTTGCTTCCATTTGCCCTTTGCCAAAGGAGATCCTGAAGAGGAGGAGAGTGGAGCAGGGCAGAGTAGAGTGGAGTGGAGAGAGCACTCATCTTGGCCAAAAGCAATTGCGCGCCCACTGCAATTGCTGGTGCTGCTGCTCTTCCTCCTTCTGCTCCTTCTGCTCCTTCTGCTGCTGCTGCTGCTGCTGCTGCTGCTGCTGCTACTCCTCCTCCTCCTCCTCCTACTTCAGCTGCTGCTCCTTCCTCCTAGATGTTGCTGTCGCTGTTGCTGTTGCTGTGGTCGCAGCTGCCAAAGATATTCCGTGTTGGGGTCAGTTCTTGAGGCACGGACTAGTCCAGCGTCCAGTCCAAGGAGGCGCAGGCCAAAGCCAACTTTTGGAGGCGTCGACAGGCCAACGACAAAAACAACAAAAACAACATAAATACTAGCCCATAATCACAGACGTTGTCTAGGGGATATGGGGGATACCCTTTGCCAAAAGCATGAGGCATGGGGTATAATGATTTTCCAGAGAAGAAGGAAACATCTCGGTTTACCCTAGCTCTTTGGTTTTCCAGCAGCACTCTTCGGTCTGCGCTCCTCCCCTATTGTTTCTATGTTTCTGCGTGGATTCAAGGGTATCTCATGTGGCGGTGTGCCCTCTCGCTCACTCTTCTTGTGGGCTGCCTTTTGTTGTGTGTGTGTGTGCTGTCATCTTGGTCGCTGCTGCTGTCTTAGCGCTTAAGTGCGATGGCATTAAGCTATTAGCATAATTTTTGTGCATTATCATTATGGCCAAAGCCAAGACATGGCCAAAAGAGAGGGACAAGGACTGAGAGAGGGGGGACAGGGAGCGTGGAATGGTAGTGGAAGTCTGTTTTGGAGGAGGAGGAGGAATGGCAGGAGCGTAGCCCCGGCCGCCGCTTGGCTAAAAAGATTATGCCATTTATCATTGACATATTTGGTTCCAGGGCACACACACACACACACACACACACATACAGACAGGATAACGCATAAAAAAAAAGGAAATTTTGCTTTTACTTACTCAGAGAAATACAGGAAATACACAGAGAGCGAGAAAGCGAGAGAGAGAGAGACAGAGACAGACAAAGCCCAAAAAGTTGGGGCCCTCGAAAAAAAACGTTGCAACTTTTTGCTGCTTTTTTGCTTATTTGCTTTTCTGCTTTTCTGTTGGTGCTGTTTTTCTATTTTCCTTTGGGTTTTTCTTCTGTGCATTTTGTCCCCGAAGGGAAATGAAACCAACCAGAAATGAAGATGAAAGAAAACTGCACTCACCTGCAAAGAGAGACAGAGAGAGAGAGAGAGAGGGGGAATCTTTTTGTTAGTTTTTAATGCACTTTTCGGGAAAAACCGGCAGAAATGAGTAAATATATCCTGATGGAAGATGGAAGATGGCAAATGGAAAAAATTGGAATGCACTTAAGGGGCTAATTTAATCAAAGATATGATACTCCAGGCTACTCTTGTGAAAAATATGCACAGATTTCGGATGATTTAGAGATAAAAGAAGTAGAGCAGTTTAGAGGCTTCTGCGCTCATTAGAAATCACTTCCACTTCTCTCTTTCTCTTCAATCAGAAATGAATTCACTTTTGAGAGAATTAATCTCGCGTCGCGTCAAGTGGGTTTCCAGTTCAATAACTTAACAAATTAATCACAGTGCTTGTCCTTGCATCCTTCTGCCTTCGCCTTCTGCCTTGCCCTGCAAACGACTCCTCTTCAAAGTGCACGGTTTGCACTTAATCAAATCAAATCAAAACTCAAACATCCCACCAACATCTTCACACTCTCTGCTCCCCCCTCCACCTTCTCCACCCTTCTCCTTTGATTTCTGTTTAGTCCAAAACTTCCTTCTGGCAGGCTCTAGGCTGCTCCTCTATTTAATGAAGGCTCTCGCCGGTTACTTTTAATTTTTCAAATGGAAACGATTTGCTGTGACGAAACGTTCCTTCCAAAATAATACTCGCACTTGTTCGTTCTTCTTACTCGTTTCTCGCACTCGTTCCTCTTACGCGTTCTTCGTACTCGTTCCTCTTACGCGTTCTTCGTACTCGTTCCTCTGACTCTTTCCATGCATTCTGTATTTCAGGATCAGAAAACCCCAAAAGTTGTCGCATTAAATTGATTTTCCACTCGCTAGAGTGGAATTCAAAACTGATTCTACGGGGTATCAACTTTGTCCTTAGATTATCTACGCTTTTTCTTGATTTTTTTCGCGTAGGAGGGAAATGGATTGGGATTTGTTGGCCCCCTCTCTCCTTGGGTTCGCGTGTGGGGAGAGCTAGACCTTAAAAGGATGGGTGGTGGATGGGGGGGGGTCTGATGGAGGTGCTGCAACCTCAAGAGTCAGGGAGTTCATGCACCAGACGGTGTTAGGGGTCTAGTCTCAACATTTTAATTGCCTCGAATGTGGGTGCCGCTGTGTTTTGCACGACTCTTCCAATTTTCAACTCTCGAAAACTCCAATTTCGTGTGCAATTTTCTTTGGCTGCCATTTTGCACCCGCGCTGCCGCCGACGGCAGCAGCAGCAGCAGCAGCAGCGGCATCGTCATCGTCAGAGTCGAGGTGCAAATGGGAAAAGGAAGAAGGGGAAATGGTATGGAATCTGGGGAGTAGAAGGAGTAAAGACCACACACACACACACAGACACAAACAGAGGAGTAGGAACACAGAGAAGGGCTAAACGACTTGCCAGATAACTCGCTAAGCCGCAAAACGTTCCACAGTTCGTTTCCGTCTTCATTTTTGTATACCCTTATTTTGGCAGATCGAAGGGGTATCATGAGTTTAAGAAGACGTTGTGCATCATCTCTCAGTGATTCTTTGTACTCCTTTCTTTTGTTCTCATTCGAACGCGTTCTTTCTACTCGTCATTCCTACTCGTCTCTACTTACTTTACTTTGGTTGTTTGGTTTGATTCTGCAAGCAAAATCGAATCATCCAGGGTATCCCACGCTTGCCCTTTTCGTCATTCAGTCCTCTGGTGCCCCACTGTCCTGCTTTTGACCGCCTGCCTCTCCTGCCCCATTCCGTTTGTCCCTCGAAACTAATCCGCCCTCAAATTTATTTGCTTAATTTCATTTGTTGGCTGGCCCCAACTTTCAGGCGGAGCAAGAGCTTTGCGGACGTGCGGTAATGTTTTCGGCTTAAGCTCTCCTCCTTTCTCACTCCCCCTCTGTCATGTCTATCTCTTTCCCTTTCGCTCTTTCTTGTTAAGTTCCACTGGGCATTGGCCAAAGCCAACTTGAATTTAGATCATAAATAATCCGTCAAAGTCTATAAATCAGAGAGGGAGAGATAGCTGCGTTTACCATTTAGTGGGAGACAGGGATTTACGAGTAGAACTAGTTTGCTCCACAGTTTGCCACGGATTCCACTCATTGGTTTAAAAGATTGATTTCATTTTTGAGGAAAGTTTCGCCATTTGCGAGTTTCTCTTTCTGCCAAGCATTTGTTTTGGTTTCAGAGATCAGAGATCACGTAGGTCAGGATCACTGGTTTACTATCAGCTCCGGGATCAGCTCTACTTCTCGATGTCTTTGTACTCGTTCACTGGATTCGATTCATTGCCCATATTTGCTCTCTGTAAGCTGCACTCGTTCATTTTACTAGTTTATACTCGTCTATTGATGCTTATTAGTCCTTCATTGGGTCTCGTACTCGCTACCTCACTCGCGCTCATTTTATTGTCTCTTTGGTTCTCTTACTCGATATACAATGCTCGTTATTTTTATTCGTTCCTCGAAATCTCTCATACTCGCTGATACCATATATCATTCTTAGGTTTCTATTAGAACTCTTTAATGGCCAAAAGCTATAACTTTAGTTGATTCCTTTCCCCCCCTCCCGCCGACAGCTTGAGCAGCTCTCAAAAATCCCTTTGGAAAGCGTCGATGCGGTGGCGGCATTCTAAAAACTATTCCATCGCCAAGGAGCAGAATGTTTAGAGGGAAGGAAGGACGCAGGACTATGAGAGGCGCGCATCTTTATTATTTCATGCTGCAGCTTCCAGCTACCCATCTCCCTGCCCGTTCGATCCTTCCGTCGTTTTAAGGTCCTTGCGCGCAAAATTCCTTCCTTCATTTCAATTAATTTCCGCGACATTGATGCGCGTTGTCGTCGCAGTCGTCGTCCCACCAGCAGCAGCAGCAGCAGCAGCAGCCTTGCCTCCTAGCCTCCTTCCTTCCGTCCGACCATCCTTGCATCCGGAAAATGTGCGGCTGGATGTGTGTCCCCGTTTTCACGCCCGCGTTTCGTTGTCAGCGAAAGCTTAAAACATTTTTCCATTGGCGCTCGCGTTTTTTAATTAATTTAAAGTTATTTTCCCTGTTATCCAGAGAGAGAAGATGCAGCGTCTGCCTCCGCATCCGCCGCCACCTCCATCTGGTGTCTGTGGCTCACGCCTTTATTAAATCTGTTGTCTGCAGTGCATTTTAATTGATATCCGCTTGTTGCCCGATATATTTACATAAGACGCTGCGGCGCCACGTCGTAATGAAATCAAAGGAGGAGGCGACACACAAAAGGAGAGAAGACTCCTGTGCCATTAAATGGTTTTGGTGGATTCCGTGGAAGCCCAAGCCCATCTCTTGGGGCATCTTTGATTGGCTACAGAGGAGAGCATTTGCATCGCTCGTGTCTGAACAGACAACACGCCAGTTGCGTCAGTTGCGCCAGTTGGGTTTTAGCGGCAGCTGCTGCACCTGCAACATAATTATATTTTCCGACTCGACTCTTGAGAGGGGTCTTAAGAAAGCGAAACAGGATGACTGGGCGTGTGTATGGGTACAAGGAACGAGTAGCTGCAACTAATCACAGATGCATCGTGCTTCGAACATGTCTGAACGGCATGCCACTCGAATGATTCGAACGTTTCGAGACTCATTCGAGCACTCGTTGCTGTGCGAAAGCGTTCGAGTGGTTTTCCTTGCCGCACCTTCTATGGGAATATACCCTGGCAAGAGGGGTGGTCTCTGACTCTGAACTTGCGACTCTTTTCTGTCAGTTTATACAAATTTCATTCAGTATTTTGTTGCATCGTTTTTTGTGTATGTGTATGTGTGTGTGTGTCTGTTTGCTGTTTGCTGGCGTTGTGCTCTTTTGATGGCCCAGTGTTTCTGTGTATTTGTTTGTTTGTTTGATGTCAACATTGCCTGCCTATGAGGGAGCATATGAGAGCAACATCGACGCAGAAGGAGGAGGAGGAGTAGGAGGAGGAGGAGAAGGATCTGGAGTAAAAAAGCAGGAGTAGAAGCCGAAGCAACAGCAGAGGCAGGAGTAGCTGTGGCTGTAGTTGTGGTAGTGGCAGGAGCAACGTTGCCTGCATTGCATTGCCAAGTGGCAAGTGCATCCTGGCGTATCCTCTCCTCCTAAATTCAGGCTTGTCTACACACGGACCTCCTTTTGCCACTCCTGCTTCTGCTGCTTCTGCTGCCTTCATTAGCCTTTGGCAGTAAATCAGAGTCACTCAGTGTCCCTTCATGTGCCCCACCATGTTGCAAATCTGTATGTGTGTGTGCTTAACAAAGAGCCTTTTGTGGAGCCAAACAACATGGCATTGACATTTGTCTCTCTCTCTCGTCTTCTTCTGGCATGAATTGTTGCCTTTTGCCTATTGATTGCCCCCTGGCCAAAGCGGAATGTCAAGCCAAAGCCAAGCCAAACGAAGGCAAATGAACATTTTCCTCCTCCACATCTGCCCCATCTGCACCATCTGCCCCACAAATTCGTATTTGTATTCGTATTTTCTCGGATTTAAATGAGAAATTCTCTGCGTGGGAATGTTGATTGGTTTCGTACATAAATGGCAGTACATAATTCTCAGCATATTTCCGGGAGACATTGACATCAATTGCAGGCCAGAGAAATTCTAGAGAATTAAATTTCAATATTCTGCGGCTAATGAAATAATTCAATAACTGTTAAATCTCATTTTAATGTTAAAAGAGTCGGAAAGTGCAGTGAAAATGACAGAAAGTCCAATGAAAGGAATGGAGGCAGTGAACAATCACTCGATTTTAGCCTTGGAATGTCAAAGAAAAGAGCTGCATGTGGCTTGTGCGCCTGTTCGAATTGATTCGAAATGATTCAAAACGTCCGAATCGTTCGAGCGCATTAGAAGTGATCGAAAGATGTGCAAAAGGCAAAAGTGAACCACTAACTAAAGGGAAACTTTCGTTCTACCTCTGCTGTCCCTCTGGCCTTAACTTCATCTGACAGTTGGCTTTAAAAGTGTGTGTGAGTGTGTGTGTGTGTGGATGGGGGCTTGGCCTTAAAGTCATCACAAGGCAATCTAATTTGAAGAAAGCGCCGCCGCAATGTCTGCAACAGAAGGTAACAGCAGAAGGCAGAAGGCAATGCCAACTCTCTCTCTCTCTCTCTCTGTCTCTCTGTCTCGCATATCACACAACGAGCAGCAGAGCAGAGCATTCGTCTAGAAGGCAACGTGTGGTGGATGCCACATACGTTTAAACATAATAATTCTCAATTTCGTCAGCGATATCAATGGCAGAAAGGCACCGGGAGAGAGAGAGGCCCCCATCGGAGGGAGCTACAGCTACAGCTTGAACTTCATCTTCCTTTCCCTTCCCTTTCCCTTCCCTTGCCGACACAAGCAAAAGCGACAGACAGGAAAAGCATGCAGACATCAACATAAACTGACATTTTTTTGTATGAAATTGAGCACACGAGGAGCAGGCAGCAGGCAGCAGCAGGCAAAAATAAAATCACCAAAAAAAAACAAGACAAAGAAAAGAGCGGCTCTTACGAAACGGAAAATACCCTAGGAAAAGCAGATCCATGGATGCCAGAAGAACGGGCATTCCGAAACATCAAGGAAGAACGAAGGCACAGAAGAAAGGGAAAAACAAGCAAAGCGAAGAAGCAGAAGAAAAAGTCAGGCAGCAAGAAAAACTCAAACGACATGCGGAAATCATGTCAGATGAAGCAGCAGCAGCAGCAGCGGCAACAACGGCAGTGGCAGTGGCAGCAGGAGCTGCAGTCGTCATGTGGGAAAAAAACAGAAACAGACTCCAGCGAAAGAGAGGGAAATAAATGGCGGCACACACAGATACACACACACACATCCCATATGGAGAAGCGCGAACATGCTAAAAAGGAAACGGAAAGAGTTGTACATGTTTGATGGCAGCGGCGGCGGCAAGGGAAGTGGAGATGAGAAGAGAAGAGGGTAGAGTGGAGTGGAGTAGAGTGAAGAGAGGGGTGGATAAGTGCCGAATAGGAGTCGGGAGGGAGTCATAGCGACCAACATTTGATTGCATTAACCACACAGTGGAACAGACTCCACGAAACATGCCACACATAAATCACGTCTCTAGGAGAGATTTATATCCAATAAAAATATTAATTCGTGATATTAGTGCCATCAAGAGAACCTTTAAAGGCACATCTAAAAGATCTAGGGAGAATATCAGAAAAATACCGAAAATAATACCAGTAAATACTATAAAACATACCAAAATAATACTAAAAAAATACTAGAAAATTCCAGAAAATGTAAACCGAAAAAACTAAAAAATATACATATGTGTACAAGGGAAAATATTAGAATGATATACCAGAAAATACGATAAATCTGAATAAATATCAGAAAAATACTACAAGTAAATACTATAGAGATTACAGAAAAACTCTTGAATGCAGAATAATACTAAACTAACCCTAGAAATATCTTCATCCGGAGACCAAAAGAATGTCGTAATTCCATTTGTTATCGAAAATTCAATCATATAACAAAAAATACCGAATATCGCTTGAATGTCCCTGTGGTCGCAATATACCAAAGAGGTATATGAATAGCACCACCTGGACTGGGAAAATACTTTCTTGGCTCACTGTGCCCCATTGCACTCAGAGGTGGAAGATAATCAATCCGCTAGAATTGATAACCCATTAGGGGGACTCTTTTGTCACCCATTATTCCATTACTCTTCGTAAAGGGTATCCCTCCGGTCCCATCCATCGCGAGGGTATCCATTCCATGCATTTATCGCATGTGTAATTCCGTTTATTCGTATTTCATATTCATTTGATATTTGAGCTTTGAACAAATGCCACAAATGCCACAGGGATTAGCGCAACAGTGCGGTTACTGTTAGTGTGGAGTGTGTGTGTGTGTGCAACATGCGATGCATTTCATTCGATTTGACGCACTTGAAACTGCAATTGATCCCACTGTAGCGAGCGAGTGAGTGCCCATCGCCGACGTCTGCCATTGTCATTACTATTTGCGCTCGTTTAGGGCTCATGCTACTGTTCCTCCTGCTCCTGCTCCCCGTCCTGCTCCTGCTGCTGCTCCTGCTGTTCCTCTTGGTCCATCTCCTCCTGCCTCTGCAGCGACTATAAGTGCATGGTAATGTTTTAAAAACGCGACACAGACGCGCCTGACGATAACAGCCAACAAAAGCGAATGGCAGCGCCCCTCACCCCCGTCCCTTTAAGCCCCAATCCCAACACCAACCCCAACGTAGCGATGCCATATCAATTTTCAATTTCCCAACGCCAGAGCAAACTGTCACGGGTATCGGGGACACAGAGGAGCGACATAGAGGAGCGACAGCGGAGCCAAGGCTAGGGCAAACCCAGTGGAGGAGTCTCCGTCCCCGTCTCCACCCATTAGGAAAATATACAAATCAACAATGAAATGGGATTTGCTTCCACAGGAAGCAAGAGTGCGGCTGCAACTCGACGGAGGGGATACCCCTTGAGAGCAGTACAAACTTAATGGCTCCTCTCGTTGGTTTTACAGGGTATATGGCAGTCGGTGCAGTCGGTGCATTCGGTGCATTGGGTGGCCAAGTGCCTGGACAGCAGTCGTTTATTGTCAACTCATTTGTTTGTCGCTTGGCCCAATTTGAACGTTTGATTTATGTCGAAAATATTTTAATTTTATTGGCACTGGCCCCCATGGCCATGCAGGAGCTGAGGCTGAGGCCACAGGACAGGGCAGAGGACGGCAGGCAGGACAGGTGAGTGCCTCCCTGAAATGTGGGATAACCCAGATATTCGCACATGCAACACACAGACACAGAGAGAGAGAGAGAGAGACACAAACCTCTCCATTCTCCATTCTCCACTCTCTTCTCTCCTGCATCTGTTTTGATAAACTGCATTGTTATGCGAAGCTCTTGCCGAATTTTAGGTAAATTTTTGGCCAAAACCCATCTCTGGCGTCCTTCGTTCTGCTCTGGTGACATTCTGGCACATATTTGTGTGTCGAAACAAGAGCGTCATCTCTCTCTCTCTCTCTCTCTCTGTCTCTCTTTCGTCCTTCGTCTGTTTTTTTTTTTGTAATCAGCACAAAACACACAGGATTTTTGGTCAGGCGTAAGTCCTTTAGATATTTTGTCATCATCAACAGCATCATCATCGTTTTCATTCCGTTTGAGGGGCAAGTGCCCCTTCTTTCTAGTTTGTGCCACAATGGCGTGTTTTCTTTGGGAATTATTACAGATCCTTCCATAAATGTTGTAGGCTTTCTTTTCGGCCCAAACTCTGACTCGAATCCAATTTAGTGGCACACAGAACACACAGAAACTGACAAGTCGTTTATTTATAATTAAAATATTTCGAGTGTGGATCACAATTTATGTTTGCACACCGAAAAGAACAAGAGAAAGTCTTTCCCTTGCCTTGCAAAATTTAATTACATTTTGCATTGGTTTTGTTTTGTTTTTTTTTTTTACATTTTTTTGGGTGGGTGAACATTAAACGATTGTTTCTGGCAATTGTTTTGTTTTTGAATATTTAGATACCTTTATATCCTGTTCTTCAACATTTTAATTGAATAACACTACAATGGCTATTTAATTGTTTCCCAAGAGTTTTCTTTGCCTTTCAAAGTTTTATTTTACTCATTCGACAAGTATTTTTAAAGATTTTAGCAATTTAGATTTAACTTATTTAATTATGACCTGCCGCCCAAAAGTAGGCAATGAATTTCAGCACTTGCATTATACGCCGCAGCCCAAAAGCAGGCAATGATTTCTGCAGCACTTCCATTAGACAACGCAGCCCAAAAGTAGGCAATGGATTATGGAATTTTGAATTATTTTCATTTATTTATTTATTTAATATGAAATATATAATATACTTTGGGTTTTTGTATCTGCACAACAAGTTCATCAGTGGCGAGGAGGTGGAGGAGGACTTCCCCACCTTTCCCACGGATGAACTGTCCTACGAGTGGAAGGTGAAGGCACTGAAACGTCCATCCATCCATCGCTCACTCTTATGTGTTACTGTGTCTGAGTCTCTGTGTGTGTGCATTTTCAATCAAATTAATTAATTGGATTTGTTGTCCTGAACAGCGAGAGAGTCCTTCAATTAATCAAAATCAAAATAAAGCTAAAATCTAAGACAAAAAATCAAGTGGAAAAAAAAAAGGAAAGTGTTCTCCTCCACCTCCTCCGCCCACCCAAAAGGCTCATTAGGGGACACTGCTGACACACATTGATAACTGTAGCTGTATGTGTATGTGTGTGTGTGTGTGTGTGTTTTCCCCTAATTAACCCACTAATGCCATTTGCAAACGACGACTAAAAGTCTCTCCGCTAATTAAGCTCACAAAAAAAAAAAAAAAAAAAAAAATAATATGAGTAAAGAGGGATAGAGGAAGAGAGAGAGAGGCGGGGGAAGATTTTCCTGCCTGCGGAAAAGGTCAAAGCATAAATCAGGAGGGTGGCTGCCTCCTGCCTCGTGCCTTCTGCCTGCCTGCAGGATGCAATTTCCCATGGCCTAACCCACTTTTCCTCGTTGCGCTTTTCCTCTCTCTCCCTCACGCTCTCTCTCTCTCTCTGTCGTTGCTGCTGCTGCTGCTGCGAAAGGGGTCACACAATAAAGTTTTTCCATTTTCTCCTTGCAAGAAGAGAGTTTTTCAGAAACAAGGGGTACTCTCAGTCGCATCTCAGGTGGAAAATTGAGATGAACTTTGGGATTCGACGAGATGCACAGATGCACAGATTCGAGGGGTGTGAAGGGACGTTCCTTACAGTATAAATAGTAATCCCAACTAAAGAGTATCCCTGACTCTCTCTGGGACTCTCTCTGTTCTCTTCTCTTCGTTTCGATCCGTTCTCTTGTGCCCAAAAAAAAAAGAAAGAAAAAAGAAACATAAAATCTAGGCGCATATTAGTCAACGCTGTCGTGTCTTTCGACTGTCCTTCTGTCCTTCTGTCCTTGTGTCCTTCTGTCGCCCTGTGGCTCTTCTTCCTTTTTGGTGACACAATTCTCTTCTCCTTCTGCAGGGGTCAGGAGTCAGCTGTGGCTGCCGCTGCTGCTGCACAATGTATTTCAAGTGGAGCGCGCGAGGCGAGTGCAAATAAAATTAAAAAAAAAAACCCCCGAAAAAGACGACGACACCACCGAAAAATATGGCAACGCTGCGGCGGCGACCTCATTGTGAGAGGGGGGTGGGGTGGGGTTGAGGATGCAACGGCAGCGAGAGGGGCAGCAATGACTTGTTTTGTCACATTTTTCGGGGCTTCCTCTTTGTCTCCCTCTCTCTCTCTCTAGCTCACTGCCTCCTGCTTTCTCTCACTGCCTCTCTGTTTGTCTGTCGACACTTGGCGACCTCTGCCACAGCCACTGCCTGCCTGCCTCCTGCCTCCTGCCTCCCTTTGCTCACATTTTCTCATTGTTTGCATTTGGCGCGCTTTTGTTTTTCCAACAAAACAAAAACCAAGCAGAGCCTTTGGATGCCCTTTAAAAAGCGTATAATCATCGATGCGGGTGGGGGGGGGGGGAAGAGATGCTGCCGTTTGTGGCACAGAAGCCAATAAGAATGCGCCTCGCCTCGGCATTGATACCCTGCAAAGTCACATCTTAGCGGATCCTTAAACTCTGCTCTTCACCTGCCACATGCCTCGTGTAATGAGTGTCCCCCTGGTGCCCCTGCTGCTGCCATTTGTTGTTTGCTTTTGCTGTTTGGCGCCTCCGTTCGGCCGCTCCATTGAGTTGCTGCCCTGCCTGTGCGGCGTCCTGGCAGCCATTTTGTCATATTTGTGTGGCACCTTTGTCAAGGACGCGCGGCTTCTTCTGTCCCAGCCCCCCAGCCCCCCCAGCCTGCTGCCAGCCTGCTGCATCTCCTCCTGCCTCCTCCTAGCTCCTTCTGCCTCTCGTTTTTTCTCGTTTTTTGCTGCTGTTGCTGTCCTTCCACATTCCAAACATTCCATCAAGTGTGGTCGCCAACCGCCCAAAAGAAATGTTGCTCTGTTTTGCTGCCGCTGCTGCTGCTGCCATTTTTTGCGCTAAAGGAGGGGGCGGCTGGGTGGGTTGTGGCAGGGAAGGGATGGCAGGCCGGAAGTTGTGCAAAATTTAAAACGGAAGTCAATTGTCAGAGATGCAGCGATGGCCGGCGGAAGTGGCAGCAACAGCAGCACCAGCAGCAGTGGCTGCCGCAGCATGTAGCATGCATCAGAATGGACGCCATATTGGTTGCGACTTTCCTTTCCCCTTCAACTCTTCTTCTTTTTCTCTCTGCCTCTGCCTCTGCCCTGGCCTCTGTTATTTCTCCTCTTTTATCCTCCCACTTCTCCCCTGCTTTCTCCACTTTCTTCTCCCCCTTTTCCTTCATTCTTTTCCTTCATTCTTTCCCTTTATTTTTGCTTTTGTTTTCATTGAGTTATTGGCGCATTCATTTGCCATACGCGTTGCCGCGTTGCAAGATTTATGCCACCGCCGACGTTGCCGCTGCCCTTGCCACTGCCGCCATGTGTCATGTGGCTAAAAACAAAACCCAGAGACCGTGCCACATGCCACACACACATTCGAGTACACGAAACAGGCAAATGGGGGCAGTATGAGGAGGAGGAGGAGGAGGCGAAGTAGGAGGAGGAGAAACAGAGGCCCAAAAAAATGTGTTTAACAGCCTCCTCCTCCTACTCCTCCTCCTCCTCCTCCTCCGTTGATAGAAACCAAACAAACGGAATGGAAAACCAACCAACAAAATATGTTCTTCCCCCCCCACAGAGCGATCTCCCTCTCTCTCTCGCTCGCTGGGAAATTTTTACATCATTTTTCCAGCCCCCGAAATTCGCATTTTTGGAGACATTCGCAATTGGAATTTAAAAACAGAAAACGGAAAACAGAACAAAAGGATATTTATGAAGGATATTTAATCTGGCTAAAAGCCTGTCATCACCCTTTCAAGTGCCCCCCCTGCCCCTGGCCCTGGCCACCAATCTACCGTCACCCCTTGGAAAACAAGCGAGTGAACACTCGCTGGAGTAAGCGAAAGAAGCGAATTCGTTTCCATTCTGGAAGGATTCAGCACTGACACTAACGGGTTCTACACGGTACCAGAGGAGTCCAAAATGTTGGAAATTTAAGATTAAATATTTTTATCCGTGCAAAATCTCAATCGCATAATCTTGGGAGACACCGAAATGAAGTTGGCCTTTCGCATATGGTAACATTTGAAAATAATACAAAGCCCAGAGGCAAGGATGGCGGAGATGGCATTCTCATGGATTTCTATTAACCAAAAGATAATCCATTTTCTATCTACTGGCAATGACCGCCCACCCGCCCGCACGCCCCCTTCTGCTCCTCCTCCCAGGAATCGAAAGAGGAACTGACAAATGACCGTAAAATAATGATTTATTCCGCAAAAGCCAAAAAGCAAAACACAAAATGGAAAACTTGACAAACGACAGAGACAGAGATGGAGATAGAGAGAGAGAGAGAGACAAATTGTTGCTCATTCGAGTGGAAATTCTGTGTGTGTGTGTGTGTGGCAAATGCTTTGGCAAATGTTTTGCCAATTAAAACTAAATTAAAGTTAATTTTGATGTGCAATTAAATGTGGATCTGCTGACGCGCAGACCCCGCCCGGCCCCTCCCCTCTACCACCCCCCTTGAACAACCTTTGACCCCTACAGGGGCGGAGCACCACAAGTCGTTTATTATTTCACTGCATGGCCACTGCTGTTGCCACTGCCACATGCCGCATCATAAATAAATTTCGCAGTGCATTTAACGGGAATTGTGGGAATCTCCCCCCAGCCCCCCCAGGGGATATGCGCTGTCCATACGATATTCATGGACTACAATCCATATACATACATTTATGTACTCCCCTCCCCGCTCGCCCCCCTTCCTTATCTGCATCTGCGATATATGTATACAGATATGTACTGATATATTTATATCTTTATCTCTCTGTCACGTGCGTGTGTGTGTGTGCTCCGTATCTGTGTATTTGTGTATCTGTGTATGTATATTTATCTCTTGATTTACTGTCCATACACCCTGCCTCCTGCCTCCTGCATCCTTGCCTGCTGCCTGCTGCCTACTGCAATGCAATCCTGCCTGCTGCCGTAGGGTCATCATTACGGGCATTGAAACAGAGTACAGGGTATCCTCTCCATAAAGGATATACATACATATGTAATCAGGAACTTAAAGCCAAAGTCGAATCCAAGGAACAGGCATCCAAAATCGTAAAACTCTTTTCCAGGGTAGCTCTATTTGGCCAGGATACCATGTCCTTGTTTGTCCAGGGCATTCCCTGAGTTGAGCCAAGGATTACGAGTATTTCCAGGCAGGCATTTTTCATTTCTCTCTCGACTTTCGCTGATGAGTTGAAAATTGTGAAATTTAATGCGCTTGCAAAATTTATTCATAATTAAATATAAATTTATGCTCAATTGTGGTTTTAACACACGATGCAACACGAGTGCAACACACACACACACCCAAACACACACACTCAAACACACAGCTTGCATCAAACAGCAGCAGCTACAGCAACAACGGCCATTTGTCAACTTTTCCGCACACACACACACACACACAGACATCATAGATTTATGGATAACACACACACACAATCATTCCATCCATCGTCCATCATCGTCATCATTAGAGTTTTGTTTCCAGCAAATTAATTCCGCAGCCAATCCATACAGAAAAAAAAAAAAGAATCAGCAATACAAATTCATAAAAAAAAAATGTAAAAAAATAAAAAATAAAAATATAAAAGAGGGGAAAACAGTGGAAAATTGTTATTTGAATTATTCAGCTCAGGGTTCCTTTAGGACGTTGATGTGCAATGACTGCACCATCAAGTGGCCCAAGCGACACCAGCCGATGGCTGTTACGCGCGGATCCCAGGCAAGAACGCAGCCCACCTCCCGCCCAACCGACCGAGGGGCGCTGCCGCATGACGCGCGACTCGTAAACCGAACCGATCGCGGACATGCAGGAAAGATAGGTGTTAGACTAGTGTTCGAGGAAAAGTAGAACTAATCTAACTAAAGAAGAAAAGTAATTACTAATTACGGGAAAGATGTAGGAGTATCAGTAATTTAAGACTAGGAAGGGAGTTAGTGGTAGATATAATATGGTAGAGGGAATTATAATCCGAGCATAGGACCCTAAATGGTTCATGCAAGGAGTAATTCGATCTACAAAGCGGAAGAAACAACGGTGTATAGTTCCTAGTGCTTCTAATAGGAATCGTGAAGTTTATGCGGCTCAACAGGTCAGGGCTATCTACGTCACCCTTGATCAAGTTGTGCACAAAAATCACGCCAAGCATTTTCCTACGATTAGCTAAGGTTGGAAGGTTTATTAAGAGCAATCTATTAGAGTAAGACGGCAGTCTCACACTTGCATCCCAGCTGAGGCCGCGAAGAGCAAAAAGTAAAAAGTTTTTCTGAACTGATTCTATACGGTCTTGGTGTACGTTGTACTGAGGGCACCATACACAAGAGCCGTATTCTAAAATCGGACGAACCAGAGAGGTGTAGAGAGTCTTTGTTATATAGGGGTCGTCAAATTCCTTTGACCACCTCTTTATAAACCCAAGCACGCCCATGGCCTTATTCACCATGGTAGAAATGTGTTCTGAAAACTTTAACTTGGGATCTAATAGAACACCAAGATCATCAACCCGGGTAATTCTCTCAAGAGAACCACCACAAAGGGTGTAAGGAACCAGAAAGGCGCTGGAGCGATGAAAAGTCATTACTTTACATTTTGAAGCGTTAAGGTTTAATAAATTTGCACAACACCACGACTGAAATCTATCGAGATCGGATTGCAACCTGGATTGGAAAGAAATGTCCTTATACTGGACACAGAGCTTAACATCATCCGCATACATTAGTACTCGAGAGTATGTTAATACAGAAGGTAGGTCATTTATAAAGATAGTAAAGAGTAAGGGGCCTAGATGGCTGCCCTGAGGTACACCCGAAGTCACCGTAACTGGAGAGGACAGGGAGTTTTTGAAAAGGACTCTTTGAGACCTAGAACACAGGTAGCTAGAGATCCATCTCAGGAGATTGGGCGGGAACCCTAGAAGGTCGAGCTTTTGTGCTAGGAGAGAATGGTTTACAGAGTCGAACGCTTTACTAAAATCGGTGTAAACAACATCCGTCTGCAAATTACCTTGAAAGCCTTTTATTATAAAGGAGGTAAACTCCAATAAATTTGTAGTGGTTGATCTCCGCCTTATAAATCCATGTTGAGTTGGAGATATAAGTGATCTGCATAGGTGCTGCAGGTGCGGAGTTAAAATTTTCTCAAACACTTTAGGAATAGCGGATAACTTAGATATACCTCTATAGTTCATTGCGTCAGACTTGCTACCTTTCTTATGGAGAGGAATTATAAAAGACTCCTTCCATATCGGGGGAAAGCATGAAGAAGTTATAGATAGGTTGAACAGTTTAAGCAACGGCCCACACAGAGACTCGGCACAATACCTGAGTACACAGCCGGGAACTCCGTCCGGACCCGGTGAGAACACCGGCTTTACTGTTCGTAGATCATGAAGCAACGAGCTTTCATTTAGCAAAGGACAGAAAATGCCGTTCGACCGCGGTAAACTGTATGGATACGAGTGGTTGGAGTGGAGATTCATGCTTTCAGTCGGTGGAGGATCGTACCTCCTGCCAACATTCAGGGCAGAGTGGAAGAGGATGGAAGCCGAGTGTCCACCCACGCACAACAGCGTTAGCCGCTCTCTCTCTCTCTGGAGGGAGACAGATAGAGAGCGAGACAAGTTGAATTTACTTATTGGATGGCATCATCGCCACATTTGGCCTCCTTCGAGGACCATCCATGCATGCAAGCGTGCAGAACGTAAAACGATTGCCATCTCGTTCGAGCGTGGATGGTCCTCAGCACAGCGGACGACCACACCTTTACCAAATACCGGAAGACGAGCCGTATATTCGACTGGGTGTTTATTTGGGACACTAGGAACTACTCTAGGATGGATGTATGGGGTTACATAAGATATGTACATATGTATAAGCGCCTAGATCTTAGAGACAATTAGAGCTGGAGCAACCAGATTCCTGTGATGTCGATGTCACACTGCCACAACTTTTAAGGACCGTAAGACAGCATGACTGAAAACACTGCATTACAGCTGTCCCGTTCCCCATCCTCCTCCTGCTGGCCCTACTCACCTACTGAATGGGCATTACTTAAGTTTTACCTGAAATATGTACATACATGTATATGTATGTACGCCTATTAGTATACATGGGATTTTTACTGGTAGCTTAGATGGCTTGGAAGTTACAACACCTTTAAGTGGCAGTTCAAGTGCTTCGATTCATTTCAGCTGTGAGCCCCTGTAGATTCAACTGTGAACTCCAATCTACAATCTACATCCAAGGACTCCCAAAAGGGATTATCCTTTGGAAGGTATCCCCCCCTACGTATTTCTGTCAGTCTGTCAGTCGATACCCGTACAATATGTTGTGCTGTTCATCCGCAATCCGGACTATTAAATCCATCAAAAATGTGCTACAAAAAAATATTTCATAATAAATGATTTGCGATTTCCAAAGTAGCGATAAAGGCCACCCACACCCACACCCCCTCCTCCCATTTCCTTGCAACAGCAACAACAATAAAGTTTAATAACCCAAAAGGAATTCAGAGAGGAGAAGAAGGAGGAGACGGAAGAAGGAGTGGAAGTGAAGTGGGGAAGAGAGGACAGGACGCGTGTATAATCAGCATCATCAGCGACATCAATTTGTTTTGGCACACCCCAACCACCCCCAACACCCCCCGCAGATCCCCACGTTCCGGATATTACGACCCCCAACCCAAAACTCTCCCCCTTCCTCTCGCTCTCTCTCTCCATCGTTAGACGAAGTGTAAATGACGTGTAAATGGGCAAAAGAAAGAAAGAAAAAGCAAAAACCCATCGCAAAAAAGAGGGAAAGTATATTTTTGGCCCTGAAAAATATGTAAATATGTACTTATGTATGTATAAATATAATTTATGATTGAAATACAAGAAAACTTTCCATATATACAAAATACATACATACATATGTATAGGCGTAAATATGTATATAGAACGATATTAATTCTCTGGTGGCGACTCCGCCGCGGACTCCTCTCAGACGCTACTTGAAAAACTTTTGAAAAAAACACACACACCGATAACTTGGCAAGAGCAACAGACAGAGAGAGAGAGAGAGAGAGAGAGAGAGAGGGGAGCTCTCTGCAAATTATTTAGAGTTGGTTTAAACTTTTTGGGGGGCTTTTAATTTTCATAAATCAAAATGCGCTTTTCAATTGTTTTTATACCCGGTACTCAAAGAGTAAGGGGTATATTAGATTTGTGGGGATAACGGTTGTGTGTAACGCCCAGAAGGAAGCGTTTCCGACCCCATAAAGTATATATATTCTTGATCAGCATCAATAGCCGAGTCGATATAGCCATGTCTGTCTGTCCGTCCGTCTGTCCGTCCGTCTTCATTTGCGCCTATATCACATAGACTATTAAAGCTAGAGTAACCAAGTTTTGTATTCAGTCTCCTATGTTATCACACTACTCAAAGTGTATTTCAAAATTTTGCCACGCCCCTTTCCGCCCCCACAATGGACGAAAATCGGTAAAATCCACAATTTTTAAGATAAATGAAAACCAAAAACGCAGAATCATGGAAAATTACCATATCTACCAGATTGCCGAATATGGATCAGGTCGGAACAATATTATGGCCAAAAGAAACAAATTAAACTCATTCCCTCTCTCTCTGTCGCAAACACTTTTACGTCTCAAATATGTAGTTATACATGTAGAAATGTAGAAGCAGTATACAAATCATATGCAAACAAAATTGGAAACATGTATAAATATTCCTAAAATGGTTTGACTTCAATTTTTGAAATATTATTTTTTGCCCAAAATTTAGTTCGTCCCTTTTGCGAACGTATAATAAATTGCATAAATCGTAAGCTCATATATGTATGTATGTATATACTGACTGAGTACCGGATATAAGGTAGAGCCGCGGCCTTTGCCGCGGCTCACAACGTTCCCCCTCGTTCCTTTTGTCTACGACAGAGAGAGAGAGAGAGAGAAAACGAGAGAGAGAGAGAGAGTGAGCAGAAGGTCCTTTCAGGGGGTACAGGGCATGGCTTCTCCTGCAGGAGAAAGGAATTGGTGATTATTTGTTCATAATTAAATCATAAATTGTATGTGGAAAACCCATTGAAAATTATAAGAAGAAAGCAGGGAAAAAGCAGGGAAAGAAAAAATAAAATATGAAAAGAAGAAAAGGAAAAGGTTTCTCTTCTCTTCCTTTTGTTTTTTGCAATTCTTTTAAATAATTTATTAAGCAATTTATTTCACATTTTGGGGGGAGGAATATTCATTGCAACGTCAAGGTCTCCTCTGAGGCATGAAAGTGGCATCCAATTATTCTCCAATTAAATGGAGAACCCGCCCCCCCCCCCCCCCCCCGACACCTCCCTGTCGTTGATCCTTGATTTGATTTGATTTATGCCCCGCCGTTGTATGCAACAGCGAATGACTTAATATTTATGGAAAACATTACCGCTGCCACCACCACATATCCTTATATCCTTTTCTACTCATCCACAGCAGATCCCTGCCACAACATGCCACACCATGCCACAGCTCTCAGCCAACGTTTGATGCTCTTTTCATTTGCCCCAACCACCACAGTCATCAGGCATCAAGCGTTTTACCACCCACCCCGCAGAAGCATCAGGCATCACCTATACACCGACAAAGCATAGATATATAGAGAATATAGGATATCCATTCCACTCGTTCTCTTACAGTGAGCTCCTGTTACAGTGAGCCTTCGCCTTTTGCAAAAGATTTCCATAGCATATTTTGGTTCTATCGATTTTCTAGGGTATCAAACAGAAGACTCTCCCCAGTTTCTGTTTCTGTTTCTCTTTTCCTTTCATTCTGCCGCAGCTGCACCTCCTCCTAGACAGGGGGGGGGGGGGGGGGGGGGTGTTGGGGGCTCTGTCTCAAGGGCGCCACAAAAACCGCGACACACGAGACGAGCCCCCCATCCAACACGCGTCAGAGTGCGGGGGGGTGGGGGCAGACTGCGGTTCAGCTTTCGTATTGCAATAACAAAAAATTTCAGAGCAAAAATCAAAAAGTTTCACGAGTGAAATTTTGCCAAGTTTTCACACAGATTTACGGCAGGGGAAGGGGACGGGGATGGGAATTACTGAAGGAGTTTCTCCATGAAATTAGCTATACATAAATTTCGAATTCGGAATTGCATTTGCCATTTGATAGTGCGTGCTGTGATCTGCTCTATTCACCAGCTACTCATTTCTGCGTTGCTTTGGCTCAACCCCCATACTTCGCACGTCTGTCGTCTGTCGCATGTCGCTGGCACACACACACACATGAGGGACCAAGGGCCACCAAAAGCTAACCTTGAAATGTTCCCCCTCCTCTCTCACCCTGCGGCACTCTCTCTGTCTTCCTGTGTCTCCTCTACCTTTGTCATTATCTGTTCTCTGTGTCTAACTCTCATGGCTGCTGCCAAACAGCAGCAGTATAAACGGATGTGACAATTGAATTGGCAGTAGTGTAGCTAACTGTAGCTCCAAATGTAACTGTTACTGTAACTGTAACCCTGGCAGTGCATTGGCTTTGGCTTTGGCGTTGCCTTTAGCTCTTGACTCCATCTCCAACTCCTGCTGCTCCTGTTTCTGTTTCTGTTTCTCCTTTTGATTTCTGATTTTTAAATCTCTTTCTCTCTCTCTCTCTCTCTCTCTCTCTCTCTCTCTCTCTCTCTCTCTCTCTCTTTGGCTCAGCAGCGGAATATGTCATGTCAACTCTGCTTTTGGACGACAACTCTGGCAGCTTAAACGAGAGTACAGTCCCGCTGTCCCCCCGTTCCGCTTTTCAATCCAATTCATTTCAATCGAAACCAATTGGGGGAAATCCCCCTCAGCCCCTCTTTGGTTTCAATTTTGATTCCTTTACAGATTTTTACACTTGCAAAAATTACCTCAAAATTTCTGTAAATGAAGTGAAAGTGAAAAATGTTGGCAATTTTCGGTCACATAATCCCATAAGTTTAGATAATTTCAATAGATACTTTATGATTTTCATTTTTTAGAGTGTAGAAACGGGATAGAGCAGAGCCCCTGATAGCTATAGTTGGAGTGCAAGTGCGAGTAACAGTACGAAGTAGCAGTTACGGTTTCAGTTACAGTTGGAGTCAGCAGCACTGAGGGACGGATAGATAGGACAGACAGACAGACAGACAGGCAGACGAATAGATAGATAGATAGTAGATATAGATAGATGTGACGGGACAAAGGACAGAGGAGAACCAGTGCGAGAATCTGTCGATAGTTTTCGCATTAGAAATGAAATTGGAAGCCACTTGGTGGAGGGAGGGATTGGCGTTTGGGGGGCGAGGGTGAGGGCGGGGCCGGGGGCTTGTGTGTGTAAGCTCCTCAGATAACAGTAGGATTTTTGTTTTGTTCGAACGGAGAGGAGGGGAGAGTGGAGGGAGAGGAGAGCAGAGTGTATTTTTCACAAATATTTACAAAGTGTAAGGCACTTCACAAAATTCGGATACACAGACTACGCAAAAGTTCCCATAAACGAAAGGAACACACGCACTTTTGCTGGTATACATTTCCGCGAATGATTTGCTGTAAGCGAAATGTTTTGTGTAATTTAAAGACCTCGAACACATCTCTTGCCACATGCCACAAAAGTCTCAAGTCGGCAAATCATTCAAACAATATTCATTTTCATCTGCTGGTTATCAAATATTTAAATGTAATCCAGAGGTCAAGACGGAAATCGAGTGAGAAATCGAGGGAGGGGAGAGGGCGAAAAATTGAAAGCAAATAGTTTTCGTGTCCTATCCAATCCTGTCAGCAAAAAGGATATTTGATAAGCTTGTAAGAAATGGGGAAAAATGCAATGCAACAAAAGGGCGCGACTTCCTTTCATCCCCCCCCCCCCCCCCCCCCCCCCCCCCCCTTGACAGCCATTTAATTGTTCGATTTCGATGGAGATTGATGGATGGATGGATAGGTGTGCAGAGATCATCTCATCAGCGGAGGTTGAGCAGGAGCTCTGGGTAAATCTCATGTAAATGAAATCCCTACCAACAATGGTATTTATGTATAGTATTTATCAGGAATAAAGATACATGTGGAGTGGAAACCCCCTTCGGAGGCCAGACAGATAATATCTACACTCTTAAGACACTTCTCAGACACTCAGTATACGTTTTTGCACAATTTTGAATTCATTTCCCATTCATAATTCAAATGCGTAACAAATTCTATAGAAATCTATAGAAATCTGAGAGAGAAAAAATCCCACAAATATTATTAGACTTTTTGCGTTTCAGAGCTATTTTTTTATAATTACATACATACATATACATATAAATATACATACTATGTATAATGTGTGTGTTCCTCTCATCCTCTCGATTCTCCCCCTCAGTCGAAGGTCTTGTGTGATGAAATATATAGAATTCTATTCAGAAATGAGCGGAAAACAGTCGCCAGAGAGAGGGGAGGAGATTGTGGTGTGGGGCGAGGCGAGTGTTGAAAATGGATAACCTTTGGGGTCACAGCAGCAGTCCACTATCTGTTCGCACAAATAAACAAATTCTAAATGTAGTTTGGGCTGCCTTTGTCTTCTCTTCTCTGTTCTGTAGCTGTAACTTGCCACACAGCTTGCGGCTCCTTAACCAATCTACACGTAATCCAATTGTGCCCCAGAAGCACTTCAACAATTGTTTTTGATTATTTAATTTGCCAGAGTTTTGCTTTGGCTTTGGCTTTGGTTTTGGCTTTGCCTTTGATTTAGTTTCTGTTTCGTTTCCAGATTCAACCCCGACAAAAAAAGGGATAGAGGGCAGGGTCCTTGAGCAGCAGACCACAAGATTTGTTTCTCTCTCTCTCTCTCTAGATCCTTTCTTTGTTTCCAAGGATTTCCCCCCCCCCCCACCCCCTCGCCATCGCCCCGCCCCGCCATTCTTCTACTTTTTGCTTATGATGCAGTCCCTGCCCTGCCGCAGTTCTGGGCAGGACCTTGAAAATATTGTCAGGCGCATTGTTACCAAACCAAATGTTGTTTTTGGGCCCAAAAAGACCGCAACGCAACACAACAAATGCCACGGCTGCTGCCACACTGCCGCACCGCCACAATGCCACAATGCCATGATGCCCCCACCCCACACTGGAAAACACAACACACAAGTGTCGTCGTGGCAGGAATGAAAATGGTTGCAGGGTACGATGCTGCACCGATGGGATATACTCGAAGTATTTCTAGTATTTTTCTTGTACTTTTTCTGTTACATTTTCTTCAGTTTATTTAGTATTTTCTAGTATTATTCGACTATTTAGTATCTTTCTGTTCTTTTTTAAAATCGATTCACGCATTATTCTGGTATATTTCCCTGTCTATTTCTTTTAGTATTCTTTTAATATTGGGCAATTCTTTTTTTTGGGTGCTGCACAACACCTATTGGAAAACAGTGTTGAGAAAGCACAAAAGTTGCGATACCAAACCGGTCGACTCTTAAAGTTGAATATTTTCTGTTAAGTCTTTTTGCTTTTTTTGCGTTGTTTTCGGTCCAAACGTGCAACATGGCTTGCAACATTTCCACCTCAACCGTTGCATCCCTTTCATTCCTCATTTACCACCACCCCAACCCCCTTTGTGGCCTTTGTCTCTGTGCATTTGGCTTGACAGTCGTCGCAGTCGCCGTCGCCGTAGCAGTTGCCGCGTTGCAAGCAACCAAAAAGTGCGCTTCGCCCCCAAATACCCTTTCCTCGTGGCAGGGGCTCTAAATGGAGCTGTAAGGGTATCCTTGCAACGGTATTCTTAGCTCCGCTTATGGTTTTCGTCTCCTTTATGTTCCCATTTGAGTTTTTCTCTTCTGTTGTTTATCTCTCTCTCTGTCTCTGTCTCTGTCTTTGTTCGTTGCCCCTTACCGTGCCCCCCATTCTTTCTGCTTCTGGCTTGGTTTTTTCCATATGTTGCCATATTTAATATTTCAACATTTAAGCCCAAATCTGAGGGCACAAATAAAACTTCACTTCAGAGACAATTATCTCCCGTTTCGTGGCATAACTTTCAATCGGAGCTAATTGTTTCGGAATCGCGTGGGGGGGGGGGGGGGAGGAAACTTTCCCCGAAACGGAAGGCGCTTCGCCTCGCCCACGCATCGCACAAACAAAATTAACTTTTTCCCCAACAAAAAAAACTTGCCAATAATTTGCGTGTAGAAATGGTGGAAGGGGAGTAGAAGGGGAGTAGAAGGGGAGTAGATGGGGAGTAGAAGGGGAGTAGAAGAGAGTAGAAGGGGAGTAGACAGGCGAGTAAAAGGGGAGTTGAAGGGGAGTAGAAGGCTAGTAGAAGAGGAGTAGAATGGGAGTGGAGTGGAAGTGGAGTTATAATCGAAAATAAATTTGTTTCATTGGATTTTACTTATACGAGAGAATGCGCCGGCGACGGAGCGGAAAGTTTCTCTTTTGGCAGAACTCGGAATAAGTATTCTCTCCCCCCCCCCCCCAAGTCATTTTGCATAATAACGAAATAACGTTATCATTTTTGAGGCAAGGAAGCAAACGGATTTAATTGATTTTGATCGATGGAGCCACTCGGCTTTCGGCTTGCCCCAATCTCCATATCAATTTCGAATTCCAATTTGCGTTTCAGTCTCAGCGATGCAGCATGGAACATGCCCCATGCAACATGCACAGATTTGCATTCATTCATTTCGCCTTTGACTTTGACGGATTGTGGGCGAGGGGAAGGGGGACGTTGAATAGATTTAAAACATTTGTGCAAGTATTTTTGTTGTTTTTTTATTTAGTTTATAGCCTGGTACTATAAAAAATATTATTCAAGTATTTTTCTGGTATTATTCAAGAGTCTTTTTTATTACTTTTTCCAGTATTATTTTAAGTATATTCAGTTAGTATTACTATGCGTTTCTCTAGTGTTTTTATCTGTTATTATTCTAGTATTACTCCGACATTTTTCTGGAATTTTTCCAAATTTCTTATAAAGGTATTTTCAAGTTATCTAGTACTTTGGTATGCTGTAGGATTTGGTATTTAATCAAATAATTTTCTGGTATTATTGGAGTTTTTTCGTATTAAAAGACAAGTCTCATGTCATAAAATATGGCTGAAAATCCAAGATGGACTATGAGAGAATTTTGGGTATTTACCAATAGTAAAATCCATTTAAAATGTATTCTTATGGAATAATCTTCCAGAGTCTTCCCACTTCTAAATGTACTACATACATATGTACATATATACATATGTACACATGTATTTTTTATGCGGTAATCGTTCTTTAAAAAATCTCCAAGTAAAATAAAAGAAACACTTTTAATGGCTGATACCTGACTTTCAGGGGGGTTGGGGGTTGCCCTCCGAAAGGAGAAACTTTTTTGGAGTTTTGTTACCCTTTTTCGAGTGGTTCTGGTAACCACTTCAATAACCCACTTTCCCGAAACTCTATAGCTCTATGGATTCCACAACTGAATGATTGCCCAAATGTCAAGAAAAAGTTTCAAGGGGCACGGAAAAACAACAAAAAACAAATTCTAGAAACCAAAATGTAAAACTTTTTCCCCACCGCATCAAGCATATTCCACTGATTGATTTGTCAGCCGCCATGCCTCATGCCGCATGCCACATGCCACACACGCACACATGACGAGTGGGGAAGCCATAAGCACATTAGGCTTTCAAGGGGCACACAACAAAAGTCGCCAGCAAATTAATATGCAACGCGAAAAGGGAGGAGGCCCCCCCCCCCCCCTTTGGCCTCTTAAAAGTTAGTTAGAATGACTAAGTAGTAACACATACTGACCTGTGACCTACTCTCCATCCACGGAGGAACGCAGTTGCAGTTGCAGGAACGGGAACATCAGAACGGGAACGTTGCACAGCGGTGGGCGGTAAGCAACAACAAAATTTAGAAAAACGAAACAAAACAAAACAACAACAAAATACAATATAGAAAATTTTGTTATAGAAAAAATTGCACTTTATCGCCCGCCCATCCGTCGCGTCGCGTCGCCTGCAATGTTGTTCCGGAAAACTCCGGAAAAGCGAAATTTGTAGTTTTTCCGGATAACGAATTAACGGTTCATTGCTGAAGGAAATTTTTAACAATCCGGAAAACTCTATTTAACAATTTTTGTACGAAAATTCGAACAGGCTTTTCCTTGGAGTTTTCTTCCAGATTCTTTTCTGGAATTCTTTTCTGGGAAGTTTTCTGGAACGTATCGTGGGACGAGGCATATGCATACTCGTATGTGCATATGTGTGTGTGCATACGTTTGTATGTATTTGTGGCTTGAGTTTTAGGGCTCGACCGCCGACGGACGACAGGACGACCGTACGGGGGCCGCACGGGGGCGAGATAGAGATAGAGAGCGAGAGAGAGGTGGAGGTGGAGAGAGGGGTAGGCGCTCCTTGGAAGCCGGAACACGCGATGGTTGGAAGAACTGTAGGGATCCCATGGAGTGGTGGCTGACGGAGGAGGTGGTGGAGCTGGAGCTGGGAATGGGGCTTAGATCTAGGGTTCAGTGGGGGTTCTCTGGGTGTTCTCGGGGGTGGGGGGGGAGGGCTGACTTTTATTCTAACGGACTGTTGCGTGTTTTGGAGCCAACAACTGCGACGTACTCTGGTTGCTATTGTTGTTGTTGTTGTTCTTACGAGAGGGATAGATGTATGTATGTACATATGTACATATACTTTCTATTGTATTATATTTTATATGCTTTGACAAAGCCCCCAAGCCACTTAGACAAACTGCTTCAACTTTCTGGCGGCACCGAGTGGCTCTCTCTCTCTCTCTCTCTCCCTCTCTCTTTCTCTCTTTAGCTGGTTGGCTGGCTCTCCTCTCCTTATTGTTGTTGCTGGTTATTATTGTTATTTAATGTTTATAGTTCGCCGAACAAGATGCGATATGCCCCATATGTATGCCTGAGGGGTATTTCCCATCCCTTCCCTGCCCTCCGCTTCCCTTCCCGTCTCCTGCCACACAGCACTCTCTCCGCTCCGCCACTCGATTGAAGGCGTAAGAAAATACATTATGAGCCAATGATGTGGTGCACTTGTATGTCCCGTATTACATTACCGTACAGGGGAAATTCTCTCCTCTCCCCCACCCAGCTCAAAGAGGCAGTTGAAGAACACTCAAAACAAAGAGAGAGACAGAGAGAACGAGGGAGAGGGAGATCATGGAAGATGAAGTCTTTCGTTTCGCCGGCGGTTTCGCCTTATCGCCTGACGATTGATCCCCAAGGGCACCAGGCATAGGTAACAGTTATATGAGCGCTCGCTCGCTCACTGGGACATTTCAGAAATGGGGGAAATTTCTATGATCAATGAACATTGGCATGATCTTGCATGGGATTTTGTGGGACTTTTATTGGAAGCATTCCATTGAGTGTCTATTGAAGTATTAGATCTTCCAATCAAAAATATTGCCCTTGAAAATTTCAACAACAAAATTTCAATGTCCAAAGGTTCAATGGCATTTTGTTACACTCTTGAAATTAGTTGAAATTGGCCATAAACCTAGATAATCTTTAGATATTTTCACTCTCCATTGTGGGAGACTCATTGCACTTTATTGTTGAAACATTTCAATTCCTGGTAATTGAGAGCAATCAATGGAACTGGGAAAAAACATTGCCATTTGAAATCGAATCATTTGCTAATTCAAACCACACAGAGAGCGAGATAGAGATAGAGAGAGAGAGAGAGAGAGAGAGAGAGAGAGAGAGAGAGTGGGGGAAGATGACAATCCCACGATCACACACGTGATATACTATATAAGAAAGTGGCGAACATGTAAATATTTTTTTAATTGATTCCCAGAGCGAAACAGCAACAACAACAAATAGCTAACTAGTATTACGCGAGTATTTTATAATAATCTCTGGTTGGAATTCACATTGTTTTCTTGTTATTTTGTTTTGTTTTAATCACTTGTCTTTTTTTTTTGTTTTTAGCTGGAAGATGATTTAATGGCACATACACACAGTAAAAAAAAAAATATAATTAACAATTCTTAAAAAATATGTAAAACGGAGAAAAAATCCCAAATCATTAGCACTTTTGAATGTCTTTTTTTTGTCGTTTTGTTTTGTCATTTTCTCGTTTGTGTTTTGTAGTTTTTTGTTTGAAATCGCGCTTCAGAGTGAAATCACCGCAGTGGCAACAGACTCACTCGAGTTTTACGTACGTTCAAAATTGCGTCAAAATCTGTTTTGGGGCCGGGAACAATGTCGTCTCTCGAATGAGCGGTAGAAGTCGCCGAAAAAAAATACACCTCTGACACCTTCGATGCTCCACTGTGGACTGTGAGGCGCCAAAGCAGCGCCAAAAACCGGTCTCGGTCGCCGCCAGTTGTTGTGCCTTCGTGGCGCTCGTGCTTATTCGTGTTTCGTAGTCGTGCTCGTGTTCGGCTATCGGCTGTCGGCCTTCGGCCGGGCTGTTCGTTCGCTTGGCCATTCATTGCCGCAGTGTCTGCTGCTGCTCTGCTCTTCTGCTGCGTCTCTATCTCTCTCTCTCTCTCTCTGTTTGCTGCGCTCTGGCCTGCCCGTCGCCACCCACCCCCCGCCGACACTCCATCAGCGTTTTCAATGCCAAGCAAAAGCAGCTGTTCTCCAGCATGCATTTTGTTGCTGCCGTCTCCGTGCGCTCTCCCAGCACCGACAATACATACATACGTATGCAATGCAATATACCCTATAATTGCAAGTGCAAGGGGAAGTTTTCTTGGATGGAGGAAGCCAAGCGGAAAAGGTTAAGACATTTCCTTATCCCTCCCTCTATGCAAAACCGTGGAATTACAGATCTGATCGTCGACTCACTCTTACGGTGATCTTCTCATAGCTTCTGAGTTTTTTCAAAAATATGAATTGAAATGCCTATAATAATACAAAAATGTCTTAAAAAAGAGAAAAGAGAAGATCTTTTCCACTGAGCAGAAAATAGCATAGTCCATTCTCTGGGAGAAAAAAGAGAAAGCATGCATCGCATTATGCCAATCAATGAAGCACCATTGTCCTCCTTCGTAACACTTGGCTTTGTTGTCTTAAATAAACGAAACGAACGAAATTTATAGGAAAAATATCATGAAATTCTATGGGTTCTCCTCGCGAGTTGTTTCATAAACTCAAACACTCACCTCATCTGCCTACCCTACAGACATAACGGGTTCCATAGCTGGAAGTCAAAACGAGAGACAAGGCGGAATCAGTGGGACACTGGGAATGGAATAGCGACATGGAGCAAAGTTTGCCGCTGAGAAATGAGTTTAATTGGGAATCATTAAGGAAAGCTGTGCTCTGTACGAGTGCGAGTGAGAGTCTCCTCGTCTCGTCCTATGATCCCCAAACACACAAACACACAGAACAGGAACAAAAGATTTTTCTAATTCCTAATGAGTTATTCTGCCCATTACATGGAGCGGGGAGCATCGTTATCAGTAGAGCAGACTGGACGCAGCATTTCACTTCACTCCAGGAGAGCATTGGAGTCGTCTTCTGTCCTTCTGCCTCTCATTCAGTGCTCATTCTCTCTCTCTAACTGCTTTTGATACTGTGCTTGTATGTGCGCAAAAGGGGTATGTTGTATTGTAGCAAAGTATATCCCACTTAATTTAAATCGATATGTTATCGATACAGATATGCCCCTTTTTTAAATATATGTTAACTGCCCAAAAGAGCTGCCCATCTCTCTGGGATCGGGGATCTTTCAAGTGATGTGACTAGACAAAAACAATACCTAGCTTTTTTTAATAAGAATTATGTATTTGTAGTACTATGTACATATGTATGTATGTGTCAAATATGTGGCTCGATAGAAACGTTCATCCTTTGAGTTTCTATTCTTAGGAATAGAAATTGTGAGTGATGTATCTGATGATCTGGACTATTGAATGGATTTATTTACTTTCTAGAATGTGTGCCTCGATAAAAAAAATACTCCCCTGATTCCTGCGGTGAGCATTTGACTGCCTAGCGGAGGTATACCCATAGTTGCCTCTCATAGGGCATTTATATGTACGTACGGACATATTTCTGTTGCTGTGTTTTCTTTTTTCAAGTTCAACATGTGCCCCCGATCCCGGACCGGCACCGGACACTCGCTGCTTGTTTAATTTTAATCATACAACAGACGACAAGGCAGCAAGGCAGCGAGGCAGCAAGCGGCACATGGAACACATTGTACTATGTGTATTGTTGTGGCTTTTTGTTACATTTTAATGTTATGCGGCCTTTGTTTCGTTTCGTTTCAGTCGTTGTTTCTGTTTGTATTTTGAATGCATACAGACATACATATGTGTGTACATACATACATACATATATTTTAATGTTTTTATTTCGTTGCTTCTTAGGCACTAATGTCCTTCTATATATCCCCTGGAATATCCCCGTCGAACATAGCATATCAGGAGAGATAACTGTCGCAGTAATGTAATGTAGTCCATTTGCGACAAATATGCGACCAAAAGGATAGAAAATGTTACTCGGACAATGGCTAAAAATTGTTCGCATATTCATGACCGAATTACCCAGATTTTTGGAGGGCGAGCACAGCCAGCCAGCCAGCCAGCGCAGCCGCCACACTCTCATATGCCATGTGGAGGCAGGCCCAGGCACTGGACAGTGGAGAAAACACCCCAGACCCAGTTCAGTTCCAGTTCCATGTGCTGGACCCATCTCCCAGTCGACCCCCCCCCCCCCCCCCCCCCCCCCCCCCCACCATCCTACTCCCCAGTCACCCATTTGTGTGGACAGAGCAAAACAAACAGAACCATTGGCACAAGGCACGCAAATCTCGGCTATGACCAAAATATTTGCCAAAGTTCGTCGGAGAGTCCTACAAAAAATGGCAGCCCTGCGAAAGAAGTAAAGAAAGAACTCCATTGGGGGGGGGCCATACCGACACACGGAATACGCTAGAGAACCGCTGGAATAGCAGTCTCTGCAGAAGACTGATCGATGATTCTCATCGAAATAATATCTGAATCATCTCCCCCGAATCATTAAATATACATATGTATATGTGTCTCCCGAATTTTAGTCATAGTTTCTATCCATAAAGATAGCAGCCAAAGGGAGGAACGATCCAAAGATTCTCGATTGCAATCTGTCTGTAATAATCGCCCAATTGCCCTGGTTTTAAACAGATCTTTCGTTTGGGATTCTACCTGTAATAATAGCCAGTTGAAGCCATGACTTGGTGTCACATAGATCTAAGCGCGTACAGTATACCCCTTCGCAGGGGGTATACGAAAAAAAAAACAGTCAAAGCTATGCCAAGAAATCAAAGTGGCAGCCAGTGGTGGACAGAGGTACGGGTGGACACTGGACGCAAAAGCAGGCCGGATATATTAGCCAAGACAGGCGGAGGGCAGGGCAGGGCAGGACAGCACAGGACAGCCGTCAGGGCCAGCAGGGACAGGGTGACAAGGGACAGGACAGCATCAGCATCATCGTTTCAATGACAACAAATTCGTTGTAAGCTCTCTCTCTCTCTCTCTCTCTCTCTTTCTCCCAGCCAGTTCTTAGCCGTTCCCTCCTACTTATTTTTGGGCCACTGCGGCGGGCGCATACATTGCGGCGCCCCAACATTTTGGGTGGGCGCCCGCTATCGCATCATTGGCACAAAGGCAAAGAGCCGAATCACCACTCCACACGCCTTTCCCGGCTCTCGGCTCTCGGCACTCGCCACTCGTTGGCGATGTCATTGGCGATGGGCGACTAATATTTGCCAAGCGTAAAGTAATAAAATATTTCTTCGGTCAATAAATGCAATTGAATGTGAACAGAAAGGGCCGTGGGGCTCTGAATGGGCCATCGAGAGACCAGCAACAAATTAAACGAGACGAAAATACGAGAGCAGAGCCGAAGCCGAAGCCGTAAAACGGCCAACAGAATACCCTAACTAGCCTAAATAACGATAGATGCATCGTTCTATTCGAAGTACACAATTAAGGATCAATTAAGGATCGATATTTATCGATACCTGCGGATATAATCGATTTCCTATGTTGTCTAGAAATCCTTGGTTCAAAGACTCAAAGCGAGTGGAAGAGAAACGACATTCGTATGAGCTCTAGAAATATCTATTCCTTTTTTTTCTGTTCATTTTCTTTTTGTATTCAATCTTTTTGGATACCCTACTCTCATGTCATTTTAATGCCTCCCCTTCTACTCTCCACTCTTCACTCTCAGCTGAGCCTCCCCCTCCCCCGTCCCCCTTGACTCGATATTGGGCAGCGTAAAAGCTTTTGTCATTTGTTTGCTTTAGAATGCAATAAAAATGTTATGCCAAAGGATAAATAAACACGCTGCTTGCATGCTGCCAAAAATCAACATGCAACTGGAAGAAATACTCGTATGTATGTACATATATATGTATGTATTTGTGTAGAGGAGAAAGGACAAGATGACCAGATGATTGTGAAAACAGCGTTTGAAAGCGGATATTATGAATACGGGGAAAGAGTCACAGATGGAGAGGCCCTACATTCGAGAGGTACATTCGAACTTTGACCGGGAGGAAATAGAGTTAGGAGGCGGTTTGGTGCCGCTTGTGGCACTCGTCGATAATATGTAGTATAACGTAAAGTACGTAATAGCAGTCGTTGGATTTTCCCTCACAAACAACAGAAACAAAACGAGAAAAAAAAATATAAACCATGACCATACGCGACTGTTTGGGAAAATTACTTTTAATCTCGTGTAAGAACCACAAGGTACAATTGTCGAAACCCTGGGAGGTGATATGGGTTATCTTTTCACCGGTAATGCTCTGCTTGATCGCTGTGGTGATGCGATTGATAATGGATGTGGATATGCGGGTGGACAGTGTGTACGAACCGATCGATCTGGAACGTATCTGGACGGAGACGATGGCCACTCTGGTGGAGCGCCAGAAGATCGCCACAGAGTACGGCAAGAAGAACAACCCGTTCATACCAAAGTTAGAGCTTGGCTGGGCCCCCGAGCAGTATAATATATTCGGTGAGATCGTTGCAAAGAGCATGCCGAGACTGCAGCCGCTGAAGACGAAGCCGTTCAAAAACTGTGACCGGCTGCAAAAGGCGGTGCGACGGCAGTACCTGTTCGCTGGCATCTGTTTCGATCACGCGTCCTTCGCCCCGCACTACGATTTCGATGAAGGATTGCTGAAGGAAAAAGACGACATCCTTGGGGTGCTCAACTTCTCGATTCTGATACCCAGCGAACTGCGGATGATCAATAAAAGCTCCTTCATCAGCGCCAATTGGATGACAAACCATGAGGACGATGAAAGCGCCTCCGTGCAGGACCGTCTCGATCGGCCATACTGCGGCGGCCATGTGGGCTACGTTCGCGAGGGCTTCATCATGCTGCAGAAGGTCTTTAGCGAGACCTACCTGACGATTGTCAGTAGCAAGCCGCTGCCCGAAATCCACCTGCGCCGTTTCCCCATCATCGGTCGCAAGCAGGATCCCCTGTTGATCCACTTGGATCGGGGTCTAGCCTTGCTCTTCATGATTGGCTTCCTGTTTCCCTGCCAAATTTTGATCCATGTAAGATCGATTAGCTCTATCTCTATCTCTGTGGGATTAAACGTTTCCTTCTTTAGCAAGTGGTAAGTGAGAAGCATTCACAGATGCGTTTGTTCATGATCAATATGAATATCGGGAATACCATACACTTTTTTTCGTGGTACATCAAGGGCGTCTTCTTTATGCTCCTTTCCTGTTTGTTGATTACGCTGATATGCAAGGTAAGAGTACTAATCGATAATTATCGATCGGTTTACTATCGATAGTTATCGTTATCTGTGGCATTTACTTATACTCATACTATCGATTTTCGATAAATTTTTAGGTGCACTGGAGGACTGACCATGGAGTCCTTACGGAGACCCCCTGGCATATTCTATTACTGATTCTCGTTTCGTACACCCTAGCGTCGACTGCGCTTACAATGATGATCTCTGCATTCTTCAAGCATCCCTTAAGTGCCGTCCACGTGCTGACTGTGCTGTGGATCGTCACATACATGCCCTTCTTTGTGCTGTGGAACAATCCAGAGGACAATCTGAAGGTCATCCGCTACATGTCCTATTCATTGCCCAACTGTGTGTTGGCCAAAGCGATCGGGACGCTGGTGGAGCGAGAGCTGATCTTCCACAAGGAGTGGTATGACCGCGGATTCGAGCTGATCTTCAGCAACGAACCGATGAGTGTCACCAAGTGCACGTGGGTGTTCCTGATCTCAGCAGTGGTGTACTCCGTAGTTGGCCTCTACATGGACATGTGGAATGCCACCGAGATGGCCAACAAGGGAACGAAACGTCCGCTGCGGGCCGGCAGGATGGCCGATGACTTTCAGCACGAGCGTCCAGAGAGTTTCACGCACAAGGGCACCACCATTGGGGTGAACTCCACAAAGATCTACGAGGTGGAACCCTCGCATCGACGCTTCAAGCTGAAGATCAAGAAACTCTGCAAGCGATTCGGTAGCAGCGATCATGCGGCCCTCAATCTCTTCACATGGAATGTGTACGAGAACGAAGTCACCATCCTCATGGGTCACAATGGCTGTGGAAAGACGACGCTGCTGCGTATACTCGCTGGTCTGTTGAATCCCAATCGGGGATCGGTCACGATCTCCACGCATGACATCGAAACGGAACGAATGGCGGCCTCTGCGGAACTGGGTGTCGCCTTCAACAACGATCTCATGCTGCTCGATCTGACTGTCATCGATAACATCCATTTCCTTTGCCAGGTGCGGGGCATGCACGACCGCGGCCGGATTGAGGCCCAAGCGAACCGCTACTTGCAGGCGATGAAGATCACCCATCTGAAGAGCCGCAAGGTGAGGAATCTCACTATCCCGCAGAGGTGCCTCTTCAGTGTGTGCTGCGCCTTCTTGGCGGACTGCTCTATCGTCCTGATCGATGACATACACTCCGATCTGGACAAGCCATCCCAGTCGCTCATCTGGGCCCTCATCAACGAGGAAAAGTCGCGACGCACCATTATTCTCGTTACAAATTCCATCTCTTTGGCGGAGTCACTGGCCGATCGTCTGGCGATCATGGCAAATGGAGAACTCAAGTGCACCGGCACTAGGACTTTTCTGAAGAACATGTACGGACATGGATATCGATTGGTAAGTGAATCGATCTTTGAATGATCGATCATAGATTCTTTATGGATCTCTCATTGATTTCTTATGGATTTCTTGACGATACATATCGATCTCCTATCGTTGCCTCTAACGTCTCATTGATCTCTTTCGATCTCTTATGGATTGCTAATCGATCCCTAATCGTTCCGTTATCACATTCCATTTCCTCACTCTCTCTCTCTCTCTCTTTCTTTCGCTTTGTAGACCTGCGTCAAGGGCAAGCACTGCAGAGTCAGTACACTGTACGCAATGTTGAGCGCGTACATGCCACACCTGACCATCGAGAGTGATATTGGGCAGAAGGTGACGTTTGTCCTGGAGAACAAGTACGAGGATCAGTTCGAACTTCTTTTGGATGAGCTCGAGCAGAATATGCATCAGCTGGATGTCGTCAGCTTTCGCATAAGGGACACTTCCATGGAGGAGATCTTTCTGCGTTTCGGATGCGAGCAAATCCATCGGGAGGGCGGCGGACAGATGATCAACAATTATAACATCGTCGTTGAGGATTATTATGCCGTACTGGCGGGTGCCGGGCGGAAAGAAAAGCTCACCGGCCGGCGGTTGTTTGTTATGCATATTTTGGCCTTTCTCTACAAGCGATGGATTGTGGCCCGGCGATCATGGAGTCTCCGGCTAGTGGATGCTTTGGTTCTCGGTTTAGCCCTCATTTGCACCTTTGCGGCCATTCTCATGTACGGAAAGAACCATGAGCTGAACCCGCTGTCGTTTAACCTCACGAAACTGCCAACCATAGAGGCCTTTGCGGAGATCCTCACCCAGGAGGGCAAGAGTGTGTCCGGAATGTATGGCTTCTACACGGAGCTGCTCTACTGGTACGACGGCTATGTCCACCTCATCAACACGGAAACGGACGGCAAGTCCCATTTGCTGCATCAGAACGAATTCACACAGAATGTCAATTTCCGCTACATGTTTGGGGCAACATTCAGCGAGAAGGTTGTGACGGCATGGTTCAACAATATACCGTTGCACACGGCCCCATTCAGCCTGAATGCGGTGCACAATGCGGTGGCCAGGTATCAGCCAGTCGTTTGCTTTTGCTTCTGCTTCTGCTCCTGCCTCCGCCTCTATCCCTTATCACTTTCACAGACAAACCCTCGCCGAGGAGGCCACCATTGATGTGACCCTATGGCCAATGCCCTTCCAAACGAATCTCAACACCTTTATGCAGTCGTCGCTCACTTTGGGCACCCTTCTGGCCATCAACTTCACGTTTGTTGTGAGCTTCGTGATGCCGAGCATCGTGATGTTTCTCATTCGGGAGCGGGTCAGTACGATGAAGAAGCAACAGTTTTTGGCTGGGGCAAAGCTTCACACCTTCTGGCTGGGATATCTCATCTTTGACTTCATCCTGCTGTTGCTCCAGGTGCTCTGCGTGATCATCTGTGTGGCCATCTACGTGCATCCACATCATGATTATCTCTTTTACGGTGGGTTATCGTGATCCCATTCTCTTTTCATTTATTTTGACTTGATTTTCTTTTAGTTTTTCTTTCTTTCACATTCGCCCTTTTGGGTCTGACAGTGATGTTGAGCACCTATCTGGTATCGGAGCTATTTCATCATCCGCTGCTTGGCTTCGTGACCATCTGCCTGTGGAATTCCGTGGGTATTATCATATTCAATATTGTGGTAACGAATAAGTTGCAGAATCTGCCCGACTGGTTGGAAATTCACGCTCAATATGCCACTGCCGAATTGGTCTATAAATTGTTCATGATACACGAGTATAGACTGTACTGCTCCGATCCGGATGTGGCGTTTCTGTCCACCAAGGTCTTGCATTGCAAGAGCCTTCCCAATTGTTGCAGTTGAGTGGAGTGGAGAGAAGATCCTTTATCCCATTCCCATTCCCCATAGTGAAGGATATCCCCTAATAGGTATCCTCTCTTTCTAGCCGCCTATCACTACCTTATGGAGGAGCTTGGCGTTAGCTTGGAGTTCGAAATGATGGTGCTGCACATTGTAGTGCTGGCAGTCCTCCTTGCGGTCACGGAATACTACACAATCCTCGCCTATGGCTTCTGCAGGTGCAGCATTCCCCAAGAGTGTTCGACGGACAGTTCGCCCAGGTCCACTCTCAGAGGTGCCCCGGCTGTGGATGCCTCTGTTATCACAGAGTGGCCTCACGTTGACCGAATGACACAGTCGGAACGGGAGGAATATTCCCTGATCATCAGCAACTTGGGGAAACGACGCAAGAAGCAATATGTCATTGATCGAATAGATCTAAGAATAGGCAAGTGAGTGATACCGATAATTACCGATTACCGATAGTCAGCCTCGTATCGATGGTCATCCTCCTATTTTGGTCGCAGAACCGAATGCATCTCCCTCAATGGCTACAACAGTTCTGGGAAGACGACCCTCCTGCAGCTCCTGATGCAGGAAACGAGCGCCACTTGTGGACGCATTTGGGTCGGGGGCTACTCCATGGCCAGTCAACGCCTCAAATGCTATCGCAGGATGGGCTACTGTTCGCAGAACGACGTCCTGCCTGGAGACTTCACACCCATGGAGCTGCTGTACATCCAGGCCCTGCTCCAGGGCCATCCCCGCCACACGGCCAAAGAGGTGATCGGGGGCCTGATGCGGATGATGGGCCTCCAGAGCTGCTGCAATTTGCCAATTCAGTTCTGCACCACGGGCCAGCGGCGGCGCCTGCACTTCGCCGTGGCCATTCTCGACTCACCGCCATTCATCTGCGTGGATGGGGTGCCGGCGGGCATCGATCCGGCGGGCAAGAGAACGATCTTCAGCATCACCGCGTACATGCAGTCGCGCGGCAGTAGCTTTCTGTACACCAGCCTCCTGCCGCTGGACTGCGAGCGGCTGTGCCAGCGGGCGCCCGTCCTGTACAATGGCCAGCTGTGGTCCATCGGGTTCCATGAGGATCTGAGCGACAACTACAGGAGCGGCTACCAGGTGGAGGTGCGGTTCAGGCGCAAGGCCAATCCGAATATCAGTCTCACACGCATCTCATGGAATCGCATCGGCCACATACCCATGTCGCCGCACAAAAAGCTGTCCACGTTCATGGAGCTCAAGTTCCACGGAGTAATACTCCAGTAAGTGGAGTGGATGTGCCTTCAATTTCATTTCATTTTGTACCCGTCTTCCCTTTCCCCCATTTAGCGAGGAACAGAGGGACTCAATGATCTTCCATTTGCCATTGGATTCGACCACCAGCTTCGCGGAGATATTCTTCAGCCTTCGCAAGGACAATTTCGAACTGAATATTGAGGACTTTTTCATTACCCGCAATATGGTCGTTGGCCTGCATGTGAATCTCTTTGATCGCGGCAGCAGAAGGTATACTCCTGCGTCCATTACACATAATATATTCTGAAGAACATTCCATTGGCTTCAGAATTTGGGGAAACACGGAAAGAGCTTTGCCAAAAGAAACAAATAAACAAAAATATCAGCTACAAGAGAGCTCACAAATCCCTTAAGATTTGAATTTACCATAATCGAACGGACTTTGGCTTTCGGCCAACAATTAGATGTAGATGTAGATGTAGTAGATCTGGATGTGTAGATGACATACTCGCACTTCCATTTGCAAATAGAAACCCAAAAACAATTTACAATTCATAAGTTATATCCGTTTATTACACATTTAATATTATCGCTCAGGTTTCACAGTAAAATTGCAACTATGTATAGCACGCATGTTTATAGTACAGTTTGGTTTTAGCCCCCCCGAAATCGTAAGTACAAACATCCATAATACAAATACATCAAAGTACATCGAGTTGACTTTTCTTTAAAGCTAATAAGGTAAAGTGCCAATTCTTTTGTGTACCTTAGAGAAGAATACTTTTGATGGCAGAACAAAAAAAAAAAAAAAACAAAAAACAAAACAAAAAATTATAAAATCATATAAAAAATCTTTGGAACTTATCGTGCATTTCAGGCAGATACGTTATACGATATATACCTATACTATATATATACATAAATATATATAGATCGATCTCTCTGTTATGCTATTTGTTAAGTGTGTAATTTCGCTAGTAGATCACAAGGTAACAAGGCATTCACGTTGCATTATCTTTTGTTAAGAGTCTTAGAAACTATTTTGTGTTTCACAGGCATCAGGTCACAGAAGATCCGATTAGATCCGCTTAGGTAGTTGGTTGCATTCAATACTCATTATCTAGAAGGGATTTGCACAGTTTTCTCAACTTTGAGATGTGGCCTTGGCTGCTTTTTGGTGGTTTTTTGGGAACAAAACATTACATAGACATACATTATCATTAGCAATATGGTTATCGATATAAGATAGCAGATAGCAGAATAGAAGATAGCTCTACTAGCCATGCGGAAAAAGTTAGCTGCTGTTTGGTTGGTTGGTTGGTTGGTTGGTTGGTGTCAGAAAAGATGGGAAGGGAGGTATTGGTAGATTAGCCACTAATAAAATAACTAAAAGAAAACTACAAAGAATGATCTAGATTTTAAAATGCCGAATGATAAACGGGGCTCCTGCTCCTGTGCATTCGTGATGTATGGTGGGTGATGCATGAGACAGAGAAATGAGCGTGTGTGCCGTGTGGCGTTGATTCTCGATGTAGTAGGTCTGATGGTGCATTACATAAAAATAAGCCCAAAAGTTATAAAAGCCAATAGGGAGGATTAGCAACAACTAGTAGTAGGCGTGTTGTGTGCGCTCACTGTTGGGCCCGCGTATCCTCGCGCTGGTACTTGGCAAACTCAAGGAATATCTCCTCCAATGTGGTCTGACTGACCGAATAGTCCTCGACATTCAGATCCTCCCGATTGGTCTCCATTAGGCCGAATATACGCGACCATTTGACGCCCGTCAATGGAATGTAGAATGTCAAAATGCCCTGATATTCCTCCCTACAAAAAGAAGACATTTACAGAATGCGGTTCCTTCGTTGGATAAACGAATGGCACTTACTGCAATATGGAATGTGGATATTCACGCTCCACAAACTCCTTCACTTGGTTGATGTTCTGCTGTGCCATCTGCTCGGGCACCGTCTGCTCGTCGGCATTCCTTGTGCCAGCTGTGAAGCTGCTGCTGTGTCGCATCTGACGCAGTGCCTCCAGATTGCGTCGCACCTTGATCTTCAAGATCAGGCCCTTGGAGAACTTGTTCTTTAGGTGCTGCGTGCTGCCAATGCACTTGAACTCGCCATTGACCATGATGGCCAGACGCGTACACAGAGCCTCGCACTCCTCCATGCTGTGGGAGGTGAGGACAATCGATTTGCCCGAGTCACGGATGCGACAGACCATGTTCCACAGCTGGCGACGTGCCGCCGGATCCATTCCCGTTGTCGGCTCATCCAGATACACCACCGAGGGGCTGCCAATGACGGCTATGGCGGTGCTCAGCTTCCGCTTGTTGCCGCCGCTGTACGCGGCCGTTCGCTTATCTATGTGCTTCATGAAGCCAAACGACTTGGCCAGGTCCTCCGACAGCTGCTTGATCCGCTCCTCTTGGACGCCCCGCAACAGACAGAAAATGCGCAGCACCTCGCGCCCCGTGAGATCGTCCAGCAGGGCATCGAACTGCGGACAGTAGCCGATCATCTTGTAGATGCTATTCATATCCGATTCCAGGCTCAAGCCCTGCACATAGGCCGCCCCCGAGCTGATGCGTTCGTCGCCAGTCATCATCTTGAAGGTGGTTGTCTTGCCTGCTCCATTCACGCCCAGCAGTCCGAAGCATTCGACCCTGCAAAAAGGAGGCAATGGAATAAGTAAATCGATCGATTCCTAATCGATTTTTACTATGGCAACCTTATAGTCGTTCTCATAATCGAACACATTAAGCGACATTTTTGAGGAATCTACATGATAAACTTGGACTTAGAAAGAAAAAACACTTACTCCTGCACACAGAGCGACACTTGATTGACGGCCAAAAAGTTGCCGTAATATTTGGTGACGCGATCCAACACCAGATTCTTGGCGGCCAATTCGGTGGAACTCATATTGAAAATGCGCTCCCGCTCTTGGGCCACATCATCGTCCAGAAAACCCTCCTCGGGTGCCGATGGTGCTTTGCTGCGGAACGACAAAAACTCTGGTAAATTTTGTGCAAAGAGAGAGAGAAGTCTGATCCTGGGCTTACGTAAACGTCTTGCGTAACTTGTACATGATCTCGCCGATGATTCGGAATTCCAGGACAATGATGATGAGGAAGAAGACAACGCCCGTTATGCCCATGTAGGTGGTTTCGGGCCCAACGCCAGGCTCTGCCCAGGCAAACCATGGCTTCATATCTGTGGGAATACAAATTTGTTAAATAGTCTGGTCAAAACAAGATACTTGGATCATTGGGAAGGGAAGACGCAAGAGGAACACTTACTGCAGCATTTGGGTATCATTTCGCAGAGCAGAATGGGTGGGAGGCCCACCTTGTCGCAGGCATTCCTGGTGGCCGTATTGATGTACACCTTGTTGAGGCTCATGGCCAGCGAAAAGTGCGGAAAGATGCGGAATATCCAGCCGAGAACATCAGCCGTGTCCTTGGTATCGAAGAAGTCCGAGGACATGACCACAACGACAATGAACAGAGCCATTCCGCAGAAGATGTTGATGATGGAGACGCGGGCAAATCCGGTGGCGGGCTCCCTAAAGAACAGCGACATGATGTAGATGAACGGCAGCGCCGAGAAGCCAAAGAGCAGCAGCAGCAGGAAGTAACGTCCCAGCTCGCCGAACGAGGAGAGACCCGCCTCTTGGAAGCACAGTATCGTGATGATCACAATGAATGCTGTCAAGATGTAGGTGACAAAGTCGCAGATGAATTGCGACAGCCAGAAGGTCCACACCTTGACTCCGCCCACGAACTGGAGGAGCTTGGCTCGCGACTCGCGCTCCTTGATCATGAACAGGATATAAATGGAGCTGACGAAGCACATGCAGAAGCACAAGTTGGTGGCCAGTTGGGTGCCCAGATTGTTGCCCGTCGAGAGCTGTGTGAGAAGCGTGTCTGTGGTGTACGGCAGTGGGGCGTTCGTCACGGATATCCTGATCTTTGGATCGATGGCCATGCCGATGGCATTGTGTGCCAGATTGACGGTAAGTGGCGCCGTATGCAGTGGCTGATTGTTCAGCCACGCCACAATGGACGTCTCGCCGATGGTGGCCGCCGTGAGATAACGCGCATTGATCCGGACCTGTATCGTCCTGCCCAGCTCCAGGATGTACTCTGTGAAGTTTTTCTGTGCGGGCGTCACTTGCAGCTCATAGTCCGAGCCATAGGACTGGGCCAAGGCGGCATATTGTGTGGCTATGCGGTCGCCCTGTGTGCCACTCGCGAGATTCTGCCTCTCCAACACCGTCACAGCCAGAGGATACTGTGTGAGGGACATGGTGATGGGCTTCAGTTCCAAGAAGGTGCCCTGCGTTTCGATGATGAGGATCGTGACGACCACAAAGAAAATGGGCATTATGTTCTGGATGAGCAGCAGCAGCTTGTTGCGCCACGTGTACAGGATCTTCTTGAGGAGCATGGCTTTCCATTGATTCGAAAGGAGCTTCATGCCTTGGAGCAGGCGACGGTTCTCGGAGAAGATGCCATCGGCTGCAAACAGTTAAAAAGAGCCCGTTATTCGATTCAATTCAATTTGATTGATCAATCGCTGCTTACACTGTATCGATTCGTTGTCCTGGTGATGATTGTCCTCCTTGCCATAGCCAGTGCCGCCGTTCATTATTTCGCTAGCAGCCTTGAGGTTGCCAGCGCCATCCTTCTCGGCGCCGACCTTCATGAAGACCTCCTCCATGGAGGTGATGCCCACGCCATAGCCATTCAGATGCAGCTCATCTGACTGCTCCTCCAGCTGCCCGAACATCTCCTCGAATTTCGAGGAATAGCTGTCCGGCAATTGGTACGAGAGTTCCGCTCCAATATCGCACTCGGGCTGCAGTCCAGGCACGTACTTCTGCAGCAGGGCCGTCACTTCATTCGTCTCGCAGTTGTCGCGCTTCACGCAGATCTAAAAACAATAAGGATAAGCATAAGGATATGCCAAGATATGATCGTAGTCCTGATCCATTACCAATCGATAGCCCGAGCCATATTTCTTCTTCAAAAAGAACGATGTGCCGTGACATTTGAGCTCGCCATCGCACATGATGGCAATACGATCGCCGAGCACATCCGCCTCGTCCATGAAGTGTGTCGTCAGCAGCAGGGTCCGACCGATCTTCTCCTGCTGCAGCAGATCCCACAGCTGCCGGCGAGCGGATGGATCCATGCCGGAGCTGGGCTCGTCGCACAGCACCACCTTGGTATCGCCGCACAGGGCACAGCACACGGAGAGCTTTCGCTTCATGCCGCCCGACAGCTTCGATGAGGCCACGTTCGCCTTGTCCTCCAGCTCGATCATCTTCAGGTATTTGTTCACCTCATGCTCGACGGCCTTGCCCCGCAGCCCCTTCATGCGACTGAAGAAGCGTATGTGATTCGCGACACTCATCTCGTCGAAGAGGACGTTGTGCTGCGGACAGATGCCCAGGGACATGCGTGCTCCCTCGATGTTGGTCCGGATGTCGCTGCCATTGAGAATGGCCGTGCCACTGGTCGGCGGAAACATGCCCGTGAGCATCGATATGGTCGTGGTCTTGCCGGCGCCATTGTGTCCGAGCAGGACTGTGATCTCGTCCTCGAACATGTTCATCGACAGACCCTTGACGACCATTTTGTCCGCGAACTTCTTCTTCAGATGCCGCATCTGTACACCGATGTGCTTGCCCTCCGGCTCCCTTTCGAAGGCATTCGGGTCGCGGTTCTCCTCCAGCACCCCATTGGCGGGCATATCCTCGACACCCATGTACTCCCTTTCGCCGCACCAGAACTCCTTGGTGAAGGGGAAGTTCCATGGCTTCGGGACGCCAAAGCTGCCCGGCATTATCTGCTCCACATACAGGCAGATGGTCATGCAGATGAAGCAGGAGGCGAGCATCATCAGCATCACAGCCCCCACCGTCAGAGTGTCGTCCACGGACACAGGGGTGAAGAAATTGCTCCACTGCAGGCCCTCGCCCGTGCCCTCGAATCCGAGGATCAGCTTAATGCCGAAGCCCATGGCTGTGTTGGAGATCAGGCTCCAGCCCAGCTTCGCGCCCAGACTGAGATCGTCGTACGTGTTGATGGTGAACGAATACGGGATGTAGGCAATGAACCAGATCAGACCCGTGACAGCCGCCGCAGTGCTGGCCCTGGAGAAGAACGTGGCCATCATGAAGCAGAAGCAGATGCTCGCCATGATGTAGATGATGAAGAAGAACACCAGGGCGGTGAAGTTGGCATGGGTTAGGACGGCAACGCCCTCGGTCCAGTTGATCTTCACGAGAATGGAGATGAGGATCGCCGAGATGGTCAGCATGATGAAGGACTTGACGAACCAGGCGGTCCAGTGTATCCAGTTGCTGAGGCCCATGATCTTCATCACCTCCTTGAGCTGCTTCTCCTTTTCCGCGGTGATGTACTGCAAGTGATTGATATGCCGTGAGAGGTTAGTGCTGATCCGGATTCAAACCCGTCGCGGCATAGCCACTTACCTTTGTGATGTACGTGCACGGATAGATGAAGCTGAGCAGGATGATCAGCGACATTATCGAGGACATGCCCTCCAGCAGGGGATCGTAGATGTAGGCCGGAAACGGATATCGCTGCATCACCACCTCCGGCAGGGTGACGTTCTGCGCCAGCTCCGCGGCCTTCTGTCGCAGATAGGTCATCGACAGGACATGCTGCAGGGGCAGGAAGCCCTCTCGCAGATATCCCACCGGTATGCCACCATCGTCGTCCGGCTCGTTCCTCGGCCCCGTCAAGTCAATGGTGGGAAAGAGGCGCATCGTCAGCCACGTGTTGGCTATCGCTATCGTGGCCGTGCGCAGCTCCGAGGGGAATCTCAGGGCGAAACTGAAGTCCTCCGGGAGTGCGTCGATCGTCGACCACTCATCGCTGAACTGAATCCCCGCAAAGGCCCGCTCCGCCACCAGATCCGCCTGCAATGTGGCAGCATCCACCGACGCGTGGTATGCATCCAGCTGCAGTGCCCTGCAGGTCTCGTTCACCAGTTGGTCCAGCACAGGATTGGACGGGGAGTAGTACAGTTGGAATTGGAAATTGCTCAGATTCGATGTGGTTTTATTACTACAGGATGAATACAGAATCGAAAGTGGGATAGAAAGTGGGATAGTGGGTGTTTATTTAGGGGTTCTGATTGATTGATTGATTGATTGGACAGGACACACGATATATGTATACGATACACGGTTTAGTTTTGGAGAGGATTAGTCTTTTGCTTGAGGATAAGTTAGATGGGGAGTTAGAGGTTCGATTTTCATGATATATCAATCAGATGATTCATTACCTCCTTCGGTTGGGTGAAATCAGCTCTAGGAGTTTGCCAAGGTAGGACGAACTATGCAACGTATGTCTGGGGCGGAAACGAGAGACGAGAGATTTACACATTTACACGAACATATGAAAGATATATTTTGATATTTTTCACATATTTTCTGCGCAGGAAGCATTTTAGAAAGCATAGAAAGCATAAACTCAAACGGCAGGAAAAAGAAAGCATACGAAAGTGTAAGCAAAACATAAGGAAACACACCAGGAAAACGGATCAATTCAGAAGAAAATACATGGAAAATGGAAAGAAATCATAGAAAAGATATAGAAAAAGGTCGGCAAAGAAAAAGCAAATTAATCATAGAAATAATAAGGAAAAAGGTGAGAGTTCATTGAAAACATGGAAAATGCAGGGAAATGATAAAAAAATTATAGAAAGGTAGGAAAATTATAGAAAAGAGAAAAGAAGAAAAACTAAAAGATGGTTAGACTGCAATCGATAAATATCGGATACTCGATAAAGATTGCTTGCATATTTTTTCATATTTATCTGTCATATTCATCGATTTGCGCTAAATAACATAAATCGATAAACATAAAAAATATGCAGCATAGAAATTGATTAAAATAAAAATTAAAATCACACCACGTGAAATGCAATCGATAAACATTAAAAGCAATCGATAAACATAAAACTTATTCTAAATACATAAATGGAAATAGTGGTGGCAATCGAGAAACATAAAAACAGTTATATTAACATAAAAAGCAATCGATAAACATTAATTGAAATCGATACACTAAAATTCGATAACCGCCAAACACAAAAAGCCACCTTTAAATATCAAATCGATATCCAAAATGACAATCGATAAAAGCTGAAGCATTAGCATGAAAGAGCGCGGCGGCCTGCATGTCGGAGCGGCCAGAACTCACCGCAGAAGATCCAGATTATCGATTGGCATCACATTGTATGTCTTGTCGGGCATCGGTTCGGTGTCGACCAGAGTGCGGACGAGGACCAGCAGCAGGGAGAAGATCGCCGGGAGCGCCAGTTCGATGACCATCTGCCATTTGTGGCTCCATTGCAGCGTCCAGTTCTTCCACAGCAGAAGGACGAACTTGTCCCAGTTCGTGACCTTTGCCATCGCTGCTCGATGGGCTTTTGTCTCACTTGGTTCGTTTGATCTTTTTTCGGTTTATTCCAGCATTAAAATCGTTTAAAATCCGGTGGGCCTCTACGCGAGAGAAAGAGAGAGAATGAGGAAATTTGTATAGAAAATAATCGAGAATCGGGGAAATGGAAATTCAAGTTCAAGTCCCTAACTCGAGTCGCTCAATGTCAACTTCATGGATCGATTGTACACGATGGAATTATCTATCATCTATTGTTCTTTTTATCTAATCAAAATCAACCCTGATAAGGTGGCAATAAACCATCAAAACGAATGTAAATAAATCATTACGCGTGTTACAATTATTCCCGCACTTCGATTGTACGGAAAAATGTCCGAAATGTACCAATGTACGAGTACTCGTCAGAATGCACTCGGCAATCACATACATCGGGCGGGAATGGGTATGGGAATAGGGATAGGGGATAGGGGTTACCTTCTAAGTATTGAGACACACTTATAGATGAAGTGGAAACACGCGACAGATATTTACTACGGATATATTTCATTCATTCACTTATGGGAACTGTTTCACTAGGGAAAACATCCACACAAGTATCATTCACTTATGAAAATTTTTGTACTAGGAATGTACCGCGAATATTCCATAAACTTTGACTGGTTTCTGTCGAAACATTTCTGGAAGAGCTCTATCTGGATAGTAAAACAAAATATTCCTAATTTCTCTCTCTCTGGATAGTTTTTAATTTTAATCCTAATATTCGTTATCTTTCACCTACTTTGACATGCAATAACACTAGAAGTTCTCTATTTGTCAGCAGACATCAGCTCTCAGTTCAAATTGAATTAGATGACGATAATGGCTATCCCCTTCCATTGTCGGAATCAGTCGAAACGGCGCCCCAAGGCTGGTGGCAACTGGTTTTTCGATGGTGATAAACATTTACTATAATGTGTGTTGGGGGGTAAAGTCCGAACGAACACAGAGCGAACACACTGGCGGCGATGTAAGAAATTTGCTGATCTAAGAATGAATTGCATAAAACAAAAATAATAATAAAAAACTGAAGCAAATGCACCGATAAGCCCAGCTATTTATAATCGTTTCCCTTAATTCGCTAATGGATGCCTTTCGCTTAGGGGAACATTTTCTTATCCATGATCGTAAATGGGAATCTAAGAATCTCCTGGTGAAAAGGGTAGAAAGTACTCTAATCGATTTGCATTTAATGAATGGAATCCCACGCACTCCCCTTCCTCACATCTCTGACTCACACACGGAATGGGGGGGAGGTGGGAAAAACAAAACACACGTTTAACAGGAATAAACAGAGATAAACAGAGTGGCATAAATCCAATAGGCGTCAGCCGACAGCCGACAGCCGACAGTTGAGAGTCGACATCTGGGTTTTTGGGAGATACAATATCTAATATTTGTACGGATATGATAGTCCATCAAGCGAACAGAGGCGGAGGCGAAGTCTTAGTCGGAGGCGACACTTACCCTAAGGGCTTTCACTAGAACACTAGAAAACGCACCAGAAAAAACAGCTAGCAGAGCGCACGCGAACAAATGGTAATATCAAAAATGCACGGACGTGGGGGAGGCGGCGAGGGATTGGATTCGGTTACTCGGGACACTCGACCGTTTCGTTGGGCGGACTATTTAGAACTGAAGCCAAACGGCAAGGCAATCTCCATTTTTATCAATTGAAAGCCAGCCAGCCAGGCAACGGGCCATAGAGGGCCAATAAAGCAAATAAATTCGTAGTTCGGTTTTGGCCAGGGCAAAAAGTTGATAAGGCGATAGAGTGCGAGTGCCAGTGCGAGAAGACATGTGTCCCCGGGCTTATCGGAGAGAAGGGCGCCCGCACCGCACCGCACCGCCACGCCACGCCCTTACCTTTTAAATGTATTACTCATTCGAGTTCGATCCATGTTAATAATTGGATTGATAATATTACTTGGTAAATGCCACAACACTTTCCCACAGGGATATTGATGAATCACTTGGGTTGAACGCGTGGACACTCGAGATATCTTTTAGAGAATTGCTTTCGCTATCGATAGATAGCTATCAGTAGATTCACATTCCTGCTATGTTGCATGTCAAACACATCTAATGGTTGCGTTTCGTAAAAATTTTCGAGTGCTCGATCGGTCGGTCAGTCTACTGTTGATAAGAACTTTCTTTCTTTCGAAGAAATGTTAATGATAAGGCGATCCTAGAACAGAGATTGTTCGAAATTTAAGAACACCTGTTCCTATCAGCGTTACTTGTGGCATAGTTTTACTCGTATTATCTTGGGATCCAATAAAACTTTTATGGACATCTATATATTGATACGAGTGGACGCACGTTTTGTGACTGTCATATTGCCATAAAAAAAAGCCCCACATTTGCACGGGACTATACTCACTTTTGGAAGCTTTCTTCTTTCTCTTTACTTTTGTGATTTAAGTACCCAATGGGTACTACGCTTATATCCTCTCTTTTTGCTCTAACAACTGTTGAGATCAAACATCTAACATGTTGGGTGAAGTCGTCGTCCTGTAAGATAATGCAATATATAAAAAATATTTTTCCAGAATAGTTTTTTTTTTTAAATTTATTCAAATTTGAGTGAACTTAAATAATAATTGGATAAAAACCGATTATTTCTGATAAATTAAGGGATCTATACAGTTTTTTTAGTATCTTAAGATATCTTACATCTGTTTGTAAAAATAAGTTCGATTATATGTAGTTCATTTATCGATAATAGATCGAATTATAATACATAGAGCGGAAACTATGCTCTAAATGATTTCTGGCTGCACTGCCATCGGGTGTTCAATGAAGAAAAGATGAAAAATGAAAGAAAAACAGAAAAAATAAAAGACGTATCCGTATCCTTCGAGCCGGATTTGAACCAGCGACCTATGGATCTCTGTTTGCAGGTTGCAACGCAACACCACACCACACACACCATCTACAGTCCACCGCTCTACCAACTGAGCTATCGAAGGGGCACATTTGGAGGCGTTCCAACGACCGTCTGCTGGATGAGCGACGCGCGTCACGGAGGGAGGGGGGGAAAGTGAAAGGTAAGCGCTATGCCACATATTTAAGCTATAAATAATGCAAGACAAGACCCGACCGAGATGAAATGAAATCAAATAAAAATGAAAGCATTGTCAGCGGACTGTCAGAGAGGCCTTCGATAGCTCAGTTGGTAGAGCGGTGGACTGTAGACGGAAGAAGTGTGTGTGCTGGTGTGTGGCAGAGATCCATAGGTCGCTGGTTCAAATCCGGCTCGAAGGATACATATGTACATATGTATGTATATATTTTACATATGCCTACGCATATTTTGCATGGGACACTGGACACTCGACCACTCGACCACTTGACCATTGGTATATCGCTGGAGGTGTGACAACCTTGTGACTGAACTACTGATATGAGTATTCGGAGAACTCTTGAAGAAACCCCATGCGAACCACTCCACTGATGACTAATATTACGGACATGGTGAATCATAGAGTAGATGCAATAATAATAATAATAAATATACTGTACGAGTAGTTGTATGAGAATTACTCGCCTGACAGCCTGACATGTGACACGCATAAAAGGAATAGCACTACAATCTCTCCAAATGATTGGCCAATCTAATGGATCCCATATACTGGACTCAAACAGAAGGGGCATAGTAACAGCAACAGTACGGATAACGACTAGCAGATGCCCTCCCACCTTTCATTCGATTTGGATGACCAGATATAATATTATACAGGACAGGGGAATAGAGAGAGGAAAACCTGTGAAAATCTTCAGATATTCTATCTATACCCTTATCAAATATTACCATAATAATATCCATGCCATTAATGGTACATACATATATGTATCATGACTTTCCGTAGCACTCTGAAAACCAAGCAACTCCCAAACCCATGATACTGGAACGGACACGCGTCGCGTAGAACATCATGGGACTTGTGGCATGAATTTTATTGCTGGCTTTTAGTCACATGGAAATCGATCTTTGATATCTTACTCCTTCAAACTATTCTACGTAATACGAGTACGAGTACGATTACGAATAGGTCTACGTCCGATATTACTCCATTAGATAATTCTCAATTGTTTTGCACTGGAACGCAAGAACTGGAACTGGAATTGGAATTGTAAGGCCCGATATTCTGCGGTATGATATTGGAATACTATTGGAGGACCAATAAAACCGCGTGAAAGCGTTTCGCCCACTTTTCGCACATCGATTGGTTGCGATTGTGTGGGTGTGCGTGTGATGGGGCGGGGGATTTAATGATAACAATTTATTCCTAACGGCGGCCTGTGGTAATCGGTGTCCGCGACATTGCTGCATAATTGATTGGCAAATAGTAGTACATAGTCTCTCCCTCACTCTCTCTGTCTCTGTTTCGCCGTATAATCGCAATTAATTATTTATTTATTCTTCTATGGGTTTTGTGCTTTCTGCCTGGTTCCTGCTTTTGCAATGTCATTGTAAAAGTTGTATAAACGTTTAGAGGTTTTGCTGCGTAATCGCTCTTCTATCGCCCATTACCTGCTACCTTTAAACCTTTAGGTTCAGGATTTAATTGATATCCAATGGAGAATATACATATAAGGCATTTGATTGGTCTTAATCAACCCTACACATGTGTGTGTGCCGTCCTCTGGTCTTAATGATAGCATTGCGGTACAATCTCTCGGAAGAGAGATTCCTGTGTCCAATCGCTTAGGCGAGCTTTTGTACAGCGAATCGAACAGACACAGATTTAAACAATGCGATTGGAATAACTGTATGCCTCTCTCTCTCTCTCATTACTCTCTTGATAGAGAGAGACTAGGAGAGAGATTATTAATTGATGGATGGATGGATTGACGCATGCATTCGCCCGGATGGATGCAAGGCGAATGCGCATGCAACACACATGCCATGCCCCTTGGGCATCTATTTTTTTTCCTTTTCTGTTTTTTTTGGCGCCCATCACAGAAAATATGTATATGTACATATGTATACATACATGCATATGTATGTATGAATTTTGTACCCCTCGCCATGCCCTTGGCCTTCGAAACATGTTGAGCATCCATCCTCATCCATCCCCCTCTCTGCAATACACAACTACACTTTACCGGCAGAAAATACACACACACACATGCATACATACACATGTAAGGTTTTTTCATCTCATTGCAGTTTATCCAGTTGCACTTACGTTATATGTACATATGCGTCGTCATTGATGGCCCTAGCGCCGAAAATTGTACGACATTCCATTCACCAAAAAGGTTGAAAGAGTGGGATAGGGATAGTGGGGGAGGAGGAGGAGGGCGGAAGGGTGCTCTATTCTTAGGACTTTTGCACTCTGGTTATGGATTATTTTTTTCGTTGTTTTACTCTTTCGCGCACAGCTGTTTCACACAGCACACACAAACACGAACACAAACAAACAAACACGAACACTCAGGGATGAGGCACGCGATCGAGTAAAAAAAAACTTATTTTGTGTTTGCTAAAATATTAGATTAAAAATTATTTATGAAGTTCTTCTAATGCCAAAACACAACAACTGAACTCTCGGAGCCCAGCAGAGCAATGGAGCAGAGAAGCAAGCCGAGAAGCGAGAGAAATAGAGAGAGAGAGAGGGAGAATAATTACTACACTCTGTTGCCGAATGAGACGCTCGCGGGCAAACGGCAACCAACACGAAGCGGCGTAGTAAAACGGAATATAAAAAAAAATAATCATAGAGACGAGAAATACGTGAGCTGTTTGGGTAGAATGAGAGGAGGAGAGAAGGCCAGAGCAGAGAGCATTCATTCTGGATGCTATCGTTTATCGATTGAAACAGCATTCAAATTTCAATTTGAAAATGCCACCACGCACACACACGTATTCGTTTGTTATTGCTCGAAATTAAATATTTATTTTATTAAACTTGTTAGTGAAAATTGGATAGAATGGGTGTCTGGGCTCTCTGGCCACATGGCGGTGGTAGGGCTGGTAGAAATTCCCAGCCACATTGTTAATTATGCAGCCAGACACGTGCGTTTCCACAGAAAAATCGTTAATTATGGACTAGCCCAATCAGTTAGCCAGACAGCCGGACAGCCTAAGGACAATGGCTTCTAAAATATATATGTATAGGTATATATGCATGTATGAAAGTAAATTCAAGGATGTGTATGGTATGTACTGGTTTTGACCCCATTTTTCTTAATTTAAAATTCATTTTTTGTGGTTTTTTTGTGGCTATTTCTTAGATTTGTCTTTTGGGGATTTTTCCTTCTGGGAGAAACGATTTAATTGTCCATTCGACATAATGCGACGCTTCAGCTCTGCGCGCATCTCATGGACCTGTTCGATAACACTATTGAGATTCGCCTGATAAATGCAATAATCCTGGATATTCAGACGCATTTTGTTCTTCTCCATGCTGCCATACAAGTACGAATAGACAATATCGCCCACTGGGACAAAGTATTTAAGCCAGTGATTTGAATGGGAGCTACGGAATAAATAGAGGGGATAGAATAGAGTGTAGAAATTAATTTATGGTATTTCCTAGATAAATGCAAGACAGACAGACAGACAGACAGAGATAGGACAGCCTTATGGTGAAAAGCATGCAGTGAGAGCGAGAAAGTCGAGTTGATCTGATAGCAGCGCTGCGGCTTAGGTAGTCGACTGTTGTGTGTTGGAAAACATCATTTTATCCGAAGACTAATAATTTTGCGCAATTTCTCTCTCTCTCTCTCTCTCTCTCTTCGTTAGAAATTTAGAAAATTCTTATGACACCTATAATACTTACACCAATTCTGATTTGTCATGCAAGAAGTTAACAAATCTGGCCAAATTTTCCATATCCTTGCGCAAACTGTGTGGAGTGGAGTGGATATTCACATATTAAAAGGAGAGAAAGAAGAGCATATTTTCAAAGGATTCAATCATCGATCGGTTCTTACTGTTCTTGGGTTTCGGCCAGGGTCTTGCCATCCCGTATGAGTCGCACCTCCAAATAGAAGCCGTTGCTGTACTTAAAACGCAAATATTGCAGGCTGCCCAAGGACACCATCTCGGAGTCGTGCATGAGTATGATGAAATCGCCAAGTTTCTTGCATTCGAGCTCATCGTTGGTGGCAAATATAATCGTCTTACCGCAGTGCCGTATGTAGCGCAGTATATTCCAGATCTCATCGCGTGTCGTACCCGGTAGACCGAAGGTGGGCTCGTCCAGGACGAGTACCTTGTTGTAGGCCACCAAAGCGAGGGCCACATTCAGTTTGCGTATCTTTTCGTTTGTGAGATTGGCGCATTTGCGATGCATCCAACCGGTCATGTTCAGCATGAGGCACAGATCGCGCATCTTCTCGCTGATCTTTATCTCCGGCACACCCCGGATCATGCACAGCAGACGAATGTGCTCCCGCGGCGTCAGTTCCGTGAGCACGCCCCGATGTTGCGGACAGTAGCCCATGTAGGTGCATATTCTGTCGGTGTCCAGCTTGAGGTCCAGTCCCCGGACATAGATCTCGCCAAAGGAAAAGCCATCGATGCCCACCAGTTGACGGATCAGATGGCTCTTACCGGCGTTACGGCGCCCATAGATGCCCATGCTCATGTATTTGTTCAGAGCAAAAGAGACGGTATTCAGTCGGGTTCCTGTGACGGGTAACTTGGCCTCCACCTGATCGACCAGAAACACGGACTGCTTGCATTTGGTCATGTCGGATTCGGCAATTTTGAGCTTCACATCGGCCATATCGGCATCATCGAAGGGATATGTGGCCGTGCGCATGTCGTGCAAGCTAAAAAGAAGGTTAAAGGAAAAGGTTAAAAGGTTAACCAGATAGCAGGAACCGGAACAGGAAAGGTCTCCAGTTGTTTGCTTACTCGCGGGCTGAATGGTATTTCTTCTCCCTGCGGTGCAATTCAATCCAAAAGATCAGCAGGACACCGATCATCCCCGAGATGACCATATACAGAATGGCTGGCATAATGGTGCCCGGCGAACTCCAAGTGAAATAGGAATGAACTGAAGGGAAAGGCAAATGGCAAAAGGCAAAGTCAAAGAAACTGTAAACTGTAGAAAATGCCACAGAAGAATCCTAAAATACATACAGTTACAATTGGGTACCATTTCGGCCATATTCTCCGTTGTACAGCTGGGCGTCTTTTTGCACTTGTCCTCGCAGAGCAACTCCTCCAGGCACTGTGCGTAAATGTTGCTAACGCCATCGAGCAGCGAGAAGCCCGGAAATAGACAGGCTCCAAAATAGAAGATCTCGTTGCTGTTGGCCACATCCCAAAAGAATATGTACAGCACAATGCCCGTGAGGCCGTGCAGCAGGAGCGATGCGAGGAAGCTTCTCATCTTCGAGGCATTCACATAGAACGACAGCAAATAGGTGTGCGTGAGGGCGGCAAAGCCATAGAGACTCATCAGCATCACGATGAGAAAATTCTCGTAGGCACCAAAGCCACCGATCCCCATCACGGTCATGATCACGATAATTATTACCGAATAGATGATGTAGGTGAACAGATCCCAAAAGATATTGACGCCCCAATAGGCGATCATGCTCAGACCGGCTATCACCTGGAGTTCCCTCAAATACTGGATCTGCTCCTCCACGATGGGTATAATGAACACAGAGACGGCCAGCGGCAGGATGCAGCCCAATGCCAATGGAGCATTTATGTGCGCCAACTTATTGTCTAGCAAATTGATCTTCATGCTCAGCGTTGTGGGCATTGGATGATTTCTAATCAAAGTGTAATGTTCATTTGAATCGGGATAGGCAAGTCTACAGGGGGAAGGATTCATCTTATTAGTCTTATCTGATGTCTGCTCTATAACTCTATCGACTCTTACTTGAGTATCGCATTGTGCAGCAAATTGAGCATCATTGGTGCCGAATGGAATATATCCAGTGTGATGAAGCCATTGATTATTTGCTTGCCATCCTGTTCGATGGCCCCCAAGCTCTTGAGCTCGTTCAGTTTCTTGAGATCTTTCCGATAGTCACCCTTTTCGCATCCAAACGATTTCCGTGTAAAACCGCTCATCGTGTTGATCTCCTCTTTGTAGATGGATTGGTGAGTGTCGCTCCCTGATTTTATGTCCACATAGCCGCATCCCTTAATATCCGGCATATCTTTCACATCATCGCCGTGGATGAAGCCTATTTTCATCTCATTCGAACGCACATCGGGCACATGCAGCAGTACGGACAGCCTGGCAATAATAGCTATCAATATGAAGCTAATGAAGATCATGATAACTGGCCAGATATTCGGTGCCGTATGGATCAGCTTTTTGTAGAGCATGGCACGTATGCGCTGGCGTTTAAGTTGCTTCTCTGAGACCACCTGGTACTTGAACGTTTGGGCTGTAAGGGGAATGAAGGGCAAATTTATTTGAAATGCGCGCTCCATTTGGATTGCGTGACCAGTGCGTGGTTTCAGCCCTGATTGAGAGAACTCCAGTTCCAGTTCGTGTGAACTGAATCGCGGCGCGCGCTCAAATCAAAAAACTACTATGTCCGATATATAGACATAGAGGATACTTTTGATACTTACTGACATCCGGAATTATTTGCTTTTGCAAACGAAATGACTTGACCAACTTCATATAGGTATCTGAGAGTTCAGTGGCCAAAATTCGAAAATAATCGATGCCCAATCGGTTGCGATCCGATTCCAAATGCAGGCACAGCTTCTGCAAACGCGACCGACTTGAATTTGGAATTCTGTACGACAGTGTGTCGCCAATTTCGTTTTCCGGCTGGACGCGGTTCAGGAATTGATTGATGAAATTGGTGATTGGTTCGGCGGGTACGTGCGGCTTCTTGGTCACAATCATATCGAGGGTATTAGTAAACTTGGACCTCAGAAAAAAGGGTGAACCGTGCGCCTCGAGGACGCCCAGATTCATAATGGCTACACGATCGGCCACATGCTCCGCTTCGCCCACACTGTAGGTGGCCACCACAAAGGCCCGCGTGTCCTTCTCCTGGTTGATAATCGCCCAGAAGGTCTGCGCCTCCGAGCCAGTCAGCCTCAGCGTGGGCTCCTCAAGGATCACGATCTGTGTGTTCCCTGCCAGGCAGCAGCAGAGAGCCACCAAACGACAGCTGGAATAGCTGAGCTGGCCGATCTTTGTGTCCCGGCTATCGATGTGCTGGTCGAGTATGTTCAGCCACTTGCGGCTCTCGATCTTGAAGCGATCCTCGTCGTCGCGCTGCAGCTTCAGCCGCACATGATACTCGATCGTCTGCTGGACGCTCAAATGGCGACTCAGCCCGTGCTCGTCGAAGCGATAGTCCACCAGTCGACGGTTGTTGCCCTTCGGTGTGTAGATATTGTCCAGAATCGAGACACTGCCGCGCAGCGGAAACTTGAGGCCGGCCATCAAGCGGAGCAGCGTGAGCTTCCCAGCGCCAATGTGGCCGAGTATGACCAGGATTTCGCCCTTGTACACGCGCAGCGAGATGTTCTTCAGGATCTTATGCTCGGATTCGCGATGCGAAGTGCTCACATGCTTCACGCGCATTAGCTCCTCGCTGTTGGCGTCGACAAACTCGAAATGGTGCCAACTGGGCGAACGGCCGATGAAGACTGAGGGCTCTGACTTGTGCGTGTCGACGCGCGGCTTGTTGCGCAGGACACGGCGACTCAGCAGGCGGCCGGGGGCGCGGCACTGCACCAAGACGAAGATCAGCAGATAGAGGAGCGCGCAGCCCAAAGCCGAGATATATAGAACGATATAGTCGGTGCTCTTAACATCTTCGTTATCGTAGAGGATCTGATGGCTGAGCTGCATACAGAAGCTGATCTGCGTGTTGAAGAAGGCCACCAAGATAAAGCTAACAAAGTAGCGGCGGTTGTCCCAATAACACTCCAGAATGAAGGCAAATGCCGCATACGAAAACAACCATATCACCAGGCCAAAGAGCACGCAATTGGTGGGATTGACTAGTAGTTTGGCCACCACCATGGCGGTTAGTATCAGCTCAATGTAGTAGATTAATATGAAAATTATTATGCCGCCAATCGCCTGGAAGGCATTGGTGGTATCGAGCGTTGCCGAAAATATCTGTTTAAACAGAAAAAAGGCACAACGGATTAAGCGATTCAAAATAGCTATCGATAGATGAGCGATGTTTGAGAATGAACCAGATATGATGGATGTGAAATGCATAATTGAAACCTACTATTAAAATAATGAGCGCGCATAATCCCGTCAGTATCAATCGCAGCAATAACACCAAAAACAAACAGGAGTACTGGGCGCAGAAAGAGAAACCATAGTGCCACTGATGGACCATAACTCCATCCTCCAGTTGACCGGCGATGTTCTAAAAACAATGATTATCGATAGGCAGGAACCTATAATCACTCACCCGATACTCACCCGGATAATGTTCAAAAATGTTAACAGAAATAGGAAATTATAGAGAAATGCTGGCATCCGGACCAAGGACATCATGACGCAGGGTGAATTGCTCGCCCTTAGTTTTACATTAAAGACCTCAACTTGGGGCTCCGTGTATGTGTGGGGATATTTGGTCTTCAGTTGGTAGAACCACTGGAGGAATACATGATGCTGCAGTTGGAGGAAGCCCTCGCGTATATAGAGATCCTGATCCGTCTCCGAGTCCTCGACATGGTCCTTGTTCTCTCGAACGGCGCCCGAGCACCGTGTCAGCCAGAGGCGATCCTCGGTGTGGAATGGTTTTATGGTGCGAAATTCGCTCGGAAAACGTATCGAAATGGATAGACTCTTGGGGGGATCTTTTTCGGTATTATCATGGTAAACGATGCCGGCCAGCGTGGTGCGCTCATCGAAATTGTTCTGCATATCAGCGTTATCCTTGTATTCAAATACACCCTTCAATCCCAGTTTTTCGGCAACGGCCGTGGTTACCTGCTTGTTAAACTCTGATTTGGGTGCGTAGGCCAATAAGTATTTGGTTTTATCCCACTTCTTGTCGCCGACATTCCTTTGCGGAAATAAATAGAAATGATAGATATACCCACCAGACGGCTTGTAACGGAACGGAACGGCTTTTAGCTTACGATAGAATATCCAAGTCAGCCAGTTTGTTCGAGACGATCTCATTATCGCTATCGCTGCTGGAGCGCGGGAATAGAAATTGCTTCGTGTGCATTATGGGATTCCCCTTGATTAGTATCATGATTAGAATCATCAAAAAGACCTCGAAAACGATGCGACGCCATTGATTCCTCTCGATTTGAATGTAGCGCTTGAACAGCAGAGAAAGCTTTGCTGTCATTTTCGAAAATTTCACGACAACTCGACTAAAACTAACTATTTGCAATGATTTTGTGTAGCTACGTTTCGATTATTTCATGCTAAACGAACAATAAACGTTAATCTCTAAGCATATTTTGATGAATTTTCGAATAACGAACATTTCATTATATTTTTGTATTTAAACTAATTTATAAACAATACCCTTCAATGGGATATTAACATCAGACATTTTTTATATTTTAAAACTAATTTATAAACAAAACCCTTCAATGGAATTTAAATATCAGAGATTAACTAATTCGAGATCAACATTAAACTTAGTCGGTGTTTGAGGACCAGAAGACATTGTAGTTCTTATTTAGGAACATAAGTTCTTTTATCAGCATCTGTCTCAGCGTTCAAATTCCCATCTGTCGAATATACTCTTTCAAAATATATTTAAAGATAATTTTTCATTACGTAAATATGCAATATTGTTCATTTGGACTACGGATGAGTTAATCCATGGGTTAAGACAATTGATTCATCAATCGTATAAAATTATGCGCTCAGGCCTGAGGGTCCTAGTTAGCTAGTAATATTAAACGGAATATCAAATTGGAAAAAATTTTCCACCAGTGCCGATTAATATTATATCGATTAAATTTAGGGGTGTCTGGCAAAAAAAATCGATATTTGAAAAACTATCGATCTCTGCAGTTAGGACGCAAATATCGATTATATCGATTATAACATCGATGTTTCTCCAGCTCTATATCTCCAGCTCTAACACACAACACAACACAATGGTGAGCCACAAAAAAAAAAGAAATGCCCTCTGTGCACGATAAAAAAGGCTGCGGTCTGCGTGCACGATAAGAGGCAAGATATAGATAATGTGTGCGTAATTTGGTAACGCTTACTCATTGCTCGTTCTGTTTTGCCCCCTGCAGCCGCAAGTGAAGAATCTGTTGGCCTGGCTGCTACTCCTGCCGCTGTTCTGTAGTGTGGTGTTGCCGGTGAATGGCTACGACAAGGAGATGACCGTCTATGTGGATGCCGGCAAGACGGAGTGCCTGTACCACAGCGTCAAGCAGGGCGAGACGATTGACTTTGAGTACCAGGTGATCGATGGCGGGCATGGGGATCTGGACATCAGCTTCACCCTGCTCGATCCCATTGGCCTGGTGATAGTCAGTGATTATAAGAAGCCGGAGAACATGCACCGTCACGACGTGGAGAAGGAGGGCGACTATCGTTTCTGCTTCGACAATAGCTTCAGCATGTTTAACCGCAAGACGGTCTTCTTTGAGCTGATTGTGGAGCGCGAGGGCGATCAGCATCATGGCGACACACAGTGGAACGAGGATCTGGCCGATCTCACGCCCGACGAGTACTACGACATGAAGGTGCAGGACATCATGGACTTTATCGGCCGCATTCGTCTGCAGCTGAACAAGGCCCGTCAGCTGCAGGACATGCTTCGATCGCATGAGGCCCGCGATCGCAATCTGGCGGAGACGAACTTCCAGAAGGTTAACCACTGGTCGATGCTACAGATCAGTGCCATGATTGGCGTTGGCCTCATCCAGGTCTTTATGCTGCGCAGCATCTTCGAGACTCATGGTCGTATGCATCACCTGTGGCGCAAGCTGGGCATTTGATGATGCAACTTGGCCAGCCAGCCAGAGAAGACTGTGGAGAGTTTACCAAAGATGCGAGAGCTTCATTATGTCAGAGTCCCGGTCGGGGTCCATGTCCGACAGCATTTGTCGATGCCAATTAGTATGTAATACACTGCACTTATGGTCTCATACCCCCCCATAAGCCGCCGCATAAGCTTGCCATCATCCTAGTTCTATATAGTTCTACATGCATACATATTTATTGAAACCAGATGTATATCCTATATACTATATATGTGTACATATACCAACGTGTGTGATTGTGTTCGCATTGTTAAACAAAAGCAATTTGTAATTTTAAGCGATACATACTAAGAGGTTATATGAAATACAAGAATGAAATGAAATACCTTTTGTGCTGTGGACGCGTTCCACTGGGGCTGCCATGTCCATTTTATCATTCAGAACTATTCTTGACATATATAAAGTGCCTTGAAAGACTGCCAAGGATGCATTCTCCGCCCTGACAGGTTTCCATTTCCCCACTCTCTCTCTCTGTCTGGTTAGGATACATTCGGGGCCCTGAAGGCCGGCCACCCTATTAGCTCTGCCAACTCCCTGAAAGCTTAGCAGCTGAAGGAAACTTTAGCAGGGGAGGGTTTTCTTTCAACAGTTTTGTCATTTAATTCACTAAAAAAAAAGAGTAGGCCAATCCACATTATTACTAGCATTGGTGTTTATTATCGACATTTCCCGCCGGAAACTGTACGGTTGCCTGCAACGGGCAGTGTGGTTGTGTTTGGAGCTGCAGCATCATCGTTTTATCCTGCACTCCGCACGCAGAAGCTTAATGGCCCGGGTTTCTGTTTGTGTGTGTTGGGGGAAGAATTAACAGCAAGATGAAGAGCCTAGGCAGCCTGGTTCAGGCGCTTCTGGCGCTCCAGTAGGCGACGCTCGCGCTCAAACTCCTTCATGCGCAGCACATAGTCCTCGTATTCGCAGGTCAAGTACTCGTGCTTCTCGTGCGCGCACTGATAGACAAAGGGGAACTTGTCGGAGCGGCAGGCCTGGTAGGCGATCAGCTTGTGGGCACAATAGTCGCGGTCCTCGAGCGGCAGCTTAGCCGATTCCATCTCCTCCTGGGTGGCTATCATAACGCGCTCCTTGCGCGACGTAAATCCCAGCAGAGGATCGAATGTGGGCACCACGTCCGGACCGGGTGTCACATCTGGCTTCAGATAGTGATTCACAGCGTTGCCCATCCTATTGGGAAGTCAAAGAACATTGTTTAGGGAATGCAAAATCATTCAAAATCACACAAAATAAATTACGTAAAATGTTTTCTCGTCGATTTTGTTGGGGCCCTGCTGTCAGTTAGAGGTGCTACCATCGATGCATCGATGTTTTTTCCATTTTTTCAAACATCGATTGTTTATGGCGAAACATCGAGGTTTAGTCTTAACGTCTTGTTCCGTCTCTATTAAAGAAAAAACTAATCTTTCTTAACAAAAATCAAGACTGTACATACATATGTACTCTAGGAATTTTTTCCTTTTTTTCGTTTAAGTTTCTGAAGAAAAGCGAGGAGCTATTTTAATGAAAATGATCTCAAATGAAAATATCTCTAATAAAACTGTTTATTTTTCATATCTTTAATAATATATAATAATTTATATTATTTTTACAGCTTCATAAGATTTTTTTTAACTGTTACCTCGGAAAACAGCGATGTTTCATCTCTAAAAACATCGATGTCTCCACACATCGATGTTTTTCCACCTCTAGTGTCAGTATCAGTGCGACCGCGGAATTATCGATAGAATATACCGTCCGACCATCAGAATTAAACCGAAAATTACACTCTCATTTTAAAAATATACCGTAAAAATACAGACGAAAATCATATTCCTGGATTTTGATATTCTGTTTAAAATAAATAGCTGAATGGGACCCTTAGGCCTGACCACATAATTTAATACGATTGATGAAACAATTTTGTATAAGATTGACCAATTACAAAAAACTCCGTTAATGAGATTCGGTCTAAAATAAGGTTTAAACAAGGAAGGAAGGAATTTTCAGCTTACTTTAGTACCAGAAACGAAAATGAAAATACTTTTTTACCGTAAAATTTGAAATTAGGTTATTCAGAAATACTATGCTTCTTCTTCGTCTTTTACAGCTGCTCCACAGGGCTGCCAACCTGTGCAACGCAAAAACGAACTCAGTTCATTCATGAACGACCAACAATCATCGATAGTCGTTCCATCGATGGTTTCACCGTTGAATATCGACATATCGACGTTTCGAACTAAAACTTTTAAAATGTTGTGCTACTTGCTGCAAGTGTGTGCGTTCGCGGAAACAGTGCAAATGGCGTAGGCGATAGTTAAGTTCAAGTTTTAGCAATATTTTATTAGAATGCCAATGCCAAATAGTTAATTCTTAGTTGTTTAATTCAATTTTTTTATGTTCGTAATTTTTGTGCAATAAGTTAGCCAAAGATAAAACCAAGTTCGCAAATATTTTCGCTTGTTAAACGCTAACGGTACGGGTTATTCGGTGCGGTACGGTTTTGCCTGCTGCCTACGCAGTACGTTTTTACAGGAGGTGTATATATATAAAGCTATAGAGATATAGAGAAGAAAATATCGATTTGACCGCGCTGAAGGAAAAATGCCCGCAAATATGGTGGGACTATTGAATCCCATGAAATATGGTGATCATTTCTACGAGTTGTTTACAAACCAAACACGCAGGTAATCCCAATAAGTACAAAGGACAATAGCTGTATCCCTCTTTTGCTACTGTGGGGTTGAAAAATCGATCGAACCACCGCTGCCGCTGCCGCAGCCGCAGTCGCAGTTGCACTTTCTCTCCTGCGCCCTCCTACCCTCCGCCATCAATCTAGGTCTTCAACCCCCGGCAAACGGGATGCCAAAACGGGGTTGAAATGTCTCGCGTCGAGGCGGCACGCCAGCCCGGGCTCGCAAATGGGCAGCACCGGTGCATCAGCTGACCCGTCTGTGCGTCAGCTGATGGCTTGCTTAACACCCCACTTCCCACTTGCTGCCCCCCACTGACCCACACTGCCTGCCTGCCCACCGGTTTTGGTGGGGTTTGTGTGGTTGCCAACCGAGAATCGAGAAACGAGAGACCAAAAAGACCGCGACCTGCGGTCTTTTTCAAATTTAAATTTCCGTTGACTCATTTTCCGATTAAAAATCTATCGAATGCGCGCATGCAGTCATTCCCGTTACTCCACTGCAAGCCAGAATCCATAGGAATGTCCCTCCAACGCCCCACCATGCCCCGCTACCGCTCTTTTCGTCCCTCCCACACAACATTTGTTTAATCGATACACTCTCTTCTCCTGGCCGTTCCGTTACCCTTCCACAGGCGAGCCCACAATGAAAGGAGGACCCTCACCAAGCGCAAAAGCCGGAAGGAGAAGTCGGCGGCAGCGATGGCGGCCGCTGCTGCCGCCGCCGTGCTGGATGGGAATCCTGGGAGTATTGTGAACCCCCTGGATCCGCCACTGGTCAAGGAGCAGCTGATGATCATGCCCTCGTTCCCGGCGGGCCACATCGAGCTGGAGCCGAATGCCTCCAAGTTTGCCGTCTTCTCGGCCATTCGCACCACAGTCCTGGAGGCGGAGACGAGGTATGCCCTGCTTCAGGAGGGCGGCGGCGGCGGTGGTGGCGGCAGGGAGGCTGGAATGGGCCTGAAAAAGTGGGCCGCCAATTTGGACTCCTCCTGCTGTCTGCTGTGTGCCGCCAGCTGCTTGGCCAGCAACATCCTGGACTGCACATGTCACGCTCAACTGGCTCTAGCCGCCGGTGCTCTCGGCGCTGGCCAGGGGCCTGGCATGGCGCCTGGCGGGGCTGCCATCGCAGGGCTCATTGGTGTGGTGATCGGACCCGGTGCTGGGGGTGGCTCTGGCGACAAGCGCAACCGTCGCGACAGTGCCAACAGCGATGCGGACTCTGACACCGAGGAGCACACCGAGCGGGAGCCCGTCTATGCCACCGTTCCGCTCATCGTGGGCGCCGGACTGCGCAGCCTCTTCGAGCTGATTGCCGACGCCCGCCACATTCAGCCGCTGCTCTGCACCAAGGCGCTCAAGGCCCTGCTCGACGTTATTCAGGGCCAGCAGCCCGAGTCCTTCAAGATGGAACCAGAAGAGCTTATCAATCCGCTGTACGACCTGTTGCTTGATCTGGCCACCATGCCGGCGGCCCTCAACTCCACCACGGGCGCGGAAGCCAATTGGTCGGCGATGGCCTGTGCCGCCCTCCTGGGCCTCTGCATTGCCCGCGGGGACACTGGCAAGATGCTCAAGGCGATTGCCGCCATGCTCATGTCGCCACGCCAACTCTCGGCCCAGATTGTCCAATTGCCAGCGGTGCTTGCCGCCCTCCAGCACACGGTGATCAGTGCGGCCTTGAACAAGCCCACACGTCCGGATTTCCATAGTCACGGAGTGCCGCACAATTCCCTGATCGATGAGGTGAGTGCGTGGACAAGACAAGACAAGACATTCCATCCTGTGGATCTGAGAATTGTATTTGTCCTTTGCTTTCCTTTGCTTTTTAGTTCCCCCTGAAGCTGCCCGATGTGGGGCCAGGAGGTCCCGAAACGGCCCCAGCCATGGCCTGCGATGGTGTCTTTCTGTATCTGCTGTACGATGGATATCTGCTGAAGATCGGTACTGGCTTTGGGGGCTCCTACAAGGGGCATGTGTACGCGCAGAACGATGACTTCACGCGGGAGCGGAATGCCTGGCTGGGCTACAGTGCCGGGCATTTGTATTTCAGAAGGAACTGCCGCCGAAATACGGGCGATCAGCTGCAGCTGGTCGGCCTGGACACGCTGGCCCTCAAGTCGATGAGTCCTTTGAATATGCTGCCCATGCGTGAGGGCATCAACTACGTCCTATTTACCGATGATGACTCACTCCATGCCATCTGCAGCAATCGCGATGTGAGTTTGGCCCCAATTCGTCAACTCTAAGCCTTAATCCTTACCTAATCATGTTTGCTCTGTTTTGCAGGACACTTTGGTGGTGAAGAAACTGAATCTGTACCACAACAGCTACAGCAGCGAGCCGCAGCCCTTCGAGCTGCCCCTGCAGCTGGCCCGCAAGAAGTTCCGCACCCTGGGCTATGCTGCCTTTGAGGATGACCTGCTCAACCAGCACCAGGTGCAGCGCATCCAGTCGTCGCACAACAGCTTCGAGCCCAAGCTACCGGCCACCTGTCGGGACGGGGATGTGGATGTGCTGGGCATGGCCTGCGGCAAGGATTTCGGCCTGGTTAGGGCCAGCAACGGACGCGTCTACTACTATGGCAAGTCGACGGCCCTTGGCCTCAAATGTGTGGGTCGTACGCCGTCGCTGAAGCTCACCGAACTGATCATATCGAAGGCGGCGCACATTGTCCATGTGGCCGTCGGTCACGATGGCATCCATGCGCTGCTGGTGAACGACGACGGGACCGTTTTCTTTGCGGGAACAGCGCGACGCGGCGAGGATGGGGACACCAGCAAGAACCGCAGGCAGCCGAAGGCCGTCAAGCCCAAAAAGATGACCAAAATCGATGGGCATGTGGTGGTGCATGCGGCCTGCAACAATGGCACCTCTGCGTTTGTCACCAAGGCGGGTAAACTAATCATGTACGGAAAGGATACGGCCCACTGTGACGGCATGGGCTTTGTCACCGATCTACTGGACCAGCATATCACGAAGGTGGCTCTGGGCAAGGCCCATTGTGTGGCACTCAATGCCAAGGGGCAGCTCTTCTCGTTTGGCCTGAACAACAAGGGTCAGTGCGGGCGGATCTTCAACAAACTGCAGCCGGTCAAGGATGTGGCCTCGTCGTCAGCCGCGGCATCCTGCTTTGCGGCCCTACTGCCGCCCGATAAGCGATACAAGCTGGACCTTTCCGCCCTGTGCGACTACGATGATCACAGCTTGGTGCAGGGCCAGTGCCGCGTCTGCATTGTGTGCCGCGAGTGCACTGGCTACAATGTCAGCTGTGTCTCGGCCCTGAATGTGCCGCTCGAGCAGAGGCTGGCGGGCAGCATCTGCCCCTGCGGACACGGGGATGCCGGGTGTGCCAAATGCGGTCTCTGCGCCACCTGCATTGCCCTACAGGATAGCGACAATGGTGCGTACGCTCTGAGGTTTTCAATCGTTCAGCACTCATTTAACCAGCATATCCTTCTTCGTTGTCCTTAGATGCCAACCGGGAACTAAAGGCCCTATCCACTGAGATGCAGCAGCGACAGCAGCGCTCCAAGACGCTCCTCATGCGACGCAAAGAGAAGAAGCCCTGCGAACTGGAGACGGGCGCCGCTGGTGGTGGCGCCGCAACACCCACCGATCTGGACAAGGATCCACCGCGTGTGGCTCCACTGGCGCCGCAGCTGCTGCAGCTGCCCAGCGCCTCGCCCGTGGTCCAGGTGGCATGTGGCCTCCATCACACCGTGGTCCTAACGCTGGCCGGGGAGGTCTATACGTTTGGCAGCAACCAGTACGGACAGCTGGGCAGCGGGGACCTCCAGCCGGTCAGTGGTCCGGTGCGTGTCCAAGTCCAAGGAGCCATCAGTCAAGTGGCGGCCGGGAGCAATCATTCCGTGCTGCTGACGCACAAGGGGATGGTCTATACATTTGGAAACTATCAGAAGGGACAGCTGGGTCGATTGCCCAGCGACTTTGGCCCGAATGTAGACAAGAGCCAAAGACCAGGACAGAGTCCAGGTCAGGCTCCTTCTCCTTCTCCGGCTCATACTCAGACTCAAGCACAGACACAGGCACAGGATGAAGAAACCTCTGGCACAAATGCTGGCCCGTCTGGATCAAGTGATGGTCCTGCTACGGCTATCAAAGACCCACAGCAGGAGAGCAGTGTCCTGCCCAGCTGCTCCAAGGATCTGCCATCCCTGTTGCCCAACTACTGCTGTCCCGTGCTGACGCAAAGGCAAAAGTTCCTTTGGAATTGCTCTCCAGCAGCTGTATTGTAAGCACCATCTCCCCACCCAACAGCTGGCCCTCCAGATGGAATCTGGATTCCCTAATTCCCCGTTTCCCTTCGTTTCGTTTCAGTGGCCTGGGTCCCAGTTTTGGCAAGAAAGTCACCTGGATCGGAGCCAATGGAGACCAGACATTCATCAAAATCGACGAGTCGCTGATCACCGCCCAAATGCTGCCCAAGATGCATGTGGTGGCCAACAGAAAGACCATTTGTGAGTGCCTGCATTCCGTATTCCGCTGCGGAACCTACGTCTAAGCCTAGCTAATCTCGATTCTCTTTTGGCAGTGCTTGTGCCCAGCATACCGCTTTCCTTTCACACCCTGTCCATCAATAGGCGTGATGGCAGCTGCACGGCCCACTATCGCGGTCAGAGCAACTTTTTGCAGCTGATGCAGGCGCAGGGGCAGGCGGGACAGGGACAGCAGGGACAGGGACAGGGACAGGCCGATGCGGCCACACCTGTTATGGCCTCGCCAGCACTAGCAGAGCCCGTGGCGCACTCCTCCTCTTCGCTGCTGACGGCCCTGGCGGGCACGGCCACCGCTGGCGTACCGATCAACGAGCAGATGTCAAGGAGCATGCACGAAGCACGAAATCAGATCTTTGAAGAACCGGAAGGTGTGGCAGTTGTGGCCTCTGGCAGTGGCGGATGTATACCGCGTCCGCGTCGCTTTCTGAGACAGCGACTGGAGATGGGTGCCCCGGGCTCGCCGTCTGACCAATCGCAGTCGCCGCAACAGTTGGCCTTTGCCATGGATCCCAGCTACAATGTGCTGTGGGTCTTTGACGGCGTCTCACGGAGGATACGGTGCCACAATGTGGTGGCCAGCGATATAGCCGAAGGCGATGAGGTACGTGCAAACCCAGGAATTGGGACACACCTTTTAGATGTACCTCTAAAACCCTTCTGACTCCCTTGTAGAATGCGGCCAACTATAGGGCTTTGCTCTCGCCAGAGCTATCGCTGCCCGTAAAGGCAGAGGCACGCGTCTCTCGGTCGCAGGGCTCACTGAATCTGTTGGCCTGCCTGGACATACTCACCTCCGCCCAGGACAACATACCGTACTGCTTCGAGCAGACCCTGCCCAAGGCCATACACCAGACCACGGAGACCCCTGGGGGCGATTATCAGGTGGTGAATCGATTTGACAACTTTGGCGGCGGCTGGGGCTACTCCGGACATAGTGTGGAGGCCATACGCTTCGCCTCGGACACGGACATTGTGCTATGCGGCTTTGGGATGTTCGGCGGACGCGGCGAATACAGCTGCAAGGTGAAGCTCTTCGATCTGGGCACCGACGGCGGTGGCTACGAGAAGGAGGGCGTCCTCCTCAGCGAGACCAAGGAGGTGCCGTATGAGTGTGCCGCGCGCAGCAAGCATCATATTCTGCTGCCCAAGCCGGTGAGTGCGGCCGCGGGACGCTGGTATCTGGTCTGGGCACGCATCGCTGGCCCCTCCTCGGACTGTGGATCTTGCGGACAGGCTTCGGTCACCACCGAGGACCAGGTGGTGTTCTCGTTCAAGTCCAGCAAGAAGGCCAACAATGGCACGGATGTCAACTCTGGCCAAATACCGGCCATCCTGTATCGCTTGGTCACCCAGGACTGCAAGCAAACACCAGCCCCGATGGAAGCCGATCCTGTGCAGCGCATATCACGCGCCTTTGCCAACAGCGTTAGCCGCGAGTGCTTCGAGAGCCTCGTTGTCTTGCTCAGCTGGTCGTGGGAGAGCTTCAAGACGCAACTGCGCGAACAGAGCGATCGCTCGCGTCCCCTCCAGCTGCAGCAGTCGCTGCAGTATCTCGGCTACGTGAACAAATCCTGTCTCCGACTGTTGCGCAAGTACACCAACGAGATCTATCCACAGCGAGCCACTACCACAGCCCGTACAGGTGCTAGTGGTGGTGCTGGTGCTGGTCGGAACAACAAGGCCGGTTCCTCTGGCCGTGCTGGCGGCAGCATGGCTGTTGCTCTCTCCAAATTGGACTCAAAATCAAGCAAAGGTATGGAGCAGGAGTCCTTGGGATACAATCGTTCTACGGTCGTCCTATTGGCACAAAAGATCAATCGGTTACATATATATTCTATCTTTCGTTATAGACAAACATGTACCTCGTGTTGTGCCCAATCCCGTGACAGTGTCACGATACTTTGGTGAACACCCATCCACATCGGGTGCAGGAGCCGGAGGATCAAGAGGAGGTGGCGCTGATGGATCTGGGCCCGGCACGGGCACACCGATCACACGGAAAGCGAATCTCGAGAATATACAGCTGGCCGAGTGTGTGGGCAATGTACGAGCGCTGCTCATTGGCATCTTTTGCGACGACATATTCAAGGACATAGCCACAGATGAAGGTGAGTGCTAGAGCAGAGAGAGCAGAGAGAGCAGAGAGAGAGAGAGAGAGAGCAGTCCTTAATCGAATTCACAATCGGTTTGTTCTGGTTCTGGTTTTCAGGCTATGCCTTGACACTGGAGATCCTGGACGAGTGCCATCTGAGCTTTGTTGCCTGCTTCGATGCCTTCTATCCGACCTCCTCCCTGAAATGGAGCTGCCTGTGCGATCTGCTCGCCCAGATGGACCGCGGTGCCCTCCATTCGCGGCTGCTTAGTGCCATTCTTGCAGGACTGTGCTCGCCCACCGTCAAGCTGCGTGCCACCTTCTCGCTGCTGAGTGCCCCTGGCAGCGATCGCCAGTCGATTATCAGTCCCAGCGACAATTCGGGCCTGCCGATGCTGTCCTCCACGGACGCGCACCAGTACCCCATACTGGTCGAGCAGATGATCTACCGGACGCAGCAGGAGAAGAGTGACTTTCTGATCAGCTCGTGGACGTTCAAGGATGTGCTAGTCCGTCTGCTGGACATCATTGCCAGCCCCATACGGCAGCGCATCGAATCGATTTACAGCCGCAGCCTCGAAGGCAGCTATCCGGGCAAGGAGTGGATCAATCAGGGTCTCATCGACAACTGTTGCCATCTGTTGGCCCGCGTCCTCGCGGAGATCGTTTACCAAACGGCGATGGGCGAATATGACAAGCTGTTTCTGCCGCCCCGCACCCTCCATTCCACGGGGGCCAGATTCGCGCGCTGCGACCTGAGTCGCACATGGAATACGGGCAACTTTGGCCCGGATGCCATCGCCTTTTCGGTGGACCGTTCGGGCATTGCCATAGCGGGGGCCATGGTCTATACGGGCTCGGGCAGCTACGACTACCAGCTGGAGCTGCTGTTCGACAACACGGTGGACCTGCAGCCGCAGCACAAGTGGGAGACTCTCGAATCGGTGTCGGGCAGCTATGACCAGGAGGCGGTGCACAACGATCTGGCCGAGATCAAGTTCGAGCATCCCGTGCCAATCAAAGAGCATGCACGCTATGCCCTGCGCCTCTGCTCCCAGGGGGCACGCACCTGTTCCGGTGACTCCGGGCTGCCAACAGTGCGCGGGCCGTGCGGCACAAACTTCCATTTCTATGCGTGCGATCTGAGCTTCAACGGAACGACACCGGCCCGGGGCCAGCTGCCGTGCATCCTGTACTACAGCACGCCCGTCAAACTGGAGGCAGGCGTCGTGGGCTCCGGCTCGACGGCCATGGCAGCGGCCGATGCTGCCAGCTTGCTGGCGGCCAGCAGTCAACTGATTGCCCACGAGGTGTCCACGCGGGACACGGCCCTGCAGATCGCCTCGGACATAACCAAAAAGTGCACAGAGCTGTTGATCATGGCCCGCAATGCGATGGCCGCCTCTTGCTCGCCCTCGGACAACAGCAGCTCCAATCACACGCAGACCATCGACTCGGAGCACAACATAACGCCCATCGAGGAGCACATGGACATTAATTGGGCCAACAATTCGCGCACTGCTGCCCAGCCGCTGGCCCAGGGCCAGGGCCAGGCCCAGCAGCCAGCCGGCTCTGCGGCGGCATCTGGAGATGCGCAGAATTCCACGGCCCGGGATCTGGGTAGACGCATCGAATCCTTTTCCAAGGGCATCATGCAAACGCTGACGTTCGACACGAAGCGCTCCACGAATCCATTCGAAATGGAAATCGAAATGGGAGCCACCGAAATCGGCGAAGAAGACACCGATGATCTGGCCAATGGCCAGATACCCAGCCAGAGTCAGGTCCAAAGCGTTCTACCCATCAATGGCAATGAGCGAGCCATGGACTTTGAGATGGCCGAACAGCCAGTGCCGACAGCTCCGCCCCAGGAGGAGATGCCACAGGTGTCACAATTCTCGCAACAGCTGCAACAGCAGTCGCTCCTGGTGCACTCGGACTCTGAGGAGGCGGCGCCCATGGATGCTAGCGGCCCCGGTTGCAGTGGCTTTGCTCTAGGCGGCGGAGGAGGAGTATCCTCCATACTTGGAGCAGCAGGAGAACTTGGTGCGAGAGGAGTGGCGCAATTGGGTGGCGCAGTGGGAGTATCAGCTGGTGCTGGCGGCGGTGGCGGTGGCTGCCCCGCGGCCGCTCTTCAGCTGTTGGAGGTGTTCAATCTGGCCGCCTCGAATATGTTTCACACTCTCCTGCCGCTGGTCTACGCGCACATGTCGAATTTGGCCTGCAGCGATCCCAAGAGTTCCGTGCAGATACTCGGCCTGATCAAGGAGATTCTGCCACACATTGCGGCCCTCAATCAGTTGCATGTATCCAAGGAGCAGCGCCAGCCAGAGGCAGCAGCTGCTGCAGCTGCAGGTGCCAATTTTCCGCATCCGCCAGAGGCAGCCCCACCAGAACAGACAGAACATATTCCAGCAGGAGGAGCAGCAGGAGCTGCAGGTAGCTACAGTTCGAGTAACTCTGGGGGATCCAGCAGCAGCATCACCACGAGCAATCACTATTGCATTGTGGAGAGCGAGCATCCGTATCGGAGTGCCAGCATCAGCTGCTACCGAGTCGAATTTCCGCCCTGCGTCCAGTGGATGACCATCGAGTTTGACGCACAGTCTGGGACAGCACAGCTGGAGGATTACCTGTTGCTGTCCATACCGATGCGACCGGCCGAGCAGGCGGCTGCCGGTGAACCAGCCAGCCAGACGGACGACTATTACGATATGCTGGACAACAATCTACCGAGTGCCATGGACCAGTCCCGAAGGACGGTGATAACCACGGCATCGGAAACGGCGGCTGCTGCTCTGGCTGCGAGCAAAACTCGCTCGGCCAATGCCCAGCTACTGATGGCCAGCTGTTGCCGCACTCCAGGCACATCCAGTGGCAGTGGTGGCCCCACCACATCCCCGCTGCGTGCCCAAGATGCCAATGACAGAGACTGGATTGTGGTCAAGAAGTTTAACACGTAAGTGGGCGACACAGACACGGGGAGGCTTTGTTTGATATTAACTGTTTGCTTATGCTTGCAGGGCTTCCAATTGGCTGATGAGTGTCCTGGTGGTGCCCGGCAATTGTGTGGAATTCTCGCTGGAGACATCCTCACTTTATGCCCAGGATCCGCATAATAATCGCTATGGCTTCAAGTGTCTGGTGGTGGGATACGACAATCCCACGGCAGTGAGTATTCTATCTGTCTCTTTCTGTTCCATGCTGATGCCAGTTTCCTCTCTCTCGCTCAGATTAATGGCAGCAATTCGTGTTTGATACGACTGGAGCAGGAGCTATCCTATTTGGGTGGCATGTGCTGTGCCAATCTCATGAAGAAGGAGCTCAATATGCCAGGTGAGACACACACACACATGTCCTGTGGGACTGTACTTGAAGAGGAGAGATGGAGATGTAGATGTAGATGGCGATGTATGCAGATGTAGACTTATCCATACTTTCCTTTCTGTCTATCTACATATATAATACAATCTTATACCCTGAAAATACATCTTCAAATTATTAATTATTATATCTACCCCAAACCACCGCCCCCCCCTCCGTCGTTAACAGAGGACAAGGATGTTGAGGACATGAGTGGCGTTGAGGAAACCATAATGGCACATCATTCATTGCTCTCCAAGGGATTCGCACTGTCCGATCCACATCTGAATGTGCATCAGGCCTTGGAGCCATATCTGCCCATTGGGTAAGTTCAATTCCATTCTATATACTAATACTATACCCCCTGCCCCCCTCCTTGGGGAGGGGAGCCGCATGATAAACGATAATTATCGTTTGATGCTTGATTTATTCAAATATTATCATATTTGTATGGTTGGATGTTGCATCCCGATCTATAATAACTATTTACAGGGCGACTTACGTTTGACAAAATATTATAATTATACGTATAATTATATTACAATAATAATTATATTTTTTATGTGTAGATTTTTTGTAGGACTAAGTTTTAGGCTATGGTTTTGGTACAACAAAAGGTCACTCATTGGTGGATTGGTGGTTCAAGTGTGTGGTTCAGTGGTTCAAGGGTGGTGCGCTCTTTAACGCTTCTCTAGCTTCTATTCAGCTCCGTGTTTCTTGTGTGTCTGTCTTTGTGTGCATCCTGTCTCTACATGTCCTTTGATGTGTATCTGTATGTGTGTGGGTGTGCTCTGTGCTGTGTGTGTTTGTCTACAAATCAGTCTTCAGCAGGCCAGCATTCTCGATTTGGTATACAATCTGTGTCTCTTTGTAGGTTCGCGGCTCCGGCTGCACCACATCCAGTTTGCGTCGCTTGCGCCTTTGGGCCAGCCGCCACCACAACAGCAGCAATAGGATGAGCAACAGCAGCCCCAGCAGCACACTGCCCGTCACTATGTAGACCACATAGCTGGTCGTTTGGCACTGCTCGGGAATGAGCTGACGGAGTGCCACAAACTGCTGCGGCTGCGGCTGCTGTTGGCCCCTGTTGTTTGGGGTGAGGCGCGGGAACAGCAGCTGCTCGCTGTGCAGGCGAAAGAAGTCGGAGCGTGGTAGGGGTGGCTCCACGCTTGTGTCCATCTGATCACAGCTCCAGGCATTCTCGTAGCGCACCTCACGCAGACTCAACGCAAAGCGCTCGTCAAAGCGCAATGGTTTGGGGGGTGCTGCTGGTGCTGCTGGCACATCCTGCCGTCCCGCCGTGGGGTCCGAAACAGAGCGGGCACTGCGCAAGGTGTTGTTGTGGAATCGCAACTCCAGTCGCTCACTGAGCTGATAGCTCCGATGAACGGTCAGGCTGCGGAAGGCTATCTCGCTGGTGGCCCCAAAATGATTGCCCCGCAGCGTGACCGCGTCCCGTATCTGCGCCTCCAGCCACTCGCCGTCCACAGCCACAAAATGATTCTCGCTGAGGCTAAGCTTGGAGACAACTGCGAGAAGGAGGTGAAGCTTAAGGATTAGGAGCATTGCTTGGGCTGCATGCGACTTACGCTTAAAGGAGAAGGCATGCGAGTGCACCACCTGGAAGCGATTGTTGCGCATGCTCAGCTCATTGAGCACCTCCAGTTCGTAGAAGGAACGCGTGGGCAGGTCACCCAGGAACTGGCAATTGGCGATTGTTAGCTGCTCCACGGCAAACTTTTTGAAAGCCTAAGGAGAGCGGATTACAAGTGTGTGCCAGAGGAGGAGGAGGAGGAGGAGGAGGCCATCAAATCGAACCCTTACCTGACCCTCAATCCGCTGAATGGTGACCCCATCCATCTTTAGCAATATGGCACTGTTTTTGGTGGTGGTGAAACCAAACGGACGCATCTGATCGATCCGTCCGCCCACGAATGAGATCTCCTCGATGTTGCCGTTGATGGCATGCGATTCGATCGTCCTGAGATTGACCGACTCGAATTCCACAATCAATGCCTTGTTGCTGGCATAGCGCGGCACACTCAAGGCGTACTCCTTGAGCACCAGCTGGCCCAGCTGGCGGAAAGAGATCTTGCGCAGACCCTCCGTATTGGTCAGGGCATAGGCCTCCACCACAAGGTCCCGGCAGTTGCGCACCTCCACCTGAAAGACGGCACCATGCAGCTGGGGCAACACCATGGCCTGTGGATAGGAACGGTTGGAATTGGGGTTGGAGTTGAGTCATCATTTGGGGGGTGGTGGGTGACTCACCTGCTCCTCGTTGTTGCAGTCACAGGTGATGGTCGTGTCATGATCGCGACAAATGACTTTCGGCAATTCCGTATGTCCGGGCACCACCAGCCCCAGCCCCAGCAAAAGAAACAGCATCAGCATCGGCATCGGGATCCCCCAGCAGATGGTGGGATCCTTGAGATTTCTGATATTACGCATGGTTATTGCCTTTTTTTGGGATGTGTCTGAAAGTCTGACTGACTGGCTGGAGTTATTCTTCCTCGCTGTTCCTCATGTTACTTTAATCATCAGCTTTCTGCGTCGTCGTCTGGTCTCTGGCTATTGCTTATTATTTTTGCTATATTTCACCTCACACACTCTTTACACACACATTATTCTCGCTCTCCCTTGCTCTATCTTCTCTCGGTTTTGTGTGTGTGTGTTTCGCCTCGTTTCGCACTCGGTTTTTGTCGCGGAGCGGAGACACCCCTCTGCTCGGCTAAACGTTCAACATGGAAATGCTGATAACTTGGAAATCGCTCTTATCTTTTGAAGGTGTTTCTTATCTACTACACTAAAGCACACACGCACACACATACATATATTTATCTGTGTGTGTGTGTGTGTGTGTGAGTGTATCTGTGTGAATTGGAGTTACATTTTGGGGCCATATAGAGTTCCACTCTCTGCAAAGAACTTCCCCCTTGTAGAAATTGCACCCAAAACACACACCAACACCAACACACACCAACACACATATTTTGTTTATGAGTAACACATTTTCCAGTATCACATTCATCACGTACAGTGACTGCAAAAGATACATACCTACACATATCCAACAGGGGACACCAGAAAAACCACCGCTTTTGGAGCGTTTGGAGCTTTTCCAACGGGGGGATATGGAGCGTTTATCCCCAAAAAACCAGAATTCAGAATTTTCAGAATTCAGAATTTCGATATTACGAATCATATTTAGCGTATTTACAACTCGTAAAACAGCAAACAAATTACATATACATATGTATACATACATATGAATGTACATATTTAGCTTCTAAGTCCTAAAGAGTTCCTTATCAATGGAAAGCTTTCTGAAAGCTCACTATTTAAGATATTTTTTTAAGAATGGCACCACCAGTTCCTACCATTCGCTATCGGTTGAAATATACGAGTTTAACGGCCGCTTTTTTTACCGCCACATTCTAGGTATGTAAGCAAAGACAAAATTTCTTTATATTTCTGCGTTTTGCAGTTTCCACTTTAGAATTAACAACAGAGACTTATAGTATAGGTATAGACTCGTACTCGTGCATGGCAACATGGAATTTCGATTGTTATTATGGTATGATCGATGGACCAATCGCTAGACGGAATCTTTGACCAACTATAACTTTCGACAGTTGACAGTGTCGATCATAATTATCACGTAACGCAATTGCCCAATGATTGTCCCAAGCGGGAAACTGTACTGTGGCTGTGGCTCTAATTGAATCACAACACAACACCCACCCCCTCTCCAATTGTGATGATCACTTCACTAGTTTTGCGGCTGCTTCTCTGCGTCTCGTCTCTTTAACTTCAATCAATGCTGCTGCGACTCTGCGACGACTCTGGCGAATGCTGTTAATTGAGTTTGGAGGTCGGTGCCGTCGGTACCGTCCTCCATCACATAGGAAATACTGTACTTTTGGTACTGATATTGGATCTCTCTGGTAGCCCCCCCCCCCCGAACATGAGCAATTATGCTTTGTTATTTGTTTATGGCCATTTCCATTTGTTTAAAGAACTTCATTTACAAAAGGGAAATGTAGTCAACAGCTCGTCGCCAGCTGCTTGGCTGCTTGGCTGTTTCTGGATGGCTTCTCCATCTCCATCTCTACATCTCAAGTGTTTAGTAGGCTGTTCAAATATTTGCGCACGAGTCGAGAAATTCGAATACGCATACTCGAATCGAAGCTCTTTCTCTCAAGTTACACAAAAGTCAGACTCGCATTAGCCTTTTCATCATTCTCTTCACTGACCACTTGAACCGCACTGATCGTACTTGATCCCTGCAACGGCACTTTGACAATCTTAATGGCATACTTACTAGATTGCATTTCTATCATATCTATCAGTAAAGACTCTTTATGATACCCGACTGTTTGTGACCATCAACTATGCAGCGAAAAGTGGTATAGTAACTGCAAAGCTTGACTGTGTACTTTGTTATTTGATTCTAGGGACCGACTCACTCAGCCCTTAGCATTGACGTCGTCAGTTTCCGCCTCAAAAGGCTATCGTATTGTATCTTATCTGTCTCTGTATCTACACATCTGTATCTCTGACACATTTATAAAGTGCATGATAAAGTATTTGTTGACACCTTAAATGGATGGGCAAACTAACTAAAGTTAAACCAACCGATAGTCACCAGCTGTCGCAGATCTCAGTCCCACCCCACCCCATCCCACCCCACCGCTGCGGCTCCGGAAGTGCCTCAGACGCAGTGTAGAGGAGAGGAGCGGAGAGGCAACCCTTTAGTAGGCATCAAGTGGTTGTCATTGTGCGGGACCATCGCTTAGGAAATTAAATTAAAGCAAAAATTGCATTTCCTGTCCCCCACCCACTTGCGGACCGCCCGCCACTGCCGTTACTCAATTAGACGGAAATTATGTAAATATAAATTAACACATTTCATGGATTTATTAGCACACCAAACGATCCACGGCACGGATTCGAATCGAATCAAAACGTAATCGTAGTCGTAATCGTAATGAAACGATTCGAATGGGGTGTGCAAATGCTTCGTTGGAATTTCCCAACCTGTAGTACCAGCATTGCACTACTACTGCAGCGGATCTTATCATCGGTGTTATCATCCGTCCCGATAAGATTGATCGTCCGTCCACACAGCAAGCTTTCCTTACGGGTTTGTTGATTGCTCCTGGAGAAATCTTCTTATCAGTTCACCTTTCTTTTCAAAGCTTTGGCTGTGGCAACCGCAAAAGCTCGCTCGGTTAGAGAATGCCTCGAGCGGGCACTTGTGATGTGGTGTGGGGTTAATGTTTTTAGCTTGTTTTTTTTTTTGTTGCTTTGCGCTGTTTTTGCTTTCTACCTCATGAAATGTTCGTGATATTCTCGGCTTTTGTGGATTTTAGTGGTTTTTTGCACAAATTTCAGCTGAACTTGTCGTAACATTGACTCTGGGGTAAATATGTATGTACATATGTACGAGTATATGTATGTATGTATGTACATATATTCTAAAGCAAAAGATTTTTATTTCGCGCTGACTTTTCTTCGTCGTCAGTTAACCTTGAAATATCGAAAAATCGTTTGACGATGATGATGACGGGGGGCAGGGCGCATAATGGATATGGATATGTATATGTATGGCAAGGTGTCGTCTGCCAATTTGTATCGGAGGGGGCGTAAGCAAATACACAAACACACACAGACTTGTGCGTTGCTAATTTACATGAATTGGTCGGTCGTCTCCTCTCTTTTCCTCTCCCGTTGGGGGCGAATAGCAAAAACAGCATCAAAATTTCTTGTTTTCCTTCCTTTGGCATACCCTCTCTTGCATAGGGTATATACTCTCTCTTTGAACGCAAAACGAAGTGCAGTTAATGCTAATTCAGACTACTGCAGTCGCTTAAATCGGTTGACTTAATCTATATCTATAGAAATCGTATGACTAAAGTGTAGATAGATAAATATGTACTATATGTACACACATATATTTACATATATGACATATATATGTATGTCTGAAGGGTATTAAAAGCTTCGACCCGCATCGTTTTGTTTTTGGCTTGGATTGTTTGTTTTGGTTTGATGCGTGGGCTGCCTTACGCAATGCCCAGAAGGAAAAGGAGAGCGGAGCGGAGCGGGGAGAAAGAGAGAGAGAGTGTGGGAGTGGGAGAGATATGTGCAGAAATGCACTTTGCCTCCTTCTTCTTTCCTCTCTGTTTGAGTTCTTTTCTCTCTGTATTTTGTTTTTTGCATTCAACGATGATGCTGTGCAGCCCTCTCTGGCTGTTTTTATCGTTTTGAACTTTATTATGAACGCGCCTAGCGGCTGGCTTCAAAATGCCACATGCACACACACACACACACACACTGGCAAAAGCCCTGGGCTGGGGTAATATTTGATGTATAGAATCAAAAAACAAACACAAAATATAGTTAATTTTTACTTTAAATAAGGCTAAGGAAAATATTCGCATTAGCAATGAAATCAGCGCACAAAATTAAAACATTAAAACACACGCGACGCCGCCACTCGACGCGAAGCGGCAAGAACCGCAACAACAACAGCAACGGCGGTCAGTTCGACGGTCGGTCGGTCCACTCTCTAGCTGTTTTTTTGTTGTTTTTGGCCCAACCGGCGTAAGCGCGTGCAAATGACAAACTGAGCGCCAAAGCGATTGAGCGCGACGTCCACTAACCCACCAGCCGCTAACCGCCCAGCCCCCACCAGCGACAGAGCGGCGGGCAGAGCAGAGCACAGCGCCCGGCAGCGAACAGCAATAATAGCGAGCAGAGCGCGAGGCAGTGCTGTGCACTTGGCCCCCTGGCGGAAAGTTCTGTTGGTTCTGTCATTGAATCTCTGGCTAAAAAATCAATTTGTCTAAACAAAAGTATTTAATTGCGATGTCTTAATAATTTCTGTTTATTTGTGATAGCTTATCTTTAATGTCTAGCTAGAGTTTACCCCATGATCGCACTTGTTTAGTAGTTCATTTGTGTGATGGCCTTTTTTTGTTGATCGTAAAACTAGCTTGCTTCTGGCTGAAGGTGCACCACGGCTGGCTGTTCTCTGAAATCTCTCTCTCTCTCTCTCTCTCGTATGAGCGCCAGTTTGGCTGCGACGACGGCGTCGGCAGCGTTTCTAAGCAAGCTCAACAGAAACAAAACCAACTAAAACGAAAAAAAACTGAAAGAATTTTTCGCATTTATTTGCTTTGTTTGCATTTTGCATGCTTTAGAATGAACGGTAGGGAAGGGAAGGCTCAAGATCAAAGAACCTTACATATGAGGTTTAAGTTTTATGCAGCTTCAGCGCATACATATCTACATATGTATGTCCGATACAAAACTTTAGAGGAGACCTTACCTCATTTTTAATATACCTTGTTCAAGTTGAAGTTGAATCTGTGATGGTTGGTGGTCGACTCTGCCACAAAGATGCTGATGCTGCTACTGATTCTTCCTTTGGTTGCTTGCGCTTAATTGAACGGCCACCGCCTGACATGATGCAGAGCTTGACACTTGCTCCTCCACGAAAGCCCCCGCAAATGCAGAGTAGAGAGAAGTGAGACGGCGGTTGGCGAGAAAAAGACAACACAACACAAATCAAATCAAACGCAAACATCAAGCACTTTGTAGATGCCTTGTTAAGAGCTCTCCGCTCCCCACTACCCTACCCACTACCCGCTCGAAACTCAAACTCATGTAAAATCTTCAGTTCATCTCCATCCATGTGCGTGTGTGTGTTTTGGAGGGAGGATACTCTTCATCCCATTCAGATTTATGCCTAATGTCGAGTTATCATAACTGGCTGATACCCTGGAAACGCACAGCTAACATTTTTACTTTCTGGAAGCTTCTCTTTAAAATCGACTCAATCTTATCGCTGAAAATAATTGAGTAGCAAATTGAGTGTGGAATTGACACGAGATAAGCGCAGGCAGAGGATAAGCCAGAGAGGCGACAGACCACAGAGAGAAAGAGAGCGTGGGAGTAAGAAGAGCATGTGGGAGATAAAAGCCATGCGTAAGGTGAGGTACATTTAATGCTACTCTTTTTCCGTTATTCAAGCTTTGAGCGGTAACTTGCATGCGATCATACCTGGATGGGCCCAGTAAGGCAGCCCCATTGCCATCTCTAGCGTGCATGCACAGACATTCACAGACTGATCAATCTGCTGACTCGATCGACTGCCCATATATGCACATTAATAACTCAAAAAGGCTTTTAGAACGGATTTGCATAGCAGCAGTCAGCAGTCAGCAGCCAGCAGTGTTCACAGTTTTTTCCGTTTTTTTCGCTTGCAAATCAAGTTCTACAACATTTCAAAATGTAATTTCAGCAAACTTGGCTTTTGGTTTTAGCCTATTTCCTCGCTACCGGCCATAACAATCGACCCAAAACAACTGTGGGTGATTAATACATACATACATACTGTGGAATGTGTATGTGTGCTTGTACCTGGAGATATCGCTGCTATTGCAGAGTAATAAAAGTTTCATACACAGTGCTAGTACTAGTTACTATTTATTGCGGACCCTCTTCTGGTTTTCTTTCACTTTCACTTGTATAATCGTATAATAGTTGGCTTAAATAATTAGTTCTTTAGTCTAGGCTTCATCGATTGTGGCTCCTACTGTTTCAATCCATCTCCTTTTCCGTTCCATCGTCTCCTCTCTTTCGTAATCTTCACTTTTTCTTTCAAATATCACATTTAATTGTTTTTTTTTTTTGTGTGCGTGGCAGGGCTTTGTTTGGGGGTGGGCGTGGCATGTCTTTTAGGCATCCGCATAGTCGATCACATCGCCAATTTGGACCGTCTCATCGCTGCCCCCCGAATGATCCGAACCCGAGTCCATATGCTCCATGGCCGCCAGACTGGCGGCTCCATCTAGGCACTCGAAGCTCCTCACCCTACCCCTGCTGCTACACCCTGGCCCCTGCCCCATCCGCTGACTGTATGGCGGGGGCGGGGGCTGGGCTTGGCCCTGAGTCTGTGGCTGTGGTTGGGGTTGTGTTTGGGTATGGGGATGAGGATGAGGATGGTGGAACTGTCTGTGGTGGCGTGCTGAGGTCAGCTGATTTGGATGGAATTGTGGCATCGCCTCGAGATCCTGTCGCAGATCCCGCACATGCCGCTGTGTGGTGTTATCTGCTACGCCTCCGCCTCCTGATGGTGGCTTACTGTTAGGCGTGGCACTGGCTGTGGAACGCCATACGGGCGTGGCATAGCTGACGACATGCTGTTGCGACGGTGATCCAGCGGGCAGCTGCGGCTGGCCTCTTGTGGACGGCAATTGGGGGCCCAGGTGTCGCATGGGCAGGGAATACTGATAGGCCGGGGGTACATCGTTGTGCGCATCTGCAAGGAGAATAGAGAATCGATTAAATGGCGATGCAAAAGATGCCGGAGGATAGACAGATTGCATTAACATAGATAGAGATTGCGGGGGTAAAGCCAGAGACAGATACAGAGACAGAGACAGGGGGGAAGGGTAGTAGTACCATCACCAGATTTACGAATTACGAATAGAAAAGAGAAAACCAATTTTTTTAGTAGTACCTTCTTGGATTAATGCCCTCCATACGTGTGTGTGTGTGTAGATTGCCTTTTCTGTGTGTGTGTGTGTGTTTGTGTGTGTGTGTTTGTGTGTGTGTGTTTGGGCGCGTATACATATAAACATACAAATATCTATAAGTCAGTTTTTCTTAAAAGAAAGTGCATTAATTGTATTTGTGGATCACATGTGGAACAGAAGTGGATGTCAGTGGATCCTGTGTTTCTTTGCGGATATGATACCCATGTGGATCCTTTGTTGATTATTCCTGTTCCTCCTGGTCCCACCCCATCCTGTAGGTGGCCTATCGATAACGTATCGATAGCGATTCTTTTCTTTTTTTTGTTACGACTTTAAAGCTATTTTTTGATTTAAAATTACAAATCGATTGGGTCCTTAACACGTACCACAACCTGTATATAGTACATCCTATATAATTTATCGATATCCATGGGTTATACATACATATTATATACAATATAAATATATCCGTAATTAAGGATTAGAGGATTACATGACTACAGGTACTACGGGATTATCATGATTACAGGCAGGCTTAAAGGTTCACATTCGTTGGGTTCGGAATTCGTTGATAGGATCATGGAGGAGGTTCTGTGGGTTCTGTGGACGAGTGCTAGTGCTAGTGCGAGGGGGTGGTGTTTCTAGTGGGCGAGGCCGGCCACTGCTGTTACGGTTGTAGTCGTACGAGGGCAGTACGCCGTAACTATAACCGTACTTACTGGATGCCGGTGGGGCTGTGGAGTTGACCGGTTCGGAGTAGACGGGCGTCTCGGTCATCGGATCCGAGGGCGATGAATATTCGCTTGTTAGCAGCGGCTCGCACAGCGGCTGTTGCGGCTCTTCATAGATGGGTTCCTCGTAATTGGGAGCACTGGGTGCCCCCGCCACTGCAGGCGAACTGTCGTGGGGCATAGCCGATGTGGCATAGTAGTCCCCACCCTGGGACCTTGGACTGGTGCAGCTACTGTTGCTGCTGCCGCTGGTGTCGTGGCAGTCCAGCAGATGCTGGGTGAGCAAGTCCTTGATTGTGGATGACCCATTGGGCATCTCCCTGATGGTATCGATCACCTGATTCTTGCACTCGACACGACTCAGCTTTCCGCTCGTCAGCTTGCGGATGCTCTTCCGTATGCTGTCGCCGTCCCGCAGTGGCTCTATCTGCTTGAGCATGGTGCGCCGGTCATCATCCGGGAAGCTGCACAGGTCCACATTCACAGGGCCAGTGGTCCTGGACCTGCAGCTGATCTTTCGCGTCACCAATACGACAATCGAAACGAACGCAATTACTCCAAAAGTGACGACTGTATAGATGGCTACCGTGTAGATGGAAAAGTTACCGCCACCGCCCAGTAAGTCGCTGGCTGTTCGTGTCGACCACTGGCCATTGGTGCAGTGCCACGTCACATTATTGGCGCCACCGCCACCGCCGCAGGATTCGTGTACAAAACGCCGCCCGTTGACGCTGCTGGCATTAAAGCAGCTCCGATCGCTGTCAGGCACGCGACAAATGATCTCCGAGTCGAGATCGTGAGCGGTGAGTCCGTGCATCCATTCGTTGTCGCAGCTACAGTCGTGCCCCACAGTGATGTGATGAACCTCGCAATTGCTGAAATTCAGGCTACTCTGTTGCGGATCCTCCAGTCGATTGTTGGCAAAGGTGCACTTGTAGAGCCTCGACAGCTTGGCCAGCTCCAGGCCGAACTGATTGAAATGGCCAAAGCTGTTGTTCTCGATGACAATATGCTCGCCGTTCTTGACGCGCAGCCAATTGCGGTCCGTGTGCTGCACGGTGTTGTCCTGAATGAAAACGAACACGCTGAAGATTTGCATGGCATTCGATTTGATCTTTATGATTCTGGAAATCGGATTTAGAGAGATCTTTACTATGGAGAGTCGGCGATCGGCGATCCACTCACGTGTTGTTCTTGAGCGTCAGTCGAGAGATGCCGCAGTCAATGATTGCCTCGCTGTCAATCGTGCCGATGGTCGTGCCCCTGAAGGAGACATGATCGCTGAGGAGCTTACTGGTGAGGGCTCTCGTCTCGATCGTTCCAATGTGACAGTCCTCGAACGACAGCTCCTTGATTTCGGTCACATCGAATGCGTTCGTTTGGATCCGGCCGATCCTTGCCCGCACAAAGCTCACCTTACGCATGGAGACATCAAAGCTGCCAATCTGTTCGATTCGGGTGTCCTCGATGCGTAGCTAAAGAACATCACAGAGAGAGAGAGAAAGAGAGAGCGATAAAGAGAGGTTTAGAGAGGTCAATGCTTCCCACTTACATTCACCAAAGACTTGGCACTGCTATTCGTGTTCGGATAGAAGGTCTTCTCCTTCATCTCGAGATTCTCCACATGCCGAAAGGTGCACGAAATGTTCATGTTCTGGAAGGCACGTGGAAATACCACCACATCCTGGCTGTTCTCCACCCGCAGCACAAATTCCCCGCCTATTCACAGGAAAGAAAAAAGAGAGGATTATGATTGCTTTCGATTCGATTCGATTCGTTTCACTCACCTGAGAAGGCTCCTTCGCGTATGAACACACTCTGGATGTTGCGCACTTGTATGTCCGGATATCCGCCAAGATTCTTCTGGAATGCGTTCTTTGTGAGCTCCACCTGATCGTTCTCGGTGCTGCCCTGGCCCTCGATGCCAAAGAAGTTCACCCGATTACCGCGAAAGAACTCGCTGTGCAGCTCAAACTGTGTCCCGCCGGCCAGACGTATTCTTATCGCCGTTATCGGCACGGGCACAAAGTACTTGGCGTCCCATTTGGCGGAGAGCTGTAAATGGAGAGAAATGTGGAGAAAGGTGGTGAAATGTGTAAATGTAAATGATTGCCCATTGATGCCTGCCGTCTCGCACTTCCATGAGGAGAAATAAGATGCAATATCTCTAAATCTGATAGATACAGATACGCCCAGGGTATTAGTTTGTATCTTCGTATCTGCCTGTATGGAAATTGCCCTCTCGTTGTAGGTTTTGGTTGAAAATGGGTCTAAATGGGGAAATGGGGAAATGTGTAAATGGAGTCCAAAGACATCAAAGTGTTGTTGCACCATTCATCCATTCATCCATCGATGTGTGTGCATGTGTGCGTGTGTGTGTATGTATGGTGCTTTGTTGTCGCTATAACTTGACGCTTGACTTACATTTCTTTTGCGGTCCCCATCCCCAACCCCATCCCCATCCCCCATTCCATGTCTGTGTCTCGTCTCCCTATTGTGCGAGTACTTGTATTATTTTTAAACTCAGTGTCTGCCACAACAGCAACAGCAACCATCCCATCCGATCCGATCCACAACTTGACCGCAAGGCAGTAACGTTCATTGCTCCAAAACGACAGACAGACAGACAGACTGGGAGACTGGCAGACTGGCAGACAGACAGAGCCGACAGTCCGTCTGTGGCAGAATCCCAACTCGAAACGCAAAATGGGAGTGGCGGAATGGCGGAGTGGCGGAATGGTGGAGTGGGTGGAGTGGCGGAATGGTGGAGTGGCAGAGGAGGCGGTCTTCTTCTGTTGGTTCTTGGTGCAATCTTGTCATTAAATTAAGTGAAAAATAGTTTCAACTTCTCGAGTGCTGAAACCCCGGAACGGGCCTGGGCCTCTGCTGTGTGGCCCTTGGGGGTGACGATTGGGGGACGGCTGGGTCGTCTGCTAATGGATCTTGATGATCTCTGGTTGATCTGGTCAAGATCTATGTATCTTCCTTATTATGATTAATATTAAGTGAAACGAAATTGACAACGGAATGGGCATCATTTGCATTGATTTCTGCGGATGCGGAGCAGGGCGGACCCTAAATCGATGATGAATCACTGACTCTATCTCTACTATCCATGAATCGGAACTCTTTTTGAGTGCCATTCCATTCCTTCGATCTTCGATCAATCCTTTACTCTTTGTCACTGTTTCTCCATGAAATGAAACCCATCCGCTTGCAAGTCCTCGCTTGGGCACGTCCTTGCTCCCATTTCTCCTCCTCCTTCTTCTTCGATAAGCCTGCCACATTCCTGACACAAAGAGGCGCACAAGCGAAAACAAACTGCATGTCGTGTGCATGACGCATACAGCATATTGCGACTTTTTCGTTTTTGCTATAGCTTATCGATATCTTTGGATCCAATTTCCGTTCCGTACGTGACTCCTTCGGCTCCCTCTCTCTGTCTCTCTCTCTCTCTCTCAGTGGCAAATGTTTTTGGGGGTTGCCCATTGTTTATGCCACCTGCTGGACATCCATGATCGTGTCTGTGTCTGTGGCCTCCCTTGTGGGTTCAATGGCTGCCTGCAGCTGCATAGATACGAGAGTATGCACATATGTACATACATATGTACATATCTCCTATCTATGGGATGGGATGGGATTGAATTGCACTTGTTGTCGCTTTTCTGTGTATCTTTCGCTGTGTGCGTGTTTTCTTTTGCTTATTTATTTATTTATTTATGTATTATTCTTATGCTCCATCTCGAAGATTGTTCATTGCAAACAGCATCGGCATCAGCATCCACCGCTTAGCGTTTTCTCTGCTCTGCTGCTTCCCCGATGGATTGCATTGCTCCAGTTTCTCGCTCTCTCTCTTTGTTTCTGAAGAGGAAGTCTCAATTACGTGCAAGTTTCAATTTGTCCGCTTGCTTGTTAGTCCCTCTCTCTCTCTCTGTTCTTTGTATCTGTATCTATAGCTATATCTGTATCTGTATCTGTATCTGTATCTGTATCTTTATCCCCCAATTCCTCATTTCTCACCCCATTTCGGATTCAAGTTTATGTGTGGAAATGTGTGGAAAACAACAAACAGAAATGAAAATAAAAGAAATGAAACTTGGCCCAAAAGTTTATGAAGTTCGGATATCTAGCGTGAGATACATATACATATGTATGTATGTGTAGATACTATATATAGATATGTACATATATGTACATATCCACAATTGGAACAGTCAACAGTCCTTAGAACAGGGTGAACATAACCTTCAAAGCGTAAAAACTCGTATAATTCGATAAACGAATTTAGGATCGATAAACGATGTGATATCGAATGGTTATTCATCGATAATCACATCGATTATTTTTCTTGTAGTAAAGTATCTTTTAGCGACTACAATTTTGACCGCCACTGTATCAATTTCTCTCTCTCTCTCTCTCTCTTTGAGAATGTGCATTGGTTTCCAGGCGCTAAATATAGAACGAAACGGAACCGATCTGGCGCTTTTCTCCAAAAGATTCCCCCCCATTCCCCCTTTTACCCAGCACACTTCTCTCCTCTCTCTCCTCTCATTCCACGATTCTTTACATATTTTCCGGGCATTTTTGTCGTCGAGACAACTTTTACATGATATTTTTAACCATCGAATGGGATTTTGGTATGGCTGGAGGGGGGGGGTACAGGGATAGAGCTAGGTGGTAGGTGGTGGGAGGTAGGAGTCGACTGAGTGGAGTGGAATGGAGTGGAATCGAGGCCTTTTTGGGGCGGAAATAGCTGCCACCGGGAGAGGAGACTTCATCGTTCACATAAATAAATAAGAAACAAAAGCCAATTAAAAATAAATTATTATGTGCTCTCTCCTTCCGCTTGGCCCTGCCTCTGCCCCTTCCTCTGCCTCTGCTCTCATTCTCTCTCTCTCTGTCTATGGAAATCCCTGATCAAAATCACATGGCCATAATGTCTGCCAGGGTCATACCACAGGCGGACCACATGGTTTCTGGACACGTCTGAACGTGTCCCTGGAAAAAGGACTTTCCACACACACACACACAAGCACACAAACACACGTGAATATGCACCCATATGTTATATCTGGTAACCAAACAGCGTGCACGTTTCAGACAGTACGTGACTTTTTCTTGGACCCCTCTCGGAGTAGTAGTCGGTCTTCTCCTCCTCCTCCATCCTCCTCCTCCACATATGTACATACACACATACACATATGCATATCATGCGATTATTCGAGGTTGGTTCTTTCGCACTACTTCTGGTAGCTTCTGGACTGATAAGGTTTCCCTTTAGCACTCTTATTGGCCGAAAAAAAAACATCATTCATTCACCTCCTGCGGTGGTGTGCTACACACACTAACACCTCCTCCTTCTCCTTCTCCTCCTCCTCGACCACTTCCCACTGCCTCGTGTCTTGTTTCTGTTGTTGTTGTTGTTGTCTCTGTTTATTGTTAAATACGAGAGAGAGAGCATTCAATTTGTGGCACTTGATGGATTTTTAGCAGCTCCCACAGCCCATAAATGTGCGATTGAGTGTCTGCCTCTCTGTGTGTGTGTGTGTGTGTGTCTGTGTGTGTTCTTCAAAGTACCTACTATTTAAGTAGACATTCGAAATGGGCCTTTAAGTAGGCGGCGGTGCGGTGCACATCATTCCCCTCCCCCAATTCGTCCATCGTCAATGCTTCCCCCCTCCTCCACCATCGACTATTTTGAGTGCATTTCGGGTTCGGGGTATACTACTGTTATACTTCTGTTATGCTTCTGTTATACTTCTGTTATGCTTCTGTTTTACTTGTGTTTTCGCGCGAATAATTTCAAAATGATTCATTCGAATTGATAGCCAGATTCCCCACAAGGCCGGCCGGCCGCTCCGCGTCTGCCTTTTAATCGGTGAATTATATACAAATTACGTCTATCACCTTTCATTTTCAAGATAAGAATTGTCTATCTGCTGATATACTTATGTATGTATGTATGTACATATGTATGTTGTTGCAGCTTTGTGGAATCTATAAGAGGCATGCCACCATACCACCACTTTTGCTCAAATCCATCCCGGAATAATGAGTATTTCTGTATCCACAAGATGATGACACACACAAACACATAAACGATAAGCTTTTATTTTGAGTGTGCGTGTGTGTGTATGTGTGTGTGTGTGGGTGGTGGGTGTCACCCGCTTGGCCCACATCCGCTTTGAGGAGGGGGGGCGGCATCTTAATTCCAGAGGAAATGACCAAAGCAAACAAAAGCAATAGAGATATCAGAGAAGTACATTTGTATCTTTGTTCTGCCATAAAAATCCATTTTTGCAGTCACTTGCACTTGTCCGCCTCTCTCTCTCTCTCTCTCTCTCTCTCTATCTCTTACTCTGGCACAGACGCAACGCGTTCTCGTTCTTGTTCTCTTTGTAAACCGTAATTAATTAGCATAACCTGTTCAACTGGTTGAAGCGGGAGAGCGAAAGAGCGGGAGAGCACAGAGAGCGAACCAGCGATCGCCTTTGGTTCTTCGGTTCGGTTCTTTCATTCATTCATTCTCTCATTCTCTGTTTTGGAGCTTTTGTTTACATTCCATGTTCCCCCCCGCCATCCAGGAAAGTGGTGGGACCTGTTAAGGCAGTCAGTCCATTCCATTCCACATGTTTATTAAACAGAAGTTTTGTTTAAATTCGATTTGGCAGAAGACAAATCAAGCACATCCGTAACTTTCGTTTCCCTACAAGGCAAATATTTAAATATTTCTACAAAATGACCCGAAGGCAAGCGAGTCATCGATATTTTACTGTTTATGCAGGGCAGGGCACACATTCTCTATGTACGGCACGGGCACTGCTTGAAAAAAGTAAACTCAGCTGTTTTTCGCGAACACACAAAAGCTGTTGTGAAGGCTTATAGAAAGAACGGTATTCGTATCTTGTCCGATTGGCTGGCTCTCTCTCTCACTCCAACGCTTTCGCTATTCGCAGTCAACTTCGCTGCCTGCTTGGCTTTGCTTGACTTTGCTCTGCTCTGACTTGCTCTTTGTTCTGTTCTGCCTTTGTCCTTTGGGTTTGTTGTGTTTGTTTACTTTTGCAATTAACTGTTAGCTACTTGTGGCTTGTGTTTCCACATGTGTGGATGATGCAGGTTTCGTTTTTAGCAAAAAGCTGCAAATTAGTCAGCAGCCCACACCACACCACACACACACATACACTCCCATTCCATGCATACTCCTATGTATATATGTACCTGTTACTCACCGTTATATTCCGCTGAAAATCGCATATAACTTCTTTTCTTAGGCAAAAACACTGATTGCATATATCCTCGCCCTGCGTCTCAGTGCTCAGGCTGGCGGGAACGGCACTCTTCCAGGCAGGGCCGGGACCGGAGTAGGCGGCTATGGGTAATCGGCCGTACAGAGGTCGACCTCTGGCTTCCACATCACATACGACCAGCGCGAGAGTGACAAGAATCCAGAGCCAGAGCATCGTCAATTTTCCAGACATCGTTAGCCGTTTTTTTCCTTTCTTCTTAGAAGACAATATTTTTGGTTTTTTGTTTTTTTTTATATATTTTTTTTTAGCACTTTCGTTTTCTTTGGGCAATAGAGAGCGCTCTCTTAATCTCTATCTCGCTCTGTCTTTCTGACTGTCTGTCTGTCTGTCTGGGAGCTCTTCCCCCCTCTTGGGGGCTTCTGCAGAAAACGGTCTCCTCTTGCGATCTAAGACACCGCACTAAAATACATATTAACGGGCCCAGCCGCTGTCATCCACAGAAATATTTTAGCACTCACACAGAAAAAGAAACAACAAGAAATATAAAAAAAAAAAAATATGTAGAGTCGCGATCTATGTATAACGGATACAAAAATACTGCCGCGGCACCGTGCAGCTTGGTTGGTTCGAGTTGAATGAGAGAATGAGAGAGTGATCGCGCTGAGACTGGTAGTGTGCCGCTATACTGCTCGCTGCTAAACCCAAGGTATATTCACTTGAAGGTAGGCACATATATAATATCAACATGGTAAGGTGTTCCATTTGCGTTCATGTTAAACCATGTTTACACTTTGTTTACTTATATTTACATATAAATTCTTAATAAACGTATGAAAACGTATTAACGCAGGGTTAATTATTTATCGATAGTTTTCGTGGTTTGTTTCACACCAATAAATAAATAATAATAATAAATCATCAAGTATCTCTCAATTATTTTTTGTCGTTTTCCATAAAACGACTGGTTGATTCCAGAAATGGTTCTAGTTATTGTTCTATTGTCATCAAAACTCATATCAGATGTTTACATAATGCAATACGAAAAATCGGAACCTATTCTGCGCTATTGCAATAATTTCGATCTCGGATCAGATTAACGCCATTAACATGCTATCAGAATTTACCTAATATGAAGAGTTAAAAGAAGATGCCTCACCCAAACGAAATATACCTTGAAGTGTGCGTCACTTCCCCAACGTCGAGAGGAGACTCTTTTATCTCGCTTTTGATTCTTGTGGCTGTGCGAAGAGCAACGCAGCTGATTTGCTGTCTGGAGGAGGGGGGCGGCTCTAGATAAATTAAATCAGCTGAACAGTTCTTTCTTTTTATCCCATATTTAGTTCTGTAAGAAGAGGAAACACCACCACCAGTGGTAGATAAACGAACGATTCAGAGTCAATACTTTTTCCAAATCGTTGATCACTTTACATACATACATACATATGTATGTACACAAATAATTGATATTCACTAAAGTAATTGCTATTTATAAGCAATTTAGCATTGAAATACACACATATGTACATATATACGTACATATGTATGTACGTTCTGTAATGATTCACAATGCAAGTGGTGCATGGGAGGGTGATAAGAGGGACGATAAGATAGTGACGTGACTTACGAAGGAATGAAATTAAATTTAGATCAAGTAAATATGGAAAATTGACTGAATAATCTCTCAGGTTGGAAAACTTTTGAATCATTTAGTGAGTAGGTCTTAAGCGCAGAAAATTCCTTATGTTTCTTTTTTTTTCGATGTCAAAACATCAATCTTTGGTTAAATTAAAAAATTGTATGGTTTTCTCACTCATGAAGCTCATTTATTATAGATACACATTCTATATAAACACACTCGGTATTTTCGATTCACTTAAATATTTTGTAATCGTTGTATAAACATTTCATTGAACACGAATTTTAGAATAATATTTATTTCTTATAGGATTTCTTTCTTTGTTTTTTTTTGCACACTGTTCATAGCGCTGTCCACCCCTGGCCCCTCTCCGGCTCACACACACACACACACATGGAGAAGCTTTTCTGCTAGTTGCTGGCTGTGGCTGGAGCGAGAGGGTAGGCACTAGGCACATATGTATATTGCATGTAATTGGTTTGCCCGTGGGAGAGAGACATAAGAAAATTTAATTGCCGTCATTACGGACAGAGGGAGGAGATGGTAATCCAAAAGGCTGGGAGAGAGAGAGAGAGCCAAGCTGAGTTGTAAGTTGCATTGAATGAAAATGCTTCCTCTCGCTCACTCCCTTCCCTCCTCACCCGTTCCTTTTGCAGGCAACAAATCAATTTGCGTTCAATTTGGATGCCAGCACGGACACACGACGACGCATGGAATGGGATGGGGATGCAAGCGGAAGTTGAGAGAGTGCCGCCGCTGCCGCTGCCGGCCCGCAGGGAGACACATGCAGAGAGCCCAGGCCATACATAGATCGTTGCGAGGGAGAGAGATGCGGGCACTTAAATGTAATGCTGTCTCCCTTATACTCAATTATTATATCATTGGATCGAACGGTGATTTGGTTCCCGTTGCTGTTGTTGCTATTGTTGCTTCTGTCTTCAATTGCAACGAATCTAGGGACTCCCTTTTTCCGGTTTGTGTACGTACATACACACTCTTGTAGAGGGTATTAAGATTTGACCAGATGTTGGCAATGAATAAAAGCTTCGATATCCAAAGCCGCTCTTCCTTTCTTATTTTGCTTCATTTTTCTGTGGAAGGAAGGGGAATGAATTGACGAATGTCATACACATACACACGCACGATCATGCACTTCGCTATGAGACTAGCTCTCTTTCGCTCTCTGTGTTCTTATCAAAACTCTCTTCCGCATTTCATGCTGCGATAAAAACGAATTGAATGAATGAATGAATGAATTGAACGATGACATTGCAGCAATAGGGAGCACACACACACGCACACGCACACCCAACTCGCTCTCCACATTTTACTCCAATTTGCTCTCTCAACTCCAAGGAACATTAAATAGAAGGTATGACAAAAGTGGCTTGCTGCATTCAAAATATGCTTCACTTGCCGCAAAGCACTAAGAGATGGCGGGGGAGACTGCCTAACCTACCTGTTGATAAATATACAGGCCATATACATACATACATAGATTGTAGTACCTTCCACGGCCCCTGCACTTCAACTTGTTTCCCTGCACTACCGCTGCGCTCTATTTCCATTCGTGTGAGTGCGTGCCCGTAAAGTGGCGGGGTGGGGTGGGGTGGGGTTTGATCAGGATCAGCTGAATGGGTTAAGCCATGTGTGTGTGTATGTATTGGGGGGGGGCTTGGAATTGCAGTCAAAACGTGTTTTCCCACAGGTAGGCTGCAGCAACACTTGGTTTGCTGCTTTCTTTTGTTCTTGTTGTTGCTATTGTGTCTCCCCCCACCTGAGCCCCCTCACTCACTCTCTCCCTCTCTTTCTCTCTCTCTGTTTGGCCACTGAAGCACAGGGCTGGCATTGCCTTACCCATTTTGTTTGTATCTACCTCTGACATGTGTGTGTTTGCGTGTGTGCCTGTGGTGTGGAGCTGGCAGTTGGAACTGTGGCTGTGGGGACCCTGACATTATCATTTTCGTTGGAAAACTTTTTTCCCTCCCCCTTCCCGTTCCCATTCCGATTCCCATTCCGTTCCCATTCCGATTCCCATTTTCAATTCCATTTCATTTGTATTTATTTGTTTGGTATTGTTTTATTTGCTTTTTATGTAAATGTGTGTGTGTGTATGTCCGCAGTTTTGTTTGTTCCTATTCCAACATAAGCCTCCTCCTCCATTACCCATTCTCCATTCATTTGGTTAAACCCTAAATGGTTTTTAGAGTACCTTGCTGTGATGTTGGATGTTTTACTGTTGCATTGTATGTAAAAATATGTTTATATGCAATGATGCATATAGTGATCAGATCCTGTAGAAAATATATACATATCCGTAGAAAGATCTAGAAACTGAAAGTGGTCAAACAGTCACAATTTATTATCAGCACGTGCACTTTAGATAGTAAGTAAACAAATATAGTAGCAGAAAAAATAAGAATAAGAATAAGAGTCATTACACTTACACTTGTGGGATACACTGTACATACATATCTATGTATATGTACATATGTAGTGGTATCTAGCTAATATGATTGGCAGTGCTTTGCTGTTTCTTTAATGACGAATTTTTGTAATTTCTCAAATTTTTTTTAAATATTAAACTAACGGAGCTTGAACTCCGATTGGAAATCTATGCGAGTGCATAGTACATATGTACATATATATGTATGTGCATACATATGTACATAAATACAATATATCGTTTATGAAATCATCGAAATCATCATCTAAAATCTAGCGTTATCTTATCTTTCGTGACGTGCATGAGGAGTGCATTGTTGTCTCCGTGCCTGTGGCTTACAATGCGTATTGACTCACGCACACACACACACATAGACACAAAAATACATCGGGAATCGCTCCGCACCGCACCGCACCGCCTGCGGCGAGCGATAGCCGGAACGTGCGTTCGGTATGCGTCCCTCTCGCCCCTACGTGCTCCTCTCCTTCCGCTCTGTTCGGCTCTATCGAAGGGCCAGCAGGTCAGCGGGATGGGAAGTGCAGGGCATGTGAGGCGAGTCGAGGCGAGGCGAGGCAGAGGCAGAGGAGCGGTGTTCTAGCTTTGATGCTGCGCTTCTGATTGGATTGGAAATGGATTGGAATTGGTTTGGAATTCTGGGATTCAGGGAGAGTGCACCCCCAAGGTGCCGAGGGACTCAAACCCCATTAGAGAGAGGATCAAAAGCGAGAGAGAGGGAATGCACTTTTTTAAATTACTTTTTTTCGGTTAATGTGCGACTGTATTTTGTCCAGGGAATGGTTAATGGTTAATAAAGCAATGATTCAGTGGATCAGCAATGATTAACGAATAACCAATGAAAAATTGTGATTTGAGCCAATGGCATGTGTAGAGTGAGAGAGAGAGAGAGAGGACTGTATTGTAAACTTAGTTTCTGTTCTGTTCCGCACTAGGGTTACTGAAACCCCGCGCGCACCCTCTATCTATGGGGCATCGTCAATAAAAAAACCCGCCCAAAATCGTTATCTAAAGTAAATATGACAAAAATACAAGTTGAAGCGTGTAATTTCCAATGGAAAGAATCCATAAATGCATATATTTATCTATGAAACAAATGTATATACATATAGTACATAGTATACCTATAGTATACATATATCATCTGGGGTATAGTCCCTGTAGTATTGGGCACTAGTTCGGAGTTGGTGAATTTCATCATTTCGATTTTTTTATGAAGTGGACAAGTGAAAGGGGGGTTGTAATATGGGTGGGTACCCATGAAAAGGGTACTTACATGGGCACCCATGCTAGTAGGTAGTGAAGTGGTGCGCTGTGGGTTGTGGAGTATCAGTCGCCATGTTCGAACCAGCTCTGTAGGTAGTTCGGCCGGCATGGTACCGACCTGGTACCAGTACTACAGGGGTATGATCATATGTAAAGATGTTTGTAATTTTCCATTAATTGTGGCGAACGTGACTACCTGAAAGTTCATCCGATTTTCTGTTTTTGGATTTCTGGACTTGCGATAAGGAAAACAGGTCGTTTCGGGGTGGTTCTACATATTATCGCAAGTTCAGGTGTCCGGAGGTACCTCCGGATGGGCTACTGGAAATTGTTTTTGTTGATAAGTCTGGATAATACGGATCCTTATCTCAGCGATAAAGCCATTGAAAATACTAACAATTTCCACAACACATATTCTTTAATTTGCAGATCACAATCCAATGAACGACAGTTCCTCAAGGACTTTATCAGCGGTGCCCCTGGATCATCGGGGGCCCGTCTGGCGGCCTGGCTCCAGCCAGAGTCCCGCCTGGATCCCAACAAGTGAGTAGAGTGCAATCATCCAAGGAGAATCTGACTGAAACTGAATTCGAATCCTCTTCCCTTCGCAGATGCGAAATGAATCCGATCACAGAGCCACTGCGCTACGGCTGGCCCACACAGGTGACCATCACCATACGGGATCAGTACGGAGATGCTGTCCTTGTGCCCGAGCTGAAGGTGGAGATCAAGGCCATACCGACGGGACCGGGCCCGCATGGACCGGGCGGCGTTGGCGGTGCCAATATCCTGCGGATGCGGCGCGCCTCCTGCGCCTCCTCCTCGGGCACAGACGCGTGCCTGGGCGGCATGGCGCCGCCGCCGCGATTCAACTACGAAGTTACCACCAAGGAGCGGATGTGCTTCAAGGCCATCACCTTCATGAAGCCCTTCACCAACTACTCGTTCGAGGAGCTGCGCTACTCCAGCCCCGTCCAGACGCGCACCACGGACACGCTCAGCGCCCGGGACATGGAGGACGGAACGTTCAGTGTCCAGTGGACGCCCAATTCGGTTGGTGGCTATTGCCTGGCCGTGATCATCGATGGCATCCACTTGGAGGAGGTCTATCGCGTCGAGGTCAAGGAGGGCGTCCTGCCCCCGCCCACCCAGAGGAGCAGCACCACGCGACGGCCCCAGGCGCCCAGCAAGCTGCGACGATTCCAGGTGCGTCACAGCGCCGGCCTGAGGATCCGCTCCCATCCGACACTCCAGTCGGAGCAGGTGGGCGTGGTGCGGTTGGGCGGCATCATCTCGTTCATCGATGAGATCGAGAACGATGATGGCATTTGGCTGCGCCTCTCCACGGAGTCCATACGGCAGCACTGCACCATGGGCTGGTATCCGACAGAGGCCTGGTGCCTGCAGTTCAACCAGCACCTGGCCAAGGTCCTCCTGCAGCCAGTGCTGGATGCCAAGGACGGTGGCCCGTCATCGACCAGTCCCACCGGCGGCGGATGCAGTGGCGAGGCCAGCCCAGAGCCCGAGCACGAGCCCAGTCCCCCACCGAGCCCCGTTCTGCCCAAGTCGCCCGTTGTCCAGCGCCGATTCCTGGGCGGTCCCGTCAACACGAACCCCTTCCTGTATCCCACCAAGCGGGAGCGTCAACGGGAACGCGAAAGGGAACGTGAACGGGAAATGGAACGTGAAAGGGAGCGCGAAAGGGAGCGCGAAAGGGAAAAGGAGCGAGAGAGAGAGCGGGAACGGGAGCGCGAGGAGCGTGAAAGGGTGCAGCAAATGGAGCCAGAACCAGACCAGGATGTGGATGTGGATGTAGAGCCTGATTCGGAGCCAGAACTGGCTGGAGGAGCGGCTGTGGCTGCTGTGGCGCCCCTGCCTGCAGCGGCAGCGGTAGCCGCAGCATCCGAACCGGAGCTGGAGCCGGAGCTGGCGGGAGCGGCAGCGTCGTCGTCGTCCTCCTCCTCGGCGGTGGCGGCCACGGAGCTTCTACCCGCCAATCTCGGCTCCGCCATTGCCGGCGTTGTCGGTGGCGGTGCCATCAGGCTTCAGGCCCTACAAAAATGGTTCAAGGGCGATGCCATCGAGGGAGCCCAGCCTCAGCCTCTACCCCAGGGCCAAAGCCAAAGTCAAAGCCAGGTCCAAGAGCCCAGCCACATGGAGGCGTCGTTCTCCCAGTCCCCACCTCATGGTGGTGTCTCTGTACGGGAAATGGTCCGGGCTATGGGTCAGGGACAGGGACAGGGACAGGAGCTCTCGCCCTCTGGATCGCCATCGTCATCGTCATCGATGCGGGGAAATGGCAATCGCATCAGCAGTCAGCAGCAGCAGCAGCAGCAGGATACGCTGCCCCCAGGAGCAGCTGGAGCACAAGCAGCACAAGGAGCACAGCCGAGCACAACGGCGGCCGAGCCGGAGTTCAGTGTGGCCAGCATGCGGCGACCCAACTACACCCCCAGCCAGACGGCGGCCCTGCTCTCGACGCCCAAGCACACGCCCCGTCGAACGGCGGCTGGGGTGGCGGCTGCCGCGGTAGCCGCTGCCGTCCAGGAGGTTGTCTCTGGCCTAGAGGATGATCTCAGTCTGCTCCAGATCACCACCACGACAACGGGCACCGAACAGCAGAGCGAACTCCAGCTGGCTTCCACATCGGCGGCAGCCACAGCTGCGGCTGCCGCTGCCGCTTCCGCCTCGACAGCCGCTTCCTCTTCCGCTTCGGGTTCCGGATGCGGAGGATCATCGGGCTCAAAGCGAAACACCATGGGCCCCATTAAGCGGGCCATGCCCCCGTCCTTTGCCGAGAGCATTCGGGCCGTGTTTGCCGCTCTGCTGTGGCACGAGGGCGTCGTCCACGATGCCATGGCCTGCGCGAGCTTCCTCAAGTTCCATCCCGGTCTGCCCAAGGAGGGGGCCACTGTGGTGACGCGACGGGGCGAGGCGGGCGATGCTCGGCTACAGCTGTCCCGGGAGCAGAAGGCCCAGCAGCGGCACTCGGTGGAGGTGGCCAATGCGGGCCACTACCTGAACATACGACCCTCCACACTGGAGACGCTCACCAAAAGCGGCAACAGTTCGCTGCACAATCGCAGCAAGCATCGGAAGAACACACTCTCCTCCGGCGGAGGAGAGGATCAGCCACAGGGCCTGGGACAAGGACAGCAACAGAAGCTGCAGGCACTGCCGGAGGTGGTCAGTGTGCTGCCGCCGGCACTGCGGTGTCTGGTCTATCTGTGGGAGCAGATCTGCTCCGGCTGTGTGCAGATCGTCCAGACGAATGGCCTCGAACAGCCGCGTCAGCCGCGCCTCCTGTCGCCCATCCACCACACCGATGGGCATGACGCGAAGGAGGGCAACCGGGGGCACCACCACATGGACCAGGGCGGCTCGGGAGGAGCCAGCGACAAAGACGGTAAGAAAGCCAAGCGCAAGAAGAAGGACGATGGCAGCTGGTGCGAGATCTGTGAGCTCTTCCTACCGATGCCCGTCACCTATCACATGCGGATCGCCCATCCGGGCTGCGGCAAGTCCGCCAAGGGCAAGGGCTACAATTCCGTGGGCATATTCTGTGAGGGCTGGGCCGGCAATTGTGGCGAGGGCGGCAAGGGGGCCTCCTCGTGGTTCCTCATGTGCGATACGTGTCGGGATCGGTATCTGGCCAGCTGTCGCAGCACCAACAACATCAATAGTGTGGCACGCGGCCAGGAGGCCAACTCGGCGGAGGGTGAGTGTGGCCTCCAGCCCACTCCTTTGCGGAGATTCGCTACAACTCTCTCCTCTTCTCTTCTCTCGCTCCCGTTTCAGATAATGTCCTCAATCTGTTTGGCGCGAGATCCACACTGATTGCCAATGCCGAGGTCTACACCACCATGCGGGAGAATGCCACCTTTCTGCTGGAGCTCTGCTCCAGCTTCAGCTCCGCGACCAGCAGCAGTGGCATTGGCATTGGCGGCAGCGGCAGCGGCAGCAGCATTCTATCGAAGCGTTCGCCCCAGTCGATGGCCATGCCTGTGGTCATAGAGCACCACCATCACCAGCATCAGCATCATCCGTTGGGCGTGGCCGATCTGAAGCCCAGCACCAGTCGCAACAGTCGCATGGCCAGACTCAGTGGCGGCCCATCCAGGTTCGGCGGCGGCAGTGCCTTCCGCAAGAGCTTTGTGGGTGGACCACCGACTGCACCGGACAACCTCTGGCTGGCCCCAGAGAGCTTTGCCTGTCTGGAGTGCCTGGGCACGGCGGGACACGAGGATCCGCCCTACGAGATGTTCGGCCTGGGCCCCAACGAGAACGCCTTCGATAGGGTAAGTGAAGTGGAATCCATCCCAAATCCTTGATCCCTCATCCCTTATCGAAATTGCTTTACTTTCTCTGGGCACAGCCGCTATCTGAAATATCGTACGAGTCGTGCGATCCCAACAATTACGATATGGGGGGACCTGGTTCTTTGGCTCCCGGCACGAGTGCCGCAGCCGCAGCAGCTGGGGCCGTGTCCAAGTTCCATCGCAGCTACTCCATGGGCCAGGGCTGGGCCTCGCTTGTCCAGCAGTCGCAGGCCCCGCCTCAGCAGCAGCAGCAGCAGCAGCAGCAACAGCAGCAGGCGCCGCTGCAGCAGGATACGCCGCCAAAGGTGGTGTACAGGCGAAGGAACAACTTCACCAGCGAGAGCGAGGGCGCCAGACTCATCTGCTATCCATCGGAGCATTTGCGGCGCCTGGTGCCGCACAAGCTGTTGGCCAGCGTTACTGTTCTCCAGACAGCCGCCTCCACATCGGCTGCAGCTGCGGCAGCGGCCGCATCTGAGGGAGATGCCCAGCAGTCAATTAGTCCGGGCCCAGAGCAGGGAGGATCTCATGGCGGCGGCGGTGGCGGTGGCGGAGGAGGAGCAGGTAGCTCCCTGCTGTCCCGCCCGGCGATGGCTTTCATCACGCAGAAACACGAGCTGGAGCGACTGCGGGCGGCCATGAGGCGGAGCCTGAGGATCTCCGTCTGCCGCAGCTACTCGCTGCAGGCACTCAACTGGCTCCTGCGCAGCGTCACCCAGGGCGTTTGTCTGCACGATCTGATGTGGTGGTTCGTGAGCTCCCTGGAGACGGCCGTTACCCATCTGCCGGATGGCAGATACGAGGAGTCCGCGGACATGGCGCTGGAGCATCCGGCAGCCTACACACAGATCAGCGGTCGCTTTGCCCACCTGATCACCCAGTCGCTGCATGTGCTGCTGCAATCCGTGGCGGATCTGACCCTGCACTTGCCGCCAGGATCGCCCCTGCAGCGGGTGGCCATCCAGTGCTTTGGCATACGATTCCGGCAGGCCGATCATCAGTTCCTGCACAGCTCGCACGTCTTTGGCAACATCTCCAAGATCCTGTCCAAGTCCGATGAGCAGAACGATGCCATGGCCGTGTCCACGCTGCTCAAGTCCGAGTCCCACTGCGACGTCGAGCACAATCAGTTGAATGCCGCCGCCGCTGCCTCTGGATCGGGTACCGGCTCGGGTTCGGGTTCCGCATCGGGTGGACCCGGGGGCAGGGTGCTTTGCTACACGGATCTCGCTGGCATGTTCGATATTGCTGTGTCCTCAAGGCCAGCCATGGCCGAGTCGCTCACGGACAACTCCACGGAGACATTCTGGGAGAGTGACGAAGAGGACCGCAACAAGGTCAAAATCATTGAGGTGTCACTCATCAGGCTCACATACGCCTGTCGCTTCCTACTCGTCCACATCGACAACAGTCGCGATATTCAGGTGAGTGAAGGAATACTCTCAGATCAGATGGAGATTCTTCAATCTTCAATCCATTTCCATACCATTTCCATTCACAGAACAAAGTTCTGAATGTGGGCTTCTATGCGGGCCAATCGCTGGGCGACACGAATCTGATCAAGTCGGTGGATGTGGACACGAAGGCCTGCACCTGGATATCGGCGAAGATCAATGACGAGAGCTACACCCATTTCCGGCTGGAGCTGCACGGACCCGAGAACACGCTGCGGGTGCGCCAGATCAAGCTGCTGGGACTGCCCATCCAAAATCAGGATCAGCAGCGTCAGCACCAGACTCTGGGCGAGACTATGCGCCTGGGCATGGGTATGGGTCTGGGCTTGGGCCTGGGTCTGGATGATCCGTTTGGCAGCGACCTGAAGCCCTATCTCCGGCACAGCCATGCGTCCCACATCCAGCAGCAGATTTGCGAGGCGGAGACCCTACGCGTCTTTCGCCTAATCACCGGCCAGGTCTTTGGCAAGCTGATCAGCAATGTGAATGCGGTGAGGAGCAGCGAGGAGCCGCCACCGGAGGTTCCCGGCCCTGCTGGCGTCAGTGGCGGTGGCGGTGGTGGTGCCGGCGGTAGCTCCTCCCTGCTGGCCGATTCCCTGGACCTACGCGAGCACATGGTGGGCATCCTGTTCTCGCGCAGCAAGCTCTCGCACCTGCAGAAGCAGGTGATCGTGCACATTGTCCACGCCATCCGCCGGGAGGCCCTGCGCGCCAAAGAGGACTGGGAGCTGGCCAACCTGGCCCACGACCTCAAGAATCCCATGGAGGCGGCCGCCGCGGCTCTGCCGGGCCCCCCAGTGCAGCAGCAGGCTGCCGCTGGCAGCAGCGAGAGCAGCTCAGAGCGGAACCGGGCCCCGGACACCTACTGCTTCGAGATGCTGAGCATGGTGCTGGCCCTATCCGGCAGCGTTGTGGGTCGCTCCTACCTGTCGCAGCAGCACGGACTGCTGCGCGACCTCCTGGGACTCCTGCACACCGGCAGCGATCGCGTCCAGCGTCAGGTGACGGCCTTGCTGCGTCGCATTCTGCCCGAGATCTCGCCCGAGAGCTTTGCGGATCTGCTGGGCGTGCAGCGCCTGCCGCCGGCCGACTATAGCATTGCGCATCAGAGCGGCAGCGACTTTGACATGAGTCGACTGGGGCTACTGGACATATTCCTGGCCGTGATTGCCAAGTCTCTGCAGTTGCAGGTCAAAGTGAAGACCACAGCGGCATCGTCGAACGGAGGAAGCGGAGGATCAGGAGGATCAGGCGGATCAGGCCAATCGCAGCAGAAGCAGCAGGGACAGCAGGAGAAGACGGCTGCCTTTGTGAGGCTCTGCAGCTCCCTGGATCTGTCCGTCCAGCAGCTGCGCTCGCGTCCGCCCACAGGAGAGGCACAGCTTCCGTCAACGTCGGGCGGCAGCGGCAGCGCAGATCCGTTCCAGTTCGAACTGGCTGCCCCACCCAGAAAGGAGTCGAAGAGGAACCTCAACCAGCGCTGGTTCCTCAACGGCGTCATCTCAACCAAGCAAGCGGAGAGCATTATAAACCTCATCCGTGATCTGGCCAGCGTATGTAGATCCATCGATCATTGATCCTATTTTATCATATTTATCAAATTTTGATCCGCAGGGAAAGCTGAGCGAGAAGTGGTCACAGACCACCAAGGCGGCCATTGCCGAGTCCGTGCTCAATCTGACGCGACTCGAGGAGATCTATCGCACGCCGGAGCACTGCACCAAAACGGCCACACTCTGGCTGGCGCTGGCCAGTCTCTGTGTCCTCGAGAGCGACCACGTGGAGAAGCTCTCGTCGGGCCAGTGGTCGAAGGTGTGCGACACCCGACCCATGTGCACCAATCACGACGATGGCGAGACGGCGGCCATCATACAGTGCGAGACATGCGGTTCCCTTTGCGGCGACTGCGATCGATTCCTACATCTCAACCGCAAGACGCGGGCCCACAAGCGAACGGTGGGTTATCCCCATCCGATCCCTAGCCTTATTCTAATCCAAATTCAAATTCAAATAATTTCAGGTATGCAAAGAGGAAGAGGAGGCCATACGCGTGGAGCTGCACGAATCGTGCGGCCGAACGAAACTCTTTTGGCTGCTGGCCCTCGCCGATTCCAAGACCCTCAAGGCCATGGTGGAGTTCCGCGATGGCAGCCACACGATCATCTCGGGGCCGCAGGAGGCGGTGGGCAGATGCCGCTTCTGCGGCCTCACCGGCAACTCGGGCCTGCTGGAGATCGGCAATGTGTGCGCGGATGCCCAGTGCCAGGAGTATGCGGCCAACTCATGCCTCAAGACGAAGCCCTGCGGCCATGCATGCGGCGGTGTGGTGGGCGAGGAGAAGTGCCTCCCCTGTCTGCAGCACGTGTGCCATGCCAGGGAGAACGAGCTGGCCGAAGAGAACCACGATCCGAAGCTCACGCAGGACGCGGACGACATGTGCATGATCTGCTTCGTGGAGGCGGTCTCCTGTGCTCCCTCCATACATGTGAGTGTCCCCTCCCCTCCCCACCCCCCACCAAAACGATTTCAAATCGATTGATCTTTCATTTTTTGTAGCTGGAGTGCGGGCATGTGTTCCACTTCCATTGCTGTCAGGCGGTGCTGGAGAAACGCTGGAGCGGACCGCGCATCACATTCGGGTTCTCATTGTGCCCCATCTGTAAGGCGGATATCCATCATCCGCTGCTGGCCGATATCCTGAAGCCCATCAATACCCTCAAACAAGATGTCAAGCGCAAGGCGCTCATGCGGTGCGTCCAATGTCCATGACCATAACCACATCCACATCCGCATTCACATTCTAAATGTGTATTATTATTTCGAACCGTTGCAGGATCAAGTACGAAGGCGTTGTCAAGGACACGGAGAGCAAGGACGTGAATGTGACACAGCTGGCCATGGATCGGTACGCCTACTACGTGTGCTTCAAGTGCCAAAAGGCGTACTATGGCGGCGAGGCACGCTGCGATGCGGAGATCGGCGAGAAGTTCGATCCCGAGGAGCTGGTCTGCGGCGGCTGTTCGGACGTGGCACGCGCTCAGATGTGCCCCAAGCATGGCACCGATTTCCTCGAGTACAAGTGCCGCTACTGCTGCTCGGTGGCGGTGTTCTTTTGCTTCGGGACGACACACTTTTGCGACACCTGTCACGATGATTTCCAGCGTCTGACCAACATACCGAAGATCAAGCTGCCGCAGTGCCCGCCGGGCCCAAGGCCAAGCAGCTGCTGGGCGACGAGTGCCCTTTGCACGTAATGCATCCGCCCACCGGCGAGGAGTTCGCCCTAGGATGCGGCGTCTGCCGCAATGCCCAAACATTTTAGCCACTGACTACGAATATTGAGTCCGATCCAGAGCCAGAGGCAGAACCAGCACCAGAACCGGAGTCAGAACCAGAGGCAGAGCTAGAGCTAGAAGCAGAAGCAGAGCCAGAGGCGGAACCAGAAGTGGAGGTAGAACCAGAACCAGAGCCAGAGGCAGAAGCAGAGCCAGAATCTGAGTCAGAGCCAGATCCAGAGC